>CM037152.1:42318035-43045535 GCA_020921065.1 Vaccinium darrowii | reverse complement strand
TCGAAGCTGCTGCAAAGGCAAAAGCTGATGCCGAAGCCAAGGAGAAGAAGCTCAAGACTGCAAAGCACAAAAGGAGGTCTTTGTCACCGTCTGGTAGTGATGGTGAGAGTGACAGCAGTGAAGATGGCAGAAAGACGACCAAGAGGTCCCACAAAAAGCACAAGAAACATGGTCATGACGAGAAGAGGAAGGTGAGGAAATCCAAGCGCAAACCAAAGGGACGATCCTCCGGCTCTAGTCATGATGATAGTAGTGATGAATACGATAGTGACTTGGAAGAAGAGAGGAGAAGAAAGAAGCGGGTCCACAGGAAGCTTAGGCGTCACCATTCAACTTCAGATTCTTCCAGTGATGATGGTGCAGCAAGAAAAAACCATTCAAAACGTCACAATCGTCATCGCCGGTCTCATTCTAGTGATTCTGATTCTGTACTTGATGAGGATGGCAATGCAATCAAAAGGAGAAGCCACACAAAGCATCACAATCATCAAAGGCGGTCAGAATCTGATGATTCGGGTTTTAGCGACGAGGATAGTGATGCTGTCAAAAGGAAAAGTCATGCAAGAAAGCACCACAAAAGTCATCACCGATCCCATAGTCATGACTTAAAGACCTCAGATTCTGATGACCGATGGGGGAATCGTAGGAGCCGATCTCTGGGAAAATCATCTGATGACAATAATGAAGAATCAGGTAATAGGGCAAAGCACAGAAGCAGTCACCACCACCATCATAATCACAAGCAAAAGTCAGATGAGCCGGAGTGGGTGAATGATCGTCCTCAGCAAGTAACAGAGCCGAATGGAAAGCACATGGAGGATGCACCCAAGGAGGCGAACCACAGTGAGAATGGCGGCACTCATGACCGTCAACATGGTTAGAGCTGACATCAATTGATTCAAGGATTTACTTGACCTCTGCTGTGTTCTATTCTTTGGTCTGTGATGTCTCTGAACTTCCAACATTGACAAAATGTTCCAGTGATTGACCTTGAAATTTGTGACTCACTTTGAAACTCAATTATATTGCTGGTGCGAAATTGGGATCTGTTTTCCGATTCTGTTTGAATGTGACCTGGGTTCCTTCTTTGTGCATGCTATAGTGCTCCCATTGATGACACTACTACAATCCTGAGACGATTGACTAGTGTTGGACTTTTCCCCTGGGGTTACTTGTAGTTGTGTTGCACGCAAATATTAGCCGTCTTATAATCTCATAATCTCATATATGGGAGGAAATTTTTAGTGCCGGCGGGTACTAAGTGACGTCTTACGTGGTGTCCTATCACAGTCGTCCAAAAATGTTACTCCTCAATGATCTAGATTTTGATTTTAAAATTCACGTGATACCCTCTCCCTTGTGGCCTGTGGGGATTCGAACATTTGATCTCACCATTTGAGTGATTTAAAGCGTGTTTCTATTAAATAGTCCCTCCATCTTATTGTGTTTATTCATTATTTCTCGTCTTTTTTGAGTCTATTGCCTGTATTTTTTAATGTAGATTTTTAATAATATGCAATGTAAATCTTATTTAATAGATTTCAATAGGCCTTCGAGGAACAAATGCTGTTATAGAACGACAAGGATCAAGAAGAATTTTCGAACTGCAACTTAAGAAATATGTAACCTTGCATAATCCAACCAAAAAATGAACATAACACGAGGCTGCGTTAGAGCAATGGATTTGTGAAGGGTCTATGGAGGAAAAGGAAATGACAACAAATCCATTGGTTTTCCCATCTCTTCCCCCTTTACCTTTTTACACCACAATCCCTAAAAAGATTCAATCAATATTCAAAAACACCCATTCAGTATGCCTGCTTCTTCGGTCAGGAACAAGATCAACTCCAATCAAAATGCTTGATACAACTGAGGATGCATTGTCAAATACAACTCCATTTTGCATGTAAGAGCCTCACAAGTCATAAATAGCCCTAGCAAAAGCAAAATTGATTTTATTCTATTTTTCCAAGCTGAGACGCTTTTGAAATTCCGCATCACAGGATGAATGAATCAATAACAACTTCAGGCCAACAATACTACAACAGTATGAATTCCCAGCTGAGGGTTGTCAGAAGTTCTTTAATATCTTCTCACTTGAAACTCCTTCAGCTACAAGAAGAGAAGTAACTTCCTGCAAACAGCATCATTATTCCAGTTAATGCATTTTATTTAGTATTTTTACTACTTCCACATTACAGAAACTTCAAGCAGCACAAAACATGACAAACCTCGGACATCTGTTTCTGTCCACAGAGCACGGCGCCCGTGGCCTGGGGGCTAAAAATTTTCTTAGCTCTAGCAAAAGCAGCCTGAAAACGGAATCAAGTTCCAAAAATTAAATGTCATCCCATGTTTATGGAACACAGCAACTTTAAAAGGACGTGCATAGCTAAATACACACATGCACTACCCTACCTGTACATATCCACGTTCACCGGTCCAATTATCATCAGGTTGTGATAATACTGGAACAATCTCAACACCCGAGGATTCCCACTCTTTGAACCTATCCTATTGAAGAAACTTAAACTTGAATATTAACTCCGATGTAGCAGGCAATGGTTGATTTAAGGCACATGACAATCCAATAACATAAAATAGATGGAGGAAACAAAGCAATACCTGATAAGCCATTCTCTGAAGATTTCTAGCACCGTAATAGAGCCTCACATCTGGTCTATTGTTGGCACTGAATCCTGATTCAATTAAAGACCGAATTGGGCTGCATGCAATGAGGTATATGAGAAGAGCATCCCAAAGCATACATTTCAAGGCACATGAAACTTATAAGTTATAACTAAGCAGATTAATGTGAATTCTTAATTACTATGACACTAAACATGGTGTACTGCCACCAACATCGGAAGCAAGAGAATGCAATATAAGCAGAGGTGATGACATGTTGCATCTTAATTGGTTGTTTAATAAAGTCAAAATCTGAAGACAGAGACTATAATCAAATCCAAATGAAGAAATAAGACCAGTCAAAATATCTCTAATTACAATGCAATCACCAACAGTCACCGTTGAAATTAACAGGCAATGAGGTTATGTGGATTTACATAGCATGTAAGTAAAACTTTGATGGAAGAGCATGAACATTTCAGAACCCAATCACCCTTGCCTGAAGTCAGATAGTGCGGGACTGGATGTGGGAGCGAGAGTACGAGGACATTTCCAAAAATAACTCCAGAGCGGAGAGCGTCAAAGCGTGCATGGATCCTTTAATTTTTTTCATAAATATTCTGGTTTGTAATTAACTAATTATTAGATGATCCTGCAATTTGCTGTAGAATTAGGTAGCCCAAACAGAATGTTAATGGGTTCGAGCCATGCTAATTTCTTATATTTGTAGTTGTACCTGTTCCCATGTTGTGAATAGTTGTCACAGTGATGCACCCAGAAGCATTGAAATTAGAGCTGATGTGGTGTGGAAGGGAGCGCCCAAAAAAGAAAAAGATGCACGGCACTTCAAATATGCGAGATAATTTAACTCCCAGACTTTGAATACATAACTGATGAATTTATCACGTCAATCGTCAGTTTGTGAATTAATCGGGGATACGTCACTCTTGGGTTATGAATCCTGAAAAATAGAACTGGGCTTCGCAGAAACAGGACTCATTATGTTAACTGGACTCAAGTGTAGGATGTACGCGCCTAAGAGTGACCATGTCCACCAAGACCAAAAGAATATTCCAGTCTGTTAATATGCATTTTGATGATTCCAGTTGAAGCATTCCCATGCAACAGTCTATCAATGCTGCCTTGTTTTGTTCGACAACTTGCTTTCTGCTAGTTCTTACTTCTTACGTATGCAATTTGCAGAAGTAAATGAAGTCCTCCTTTCAACTAGAACAAAAGATTCAGCCAAGCCACCAGCTACCTTATTGAAAACTAAAGCAAGAAACATTACTTTGCAAAATCCACTCCTGAAGTCACATCTTGCGCTACTGCTGAACTCGGGTAATTTAGAATGGCTACCTCCTTCCCTTAGTTGCACAAAGTGGTGGTGGAGCGGGAGAGCATTAAATACAAAGAGAATGTTCCCTTTTGCGTCAATGATTTCTTGGAAGATCATTGCCGCGGGAGCATTCCCCAGTAGTTTATAAATATGTAAGTAAGGCAATTTAGTCTTGCATAGAACCAGGAGTGGAGCCAAGAAGTGTAGTCAATGGGGCCAATTATATGGAGACATGCCTTATTTGTTTTATTTACATAATTTTTTGATGTAGTCAAATATACAAAATATGAAGAAAAAATGAAAGATTAAGTTTTTGAACTGCAATGAAAAATTAAGTTTGGTCAAGAGTTTTTTCAACTCAGTGGGTTGCTTGACCCCATTGGCTTCTATATCCCTCCACCCTTGCATAAAGCCCAAGCTCGTCAAAACCACCAATAAAAGAAGCTCGTCTTTAGGCAATCCCTCCAACTAAGAATTGGAGTAAATTGCAAATGCTTTTTTGCAAATACAAGTAAATCTTATGTTTATACTTTGTACAAATTAACTCAGTAAATTAGCGAAAATATTTTTCTAGTAACTAGTGCTGTGAAGTAAATATCTTTGCAATGTCTTACCATTATTTCATACCCTACTGTAACTTGATACTTGGTAGCACTTCTCTTTATTTCTTTCGGGATCAATATGCTTGAGAGGTTCTATCCTACCAGGGAAATGTTCCTTTCTTGATGGGAGCAAGGTTCCTAGGAGATTAAGACTTGGGGCTCGGGAGAGGGTCTAACGTGAATTCGTCAGCCCCACAAAAGGATCCTGCAACTAAGCTCCATCCTATCTAGAAAATGGGTCGTTCTTGTATGTGTCCACTAATTGATCATACATCCCCAAGGAACACTCATTAGAAGTAATTAATCATTCCCAAGGAACACTCACTAGAAGTAGTTGTAATATCTGAGTCCGTAATTTAATTTGCAATGGATAGCCTTTGACCCCAAAGAAAGAGTTTCACTTTGTTCACTTCACATTTCCAAAAAAATTTCGAAAAAGATTCTTTCCCCATCTCTCATCTCTCCAATCATTAATCACATTTCTCTCTCTACTCATACCCCTCTTTCCAATCATTTTTTTCAGTTCTCTCTCTATCTCTCTCCAATTATTACACTTCTCTCTAATTATTACTTTTTCCAAAAACTCATCCAAGCACTATCTCCAAAATATTCTTCTTAATATTATCAACCAAACACAGCCTTTGTTATTCCATTTCTTAGTCAGAGTGCTCATATGTTAGCATGGCAATTCATCTATGTTCGCAGGGCATAAAGACAGATTGCTCTTCCATTTCTTACACAGAAAAGTGCTTCTGGATTGATCTAATTTCAATATTCGATTTTTTTTCATTGTTTAGGAGAGATAAAGCAAGGTTTTTAGATTCAAGTCTATGGCAAAGCTAAAAGGTGCTTGTACTTCTGTCCAAAGCACGAAGAAGAGACTGCCATCCGGGAATAAGGAGCGAGTATATGGACTTCTAAAACTCGGATATTGGAGTCCAAAAACTCCTGATGCCAATTGCGTTGCAAGATTCCGGTTTGTGTTTTTGTCATTATCTCTTCTCCAGATTGGATACTTCCATTGATGACAACCTGATGTCATCATAACAAGGCTTCCTGTCGCAGTCCAGAGGTGTGAGATGAGCCGAGGCTTTCTCTGAACATAGTGATTTCATGCAGTGGCCGTTTAGTAAATTCAATTCAATGATCAGTGCAGGGCGAGTCAATTTCAATGTGCCTAAAAAGGATGGATTCAGAATCAGCCCAAAAGCGAAAGGATGAGGAGGGAAAAGAAGAATTACAACTAGGTGAGATGACATTTTTAGACCCCATAGATTTGCTGAAGTTTTCTTCAAAACAGAGCAAGTTCAGTATTTCTCTTAGACTATAATTATCATGAATGATATCCCCTTCCTTTCTCCTCTGCTTCAGCTTAACCAAACAAATTGGAAGGAAAAAACAACCTGTTTCCCTAACGAATCACTTTCCTCCCCTTGACCCTTTCCTTTCTTCCAACTAAACACATGATAAAAGAAAACAAAAGCAAGAGAAGTAACAGATGACTGCAAATATCAATAAATTACAAGACACCACCTTCAGCACTTTATAATCTTATTTCAGAACCAAAATGGACAGATAAACTATTCAGCCTACCTAACACGCAAGTATTACAAAATAATGTATACAAATAGATTCAAACCCATTTATACAGAATAGTTAAGGGGCCCACTAGGATCGATGATCATAGAAATATCTATAGATCATATATGTGGAGACATATTGCGTCTAATAACAAAAAAATGCGGATATGGTCAAATGGTAAAATTTCTCTTCGCCAAGGAGAAGATGCGGGTTCAATTCCCACTACCCCACACTATCACAACCAACTATACCAAATCCTTTATGAGAGTAAAATAATTCTGTTTACTTACATTGCGTCTACATTCTCCAAGCAGAACAAATTCATAGATAGAAACTGCATGCGTGCCGAAGGAGGTTGGTAATGTGTTATCAAAAATTATTTGCTGACTATAATGCCCAAATACAGATTAATACTTTGTGACCCCATCAGTTGTATGTTAATGTTAGCTCAAATAAAGGATTGGTTCACGATGTACCTTGATACTTACGTCCCTTACATACTTTCAACTTATAAGTGAATTACATGAGAGAGAAAAGAACATAACGGAATAAACATTTAAGGCTGCACAGAGTCCAGAGAACCATTTTTATTCTTCTAAAGAAAGCGATGCTTAATATGAACACCAACACTGCAAATGTTTCAAAAATTAATCTCCTCTACTTCGAAGCGCTGAAAATCACAAAATAGGAAACCCTAAGATGGAATGTATTCATGACAAGTGATGTGGACAGATGTGGATCTCAATCATGGTTGCCTGAATCGAGTCACGATTCGATTCATGATTCTGTGCGAAAAAGGTACGGATCTATAGGTGAATTAAGGTTGATATAGAATCGGAGGCAGATTGTATGATTCACGGTTTATTCGCGGTTCCATGCCCTATTCACGCAAAAACGATTCAAATCTATAAGGAATCAAGGTTTATCACAACTTACATTCGACAATATGAAATCACTTTTGCTATTTTGCCTTGTTTTTTTCTTATAGAAAAGTAAGAATAGAAGATCATATACTGTTAAGCACGGAAAACAATATTCCTTATTCAATGGGGATGAATCTACATGGATATGTAATTTCACAAATCAATCTTTTTGGTTCTTATATCCTCTAAAACATAGACCAGGGCACGGCTCCGAGGCTCGGACTAACCCACATATGTTTCCATATAAGCTAGTTTCCCAACTATTAGGCTACGAGCTTTTATTGTGTAAGCTTTTTATAACGAATCTTTAACATCTATATGCATAGATCCATATAGTATAGTACTTATTTTGCTATGGGACCACATGATCATTAATTTATATTTGAAAACAAACTTAAACATGCATTTAGGCTTATATTTTTCACTTTTACAATGTATCTTTATTATGTAGATGCATAGATATATTTTCCAATGTATTTGCAAAATTTGGACCGAATTGCTACAATTCATGATTGGATTCACAATTCGGTAACGGGTCAAATTGATTCTCAATTCGATTCGTGATTTGACAACCTTGATCTCAATACAAACCTTAGGTTTGCTTGGTTATTTGAGAACCTCAAATGAAGGGATTTGACATTATTATTGGACGAGAAAAGTTTGTATTAAGAGTCCATATTTTACCTATTGATAGGTACCAGCATTGACTTTAGAAGTTTATCATCATGGATTTGGATTTTGGAATAACCTCGTTTTGGTTTGATAACCTTCATGTGAAGACTACGAAATTCAACTCTTTCTACCTCTAAAAGTCAACCATAGCTAAACGTCTTAAGTCCGTTCGTTTGGTACTTTGATTTGATAGTTTACTACATAGATTCTGCAATCTTTTCGGAAGTATAACGGTAGATTTGAAATGACAATTATTTGAAATCCTCCATAATAAGATTCTACCTATACAAGAATACACATAAAAAAGGACAACTCCTACCTCTGATAGTCTGATCCATCTCATGTTTTTCACCTATAGCTAAACATCTTACACAAATTAACTTCATTTCCACAGCCATCCATATGGAACCTCACAATAGTTTTCATTTGATTCGTATCATCCATTCATTTGGAAAATCACATCTTCTAAAGAGAGAGCCAGCCTTTCAAAAGTCACATATAGCTAAATATCTTATAGGTTATTTCCATTTCCACATCCATTATGGAACCTTACGATAGTTTTCAGATTGGATCATATAATCGGTTCATTTGGAATTCACATCTTCCTAAATAGCTTTTCCTCTTTATAAAAACATTGAAGAGTATCCAGGCCAACTTACACGTACCCCGACTAAACCTGAGACTAATGGCCGCTAGCAGGTGGCCACATAAAACGCATATCTCCTACCTCTGATCCATCTTAATATTATTTCACAAGTCGAATGTAGCTAAACATCTTATATGTTAATTTCATTTCCACATCCAATCCATATGGAACCTCACATTCGTTCTCAAATTGAATTGTATAATCTGTTCATCTTTCTAAAGAACACCCATTTTATAACATGTGTCCGGACTAGCTTACATGCATCTCAAGTAATCCTACGACCAATCCCACTGTCCTCTAGCAGAGCCCAATTAAAGCCTAGTACACAGAAAAAATTCGTACTTCGATGATTTCAATCCAATTCCACCTCCGGAGATAAACATTGAATTCAAAAACATTCAAAACGTTCAGAACGAAGCCATTGGTTCAGAAATTTAACCTAATTCCAGATCCAGTCGCGAAGATAAGAACCGTCGAATACTCCTCTGGCGGCGAGATCCGCTCCACATCGAAACCCCTCCCCATAACCTGCGTCACCTCAACAACATCCCCTCTCCTAAGCCCGCAAAGAACCTCCGCAGTAGATCCCGCCACGCTCTTCACCAAAAACTCAAACTCCCCCCTCGCTGCCGCCCACGATGGCGGCGACGCGACCGCGAGAAACGAAGGCTTCGCGTTCTCAACGTCAGGCAGTCGGAGCTGCAGGTACTGGCCGGCGCGCGTGTGGGACGCGGCGACGTCGGGTGTGTCGGAGACGTCGATGGTGATGTGGAAGAGGGAGTCGGCGGCTTGTGTGACGGAGGCGAGAGGAGCTGGAGCCCAGACGGTGGTGGTGGTGTCTTGTTTGACGGCGGCGGCCGCGAGAGAGAGAAGACGGCGGTGATGGCGGCGGAGGGTTAGGTGGCGGAGGAGAGACATGGGAGGGTAGGGGAGGAGGGTGGGGGCATGGGAGCGGAGGTGAGGAGAGAGAGAGGGTGGAGAGAGAGTAGTAGTAGTCATGATGCTTGATATGGTTATTATAACGGAAGAGTCTAGAGAGCGCCGCCGCTGAATTGGTGGGGGAAGGTTCTGAGTCTTCTGAAAAAGTGCCGTCTGTTAAAATGCGCCGAGTGTGATTTTGTTTTTCTTTTTTTTTCTTTTTTTTCCTGGTGAGGTTGTTGACATATCCACGTGTCCCTCTCTCCAGTTATCCTGTAAATCTGGAAAGGTCTCTAATGGAAAAAAAGGAAAAGGGAGAAATGAAGGGAGGGTTCGGTTCGGTTCGGTTCGGTTTGGCTCGGTTCGATTTTTGGGATTTCACCGACCATTTTTTGAAAATCCAAACGGGAACCAAACTGTTTGAATTCGGTTTGAACCAGTTCGGTTTCATTTGGTTTGGACTGGTTTCAACGGTTTATTTGGTTTGGGCTGAAAAAAATAATTGGGCTTGATTGGGGAAAAATAACTCACAACCACTCATAACCTTGGATAAAAGAATTCATAATATGGGCTATAAATCATATAATTAGAGAAAAGCAGAAAAAAACAGAGTTCCAAATGAGAGCACGTAGACAAAAACTACTCCAACTTCATACAAGATTTCCAAATGCCCAAACACTAATAGTCATGTAAAAGAAGTCACAGAGTTACAAAAAAAACTGAAACAGAGCCCAAAATGCTGCTGCCACTTCAAACCTTGCAAAAAGATATTCGGCAACCCAACATTGTGAAGTAGAATCAATTGAAGTGGGTGTTTCAGGAGTTAATTCAAGCATATGGACTTTATTCTACTTGAGTTTAGTGAGTGGATTCTGTTGTGGATGTTGATGAATGCACTTAAGCAATAATAGTGGTAGGACTTAGCCGCTCTGTTCTTGATCAGTCGAATCCATTGCCATCTTTATGATATTCTTCTAAATGCCTTTCTCTTTTGTTAATGGTTGTAAGATGGTAATAATCTAGGGTATATAAATCAATGATTAGTTGACAATCATTAACTTGAGGACTAAGTGGACAATCTATAGACTGATGAAGAACAAGACAAACAGTAGGGAAGAACACTTAGTCGGAATTCATCATCCAATTAGAGCAATAATTAAGTGCAACTTCTCTCTAGAAATAATGCTTCTCTCTTTAGAATCGCCATTTGATCCATCTAATCGTCCTCCCAAAATGAGGGGAGAATGTCCTATTTATAGGTCACTTGATCTTTTTTCTGCGCCAAGTGGACTAATAAATTATGGACACATGTCGCATAAAATTGTGCGCGAATATTCTTTTCGTACTGTCAGGCAAAGGCCCTCGCGACACCCACAAGAGGTCCTGTGAGGATCCGGCGGGTGACCAAGCCTCTAAATGGCTTCCCCTCAAGCCCTGCAAAGTCAACCGCGACGGAACACATTGTCTGGGTCAAATCATCTTTGGAAGGCCGACGTCTTTCTTCATCATGCCCCAAAATCTTCGGAAATCACAATCAATTTCCTCATCATCTCTTGTCCGATACTTGACTTGCGGGTCTGTGGGCTCCAGCTGGTTGGAGGCACTACCAGTCATGGGGTCTCGTGGGCCTGTGGCTCATGCAGATTTAAGGCTCCACCAGAATTTGGGTTAGAAAAAATTACAATTAAGATAAGAAAACAAATATTTATTACCATTAAGATCAGTCACTTTTTTTTAAATACCATTAAAGTCAATCGCACTTTCTTTTGGGTTTAGGCATTTTCATAGGGTCTTTGGGGTTTAGGCACTTTCATTAGGGTTTTGGGGTTTAGGCATTTAGGGTATCATACGGTTTTAGAAGTTTAGGCATTTTCATAGGGTTTTGGGGGTTTAGGCACTTTCATAGGGTTTTAAGATTTTTGAGATTTAGGTACAATCATATAGTTTTTAGGATTTAGGAACTTCTATACATTCATTGAGGTACCCAATTCATTTGAACTGACAGGGAAGCTAAAAAAATAACACGTGAGGGGAGCCTACCTTGTGGATAATTTGGGAGAGACTGTACTCTCTCCTTATAGGTACAGTTTTTGCTAGCGCCTAGAGTGCGATGTATAGGGGATCTAAAAAATGGACTGGCCCGTTTTTTCCTTTGGGTTAACGCAGGAATTAGGCCAATTGGTTCAAGATGCTCCATGCAGTTCCCTAGCCCACGTGGCTTCAATGGTTTAAGCAGGTGTGCTCTTCCAGATTGGGCCACGCAGGATGGGGAAAGTGGGAGACCTATAATTCCATATCTATAACTCCAGATCTGGGTCTCCGTTGTCCAAAAACAATGGGGAGAGTGGGAGACCTCTTTTCCCTAAGCAGAGGGACTCAACCATCTCACACCCATGGACGTGAGAAGAGCAGGTGGGAGAACAAAAGGGGGAGAGAGAGAGAGACTCTAGACAGTGGATGACTGAGAGAGGGAAAGAGGGGGGGGGGGGGGGGGGGGGGGGTGGTAGAAACCCACCTCTCTCTCTCTCTCTCTTCACGCTAATGAATCATTACTTTTAGAACATACAATATCATTCCCCTTCCCCCTTTTCATGCCTTTGTTCTCCTTCCCCCTCTCGATTTCATTTTTCATCTCAACATCCACCACCTCACAATCTTCTTTCATACTTACCCGAATTTTGTAACTATCTTCCTTTTCAATTCTCTTAAAAGCCTTTTCATAAACCACACTTCTTTCTAACATGAAGTAGGTTGTGTTCCATCTCGTGGCAACTTCTAAAACAAGGAACAAGCTTAGGAGCTGTTTGATAAAACTGAAAGCTGAAAACTGAAAATTAAGTACTGAAAACTGAATGCTGAATTTATTAAGCTAATAAGCTGTTTGATATGTACTGAATATTAAGCACTGAAATAAATAATTTGTTTGATCTATATAAAAACCTGAAGTATTAAATACTAATTTTCTTAATTTGTCATTCATATATTCATACTGAAATGCATAAATGAAAAAAAAAGTACATTTGTGAAAATAATAAAAATATGTATAATATTGGCAAGATGGTGGTATAGCGGTGGTAGTGTTAAATTCACTAATTATCTTACTTTGTCTTTCATTTCATATATTCATACTGAAATACAAAAATGAAATTGGTAAATGAAAAAAAAAGTACAATTATCAAAATAATAAAAATATAGAGAATATTGGCAAGATGGTGGTATGTCGGCAGTGGTGGTTGTAATTGAGGAGTGGTGGCCTCACGGTAATGGGAGAGCGATGATGGGAGTAGTGGTGGTGTCGTGGTGGTGTAGTGGCGACAGTGGTGGTGTTGGTGGTGTCAGTGGTTGTGGTATTAGTGGTAAGAGTGGCAGAGTGGTGGTGATGATGGTTGGGTGGTGGCGATAGTGGTGGTGGTGTGAATGGTGGTGGTGGTGGTGGGGTGGCGACAATAATGGTGGTGGGGTCGTAGCGGCAGTGGGGGTGGTGTGAGTGGTGTGGTGGCGTGGCGGCGGAGCGGTGGTGGTAGTGTAGTGGTGGAGCGATGGTTATGGTGTTGTCAGTGGTGGTGGTGGTGGTGTAATGGTGGAGTGGTGGTGGTGGGATGGTGGCGGCAGTGGTGGTTGGGTGGCGGCAATAGTGGCGGCGGCCGCAATAGTGGTGGCGGAGTGGTGGTGTTGGTGTAGTGGTGGTTATGGTGTTGTTAGTGGTGGTGCTAGTGTAATGGCGGAGTGGTGATGGTGGGGTGGCGGCAATAGTGGTGGTAGTGTAGTTGTGAAGTGATGATTATGGTGTTGTCGGTAGTGGTGGTGGTGTAATGGTGGAGTGGTGGTGGTGGGGTGACGGTGGCAGTGGTGGTGGGAGTGGCGAAGTGGCAATTATGGTGGTGTGAGTGGTGGTGGTGAGAGTGGCAGGGTGGTGGTGGTATAGTGGTGGCAGTGATGGTAGGAGCGGTAGAGTGGTGGTGTAAGTAGTGGTGGCGGTCTGGTGGAGGAAAAAATGGTTAAATGAAACCACTCAGAAATTCAGTAAAAATTAAGTAGCTCGAAGCTACTTAATTTTTGTCAACATTTTACCTTGCATTTTAAGAGCCACTTAATTTTTTAAGTAATGTAAAATGTGGTTATCAAACCTACTTAATTACTTATTACTTGATTCGTTCAGTTTTTAAGTGCTGAATCTGGGTTATCAAACAAGGGTTAGACTTGATGCTTTCTAGTTTCTATATTGGCACATCTCCTAAACTTTCTCAAAACCTAGAAGATAAAGATCTCACATACTTCACAATATTGCACAACCTCATGATAGGCTCATTAATCTCCTTCAAATCTCTTTCAAACCATCACAAACAATCAAATTCAATATGTGATCGCAACTTCTAACATGCAAAAACTCATTATTTTAGACGCTAGCCTTTTTGTTTCCCCCCCTCTTCTTCGCCAACGTAGTGATTCAATTGTTAGAGCTTGCATTGTCAACCGCAATGGTCAAGATTTTGTCAACGTTTGGTTGCTTGGGGAATTGATAAAATCTTGACCGTTATGATTGACAATCTTAACTTTGGGCTAGCCTCAGTCAAAAAAAATCCTTGTACATCATTAGCAGGTTGCTGTGTGGCTTGCACGAAGGTGTTATAAAACTGCATAACACTCGCATTTGCAGATTCAAAAGCACACATTCCTCACATAATGTGGATGGGAAAAATTAGGTCTAGAATACGTTATCTGGAAACCTCAGGAAATATACATCTCATGGCACAACTACAATAGACTCACACCGAGTACACCGGCAGTTAGTAAAACAGCTAAACTTATATGCGCAATCAGCGATTAACCTAGACAAGCCGTGTCAAATTTAGTGTATATTTCTTGATATCGAAAGCGTTAAGAATTTAAAATAGCAAGACAGAAGCTACAATGGATTATCAAGAAACAGAGGTGTCAAAATCAAGTTCTGTATGGAAGTGAACCATAGACAAGGTTTAGTAATCAGGTCATCTTCCAAAAATCCTGAAAATAAATCTTAAAATATACATGTCCACCTTGCATATTCCCCCTTATTATATGACAAAGATAACACAAAAGGGGAGAATGGCAAAGGCCCTCGTCTCTGTTTTTTCGCCACAATCCACGGTTGGGATACAAACAGAAAAGAAAATCCTGATAAGTTTCGTCTTCAAAAACAAGTAACTCCGATGCTGGCATCGCCAGCAAGATCTAAATTATTAAAATTTGCAATTATCAAGAAGAGTAAAAAAGAAAATGGTAGAGTACGACTTGTCTAGGAAGAAGATTCCTTGGCAATCTTCTCTGCCTTGGCAATGACCTCCTCAATACCTCCAACCATGTAAAATGACTGTTCTGGAAGGTCGTCATACTTTCCATCCAAGACTCCCTGTAGAAATCAAGAAAACCGACAAGAAAAAAGGTGCATCAACATTATGGGCGGATACATATATTTTTCACCCTCAATCTGAAACAACAATACAAGCATACAACTTGCATGATTTGCATAAACCACCCACTTCAGCCCACATAAAATGAAACAAGAACCAAAATCAATGACAGAAGAATAGAACCACACAAGCAGCCAGAACAATATGCATGCGCAAGTCTTCAGCAAAATCCAACCTATGGGTTACTACTTACTAGTTAATAACCACCTCAGTGCACAGTAGGAAGAAAAAATGTCAACTAAATATTTGCTTTCCTAAAGGGAAAAATATAATTAGACCAATGGCATTTCAGCCAGACAGATGCCAAATAGAGTCCCACACAAAACCAGGTGACCAGAAAAGTTCAAATTAGTAACAGGAATATATGAAAGGTAGACAGAGATTAAAAAACATAAACGACGAGCAATTGCTTAGCTCCTGCCTATGAGAGTCAATAGTAATGGCTAGTATTCAGAAAATGTTGACAAATCTAGGAGAAAAACCGAGGCATTAAACCAACAAGTTAAAAATCTCTCCACCAAAATTTCATCTCCTCGTGCAGCAATTTCTTTAAAGTAAAGGAATGTGGTCAACATGGCAAAGCAACTTATTGGGACAGAAAATAAGAATGAACTAAAATATCAATAGTATAATGAACGCCCGAGGTCTGGATTGGAGTCAATTACCTGGAAACTAGCAACGCCCTCATTCAGCTCAACATACTTGCCAGGAGCACCAGTGAACACTTCTGCAACATGGAAGGGCTGGCTCAAGAACCTTTGAATTTTACGAGCACGGGAAACAGTCAACTTGTCATCTTCACTGAGCTCATCCATTCCCAAAATGGCAATGATATCTTGAAGATTCTTGTAGTTCTGAAGAACTTTCTGAACTCCACGAGCAGTGTTGTAGTGATCCTCACCCAAGATATGCGGGGAGAGCATACGAGATGTGGAATCAAGAGGATCGACAGCAGGATAGATACCAAGCTCAGAGATCTGTTGCAACAAAAAATAGGGAAGAACCAATTGTCTAAGATGAAAAAGATTTGACTTTCTAAATCATGCCAAATCAGCAGGTATTTGCTTAACCTTGCTATAGGTGCTTTTACTGGTATTCAAGGCTCTTTATTTGGGGAGCGTATATGATATTTTGTTACTACTAAAAGTACCAACTTGACCTTCAGCCCAAGTATTATATTTGTTATTCACTAATATTGACCGTTGGGATAGAAGTGGAAGGGGAAAAGAGTATACCTGACGAGATAGCACAGTTGTGGCATCCAAGTGAGCAAAGGTGGTTGCTGGAGCAGGATCTGTCAAATCATCAGCAGGCACGTAAATAGCTTGGACAGATGTAATGGAACCCTTCTTGGTAGTAGTGATACGCTCCTGGAGACCTCCAAGATCCGTAGCCAGAGTGGGTTGGTAACCGACAGCAGATGGAATACGGCCAAGCAAAGCAGACACCTCTGAGTTAGCCTGTAACAAGGACGTGAACTTGAACATGAGAACCAATGACAACAAGAATAAATTCAAAGTGAATAATAAGTCATATATATACAATATTAGAAGAGTAAAACTCACCTGAGTAAACCTGAATATATTGTCAATGAAGAGCAGCACATCCTGCCCTTCAGCATCACGAAAGTGTTCTGCCACAGTCAAACCAGTAAGACCAACACGAGCACGAGCACCAGGGGGCTCATTCATTTGTCCGTACACAAGAGCGCATTTGCTTTCACTCTAAAGGGTAAGAACAAGACAAACATAAGTAGGGAATTAAGAACAGCAAAAAACGCAAGCATACCGCCATCGCCTAGTGTATCGAAAGAAAAAAAAAAAGCAGAACCCACGAGTACAGAACATTAAGGAGCAAACCAATTGAAACAAACTTATACAATTCACCAACCTGTTTTGCATCAAGCTTGATGACGCCACTCTCAATCATTTCTCTGTACAAATCATTACCCTCTCTAGTACGCTCACCAACACCAGCAAACACAGAGAAACCACCTAATTAAGGAGGAAGATAGTCAACAATCAACAAGGGAAGTAGGAAACCATTAAGCAGACCAATAACTTGAATCATAGTTCAACAAACCATGGGCTTTCGCAACATTGTTAATCAGTTCCATAATAAGCACTGTTTTCCCTACACCAGCACCACCAAACAGCCCGATCTTTCCACCTCTTTGGTATGGTGCAAGGAGATCAACAACCTGTAGATGAGTATATTGGCATATCAGAATACAATAGGTAATCAGATTTATCTACGCTCAAGATTAGGAGCCTGAAAGGAAATATATAGAGAAAACAAAATTCGATGATCCAATGTTCTTAGAAAACCAAAGGAAGAGATGAACAACCAGCAGCCTAGCAAGAAGAAACATATAAGTTGATAATGCACCTTGATTCCAGTGACAAGGATTTCTTGTTCGGTTGCTTGCTCGACAAAAGATGGAGCTTCTCGATGAATAGGCAAATAGTGATCGGTTTCTGTCATAATATTTGGATGAAAAGAAAAGCAATACAAAAGTTAATGACAGTCTTTTTTATGAACATATGACATTTAAAATAGTATATACCTCATTTATATATTGCAAACTCATCAATTTATCAAAAATTTTAAGGGAATTAGATTGCTCACTAAGTTCGCCTTTCTCATCTATGGGCTCTCCAATAACGTTAATGATCCGGCCAAGGGTGGCCCTGCCAACAGGTACCTGTCGTGATTAACAGTGGAAATAATATCATCACGGCGAACAGAGAAGAAAGTACCAAGGAGCACCCCAACAACAATCAGTTCTCTGTACATGATTAAGCATTACACAAATGACCTTCATACATAGTGCACCTAACAAACAGAGAAAATAAAACAATGGGCAATAGTGTCAAAACAGCACCTAAATAACCCTAACAAACAGGAGAGAGTATTTTAAGAAATGCCGATGTACTGTCACTGGTCCATTCTTTTTCAGTCGTGTGATTAAGGCAGGCCAGAAAACGAGCTTCCAGTGCTTAGTAGTCAGCCTCGGACACACGGTAGCGGCCAAACATGAATGGATGAGTGACACCACGTAAGCTTGGCACGTGGTGTCACCATTTCACAGAATAATTTCTCAACAAATGGGCCAAGAAAATAGTCATATAGTATTCATTCCAAAAGAACCTCAAAAACAACCAAACACCTCCGTCAAGCTAATCTTGGGACTAATGCATGGTAATCTTGAGCTTAGCTCACTTGCTACTTTTAAGAGGGGAAAACGTAGTTTCACTTCTAAAAGAGATGAAATTGACTCTCAAAACGCAAATAACAGTAACGCTAATCATGGGACTGATGCATAGTAATCCTGAGCTTAGCCCACTGCTACTTTTAAGAGGGGAAAACGCAGTTTCACTTCTAAAAGAGATGCAATGGACTCACAAAACACAAACAACCACGCCTGGTAAGTTCCTTTTCAATCTAAATCAACCCTCCCAGCTCAAGCATGAGTATAGATATACACATACATATCCATCTCAAATAAAAACATCAGATATATCAGTCGACAATAGATCTCATAAAAAGTCAAAACGAACTAAAACTCAAGAAATGATTTGAAAAAAAAAAATAAAGAAATAAACAAAAATAAATAAAAATCATCACTGATCCATGACCCACTTATAAGACCTCCACCTCCACAACACGAGATACATCACATATCTCAAAATCCAACAACCAAACTATGTCGATCTACCACTTTTTTTCAAAAAAATAGATCTACATCTCACAGCTTAAATCTCAACATTTCTCCTAAATTCCATCGAATCCAAACAAAAACCTTACTCAGATCGGAGAAAACTATATCAACTCACTGTGATAGGCGATCCAGTGTTAAGCACTTTCTGTCCTCTAACAAGCCCTTCAGTCCCATCCATAGCAATGGTCCTGACCATATTCTCACCCAAATGCTGCGCCACCTCCAAAACCAACCGGATCGAGTTATCCAACACCTCCAACGCCGTCAAAATAGGCGGCAGACCGTCATCGAATCTGACGTCAACGACGGCACCGATGACCTGGCAGACCTTCCCGATGGACCCAGCACCCGTGAAATCGTCCGTGATCTTCCCGCTGGGGGCAGGGGTTTTGGGCGGAGAGGGCGGCGATGGCGCCGGTGCGGCAGCCGAAGTGGCGTAGTCGAGTACGCGGTTAAGGAGAAAGCCGGTTGGAGAGGGGCGTGGGGAGAGGGGTTTGAGGTGGCTGGGTTTGGAAGGGGAGCGGTGGAGGGAGGAGCGGAGGAGGGAGGAGAGGAGCCGCCGGGAAGCCATGGTGGGGAAGAGAGAGAGTAGAGAGAGAGAGAGGCTGCTAGGGTTCTTCTTCGTATGAACAACGCCTTTTTATTATCTCCACTGAGACTGATGAGTGTGAGTGAATTGTGATCCAGTGGAAATTTTACCCATTTTTTCGGGGTCCGATGTCTGGATTTTTGAATGAAGTGACGTCGTTTGCTGTGGAAGTGAAATTAGGCGATGTCGTTTGGGAAAAGAATATCCTAGATCCTCTGCGATTTTATATATCTCCGGGGGGAAAAGGAAAAAGGGCGGACCCTAGAATTTAGAAGGCTTGTCTCTATTTTGTGGTTTTTTGGGGCTGTCAATGTAGTATATAAACAAATTTTAAGACAGCAATTTTTTAGGAGAGCTCAATGTCTTATTTTTTGTTTATTAGTATTAACCTAATTTTTCGGCTAAAATCAAAGAATTTTAAGACAGTAATTTTGGAAACCATCTTAGCCATGTGCTACAATGGGAAATTAGGACTAGGAAATTTTTTTTTTTCTTCGTGCTTCTTTTTTGAAATTTGATGTCTGGATTTAAAACAACAATTCCTCATAAGGAGAGGAGAGCTCAAATAATTCACTTACATTTGTCTTTCGTTTATTGTTGCCCTAATTCTTCTGGAAAGAAAATTTACCCACAAAAAATACCAACAGTGCTGGTATGTAGATTTTGTTTATTTATCTCTCTCCGTTTTTATGGGTTCAAGCAAACCTCTTGAATTCCAAAAATACACTAAATAGTTTTTTATTTTTCAAATGTGATTTAATTTTTCTTTTTGTTGCTTGCACTGGGTCATTCTTCTGTATAGCTAATATAAATGAAAATCTAGTTAAATTTGTGAGTATTAGACAATATAAGTCAACAAAAAAATCTGGCTCGGTAAATTTTTAACCAAATAAAAGAACTTTATTATAGACAAAGTTTTGCATTATAAAAACTTAATGTAAGATTTTGTCACCTCTTAACCAAACTCTATTATAGATAGAATCGTGGTAATTTAAAAAGTGAATTGACAATAAACTAGCTTTCATTGATGTGTGTATAAAACATAACTCTAAGGCTATATCACCGGAATCTTTAGTAGGAATATGAATATGATTATTAGGAATCTAATTCTCGGGAATTTACTTGAGTGTGAATGGGAATATGATTACTGGGTATCAAAATTTGATACCTAGATCAATTTCATTCCGGTATTTGGATTAGCTTAGTAATCTTATGCAATCAACAATTACTTTGGAAATTTATCAAATTTAAAACTTTATTTTTTAATGACTGAGACATGAATCTTTGATTACCATGGGATAAATGAGGGACCAGATTCCTACTTAGTTTGGGAATGTGATTTTTTGTTGAATATGTCTTAAAGAATCACATTCCTATTCCTTGTATCTTCCAAACATCAGAATCATGAAAATATGGCATCACATTCTCATTCATGTCTCTTCCCAATGTCGAAATCACAGAATAAGACATCACATTCTCATTCATCCTCAAGATTCCTGCCATCCAAACTGAGCCTAACATGCTTTTATATAAGCTATGAGACTTGGTGATTAAGGAGAGAGATGGGAGTGAGGAGAAGAGAGAGAAAGAAAGAAGGAGAAGAGGGAGGGGGAAATGAGGGGCCCACTTACATTTTTTGTGTTCATAAATAATCTTAGGACATAGTATAGGAGCCAATTTTAGAGAGTTCATTGGAGTGCTCTCATACTCCTAAATTAGCTAGTCTTTAACTTGCAAAATTGGACCCACTTTTACTTATGTGTCAACTTTAGGAGCCATTTTAGGAACCAAATATAGAAAGCCCACTGTGGATGCCTTTAATTGTAGTCTTCGATGGGCTCCTATAAAAGTTAATGATGGCTCCTCAGTATGGCTCCTACCACATTAGCTAAGTTTAGGAATGGAGTTAGGAGTAAGGTGAGGAGAGAGAAAGAAAGAAGGAGGAGAGGGTGGGGGGAATGGAGGACTCACTTACATTTTTGTGCATAAATAATCTTTAGGACATAGTCTAGAAGCCAATTTTAGAGAGTACATTAGAGTACTCTCACACTCCCAAA
This sequence comes from Vaccinium darrowii, assembly GCA_020921065.1. Taxonomy (NCBI): domain Eukaryota; kingdom Viridiplantae; phylum Streptophyta; class Magnoliopsida; order Ericales; family Ericaceae; genus Vaccinium; species Vaccinium darrowii. Next base: position 43,024,409 of record CM037152.1, on the reverse strand, counting down.
TTAACAAATCTTTAACTCGCAAAATTGAGCCCCACTTTTGCTTGTGTGTCTATCTTAAGAGTTATGTTAGGAGTCAATTTTAGAGAAGCCACTGCGGATGCCCTAAGACTAAACAACTTAGGAAAAACATGTATAAAGGAAACATGAATAATAGTGTAGTTTAAACCGGAAACACAATAATAAAACTTAGAAAACTGATAATTTGATATATCTTAATATTATCCTAACAATTGTTTTGTACAGATTAATTTGTTAAGAGCTCATGGAGAATTCAACTCAATCGAAGCTCGGTAAGTTCTGAATTTGAAGAGTCGATTTTTTTTTTATTTTATTTTAAAATAGTCAAGATATTATATTAAAACGCCATCCAGCACCGATTACATTGAAAGACAAGAATGAAGCCCAAACCACTAACAAGTGAATGAGAACGACAGTAGGCTAACCAGGCCACCGACTTGCAGACACACCTGCCGAAGCAGACTCGACACTTAGGGGACGGAATGATGAATCCAAATCAAATGGTGGCGGTAGAGAATCACAAACGATTCTCAGCTCAATCCATAACACAATACAGCACAAAGTAATTGGGAACAAAAAATAAGAAAATAAAACAAACACAAACAAAGACTGACTAATTAGAAACCCACAAAAATTGGTACAACCGATAACCCACTAAGTCGCCCCACTGAGTATCACCGAGTTCCACCGAGTTCATAGATCAGTCACTTCCCCGGATGAACACAAGCTTCCATAGCCGCCGCCCATGGCATCTTAGAGTCGAATTCTTGACTCTACAAATTACAGTAAAAAGATACTAGAAGAGGAAAAAAAATTGATAGATCAAGGAATTTATGAAAGTTGATTAACATATTAACCTGGACAATACTGCTTTGATTATTAAAATAGGACCAGGAATAATCCAACTCACCGAGGGTGTACCCAAGTTGAAGGAGAAAATTTTGCGTGCAAATAGAGAAGATTTTGGGTACAAATGGGGTACCACGTGGTACCCCTTACACACATTCAAGCCGTCCAAAAATCAATGGACGGCTCGGATTAAAAGTGCTGGATGCATTTTAAAAAAAGATAAAAGAAAAGGAAAAGTGGGTTTCAATCCGAGCCGTCCGTTGCATTTTTGGACGGCTCGGATGTGTGTGAGGGTAGGGGTGTCAACGGTCCGGTTTGGTGCGGATTGGTATGAATCCGAGGACCGAACCAAAAGTCTACGGTCCAATGTAAGGCAATCCGTGTCCAAACCAAAAGTCTACGGCCCGGTTCCGAAACAATAAAAAAAATCACGGTTCGGTTCACGGTTTATCCACGGATTATAACATTTCACAAAATAAAAATATATATTCCACAGTCACATTCTCAATGTAACTTTTGGAACAAATTCATTAGTAGCTTTTAAGTTTTAATAAACAACACCAAGTCACCAACAACGCTTCAAAATGATTCAAAGAGATTTACATTCAAGAGAGTAAACACTAGCAGTAGTAAAAAGATGCAGAAACAACATACTACAAAGCGAGTAAACAAAAGTCTTCACCGCAACCAGTCCCGAGTCCGAGAGTAGTTAATATACGTGCAAGCAAAATTACAATTGTTAATTGCAGTTTGCGCCTTTACTTTTCAGTTAATACCACATTCACCTATTTAGGGTATAAAATTAAGAATAATATGTTTAATTATAATTCTTATCCCAATGTTATATATATAAATATATATTTTTTAATTGATTAAATTCTCACGGTCCGGTTCGGTTTATCCATGGTTCTTTTATGAAAATTTATGGACCGAATCGCGAAGCACGGTTTTCTAATTTTTCAATCCATGTCCGGATCATTAATCCACGGACCCAATCCAAAACCTACGGTTCAGTTCGGTCCGATTCGGATTCACGGTTCGCGGGTTTTTTTTTGACAGCCCTATGTGAGGGGTACCATGTCATCCCTACCCTATTTGCACAAGAAAATTTTGGGTGCAAATAGGGTAGGGATGACGTGGTACCCCTCACGCACATCTGAGCCGTCCAAAAATCTTCTCAAGTTGAAGGCGTCGCTACACGCCTCCGGATCCATGCCATAGCGATTGCTTTTATTTTTTATTTTTGTTTGCGCTCAGTAATTGAAACAATTGACAAAGAAAAATTCTGAACCAAATTCGCACTTTGATTATCGGACATCTCTCGTCCAAAAGTATATTATATTGTCCAAATGCCAATTCTTAATTTTTGTCAAATATGGCCGATTTCTTATATGTATGTCAACTTCGATTATTATTATTATTATTACAGTATTATTTTTAGTACGACGGAATTAGCTTCGATTATTTACGACTCTCGCTTTGAACCAAGATGCATTCACCAGTTTAAGATCCATTAAACTCAAGTTCTAAACATCTAAAGTGTTATAAACTCCTTTACAATAAGTTCATACAGAACTTTGCTCTAATTTTAATTGGGCTTTCCACAAATGGCCGGTGAGATTTAGGCCCCAGAATTTAGGTGAATTACATGTAAACTAGTCCGGACACCTGAATTATGAAAAATTCAATTGGATTGGAAGGCATGGTGGCATGGTTCGAAGCCAGCCTATTACCATGGGCCCATTAAAGCCCTTACCACTAGACTGGCCCGTGAGCCTGTTTGTTGTGATGTGTAGTAGCTACTACCTACAATTTTGGGCCACTGAGATGGGCTACATACACACCTTTCTTTCTTTTTCTTTTTCCTTTTTTGAACCAGGTACGTACCATATTGGGCCACTGGTTCTTTTAACATCACATAATCTGAGGGGACTCTTTAGATTTCTTTTCTCTCTCCTCAAAGTTAGAGAATGCCACTCACCTCTCAAATCACAAACTTGTAAAGAAAAAAAAAGCCTTTTTTAAAATGCAATCATGATGCTCAAAAAAAAGGGCTGTTTTATTTTAACCAAACATGTAACTCATTTTTTTACCTGCTTCACAACAAAACACAATCCCATCTTATTTTTATTTTTTATTTTTTATCAACTGTTTTCGAAATTTGTTGGAAGGTGATTATATACCGACTAATTTTTTTTTGACAAAAAAATAATTAAAGCAAATGACAAATAGAGTAGAGTGACCCAAAAAAAATTTAATGTAAAAAGAATATCATTTACATTTTGATCATAAAACTAAATATAAATAAAAGTAATAAACTATTATAGTTTGAACGATCTGTTGGAGTGCACCATATAAATTCGAAAGTGTGGTATCAAAGTACAATTTTAAGTATCTATTAAAGATGTTCGCAAATAAAACTAGCACTTGAATTAAAGATTTTTTTTTAAAAAAACCCCTGAACTTTCACCCCAATGTCCCTTAAACACCTGAATTATGACTTATTAGAGACCTGTTTTATGCATCCGTTATTAAATTGGACACCCGCCCTAATTGCTTGTCTATTTTGTGATAGAAATGTTGAGTTTGGACACCCCAAACTAGACACTTGTATTGAATATTTTCACTCTTATTCAATACAAAATTACACAAGTACACTCACTACTATACAAGACACATGATACCTCACTCTCACACTAGAGTTTGTGTCAATACTCAATCAACTCACACATGCACACTCACTTGGTGCTCACCACACACTTGGTGTCTCTCTCCAACACCCACACTTGGTGTTCTTTTCACACACACACCTACACAAATGAGCTCCCATCTCTATTTATAGGGAGCCAGAGAACTTTCTAGAAAAGGACTATCCTAGAATAATTCTACAAGCTTCTAGAGAAGCCTAAATATTTCTACTATACTCTAGAAGATTCTAGAGTAACCTGGAAGACTCCATTATCTTCCATAAGTTTCTAGAAGGTTCTAGAATAGCCCGGGCCATTCTAGTAGGATCCAGAACGTTCTAGTAGAGTCCAGAATATTCCGGAATATTGTGGAATGTTCTAGTAAAACCCGGAACATTCCGGAAGTATCTGGAGACTTCCGGAGAGTCGGTGATGACTCTCAACAAGAAACTGCACAACTGACCCTTTACAAATTGACATTTGGCAGTGAGATGACCAAATAGAAGATGAATTGGCAAGTTTTGGAGAGAAACAACACACATGAGGTGCACATGACCTCTCGGGTACACATATTCTATGCTCCTCTGTTGTGCGGAAGCATTAACGCGGAAATTTTAGTTTGCGAAAATGAGCCAATTTCAACATTCTCTCCTCTCCTTTGATTGTTAAAAGTCTCGTTTGAAAACTTAACGAGTTTTAAAAATATATATATTATAGCTTGGCTTGTCTTGTTTATGAGAACAACGGTTCTCAAATGAGCTTAATCGAGCAGATAACGAGTAACTTGAACTTCTTAGACATTATAGGTTGAACGAGCCAAACAGTAGTATGTTCAAGCTTTCGAAAACTTAACGAGCTTCAAAAAGATGTTCGTGCTTTGTTTGTCTGTATAACACACCAATTTCAAACAAGCTTTTTAACAAACGTCCACAAGCTCGCACGAACTTTGCAATAGTTTACGTCCAAAGTTTCTATTAGAATGCGAACGGGACAAGACTCAATCATGTTAAAACGGATTACATGACATAAAAAACTGTGAAAAGCCAGTTTATTTTAAAAACACTCTCAGTGAAGCACCCCCTTCAGTGTCTGAGTTTATTCATAACAGGGTGACAAGGAAACGAGTCATGGTTCAGGTTTCAGGGTGGTTTATTGTAATTAATCTCATATAGTACAGGGCTGGGGACATACTAGCACAATATTCCACCCACCCATGACGATATACAAGACAAGAGGCATAAACTTCCAAAGTTTCTCTGTCTGTGCTTGTATATATATATATATGTGTGTGTGTGTGTGTATGCCATTTCCTAAAACACGCGAACGTGCTACACAGAGGGATCGATAGAGAGAGGCTGAGAGGATGGAAGAGGGCTTGCTGCTAGTAAAACAGGGAGAAAAGACATCAGAGGGTGGTTTGATAACATGGGGAATGTTGGTTGAGGAGATGAAGAGGTTGGGTCGTATAGCCACACCCATGGTGGCAGTGACCTTATCCCAGTTCTTGTTGCAAGTTTTATGCACCATGATGATCGGTCACCTCGGTGAACTTTCTCTCTCCAGCACCGCCATAGGTAACTCCCTCGCTGCAGTCACCGGCTACAGTCTTCTTGTGAGCTCCTCCCTCTCTCTCTGTGATTTCTTCTTGTGTTTGTCTTCTTGTTGCAAGTTGTATGCTCTTGGCTGCTTTGCTTTTTGGTTCTGGAGTTTGGTCGTTTTGGGTGGTTCTGGTTCAGTAGTTTGGCTGGTATCTTGCCGCCCATGATTGCCTTGTTATTTTCCCTTTTGGGTACTTGGCGTTTTCAGTCTTGACCCCTTTTAATCTTTGTAATCTGTTTTCAAAGATTAATAAATTTTCTGCTTATCAAAAAAAACTTACAACAAGAAGTTAGAAGTTAGATAGCACGATGATCCTACTGAATAAAATTCAGTAGAATCGTGTTTCTGGCGTTTGAATTTCTCAATTTTATGGAGTGGTTACATATGTAGTGGCCAGTCACAACTGCTTATTAAAGCTTTTCCGAGAGATATGGTTTGTGAATCAACCTTCCATGATTTTCGTGGCAAATTACTTTCGGAAAATTAGGTGATTCGAAGCATTTGCTTTATTTTGTTCGGCTTGCTGAGTATGTAGTCTTTGCAAAAACTGTGTTTCGGGTATGGTTGCCAATATCCATGAATCTCAGATTTTTGGATGAACCCAACGATGAACTTGACAAGCCCAAGAAAATGAAATGAAAGGTTTGTCTCCCACTAATTCACTGGGGGTTGAACCCGTCAATAGAACATTAGCACCCAGCTGGGTCTCCTAACACCAAAATGCGTGTCCCAATTGGTTTTCCAGGAAATTATTATTTTTTTGATCCCTACCATGAAATTATTTGGTTTCCCATTAAATGGGTCCCCATGTTGGGACTTCTTTGCCTGGGCGAGTTCCGTCTGTGATTGTCTGACACCGATGGGCTCATTTTGATAATCGAAATTGTTCATTTTTTTAGAACTTGTGAAGAACATCCACCATGCGACAAATTACCGTGATCATATATGTAGCAATATGATTGTGGAACACGTTGCACACTAGATCAGAATCCATTTTTTGTAAGATGGACATGTTACGAAATCATAGTGATCGCTCTACAATAAACGTTTTCAGCAAAGTTGATGTTCTAGAGGAGTTCTTAAAAAATGATTCTGATCATCAAAATGGTTTCCGAAGAGGCCTGAAAAAGTCCTTTAACAAGACCATCAATGTAACGACCCGCCCCATCTAAAGTCCTTTAACCCTTAGTCTAATCACATGTCTCAAAAAATTAACTTTGAGTTATACAGTAACTAGTCGGATTTCGTCATATATTCCATGTACTTTTCCAATTTCCCACGTGGTACATTTGGGCTATTACAATCAAATCTCAAAAGCAGACAGGAGAGTATCTTTTTACTGTATTTTGAATGGACAGCATTACGGGTACCGACCCAAATGGCACGAAAATGTACCGATCGCACACGGGGACCCACTTTTGGGTCCCACACGAGTGATCCGAACCGTTCATTATTCTTAAAACATTTTTCCGAGGGGCCCCACAAAATTTCCGCTCAATCGGACGGTTGGAAGTGCTCCAACCAAAGTCCCATCGTTCCAACCAAAAATTTACATTTTCGTGCCATTTGGGTCGGTACCCTTATCATTATCGATTCTGAATAGACAGTGCCTTTGGGGAGGCTGCTAGGCTGCCTTCTCCCTCTCTCCCCTTTTTGTTTGTTTATTGGGTGATAGAGGCATTTTGTCTTGTTAGCTGGCCTTTAACATGGTCCATAAAGCAGCTACTGTCAACCAAATTATTCAATTGTTTTTGGAAGTATATTACGCTTGAAGATTATGTCCAATTGGTTAGCGCCATAATAAAGAACACTGGATTCCTTGGCTTATCTACTAGACAAATATTGACAGAAAGTTGGTTTTTTGGGACTCTTTTCTTTATGACCAAGAAGTTATAGATTTGATTAATTACTTACAAGGATTGGTTGTCATATTCTGACAAGTGTGCTACTTCATCACATTTTCTCTGAATTTGCATTTGATTCCGTACTCTTTTATGTCATGCACTGATGGCCCGTTTTATAATTTTATATTACTCAATAGCCATCCTTCAAACGGGTCCCTCCTAGTGGACGGTGGGACTCTTATGATTAGTCGAAGATCGAGATACGCGTAAATTGACTAAACACCTGGTTATATATATAAACAAAATATAGTCATCCTTTTCACAAAACATTATTTAGTGTTCTTAGAGCACTATTCTAGGGGCCTCTCCGCTTCTCCCCCACGCACAAATGTGAGGTGGGATGGTCCCCTAGATCGTTGCTCGAGGAGCACTGAATGATATCTCCTTTTTCACAACCGTATTGTCCATGTTTGAGGTCAATCTTGGCTAGTAAACCAAGGATGCCATGCTGCTAAACATAAATCAGTGGAGATTGAGACTTATATTTGAAGTTCAGATTTATTTTCTTAAAATGTTTGTAGTTAAATTGTAAAAGTCTACTTACAATCCTATTTTAACTTGAACTCAATGGTTTGGGAAATCCGATCTGCATGCTGGTAATGTAACGGCCGGTATTTAAAACAATTGGCTTCATAATGGATTGTTGCGTTTGTTTTTCGCATAACACACGTTGACTTGAATTGCTACTTGTAAAACAGTCAGGAATGGCTGGTGCTTTGGAAACTCTATGCGGTCAAGCCTATGGAGCTCAGCAATACCAAAGAGTTGGAACTCAAACTTACACTGCCATTTTTTCTCACATTATTGTTTGTATCCCCCTCTCCATATTATGGATGAATATGGGAAAGCTACTCATTTTCGTAGGCCAAGACCCTCTAATCTCATACAATGCTGGTAACTTCACAAAGTGGCTTGTTCCTTCCCTTTTTGCGTATGCATTTTACTACCCGCTTGTCCGATACTTTTTGATGCAAAGTTTGACCCTTCCCATGCTCATAAGCTCATCTGCCAATCTTGCTTTCTTTATACCTCTCTGTTGGGCTCTGGTGTTTAAGTCTGGATTGGGTAACCTTGGAGGGGCATTAGCCATCGACATTTCAATTTGGTTGAACGTGATCTTCCTCGTCTTGTACATGAGGTACTCTCCGGTTTGTGCAAAAACCCGAGCACCAATTTCAATGGACGTGTTACGAGGAGTTGGAGAGTTCTTCAGATTTGGCATTCCTTCTGCTGTTATGCTTTGGTAATTCCGTTTATTTGTTTTCTTGATTATATGAGCATGGAGGCTTTCCTTCGCTCTTCTGATTATTCCTCTGCGATTGTTTTTTGATGCTGAATGCAGTCTTGAGTGGTGGTCATTTGAGTTTCTTATCTTGCTTTCCGGAATTTTACCAAATCCGGAGCTGGAAACTTCTGTTCTCTCTGTATGGTACGTAATATGGTGATGGTTTCGAGGTCTGGTACAGTACCAGAAAAGAATCCCACAAAATCACCCAGAAAATATGTACCGGGTAGATTTCACCCGTTGGATGTATTTTCTAGGTGATTTTATGAGATTCTTTTCTGGTACCAAACACTTTTCTATTTCAGAATATTAACTTTATTGTTGGTTTGAGAACAGCCTCAATACCGTTATAGTGCTCTACTCCATACCGTACGGACTTAGTGCTGCAGCTAGGTATGCTCATGCACTCTGCAATTCATATTTGTGCTCGCACATGTAACAAAGATACTGCGATTAGTATATCTATGTAACCGATTTTATTTCTTCAGCACTCGAGTTTCAAATGAATTAGGAGCCGGGAATCCGCGAGGGGCTCGTGTTGCCGTATTTGCTGTGATGTTTCTTGTTGTAGCGGAGGCTATGATAGTGAGCGCAATCCTCTTTGCCACTCGGCGCATTTTTGGCTACACTTTCAGCAATGAGAAAGAAGTTGTGAATTATGTCACCGCCATGGCGCCTCTGGTTTGCCTGTCAGTTATAATGGATAGTCTCCAAGGGGTCCTTTCAGGTTTTTTATGCATACCCCGAAAATGGAAAAGAAAATTTTTATATTCTCGATTAAGATTATGGTCAAAACTGAAAACCGTGACTGGTTACTTATTATGTAGACTATATTTTGTTGGAATCAGGTATTGCTAGGGGATGTGGGTGGCAGCATATAGGGGCTTATGTCAACCTTGGTGCATTCTATCTTGTTGGAATTCCAGTTGCTGTCCTATTAGGATTTTGGCTACAACTGAGAGGAAAAGGCTTATGGATTGGTATACTAGCTGGTGCTAGTTTACAATCGTTTCTGCTTTCTGTCATAACAAGCTGTACAAATTGGGACAAGCAGGTCCGTTTCCCATCTCTCCAATCTCTTCAAGTTCTTTTTTTTTTCCTTTTTTCCCTTTTTTCTTTTTATGTCCAGGAATCAGGATAAATTGTCATTGATAAATGGCCTAACAGCACATACGAAGAAATCCATCCGAAATACAATGATAAAAACCTAGAAACACAACCAGCAAGCACAAATTAAGTTTGACAATAATGTGTGTCAAAGATAAAGAACTCCAAGGGTTATTTGGACTTAAATGAACGTAAACAACAAGCATCGATGGAAGCCCATATCAAAAACCAGAATAATTTCACCTTTTATGTAAGCCACAGAGCAAAGGTGGCGAGAGGAGGGGAGGAGAGGGGAGAGGAGAGGAAAGTATGTGCGCGATATATTGATGTTCTAGCCAATGTATATTAATTAATGTTCTAGCCAATGTAAATGCGATATGAGAACTTGCGAGAGACGAAGCCCATTGTGGGGCATTCCAGACCATCCCTTTATGAGGCATTGCTAGAGAGTGAGGAGGCTTCGATGTGTGCTAAAAGTCCACAAAGATGGGGAGAATATAATGGACTCGGGGGAGGGGGGTGGTGGTGTAAGAACAACAAAAGCTTGTTTTATGTAATGAGAGAGAGAGAGAGAGAGAGAGAGAGAGAGTTGAAATACAATCTTTTCAAGTTGATTAATATGTCTAATCAAACTCATACGTCTGAAACAATAACTTTATCGGAAGGAAAATCAAAGGACATAGAATTTTGTCGAGTCTTTAAGATTCAACTTCTATCAAGGGATTCCAAATTTTCTTTGCATTTCCGGTTTTCTGCCTAAAGAGTGGGACACCATTATTGTGTTTTTCCCAGTAAATAATTCCATCTTCATATGATTTTTGAACTGTTTTAAGTAATGTTCGACAATGTTAATAATTCTTGTTTTTATGTTGCAGGCAACAAAAGCAAGGGAGAGGTTATTTGAGGGATGATCTTCAGCAAATAATGGAGTAATGTGAAAGAAGATTTTGTTGCTGAATTAGCCATGCAATGTTACTATTAAAAAACCATCACCAACTGGAATAAATGAGATTCATGGATTATCGATCGTTTTGATATCTTGACAATGGAGTTGGAAATTGCATTGGTGTTTTTACATTGAGACTTGTATCCAGAGCTATGTTTGGATCTAAGTCACATAATTTGTGTGCGTGAATGCGAGCGTGACCACAAAATGTCTTTAAAAAACATCCCAAACTACTAAAATTTGCGAGTGTGAGGATTGAGTGTGCAAGTGCAATGAGAGAATTGAGAGCGAGAGCACAGAACATTTTGAAAGATTATGTGACTAAAGTTTGGATGCCTAGTATTTGAGTAAATATGGTACGATGACTAACGCAGTGGTTGACTTATTAAAAAAAAAGAAGGGACTCTCCATTCTTCTTGACTTGCTTTTTCTATTTCGTTTTTTTGTGTTTTGTTCATCATTTTTTGAGATTCACATAATATTTTTTGGATTAATCATCCGAGGAGATGAGTCTAAAAAGTAAAAAATTAAAACAATTTTACTAAGGATGTAAAAAGTACAAAACAAAATTTTTTTTTTTGTCTAATATGTGGTCTCATATGAACTTTTTTTTTTTTATAAATATCGGTCAATATTTTTATATTTTTTTGATTCGTCTTATCATGACAAATCATTAATCCAAAAAATTACGACAAAAAGATAAACGAAAAGTTAATCAAATTAAAAAAATAACGCAAAAAATTCAAAAAAAGTAAGCAAGGAGAATGGATAAATGGCTGGTGCTTTGGAAACTTTATGCGGGCAAGCCTGTGGTCCTGTGCAGGGGTGGAGCCAGAGGGGAGTCAGTAGGGGCGATCGCCCTTGCAAGAAAATAAAAAACCCTCTATATTATATAGAAAATAGTTTTTCCCTATGAATTATATAGGCTTGCCCTTGCAAATTATTTTGGAAAAAAAAATTCGCCCCTGGATAGTGAAATTTCTGGCTTCGTCCCTGGTCCTGTGGAGCTAAAAAATAACAAAAGTTGGAACTCAAACTTACTGTTACACTGCTATTTTCTCTCATATAAGAGCATCTCCCAGAGGCTCTCTACGTGAGCTCTGTTGGCTATTGTAGAGAGCCAAAACCAATTTTCACCCCTCCAAGAGGCTTGCTACTTTCCTCTCTACTATGCATATATCCATTCTGCCTTGCTACTTGTGGCGAGGGAGGCAGCCTAGCTACTTTCCTCTCTCCTTTTTATTTTTAACTTAAAATGTTTGTAACTTTTATTCTTCATATCTAATGTTGAAAAAAGATATATTTTTGAAACTTACGCGACGAGATCTATCAAACAAGACCAATATTGAATATGAAATTATGGGTAAAAATAATAATTTTTTTGGGTGCAGGTTTTTTTGAAATAATTATTATGAGCTCAAACCAAGATAAATTCATGAGCTCAAGTTTTATAAAAAATCAAGAGTCCAAAGTCAATCAAAATCCCGAGCTCAAACCCAAATTAGTTTGGATGGAGAGCAAAATAGAGAGTTGTGTTGGAATACATAGATGAAAAGTGAATAGGTAAAATAGAAATGGTACTTTTTTATCCTTTTGGATAGACAAAGTAGAGAGGAGTGTTGGAGATGCTTATTGCTGGTAAATTCACAAAGTTGCTTGTTCCTTCCCTCTTTGCCTATGCAATTTCACTACTAGCCGCGTGTCCGATACTTTCTAAATGTAAAAGTTAACCCTTCCATCCTCATGTGCCGCTCTTGCTTTCCTTATACTCCATCTCTGGTGATCTTCCTTGTCTTGTACATTTGTTGAGAATATTACTGAACAGAGAATGGACTCAATAGAGAACGGAGGTTTGGAATCTTGAGAAGCCCCATTATATTCGGTTTGTAGTAGAGGTGGCAATTTCAACTCATTTCCATGGACCCACCCAATTATAATCAGTCCAAACCCACTCATATCCAAATATGGTTTTTAATCGGCCAAACTTATTAAACCCACTAATGTTTGGGTTTAAATGAGCTGGTAATGAGTCTAACTTAAAGAAACTCATCCAACTTGCAAAAGGGGAAAAAATTAAATTGACGACGTGGGTTTCAAATAAAAAATAAAAAATATGTAGTAAGGTAGATTGAATTATTGAAAGTAGTGATCTTCTAGAATATAAAATATCACTTTAATATCACTGTAGATTATTGTATTTTTAACAATAAACATTGTAATTATGCTTACACAATGAACTTATTTTTTAATACATTGTGTAACACTCGATAAAATTTGAGGACCCCTAATTTAATTTTTACAATTGCTAGGTATACAACACTTGACCACAGACACAAACCACACCCGCCTACGCGGCACGCCGCTGGGGAGGCATCAGGATCGCGTCGATGCTTCGGAGGCGATTTTAGCCGCCAGTGGTGGAGGGGGAGGCGTCGATGGTAGTGGTGGTTGCTAGTGGTTCTCTCTCCCCAATTTTCTCTCTGGTTCAGTTTTGAGTGCTGTGTATTTTTCCCAATTAAAGGTTGGTGGGCCCGGAGCTTAGGTGATTTTACAAAAATGATAAGTATACAATAACTTAGCTCTAACATGTCTTTAACACATTCACATGGTGTGTGAAGTCTACACATACTTCACACCATGTAAATGTTGTTGAAGGCTTGGAGTCATGTTGGAGACTTGTCGGTGATTTTAAAACAAATTCAGATGCCCGAGGCCGAGGCAAGATGCCTTCCTCGCATCGTAATTCACGATTCAAGGTGGCTTATTGTACTAGCCTCCTTTGGGTAATAATCCAATAATTCGGATTATTCGTTTGTCCTTATTCAAATTTTTTTTGCATTCGTTAGTTTTGCATCAAGATTTTATGGTTTCTGGATTCCTCTCGACGAGACGAATCTAACAAGTATAAAATTATAGTCAAAACTCAAAATTTTTTGAATAAAGCCAAAATAGGTGGATTAAATTTTGAATAATCCACCTATTTTGGCTTTATTAAAAAAAATTTGAGTTTTGACCATAATTTTATACTTGTTAGATTCGTCTCATCGAGAGGATTTCAGAAACCACAAAATCTTGATGCAAAACTAATGAATGCAAAAAAAAATTTGAATAAGGACAAACGAATATTTTCAGAAAAATTTGAGAAAAATATTTTCATTTTCTCATAATGTAATATTGTCAAAAGTGTTAGGTGTGAAAAGCTTGTCTGCTTTTGGCTTCGAATATAGTTGGGTAAATTGAAAAAACTAGTTTTTTGGTTTTTTTGGTTTTGTCCTTATTCAAATTTTTTTTGCGTTTCTTAGTTTTTGGTTGATTTTTTGTTGTTTCTTGGTATGTCTCGACGAGAAGAATCTAAAAGGTATAAAATTATTAGCCAAATTTAAAGTTTTGTGAATAAAGACGAAAAATTTAGCCAAAAAACCGATTTTTTGGATTATTCTTCGTCTTTATTCACAAAACTTTAAATTTGGCTAATAATTTTATACTTTTTAGATTCCTCTCGTCGAGACAAGCCAAGAAACCACAAAAAATAGATCAAAAACTAACAAATGCAAATTTTTTTGAATAAAGACAAAACCAAAAAAACCAAAAAACCAGTTTTTTCAATTTACCCAAACCACCCCTTTCATGACTGATTTCTGTTTGAATCAGGTGTTGCTAGGGGATGTGGGTGGCAGCATATAGGGGCTTATGTCAACCTTGGGGCATTCTATCTTGTTGGAATTCCAATGGCTGCCACATTAGCTTTTTGGGTACAGATGAGAGGAAAAGGCTTGTGGATTGGAATACAAATTGGTGCTATTGTACAAACAATTCTGCTTTCTATAATGACAAGTTGCACAAATTGGGAAAAGCAGGTCTATTTTCCACCTCTAATCTCTTCAATCTATTAGTACCTCTGAAGCAATAACTTGAAAGAAAAATTAAAAGAAATTGATATTTTTTTCCAAGTGTCTAAGAGTCAACTTCTATTTAAGGATTTTTCAAATTTTCTTTGCATCCCTTAATCTTTTGCCAAGGAATGGAGCACTAGCCATATCTGTTTTCCAATCACTATTGCATCTTGTTAATCTTGCTAGTTTATTCGGTTTTTTATTTTTATTTTTTGTGGGGTGAATTTTCATGTCGCAGGTAACAAAAGCAAGGGAGAAGCTATTTGAGGGAAGATCTTCAGCAGATAATGGGGTAATGTGAAAGAGGTGAGAGTACCGGTGAATTAGCCATTTGATGTTGTAAAAGAAAACCATCACGGCAACTTATATAGATCATCTTTTCAGTTTCTTGATGGTGGACCTTGAAATTGCAGTGGTGCATGTTTTACATTGACTTGTATAATTCGTCTTCATTTGGTACATGAGGAAAACATGAACATTAAATCTAACTTGCAGAGGATGGTGATGACGTTGGTGAGGATGGACATGACATGTGAGGGCCCTCACTACAGGGCCCCCGGTTCCATTGATCTCACCCTTTGCCTTTCCACTGCTTTGCGATTTTAAACCAAACAAAATTACTTATGTCAACAAATACAACTTTCTCATTTGACAAACCGACATTATCACTCTCTAGATATGAAACTCTGGTTTTCATTTACTCAAAACTATAGGTGGATTTTCAGTAGCAATTGCTTTGATCATTTGCAAATTCTAGCATCACATTTCCTATATGATTTGAACAAATTATTCAGCACCGATAACAAGAAGCACATGTTATAATCACTCACAAATAGAGAGAGGAAACAATGGTCACTCAATTGTGAAGAATATGACTTGCTAGGAACAACAGTACCAAAAGGCATTGAATAACTTTGTGAGCGATTGAAGCTAATAGCTAGAAAAGAGCTGAATGAAACAATGATACTGTTAGTAATGACAATTACAAGTCGTGCACCACATATAAACTACTCCCTCCGTCCCTTTTTAAGTGGTCCACTTAAGAAACGTGTATTTTTGCGGATGCTTAAAAATGTACTTGCATATAACGTTTTTAAATTTTTTTTGGCACCAAATTAAAAGGTTATATAGAGAAATATGTTTTTTAGGGGTTTGAAATTGCACGTATTCCCATATGGATCATTTAAAAAGGGACGCAGGGAGGATATTGAAAACTAAAGTTAAGGACGATAAAGCGGAAAAGAAAATCCTGGAGCTTAGTCCAAAATATATTTCTTGGGATATTGCTACACGCACAGATACAAGTGCACAGAAAATGCACAGATCGTGTTCGAGGACCCATTTTTGGATTGAAACGGTGGGACTTTGGTTCGACCACTTCTAATCGTCTGATTGAACTGAAATTTTGTGGGCCCACTCGAAAAAATGTTCTAAGAAGAACGAACGGTTCGGATCACTCGTGTGGGACCCGAACGTGGGTCCCCGAGCACGATCTTTTGGATTGAAACGGTGGGACTTTGGTTCAACAACTTCTAACTGTCCGATTGAGCTGAAATTTTGTGGGCCCACTCGAAAAAATGTTCTAAGAAGAATGAACGGTTTGGATCACTCGTGTGGGACCCAAACGTGGGTCCCCGAGCACGATCTTTTGGATTGAAACAGTGGGACTTTGGTTCGACTACTTCTAATTATCCAATTGAGCTGAAATTTTGTGGGCCCACTCGAAAAAATGTTCTAAGAAGAATGAACGGTTCGGATCACTCGTGTGGGACCCAAACGTGGGTCCCCGAGCACGATATGTGCATTCTCTATGGGCCTGTACCCATAGGTTTTCCGTATTTATTGTGGGACAAAAACTAAGCCACTTAAAATGCAAAAGTTACACAGCCCAGTCCATTGTCCAAAATATATTTCTTTGCATGCCTAATGCTTTTGTTTGTTAGTTGCCGATGTCTTCTTGTTTCCTTTTGGCGTGGACGCAACAAAAGTTTAAGCATTCTTGGACCTTTGGAAGCAACAAAAGCTTTGATAGTCTGATCGACCACACCGGTAACATAAATCGACTGTGTATCTCTCTCTCAAAAGCTATGCAAAGTCTCTCTCTATCTCTCTCTCTCTCTCTCAAAGCGTTTATCTCTCTATTGACCACGCCGGAAGGGATGGAACCGCCATCGAAGTCCTCCAGCGTCAAGGTACCTTGTTCTTTGAACTTCTCTCTCTCTTTTCCCCCTCTCTAAATTTCTCTCTTTATGCGTATACATATAGATTCTATGCATGTGGTGTGTATGAATGAAGAATATCCAGTGTAGCACGTGGATGCTTCGAGGTCCACAAAAACAAATACTCCTAAATTGAGTGTTCAATTTGCTCACTCTCAACCAACCAATTATCCAATAGTGGCCTGTACAAAACGACAGGCCACAATCACAAACAACCATTTAATACCAAGGGAATTATGAGAATACAGTTTAACCAAACACAAAAGGGTAAAAAGAAATGGGAGAAACCAATTAATCATGAATTTTTCTATTTGAAATTGCATTTTATTTTAAATGGGAGGAGCCAATTAATGGCTTAGAGATATTGTTAACTTGTTCCACACAACTCTTTTGCTTCATTAGATGTTTTATCTTGTTTGAGTAAATAAGAACATGGGGACTCACTGCCACAGTATCCAATTACTTACTTCCCGCTTCTTTCAACTTTTTGCACAATTGGCCCAAAAAATCATAACTTAAAAATTTTCAGTCATAACTACATAATCTTAGCCTAAAAATCTCTCTCACGTTTTTTTTGTTCTTATCTATGCGTGATTTTATTGGGCATTAGTGATAGGTTAGTCTTTGAAATCTTCTTGCTGTTCTTTTTAAGTTTTGGGCATTAGTATGTATATTGCCTATTGTTTGCTTGAACGGTTTGGCCTACGAAGAAGAGTTTGAGTTGCTAATGAGTTGTGTTTTTTCATTCTTTGGCCTCTTGTGTGTTTTGTGGTCCTATTTTGCCCTCTTATTTTGGTCTATTAGTCATTCACGTAAACATTGAATGAAGCAAAAGAGTTTTTTGGAACATGGGTATGTCCCCCTTGGTCTTGGGCCAGTTGTGCCAAAAACAAAAAAGGAAACGTGAAGCAATTGGATTAAGAGATCCTCATGGTGGTGAGCCCCCCTTGGCCACAAAAGGCCAAAAGAGGGGCAAAATTGGAACTGAAAATAGAAGTGAAAGCCAAACGGAGGATTTCCTTTTAATATAGAATGATTCTTTAAAAAATTATAAAATTTTGAAAAAAATTAAAAAGTACGAATAATTTTCACTTCAAGAACACTAAATTATGATGAATGATCCCTTGCAATGATGATCATGCGTTCGTCGAGTCATATGATACAATAATACTCAAGACTAATGTTTTAATTTATCAAAATCGTCCTATTAAAACTCGAATGATTAGATTAGTCTTGAAAAAATCATCGAACCAAGATTTTTGGCATCATCCGGCCCCTTCCAACTTCACTGCAGACTCATGCGTACATCTGAAGCAATAACTTGATCGGAAGGAAAACCAAAGGACATCGAGTGTGTGTGTGTGATCAGAAAGTGAACAAGATTAAGAGTGAAAAGAATGAAATTGCATATGTAGTTTCGTAGGTAGACAACTTAATAAGCTAAAGTTATGTGCTATGTGAAGCAATTTTGCTTTTGTTTCCCATCACAAAGCAATTTTGCTTTAGAATCATACGTCTAAAGCAATAACTTGATCGGAAGGGAAATCAAAGGACATTGAATTTTGTCGAGTTTTTAAGATTCATATTCCAAATTTTCTTTGCATTTCCGATTTCTCCCCCCAAAGAATGGAGCAACATTATTGTGTCCTTCCCAGTAAATAATTTCATCCTCATATGATTTTTGAGCTGTTTAAAGTAATGTTCGACAATGTTAATAATTTTTCTTTTGAACTTACAGGCAACAAAAGCAAGGGAGAGATTATTTGAGGGATGATCTTCAGCAAATAATGGAGTAATGTGAAAGCGATTTATTGCTGAATTGCCATGCAATGTTATTCACCAACTAGAATAAATGAGATTCATGGATTATCATTTCAACATCTTGACAAAGGAGTTGGAAATTGTATTGATGCCTTTACATTGACCTGCATAAAGATTTTATGTGTGTGTCCATTTTTCTCTTGGGTAAATTGTACTGGCACCCCTAAGGTTTTTCTTAATGACGGATACCTCTTTCACGTTTGAAAAATGACTATAAATCTCCTATGATTTTAATATTTATTTCACCGACACCCAACCAACAACTGTTTGACCAAACACGTGATGGAGTTAACAAAAAATGTTTATATTGCCAAATTCGCCCATTTTATAATAAGATAAACAATACAAGCTCTCAATTATCAAATTTTTTCAACCCAAAAAAGTAATATGTGTGTCATTTCTGACCAAAACAGGTCTTTCAACAAGTAAAAAACAAAGAGCTTTAAGATTGATATGACCCCTTTTTTTTATTATTATTATAAAAAAACAGCTTTTCTAATGAGTTAAAAAAGTCATTTTTTGATCCAAAAAAAAAAAATCATTTTGATTCAAAATAGGTCAAAATTGATAGTTTTTTTTATTGTTTTTTTTTTTTAATTATCAGAGCGAGTGAGTTTGTCAATGTAAACCACTTTTTGGCTAATTCTATCACGCGTTAGGTTGAACAATTGTTGGTTGGGTTTTGATGAAATGAACATTGAAGTCACAGGCGATTCATATTTCATATTCATTTCTCAAACGTGAAGGGGGTATCCTTCATTTCAGGAAACCTCTGTGTTCGTCAGTGAAATTTACCCTTTTTTTCTTTGGTGCTTCAGAAAAACATCAATAGTAGATCTTACTAAGGGGCAATTAATGGTGGGTGATGTTGAAGCAAATTGAAAAGTCTACAATGAGGATGCCAGTGAGGGGCATCTTCAAATCATGACTTCAAATTGGAGATGTCAAATTTTTTTAGAAGCCTCATGTGTCATTTCAACATCTTCAATTTGGCTCTTATGTCAACTTCTATAACTCCCTCCATCCGGATTTGTTGGTCCGTTTTAGGGATTCCAACTTTTTTTCCACTACCTTTTGAGTCTGTTAATTTCCTATTTTATCCTCAATCCCTCCATTTAATACTCCCTCTATTCCAATTTGATAATCCACTACGAAACTACGTGCAATTTTCAAACTTGAAAATAATGTAGTTACAAAAATTATTATTATTTTATCAATATGGATCTTATTTGATACATTTCATTGAAAACTTTAATACGGTGCCAAAAAAAAAAAATAAAAAATGTAAACACATTATTTAAAAAAAAAAAAAAGTTTTTGAGTTGTTATTGTAAGTTTTATAAAAGAGGCAGAAAAGTAAATTTTTCATACTTATCCTTTGACTTTTGAAAATGGACAAACATTTTAGGACTTGAAAAAGTATGTTTGTGGACAAATAAATCCGGACAGAGGGGGTTATTTTATACCTTTTGAATTTTTGTGAACTTTAATAATTAATCACCAACGGTCACTTTTATTGATCAAAAGTGAATTTGGCAGGATCGAGAAGAGTTGCCTTCAAATTTGGCAGGGAGAGGCACTGAAGCAAAGAATGGCATGGGTTTGATTGCACATGTTTTTCTATTATGAACGTCAGCAATGCCACCTCTGAATGTACACAGTACACCCAATGGATTATTCGATCCACATTGATGCAATGCGGCCACATAAAGAACACTAGCGCGGCTACTAAAATAAGGGGATTAAATAATGAAGACTAAAAAAACGATTTAAGGTGGCATTGTCCACGGAGAAACCACCCCAAAGCCAAGTCACTATGGTATCTCCTATTATAGGTATGACGCTAGCTAAGCTTGCAATTACTGTAGCTCCCCAAAAGCTCATCTAACCCCAGGTAGTACGTATCCTATAAAAACTGTCGCAATTATTAATAGGGAGATTACAACTCCGGCACACCAAACGAATTCTCTAGGACTACTGTAACTCGCATAATATAGACCACGAAAAATATGAAGGTAAACCACAATGAAAAACATATTCCACCACCGGAATATGAGGATTGAGAGTGAGAGCTCGAAGCATTTCGTGACTAGGTTTGGATGCCTAGTGTTTGAGTAAAATGGTATATACGATGGCTAACACAGGAGTTGACTTATAAAAAAAACATAGGAAAATTACTAGACAAAAAAAAAACCTACCCACTCTCCTTGACTTGCTTTTTCTTCTTCGTTTTTGTGTTTTGTTCGTCTTTTTTGAATTTTTATTAAATTCGGGTAATATATTTAGTTAATCATTCGACGATACGAGAAGAGTTTAAAAAGTATAAATTTATGACCTAAAGAAAAAATCAATAAAGTACAAAACAACTTTTTTTGTTTTTGTTTCTTTTTTGCTTAAAGTGTGGTCCCATATGAACTTTTTTCAAAAATTTGTCTTGATTGATTGTCAATAAGTGCGTGTGCGAGGCCTAAGCGCATTTGATGGCAAAAGTGATAAAGGTACGACAATTAGTCTTCAACCTAGCTCCAACATATTCACATTTTGTGTGGAGACTAATTATTGTACACCTATCACTTTTTGATTTGATGGGTTGTTTTTGGGTATTGTGTTCGGATGATTGTTTTCATATCATAGGAAGATTACACCCGAAAGCCAAGTCACTATGGTATCTCCTACTATAGGTATGGCGCTAGCCAAGCTTGTAATTACTATAGCTCCCCAAAAGCTCATCTAACCCTAGGTAGGGGTGTTTGGGAGCCTCATTTTTAACTTTTCATTTTCAGCTTTTTGGGTTTTTGGGTTTTTGAATTATGATCAGAATGTGTTTTAAATTTGATAGGAGTGTTTGGAAGAAATATGCAGAATGCATTTTGCAACAAGAGTAGTGTTTGGGAGACAAATGATCAAAATGAATTATGGATTGATTTTTTTACCATTTTGCCCTTGTTTATTTATTATGGAATGCTATTTAATGGTTTTTTGTTGCCAAATATTTTTTGTTCTTCTTATATTTTTTGTAATTGAAAGTCTCCCAATACGTTGTTATTTTTTGTACTTGATAAAGATTAAGTAAAATGGAACTAATCGCAAAAATATAAAAGGACTTCAACCATCATTTATAAACAAAAAAATAATAATGTATGAATTTAAAAAGAACAGACACTTAAACATTATGCCAATTAAGGCTACAAATTTAAATAACAAGAAAAACATATTTCAACAATACGAGAATCTTGTACATTTTTTTTTCCGTTTGAACAATAACATTAAACAATTGGCCTGTTACCATTGGAAAAAATAGAAATAATTTCCAATTATCAAAAACACCACTTCATTCAGTATGCATGTTTTCCTTAAAAAAAAAGCGCATACTCTTATGTAATTGTCCCTAATGACAATGTCAATATAACAGTCATAAACATACATGTAGGGGGTAAAATAATCTTTTGACATTTGTGGGGAAAATGAGAAGTAGAATGAAAACTTGAAAAGCTCCTCTTGAGCTCTTTTTCACTTCTCCTCTCTAACATGAAAAATTGAAAACTCATTCTGCCATAATGTGTTTTGGTGAAAGGCTCCCAAACACCCAAAAGCCAAAAACTAGAAATTAAAAATGCAAAAACCAAGCTCCCAAACACCCTCGTAGTATGTATCCTATTAAAGCTGTCACTATTATCAATATTAAGATTACAACTCTGACATGCCAAACAAATTTCCTAGGACTACTATAACTCGCATAATATAGACCACGGAAAATATGAATGTAAACCACAATGAAAAACATATTCCACCACCGGAATATGAGGATTGAGAGCGAGAGCTCGAAGCATTTCGAAGAATTATGTGACTAGGTTTGGATGCCTAGTGTTTGAGTAAAATGGTATATACGATGACTAACATAGGAGTTAACTTATAAAAAAAAAACATAGGAAAATTAATATATATATATATATAAACTACCCACTCTCCTTGACTTGCTTTTTCTTCTTTGTTTTTGTGTTCTGTTCGTCTTTTTTGAATTTTTATTAAAAACTACCCACTTTCTAATTATGGAATTAGTACATGAACTTTTTCCATACCTCCGCTAGGACAATTGGCACGCAACTTCCAAAAATACCCCCGCTTTCAACAAAATGATAAGAGGCAAAACTGTTTTGAGAGACATAGCCTATTGTGCGGCATTCCAGACCATCCCTTTGTGAGGCGTTGCTAGAGAGATGGTGGGTTCTACAATGAGGATGCGAGTGAGGGGCATCTTCAACTCAAGGTTTCAGATTGGAGATGTCAAATTTTTTAGAAAGCTTATGTTTCATTTTGATATCTTCAATTTGACATCAAACCCTTCCTCTCCAACTCTTATGTCAAATTCTACTATTTTATAGCTTTTGAATTTTTGTGAACTCTAATAATTCACTTTTATTGAACAAAAGTGAATTTGGTGGGAGAAGGGGTTGCCTTCAAATTTGGCAGAGAGAGGCATTGCTTCAAATCCATGTGGGTTTGAAGCAAAGAATGGCATGTGGGTTCAATTGCAAATGTTTGTCTATTATGAACGTTAGCAACGCCACCTCACTTTTGGCATATGGGTTGAGATGCTCGCCTCTCTCCCTCACACCCCGTTTGGATGCCAGAGATAATTTGGATGGATTTGTAATGAGAGTGGATTTGAAGGTGGATTTGGTAATGAGGGTGACCCCACCTCATAAGAATGGTGGATTTGTTAGTGAGGTGTTTGGATGGTAATTTGAGAAGGGGGATTTGGAAGGTGGATTTGATAGGATAATAATTATGAAAAAATACAAAATAACTCCATAAAAATATTAAAACCGAATTACAACAACAAAAAAAAAAATTCAGGCCAAAAATTAATAATTATTATAAACCAATAATTACTCTGGCTGTTGGATTGGTCCCAATGAATATGGACCATTGGATTTAGGCATTGTGATAATATCAGCATCTCTTACCACAGAATTAGGGGGTGTTCCACTAACAAAAAACTATTTTTTTCAAACACCGAGACAGGCCATTCTCTCACAACACATCACATAAAAAACAGTGAAAAACCAGTTTTTCCAAAAAACTAGGTTAGCGGAACACCCCCTTAGAAGCAAAGCACCACCAGAGGTCGAGACTCTCTCCTCCCATCGTCAATCGGCACCAATCTCTCTCTTGTTGTCTCTATTAATCTCTCTCCAAGGATCAATAGTACCCAGATGGCTCCGTTCACCGTAGGTGGAAGGCCAGACATGGATAGATCACGAGGTTCATTTCGGCCGACGAGGTTCAGTCCGGCTGACGAGCATCAATCGCGATGTCGGTATGTTTCTGTATTTTGAGGGGTTGTGGGAATCAAGAATTTTTGCTGATTACCGTGTGTTTGTCGATTAAATTTAAAATTGATCCATGAAATTGGTTTTTGATTTTTGTTGATTACCCTGTGGATTTCTTCTTTGATGGCAAGAAGGAAGAACGCCCTGATCTGCAGGGGTAGAATGGTACCAAAAATGCTCAAAACCCCCTGATTTGGAACGATAGGGTCTGGGCTAGCGTTAGGTAATCCGGGTGAAGCCGGATATGTAGTCCGAACAGTAAACTAATCCGGGTGAGAAAAATGCGAACCAAACGCCTGCTTGTGGTGGGACCTGGATTGCAAATCCGGGTGTGAGGTAAATCCGGGTGCAAATCCGGCATCCAAACAAGGTGTCACTCTCTGGGATATTTGAGATTATGATAAGAGTGAAATTCTGGCCTTCAATTTGATTTCTGCATGACAATAAACGTGTGTATATTGTGATTGAATATCTCCTCCACCAAAAAAACTCTCTCATATGTATAACAGTTGGATATGGCACGTGCCTTGGAAACTATATGACCGCAGGCTTATGGAGCTTGAAAATAAAATAAAGACTAAAAGATTGGGATGGAGGGGAGTAGTATATAGATGTATTTTATCAAGACATATGTTTGGATCAATATCACATAATTCGTGTACGTGTGTGTGAGCGCGAGAGTGATCACGAAAGTGTCTTTAAAAAACATCACAACCTACTAAAATCCGCGTGTGAGAATTAAGTGTCCAAACACAATGTGCGTATTAAGAGCGAGGTACGTGTGGAGCGTTTCAAAAGATTATGTGACTAAGTTTGAATGCCTAGTATTTGAGTAAATATGGTACCATGACTAACGCAGCAGGGGTTGACTTATAAAAAAACAAAGGAAAATTACTAGAGTAAAAAAAAAACTCCCCATTCTCCTTGACTTGCTTTTTCTACTTTGTTTTGTACGTTTTTATTTTTATTTTTATTTTTATAAATTTCTGTTAGATTTGACTAATAATTTTATATTTATCACCCGACGAGAGGAGTTTAAAAAGTAAAAAATTATGACAAAGACGAAAAAGTACAAAATAGTTGGTGCCAACTATGAGTTTTTTGAGGCTAGATGCGAACTTTATTTTTTGAGGCCCATTAAATAATAAAAAAAGAAAAAGACTACAAGAATTAAAAAAAATAATAACACAAATCTCGATAATCATTATATACGTTAATCTTAAATATATTAATTAAATATCACACTTCTCACATTTTTTCGCAGCAAAAATAGTAATTAAGCTTTTACAATCAAGTTTAGACACCCTATTTTTTTAAGGGTACAAAATAGCTAGGTCCCACAAATAATTAAGTTTTTGTAGTACACCTATCATTATTCAAAAATGATATGGGTATATCTAACTTGCACCTCACATACACACCAAGGTGATGTGGCAAGTAAGGAGAAGCCCAATGTGTGGCCCATCTGAAATGATGAGCTTTTCCTTGTCTGCCACATCACCTTGGGGTGCAAGTTAGGTGTACCCACAGCATTATTGTATCATTATTGTGCAAATAATGAAGATCTAGGGACAAACAAATAAAATTCTGCACCCCAAGACTCTCAGTATACAAAAATGATACAGACACACCCTGTCAGCCACACTCTACCACACCCTCACTCACATGTGGGTGTGGTAGAGTGTGGCTGAAAGAGTGTGTCTGTATCATTATTCCTCGGTATAAAGGTGCCTTTTTTTTTCCCCCCGATTCCTACAAGATGTAAACGTGCTACGTAGAGCGAGAGAGAAGAGAAGGAAAGAGAGAGAATGGAAGAGGGATTGTTGGTAGTGAAAGAGGGAGAAAAAGGATCAGGGAGTAGGTCGATAACATGGGGAGTTTTGGCGGAGGAGATGAAGAGACTGGGCCCCATAGCGGCACCAATGGTGGCGGTGACTCTGACTCAGGACGTGCTGCAAGTTATATCCACCATGATGGTCGGCCACCTGGGTGAACTTGCTCTCTCTAGCACCGCCATTGCTACCTCTATCTCCGGCGTCACCGGCTACAGTTTTCTGGTAATCCACATTTTCCTTGTATTCTTGTTGCTTTTGTAGGCTTAATTCCAAGAACACCCCCTCAACTATCACGTTTTGGCAACATGACCCCCTCAACTAAAAACCGTGCCAACATGACCCCTTCAACTATCAAAATCAATCAACTTAACCCCTTCCCAAAAAATTCAAAATACCCTCCAATCTTTGACCTCAATGTCTAATAGACTTCCAAACTTCTAAAAAAAAATCAATTTCACTCCCAAACTTTCATTCCGTTATCAAATAAACTCCTACCGTCTCAAGAAGTCAAATCCCTAACAGTTTTTGCTGCTCCGTGAAATGCTTACTAGAATCCTATGCTAGTTAGAATGTGACACGTGTCATCTTCTCTCTCTGTGCGGATGTTTTCTTTGTTTTCTTCAAAAACCAAAATCAAGCTCAATGCCATTCTTCCTTCCCGTTTCCAAAATAAAACTCAGAGACACTGATCAAAAAAAAAAAAAACTCCAAGACGAAAACCCAAAATTACTCAAAATTCTTGAGCCCAGACCTGGCCGGTGGTGACAAAAACAGGATCCCTCGTCACCTCCTTTGAATTAGAGCACCGAAACTCTACTGGACAAGCCAATGACATTCACCAGGCTCTTCAACTCCCTCTTCAAACTTGCCGCCGTCGGATCCCAACGAAAATGTGATAGTTGAGGGGGTGTCCTTGAAATTAAGCATATTTTTTACTTTGATCCACCAATTCCTCTTGTGAAGTACCTTCATACAAGTGAGAGAGTGTTATGTGGCGCTCAGATTAGCCAGGAACTAAAGTATGCGCATATTCTGCATGCCAATCGTCTTCATACCCTGTCCATCAATTTCTGTTGGTCTGTGAATCCAAATCATCGCTGGTTTTCCGCCCGATGTCCGTTTGATCGACTTTTGAACCCACTCGATCTGACTATTCTGTACAAAAAAACACCATCATCGAAACCTCAACACTCAGAAAACTCAAAACAAACATACAGGGGAGGAGGTCGATTTTTTGAAGCCGCCAAAATCTTTTGGACTCCCAAAGGCCATTGTTGGAAGAGGAAAAATGAAATTATTAGTAATATACTTTGAGTAGTGTTCTTGGCAGAATGAAATTATTAATATACTTTGATGTGATGTCCGTAAAGCAAAGGTTTCTAGCTTCTCTCCAGTCCCTAAAAGGAACTTACTATCTGTTTAGCTATTTGTGGGCATTTGACGGGCTTACTATAATGATTGGGGCTGTTCACGTTTTAGTCTGGTGAAATGGTCCTATCATGTTCTTGGAAATTCAGTACTACTCACACTCAAAATTTAGGTTGGTCGGATATTGTTTGACCTATTTTCGAATCACATATATATATTTTTTAATATATATAAATGTGTTTTGAAATCATATCAAATAATATCCGATCCTTTATGATGTGGTTGATAAGATCATTGAAGTGAGCCTGGAAAAAAACCGGAAAGGGCCAGGTAGGACCATTCAAGGGGTGTTCCACTAACAAAAAACTGTTTTTTCCAAACACCGAGATAGGTCATTCTCTCACAACACATCACATAAAATACCGTGAAAACCCAGTTTTTTTCAAAAAACCTGGGTTCCCCTCAGTCTTTTTAAGAGATTGGAGATGATCTTTATCGAGAGGAACTACTGTCAACAAATTTATTCAATTGGTTTTTTTGGATGCGCAGTATGTTTGAAGATTATGCCCGATTGGTAAGAGCCATCTAAAGGACATTATATTTGCCGTAGCTAATCAACTCTCAAACAAATTTTGACAGAAAGCTGATTTTTTGGTATACGTTTCTTTTATGTCCACCCGAAGTGAAAGATTTGATTACTTTACATTAATGAATTATACTCCCTCTGTCCCAAAAAGGATGTCCAAAAATACTATTCACACATCTCCAAAAAAGATTATATTTGGTAATTTATAATACTTTTTATGATTTTAAAAACTTTGTTTAATAAACCTAAGTGAGATCTATCAAACAAGATCCATATTGCATATATAAATCATTATAAATAAAAAAAATATAGATAATTTTATGAGAGCAGTGAATAGTATTTTTGGACATCCTTTTTGGGACGGAGAGAGTATCATTTATAGCCTTGGGAACCAAGAAGTGTATTTAAAAGGAATGGTTGTATTAATTTGTACAATTTGCTACTTTGTACATTTTCTCTGAGAGTATCATTAATTTGTACAACGTGCTTTTTCCCAGCCATATTTAACTTACACCTGTCCATGTTTGGGGTCAATTTGGTCAATTAAACATAAGATGCTACCCAAGGGGTTGGCCTGATGACCAGTCGATATGAGACTTTAGCTCGGCTGATATGGGCCTGCTAGTGGATGGTGAGTGTGTTCCCTTAGAGATTGGTTGAGGACTCGAGGTGTGAGTAAGTTGATCCAAATACCATCAGATACAACATAAGACAAAAGTAAACAAAGGACTTCCTTCTCCATAAGTTACTGGGAAAAAAACCTTACAACAATAACAATAACATAACCCATTTAGTCCCCAATAATTGGGGGTATGGGCGGGGGAAGGATAGGAGACAGACCTAACCTTTGGCAATAAATGCACAAAGTGGCTGCTCCCAGAATACCACTGAAACAGATGGATTGGAGACAGACCTAACCTTTGGCAATAAATGCACAAAGTGGCTGCTCACAGAATACCACTGAAACAGTGATCCCCCTATACCGTCGCATTTGCTGCAGAATCATGCCCTCAAATCAAAGCCAAAAGGCATCAGAGAGGGCAGACCCAAGAATCATTTTGATTTATGTGCACATTACCATGCTTCTTTCATTCAGCATCCAGAGCATTGGATGACTCACCACTTACAAGGCTTAGCCTTTTAAGTGGACATGGGTCATTTAATGTATATTGGGCCCAACGAATGTGGTGGACTCCGTGGATACTCTCCAGAAGTTTGGGCCTCGTGCACGCCGGCGCAGCGGAAGCGATGGCGGGATCGATGCATCGTACAAACTCCCAACAAACCATGGTTAAGGCAGACTACAGATTAAGTCAATACCCACTCGAATCCGACTTCCGAAATCATAAAATCCTATAAATACTTGCAACCAGGCTGTTAAAACATAAGTAATAACGTTAGAATGTAAACAAATACACAAAATAATTATGTTCTAACGTTATTACTTATGTTTTAACAGCCTGGTTGCAAGTATTTATAGGATTTTATGATTTCGGAAGTCGGATTCGAGTGGGTATTGACTTAATCTGTAGTCTGCCTTAACCATGGTTTGTTGGGAGTTTGTACGATGCATCGATCCCGCCATCGCTTCCGCTGCGCCGGCGTGCACGAGGCCCAAACTTCTGGAGAGTATCCACGGAGTCCACCACATTCGTTGGGCCCAATATACATTAAATGACCCATGTCCACTTAAAAGGCTAAGCCTTGTAAGTGGTGAGTCATCCAATTGTATATTAAGGTCCAAGACTTTTTTCTATTTTTCCAATGTGGGACTTAACCTTCACACATGTTCTAACAAATCTCTCCCTCATGTGTGAACCGTTCATTGAGTCTTGCCCGTTTCTTTGCATCCAAACTCCCCCTTGATCAAAACCGTTCATTGAGCCTTGCCCGTTTCTTTGCATCCAAACTCTCCTTTGATTTTGATCTACTACTCTTAACTCAATCTTTCAAACTAGGCTTATTCTGCACCAACTCCTATGATTCAGATCCATCCATCGAATTCTCCATTGAGAGCCAACGTGCCCATTCACTAGCACCATGCTCCCCAACGAGAAACTCCAGTGAGATCCAACGTGCACATTCATTGGCACCATGCTCCCCGACGAGTCAACGTACGTGTTCCATTTGCTTGCATCACCTTGCAACGGGCACTCCACGTGCACATTCACTGGCACCATGCTCCCCGACGAGTGGTCCATTTGCTTGCATCACCTTGCAACGGGGACACTGCTGGATTTTTCTGTTTCCATCACTTGGAGTTCACCATGCAAGCCTATCCATGGCGCGCCGAGAGTTTGCCCATAGATCGTCAGCCATTGGCTCTGATACAACTTGGTGGGAGTTTGGTAAGATGCATCGATCCTGCCATTGCTTCCGCTGAGCCGGCGTGCACAAGGCCCAAACTTCTGGGGAGTATCCATGGAGTTCACCACATTCGTTGGGCCCAATTGTATATTAAGGTCCAACCCTTTTTCTATTTTTTCAATGTGGGACTTAACCTTCACACATTTCTAACATGGTTCAGTCCACAATCAAACAGGAAATAATTACAGCTAGAAAAGTATAAAAATTTGGAAAATGTATGGATTATGAGTGGGATGTTTATGAGATATTGTTCACTGGATACCATACCTTAATTTCTGAAATCTTAATGAAAGCCAGCCCAATTAAGGATTGAAATTATAAATTGTTGAAGTATCAGTTTATTGGATTGTATTAATTGTGTTTTTCTCTTCCTATAGTCACTCTATGGAATTTTACTTGTGAAACAGTTAGGGATGGCCTGTGCTTTGGAAACCTTGTGTGGGCAAGCTTATGGAGCTCAACAATACCGAAAAATTGGGACTCAAACTTACACTGCTATTTTCTCTCTCATTATCGTTTGTCTCCCTCTCTCGATATTATGGATGAATATGGGGAAAGTACTTAGTTTCATAGGCCTGGACCCTCTAATCTCACATGAAGCTGGTAAATTTACAAAGTGGCTTGTTCCGTCCCTCTTTGCCTATGCAATTCTTCAACCGCTTGTTCCGTACTTTCAAATGCAAAGTTTGACCCGTCCCATGCTCATAAGCTCATGTATCACTCTCGCTTTCCACGTACCTCTTTGTTGGGTTCTAGTGTTTAAGTCAGGATTGGATAACCTTGGAGGTGCATTGGCAGTTGACATTTCAATTTGGTTGAACGTGATCTTCCTTGTATTATACATGAGGTACTCTTCGACTTGTGCAAAAACCCGGGCTCCAATTTCAATGAACGTGTTACGAGGAGTTGGAGAGTTCTTTAGCTTTGCTGTTCCTTCCACTGTTATGATCTGGTAATTTTGTTTGTTATTTATCTGGTTTACTGCTAACGAGATTTACTTAAACAGAGCACGAAGCCTTAATTTTCTTCCCTATTCTAATTATTCTATGGCAATATTATTTGGATGATGCATGCAGCCTTGAGTGGTGGTCATTTGAGCTGCTTATCTTGCTTTCTGGTCTTTTACCAAATCCTGAGCTGGAAACATCTGTGCTCTCTGTATGGTATGTACTCTAGCACAATTTTTGTCATTTGATGATCACCATCCTGAATCATCTGATAGGACAAAAGGGAATTGTTGATATTTAGTGGATAGGATCTTAGATTATGGGTTTGTTTATATTTAGGATGAGCATTCTGGATGTTCTACCATATATACTAGGAATTGTGGTGTGGGGATTTTAGCAAATTACAACTCTTAATTCTTCTTAATTTTGTGAACAGTCTCAATACCATTGCAACTCTATGCTCTATACCGTATGGATTTGGTGCTGCAGCCAGGTATGCTCATGCAAAATGTAGACTTGTGCATGTTGGCATTTCAAAGATATGCTTACGCACGCAATTAACACGTATTCGGTATTACCAATAAAGTTGATCTTTTTTCAGCACTAGAATTTCAAATGAGTTAGGAGTCGGAAACCCACAAGGGGCTCGGGTTACTACATTTGCGGTGATGATTCTTGTTGTTGTGGAGACTACAATAGTGAGCGCAACCCTCTTTGCTACCCGACGCATTTTTGGTTACACTTTCAGTAATGAGAAAGAATTTGTGGACTATGTCACTGCCATGGCGCCTCTTGTTTGCCTTTCTGTTATAATGGATGGTCTACAGTGTGTCCTTTCAGGTTATATATATTGTCTCTTGATGTTTAGCCTCCTTTGGCTGCAGTTTCTGATTTTTGTTTTGTATATTGTTTTCAACAAAAACTGGGAATAAAATTTGTTTTTGCTGAATTTTAAAGCTTGTTTTCTGAGATTATCATGAAAGGACTGATTAGAGAAATTTCAGAAAAAAATCTTCATTTTCTCAAAAAGCAATATAGTCAAAAGTGTTAGGTGTGAAAAGCTTGTCTGCTTTTGGCTTCAGATATAATTTCATGATCGATTTCTGTTTGAATCAGGTGTTGCTAGGGGATGTGGGTGGCAGCATATAGGGGCTTATGTCAACCTTGGTGCATTCTATCTTGTTGGAATTCCAGTTGCTGTCCTATTAGGATTTTGGCTACAACTGAGAGGAAAAGGCTTATGGATTGGTATACTAGCTGGTGCTATTGTACAAACAATTCTGCTTTCTATAATAACAAATTGCACAAATTGGGACAAGCAGGTCCGTTTTCCACCTCT
This sequence comes from Vaccinium darrowii, assembly GCA_020921065.1. Lineage (NCBI taxonomy): Eukaryota > Viridiplantae > Streptophyta > Magnoliopsida > Ericales > Ericaceae > Vaccinium > Vaccinium darrowii. The sequence continues at coordinate 42,992,306 of CM037152.1, read as the reverse complement.
AATCTTTTCAAGCTATTAGTACCTCTGAAGCAATAACATAGAAGAAAAATTAAAAGAACTGTAGATTTTTTTCCGAGTCTTTAAGTTTAACTTCAATTTAAGGCTTTTTCAAATTTTCTTTGCGTTCCTTAATCTTTAGCCAAGGAATGGAGCACTAGCCATATATCTTTGCCAATCACAATTGCATCTTGTTAATCTTGCTAGTTTAGCCGTATCTTCTTTCTTTTTTTATATGGGTAAATTTTCATTGCAGGCAACAAAAGCAAGGGAGAGGCTATTTGAGGGAAGATCATCAGGAAATAATGGAATAATGTGAAAGAGGTAAAAGGACCGGCGAATTAGCCATTTTGATGTTGTAAAAGAAAACCATCACAGCAACTTATATGGATCATCTTTTCAGTTTCTTGATAGTGGAACTTGAAATTACAGTGGTACATGTTTTGCATTGACTTGTATAATTCTTCTTCATTTGGTGCATGGGGAAAACATGAACATTAAATCTTAATTGAAGAGGATGGTGATGACGTTGGTGAAGATGGACATGACATGTGAGATATCCCTCCTAATTATTGCAGAGCTTTCCTTTCTGTTTATGATACAAAATAGTCTAAATAAATCCATTAAAACCGATCACGCAAAAAGTTAGTACACCTGCTTTTTTCTAGCCCTGCTTGACCTTTGCTCTTGATGCTACAGCGTGGTGAACTGAACTGCCCCATAATCGCGGTGGTTTGGCGAACGGCTGTGCAGTTGCACATAAGTGCAGTGAGGTTTGAGGGGTTGGTTTGAAATTAGAGATAGTGTAACTTTTTCTTGACACATGATGTATCTTTTTCTTGACATATGATGGAAAAACACTACTAGGATAGAGCCATGATATTCGGATGGATGTGTTTATGTACTCGTAGTGATGAAATGATGGCTGATGATGACATATGCTGTTATGTTACATCTGTGGGCTACCAAAAATGGTGGTTCGATATTTAAGGAAACCAATACAAGGTACATAGTCTTTGAAGTCGTGTAGTAAGGCTAAAGGATTGCCTTGACAAGCAATTGTGTTGGGTCTGGATTTTTACATATGTACTTATAGTTATTATTATTATTATTATTATTTTGAGATTTGAGATTTGATTTCGTTTTAAGTCATTATTCACGTAGAGAATTTTAAACTTTTTTTTTTTGTTATCCGGAACTGATTCCACCACCGGCAACTGATGTGAAGAAAAAAAATAATATTAAGTGTGACCAAAACAGAAGTGCCATTTGGGATGTGATCAATTTGGAGGCAAAATCTAAGCTAATGTATTCTACAAAAGTGGACTTTGTGTAATCTATTTACGACTTGTTCAAAGCAAAGAAAAAAATGGGAAAATTTCGGGAATGAGTACGCTGAATGTAGGGAATTTAAAAATAATTGAACAAAAGGAGGAGGCCTCGGAACACAACTTGCCCAACATTTTACATATCATGCCTGTGTGTGACACTGTCTCATTGGTAGTTGAAAACTAGAAATCCATCTAGTTGCTAAGAAACATTGCCATGTTGTGCAATATTGTTCCATCCAGTTACTAAAAAAAGGTTGCTTTGGCGAGGACGACATACTATAGGGAATAATTATGCAACTAGTACATGAACTTTTTCCATACCGCCGCCAGGACAATTGGCACCCGGCTTCCAAAAATACCGCCGCTTTTAAAAAAATTAATAAGAGGCAAAATTGTTCCATTTCGCACGAGAGAGAGAGAGAGAGAGAGAGAGAGAGAGAGAGAGAGAGAGAGAGAGAGAGAGAGAGAGAGAGAGAGAGAGAGAGAGAGGCAAACGGTTCCTTTCATTGTCGTTGTAATCATCGTCATCGTTAGAGTCTAGGGCCATGTTGGACAGAAGAGGTGTCCGGAAAACCAAACATTGTGAAACTAGTCCAAAAAAATGTGGCGAAAAACACGTTTTGAGCACAAAAATGGACTCGTCTCCCAAAGACTATCATGATCTATCTCAACTCGTCTCCCAAAGACTATCATGATCTATCTCGAAAGTTGGAAATGAAAGCCGAACAAGATCGCATGCGCTAGTGGAAGGTGGTGCGTGAGGTATTGTCGCGGCAGACGCGCTTCACACGTCATCAACATCCACATGCGCTATTTTCAGTGTGTTTCTCGCGATATTTAGCCAGTTACCACGAGTTGGGGGAGCCGACAGTAGCCGAGTGCAACCGAGTCAAGTTGAGAGGGTGGTCATATCGCGAGATCAAGCAGATAAGAGGAGGACCGAGTCAAGATGGAAGCTTCCGCGCGAGATATTCTCAATTTATACGTTGTGTTACAAGAATAGAGGTTCTGTCCGCGATATATTTTGAATGTTTGGACAAGATGGGGGGCGATCGGTGAGATATATGGATGCAGACTTGTTAGGACCATAGGCCACGGTCTTTCATTTATTGGCAATTCCACGACAAATCACACATATTGTATCTCTAATTATCGAGTTGTAATTTATTTTTCTTCTATTTTTAGCGTGTCTGTTTAGGAAGTGGAGGAAATCACATATTTTGTAATTGATAAGTGAAGATAGGTAGAGTTTTGGAAGGATTTGCACGAGATTGATACGGGGATTCGAATTGGAAAGATTGGGAGCTAATCAAATTGGACCGTAAAAAGGGAAATTCAAAAGGCACGTGTATTTTATGGCATAATCCCACTTGGCTGCCTAACGTAAGGTATCACCAAGGTTTGGAAAGTTTTGTTCTTCCATTAAGGAAATTGTTCCTTGGCAAGAAGATTTGCGGCAGTATTGCATGTTTAGAAAAGAAACGGCAAAGGAGTAGTAAATAAATCGAAATATATCATGCATTAGAACATATATATGAGGGCCTGGTTTGGACGTTTTTTTTGTGTGCACAACCCCACGTAAATTAACAAGATAGAGCAACACATCCTTTTTTATTCTTTGGTATGGGTCTTGGAGATTTCATATATTGAGCCACACAATCAACAACTCCAAGAAGTGTTCTTCAACATTTGATTCAAGTTATTGAGTTAATCTTCCAGTGGATTTCTGGGAGTATTCGGAGGACTTGAGGATTCAACGCATTCGGCAATCAACCACTTGGTGTGGTGTACGTGGATTCAGCAACACCATCTTTGGCTAGTTGGTGAGGATTCACGATTGTGTTGATTAAGATCGTTTTGTAACTGCAAAACGTTTACTTTTAGTGGATTGATTTCCTCCTGTGGTAATTACCTCTTTTAAGGGATTTTCCATGTATATCCTTGTGTTCACTGTTTATCACTTTTCGATTCCTTTTAGTCAGCTTACTTGATTATTCGTATCGCTAAATAGGATTTTTCAAACTGTTAAACTGTTAATGTCTTCGTCGTCAGAGGAAGATTTTGGTCCATGATATGGTAATCTAATTATTATTATTGGCAGTGTCCGATTAAAATTCTTTGAGTAAAGACAAAAATAAGTATGAAAAAAAATTGGCTTATTTTTATGTCTATTAGCAAAAATTTGAGTTTCGATCATTATTTTTTATTTTTTCCGAATTCTTTCGTCTGGACGAACGAATAATCCACAAAAATTGATGCGAAACAAGTAGATATGAAAAAATTGAATAGAGACAAAAAAAAAAAAAAAAGTCAACTGGCTTAATAACCAAATTAAATATTTCTATTTTTTTAATGACTGATTTTAGAGTTACCTGATGATTCAAAGGTAGCAATTCATATGTATTTATTTTTTGCCGAGATAAATAGCTACCAAAATAACTTTTATTCAAAATAATTATTGAAATAACATTCTCTTAAGTTTCTTTTCTTGGCAAATGAACAACTAAATTTTAGTTTTCCTACATAATTCCTTTGTGAAATGAACTCTCTGAAAAATAGATTTTTTTTCCTTCACTTCAATTCAATTTTCTCAGGATTTACTTTCCTGCACAATATTCTTGACAACTGAACGGAGCCAAAGAGTGGAGCACCATTATTGTGTTTTTCCGAGTAAATAATTTATCTTCATATATATTTGAACTGTTTAAGTAATGTTCGACAATGTTAATAATTCTTCTTTTTATGTTGCAGGCAACAAAAGCAAGGGAGAGGTTATTTGAGGGATGACCTTCAGCAAATAATGGAGAAATGTGAGGGATCGCCAGTAGCGCCCTAAAGCACTATGGGGTTGTAGTTCCCAATCACAGTCATTCAAAAGTGTTTTCAATAGTTTGAATTTGCAGATGTCAAAAAACATCTGCGAATCCAGACCATTGATTGCCAAGTTGAACGGTTGTGATGCACGCTACAACCCCGTAGCGTTTTGGGCCACTATAGGCCCCCAAAATCCTAATTTGATAGCGATTTATTGTTGAATTAGCCATGCAATGTTATTCACCAACTGGAATAAATGAGATTCATATCGTTGTAATAGCTTGACAATGGAGTTGGAAATTGAAGCGCTACAGGCCCCCAGATCCTAATGCGAAAGCGATTTATTGCTGAATTAGCCATGTAATATTGTTATTCACCAACTGGAATAAATGAGATTCATATCGTTTTAATAGCTTGACAATGGAGTTGGAAATTGCACTGATGTTTGGAAGATGCTAACTTGTGCCAATGGACACCCGTTAAAGTTGAAAAAGTGTATTTAAATGTGTGAAGTGTATAGAAATATGTGAAAGTGTATTGAAAAGTATAAAAGATGTACTGGAGTGTGTATTTTTTTTGTTTGTTTATGTACTTATTGTGTTCCTATTAGGTATACGTTAGCAAGACCATTGATGTTTTTACATTGGCCTGCATAAAGATTTCATATGTTTGTCCTTTTTTTCTTGGGTAAATTTTACTAACACCACTAAGGTTTTTCTTAATGACAGATACCTCTTTCACTTTTGAAAAATGACTATAAATCTCCTATGATTTTAATGTTTATTTCACCGACACCCAACCAACAACTCTTGACCAAACACGTGATGGAATTAACCAAAAAATGTTTATATTGACAAATTCGCCCTTTTTATAATAAAATAAATAATAAAAGCTCTCAACTATCAGACATTTTCAACCCAAAAGTAATAGGTGTGTCTTTTCTAACCAAAACAGGTCTTTCCACGAGTAAAAAACATAGAGCTTTTAGATTGATATGTCACCTTTTTATTACTATAAAATCGGCTTTTCTAATGAGTTAAAAAAATAATTTTGAATCAAAATAGGTCAAAATTGATAGTTTTTATTTATTTATTGTTTTGTAATGTTTTTTATTATCAGAGCGGGTGAATTTGTCAATATAAACCACTTTTGGCTAATTCAATCACATGTTAGGTCGAACAATTGTTGGTTGAGTTTCAACGAAATGAACATTGAAATCACAAGAGATTCGTACCCATTTCTCAAACGTGAAGGGGTACCCTTTATTTTAGAAAACCTCGTGGGTGTCAGTGAAATTTACCCTTTTTTTCTTTGGTGCAGCAGAAAAACATCAATACTAGATCTTACTAAGGGGCAATGGTGGGTAATGTTGGAGCAAATTGAAAACCCTACAATGAGGATGCGAGTGAGAGACATCTTTGACATCTTCAATTTGACATCAAACCCTTGTTCTCCAACTCTTATATCAAATTCTACTATTTTATACCTTTTGAATTTTTGTGAACTCTAGTAATTAGGGGATGTTCCATTAACTAGTTTTTTTCAAAAACTAGTTTTTCCTAAAAATCAAGACAGATCATCCTCTCACAATACATCACATAAAAAGGTGTAAACACAAAAACCAAGCCAGTTTTAAAACAAAACTCCTTTAGTGGAACACCCCCTTAATCACCAACGGTCACTTTTATTGAACAAAAGTGAATTTGGAAGGAGAAGGGGTTGCCTTCAAATTTGGCAGGGAGAGGCATTGAAGCAAAGAATGGCATGGGTTTGATTGCATCTGTTTGTCTATTATGAAGGTTAGCAATGCCACCTCTGAAACGTTAGCAATGCCACCTTTGAATGCACACAGTACACCCAATGGATTATTGGATCCATATTGATGCAATGCGGCCACATAAAGAAGACTGGCGCCTACTAAGGTATCACTATCTCTTACTAGTAGTATGGCGCTAGCTAAGCTTGTAATTACTGTAGTACATATCCTATAAAAGCTGTCACAATTATTAATAGGAAGATTACAACTCTAGCACACCAATCGAATTCCTAGGACTGCTGTAACTCGCATAATATAGACCACGAAAAATATGAAGGTAAACCACAATGAAAAACATATTCCACCACCGGAATATGAGGATTGAGAGCGAGAGCTCGGAGCATTTCGAAGGATTACGTGACTAGGTTTGGATGCCAAGTATTTGAGTAAAATGGTACTATATACGATGTCTAACACGGGGGTTGACTTATAATAATAAAAAAAAAGGAAAATTACTAGATAAAAAAAAAAAAAAAACTACCCACTCTCCTTGACTTGCTTTTTCTTCTTCTTTTTTGTGTTTGTTCGTCTTTTTTGAATTTTTATCAAATTCGCGTAATATATTTAGTTCATTATTCGACGAGACGAGAAGAGTTTAAAAAGTAGAAATTTATGACCTAGAGAAAAAAAATCAACAATAACAAAAAAGTACAAAACAACTTTTTGCTAGTTTTGTTTAAAGTGTGGTCCCATATGAACTTTTTTCATAATTTTCTTAATTGATTGCCAATAAGTGATGGCAAAAGTGATAAACGTACAACAATTAGTTTCCACTGACTCCAGGCCTCCAACACATTTACATGGTGTGTGGAGACTAATTGTTGTACACCTATTACTTTTTTATTTGACGGGTTATTTTCGGTATTGGGTTCGAATGACTGTCTCTTTTTTTTTTTTTTTTTTTGTCAAGAGAGAAGATTATTTTATTGCTAAATAGTAGAGGGGGCAAAAGCCCTAACATCTTCAAGAGCCAAGGATGACAACCATTAGGGAAAATTGCCCCGCCAGTCCATCGTCCCAGAACCCTGTAGGGATGATCTAGCCAACCTATGGGCTACCCTATTACACAAGCGATTAACATAAGAGAAATGACAAGAGGAAAAATTCGAAACGAGTCGCAGACAATCGAAAACTATGGCCTCACAATCGACATAAGAGCAAGTCTGAGTGAGAGCATGAACAATCTGGAGTGCGTCACCTTCAACAATAATTTGATTCCAATTCCTTTCCATGGCCGTAGTGACCGCAAACCGGAAACCCATGCCTTCAATAACCCGAGGAGAAAAAGAGCCTTTAAACTTGATCATGCGTGCTTCCACAATCGCGCCTAATGAGGTACGAGCAATCAAACCCACACTACCAAACCCATTCTGAGAATCCAGAGCACCGTCGACATTAATTTTTATCCAGTCAGGAGGAGGGGGCTGCCATACTGAAGGAAGGGAGATGGAGTAAGGGCGACCCTTCGGCTTTGTGAGCTCACAAACTGCACTATACTCTTTCCACGCCACCTTTGCTTTCTCAAATACTATCGTCGGTTCCCATTGTTGGCCTTCAAATTGCCATTCATTCCTGTTTTTCCATACAAACCAACAAACAAATGCTGCTAAGGCTCTATCGTCGGATGTGTTTCCTCGAGACAAAGATATCCACCATTGGCCAAACGTCATTCCTTTCCAAGAACCAAACCAAACCAAACCAAACCAAGCCTTATGTCCCAATCAATTGGGGTCGGCTACATGAATCCTTTTTCTCCATTGAGCTCTGTCCAGTGCTGCTTCATCATTTAAACCTAGTATACTCAGATCTTTGCGTACTACCGCATCTAATGTCAATTTGGGTCTTCCCCTCCCTTGTGCGTTTCTACCCAAAGCTATCCTATCCACTCTCTTAACTACTGCATCCGCTGGTCTACGATAGACATGCCCAAACCACCTTAGCCTATTTTCCCTTAACTTCTCCTCTATAGGTGCTACGCCTACCATCTCGCGAATTGCTTCATTTCTAATCCTATCTCGTCTAGTCTTACCACACATCCACCTCAACATCCTCATTTCCGCTACACTTATCTTGTTCACTTGCTGCTTCTTAATAGGCCAGCATTCTGTCCCGTAAAGCATCGCTGGTCTTATGGCAGTTCTATAAAATTTTCCTTTCAATTTTGTTGGTACCCTCTTGTCACACAGTACACCAGTAGCACTCCTCCACTTGAGCCACCCCACTTGGATCCTATGAGTCACATCATTCGCAATCTCTCCATCTTGACTAATAATAGATCCTAAATACCTAAAATGGTCCCTCTTTGGTATCTCCTGATCTTGGATCCTCACTCTTTCCTCATACGTACTTCTGGTATCACTAAACTTGCAGACCATATACTCAGTTTTACTCCTACTTATCCGAAAGCCCTTAGACTCCAATGCTTCCCGCCAAATTTCTAATTTAGTGTTAACACCACTAGCCGTTTCATCTACAAGGACAATGTCATCTGCAAATAACATACACCATGGAATATCCTCCTGAATGTGCCTAGTCAATTCATCCATAACTAACGCGAAAAGGTACGGGCTCAAGGCAGACCCTTGGTGCAATCCTACTGTAATGGGAAATTCACTCGTTTCTCCTGCTGGTGATCTAATGGCAGTGACTGCCCCTTCATACATGTCTCTAACCACGTCAATATAGCCTCTGGTCACTCCCTTTCTCTCCAGAACCCACCATATAATGTCTCTAGGCACCCTATCATAGGCCTTTTCCAGGTCTATGAAAATCATATGGAGATCCTTCTTCGTTGACCTATGTCTTTCTACCAATCTCCTTAGTAAGTAAATAGCTTCCATAGTTGATCTTCCAGGCATGAACCCAAACTGTTTCTCCGACACCGTAGTCACCATCCTCAATCGATGCTCAATAACTCTTTCCCACAACTTCATCGTGTGACTCATCAACTTAATACCTCTATAGTTGTTGCAGCTTTGAATATCCCCTTTATTCTTGTAGATAGGTACTAAGGTACTCCTCCTCCACTCGTCGGGCATCCTCCTAGATAAAATAATCTTGTAGATAAGGGCTGGGCATAGTTTCCAGACTTCCTTTGCGCGTTTGCAGCGAAATAATGTATGTTCAATGGTCTCCAGATCTTTGCGACAGTAGGAACAATAGGGATCATTCCCAAGTTGTCTCCGATAAAGCTTAGCCGCCACAGCCAATGCATTATGAGAGCATCTCCAAACGAAATTTCGAACCTTGTTGGGAACACGTAGACGCCAAATGAGTTTCCAATCCGATTCATTCAAGTTTCCAGAACTCGATTCTCCTCTCTCCGATGAGTTCCTGGCAAAGGATATTGATTTCGCCAGATAATAAGATGAGCGAACAGTAAATTTTCCATTCTCGGTATAGTGCCAAACCCCTCGATCTGGTACGCCCTGCTGACTAACCCGAATAGCCAATATGTCTTCAGCATCTGCTGGCCCAAAAATTCCCCTGATCAGAGCTTCCTTCCAGTCATGCGTGTGAATATCAATGAGGTCCGCCACTTTTTGAGGGAGAGGAGGCAGATTAGAATCAAAAGGAGGGCAGTTTATAATCTTGAAGGAGCATGAGCGCGGCACCCACGAATCTGTCCAGATGTTGATGGAGTCCCCATTACCTACCCGCCATCTCCATCCCCGACGAAGAACCTCTCTACCAGCAACAATGCTACGCCAGACCCACGAAGATGTTCTCGGACATGTGGCTTCCCAAAAAGATGAGTTGTGAAAATATTTACCTCTGAAAATCTTCTGGAACAAGGTAGGTTGTCCTTCAATCAATCGCCATCCTTGTTTGGCTAGGAAAGCGAGGTTGAAAGCGTGGAGGTCCCGAAAACCCATCCCACCATCAGCTTTACTATCACATAACTTATTCCAATTGACCCAGTGCAATTTTCGCTCTCCCTCCTTGCTCCCCCACCAAAAACGACTAATGATCTTACACAATTCACAACAGAAGCCTTTCAGAAGAAGGAAACACTGCATAACGTAGTTGGGCATCGCCATCACAATCGACTTAAGAAGCACCTCTCTGCTAGCTTGGTTGAGCTTTACTTCTTTCCATCCCTTAACCTTCTTACTAACTCTATCCTTGACATACGCAAAGACAACTTTCTTAGACTTGCCAATGATAGACGGAAGCCCTAAGTACTTTCCTCCACCTTGCTCACAACGAATGTTCAGGACATCACCAATCTCTGTCTTTGTGGAACCAATGGTGTTTGGGCTGAAAAATAGTGATGATTTATCTCGATTTATCATTTGTCCCGATGCTCGTTCATAGCGCTCTAGGATCCCATTAATGACATGGCAATTCTCCACTGTGGCCTCTCCAAATACAACCGAGTCATCAGCAAAAAAAAGATGCGAAATAGATGGACATTCCTTGCCAATTTTAATTCCTCGCATCTATCCTCTAGTCACTGCCGTTTGCAAAAGATAGTGAAAGCCCTCCGCGCACAAAATGAAAGGTAAGGGGATAAGGGGCAGCCTTGTCTAAGGCCACGTTTTGGCCGGAAAAATTCACCTTTCTCGCCATTTATCACCACAGAAAATGACACTGTCCGGATACATTCCATGACCCAGGAAACCCACTGCTGATTGAACCCAAATTTTCGCAAAACACCCTCGATAAATCCCCACTCGAGCCTGTCATATGCTTTGGCCATGTCCAGCTTGAGAGCAAACCAACCCTTTCGCCCATATCTTCTATTTTTTAGTGTGTGCATAACCTCATGAGCAACTAAAATATTGTCAGAGATTTGCCTCCCTCCAATAAAGGCACTTTGGTTTCCCGAGATAATGCTAGGGAGGATAAGCCGTAGCCTATTAGCCAGAATTTTTGTGATTAATTTGTAAAGAACGTTGCACAAACTAATTGGACGAAACTGAGAAGGTTTGGTGGGACAATTAATTTTGGGTATGAGCGAAATAAGGGTTTGATTAAGACTGCGAAGTAAAAAACCACGATGAAAAAAACCTTGGAATGACTGTCTTCCTATCATTTTTTTATGGTTTATTGTAATTAATCGCATAATGAAGATCTAGGGACAAACAAATAAAGTTCTGCACCCCACGACACGATGAGAGAGAGAGGCACAAAAATCCATCGAAACCTTCTACAAACACACCTACTCGGTCACGTATTGGCCACACCCAATTGTGTGGGGCCTATTTTGAGATCTCACATGAATGATCGAAACCGCTCAATATGTGTAGAATATTTTTTTTAGGGTATCTAAAAAAAATCATCTTAATTAGATATCGGGAAAAAGCTTGATAAGTTTATTAAAGTTTTGGTCTGTTCGATTCAGAAATTGAAACTTTAATGAATCAATCGAGTTTTTAATGGTATCTGATTGAGTTGGGTTTTTTCAGAGACCTTTAAAAAAATATTTTAAACAAATTGAGCGGCTCCGATTAATCATGCGAGACTTCAAATTAGGTCCCATAAGAGTGGGTGCGGCTGATATGTGAATGAGTCGGTGTGCACTGGACTTTCTGAAATCCAAAGACTCCCTGTATAAGGTGCCTTTTTTTTCCCGATTACTGCAAGATGTGAATGTTGCTACGTAGAGTCGTAGAGAGAGAGAGAGTGAGAGAGAGAGAGAGAGAGAATGGAAGAGGGTTTGTTGGTAGTGAAGGAGGGAGAAAAGAAATCAGCGAGTAGCTCTATAACATGGGGAGTTTTGGCGGAGGAGATGAAAAGACTGGGTCTTATAGCGGCACCGATGGTGGCGGTGACTCTGACTCAGTACTTGCTGCAAGTTATATCCACCATGATGGTCGGCCACCTGGGTGAACTTGCTCTTTCTAGCACCGCCATTGCTACCTCTCTCTCCGGCGTCACCGGGTACAGTTTTCTGGTACGCCCCCTTTTCTCTATGTTCTTGTTGCTTTTGTATGCTCAGCTTTATAAATGACTGTTAGGAGACGTGGGATTGGTTTCTAAAATTAGTTAGATTTGCGCCCCGAAAAACGGAGTTGTATGAAACAAAGAAGAACAAAATAAGGGCAATGGAAGCTAAGTTAGAATGCTAGATGCTTCAAAAATTGTTTGATTGGCCTTATTGGATTAAAATTGATTCATGAATACAGAGGGACCGTATTTACTGCGTTTGGATTTGACAATGATTGCACATTTATTGACGATCAATTAGGCAATAAATTTTCCATGGAGTTCTGAGATTCTGAATTCTGATGCTGTCTTTCCTTGCATAGAGAAGCATTTCAAGCAGGCAAATTTATTATTATTATTATTATTTCTTTTTACTTTAATCTAAATCCAGTTCCTCTTGTGAATTACCTTCATACAAGCAAAAGTGTGTTATGTGGTGCTCAGATTAGTCAGGATCTAAAGTATGCGCATATTTATAGCGTCTGCATGCCAATCGTCTTCATACCCTGTCCATCGATTTCTGTTGGTCTGTGAATCGAAATCATCGCTGGTTTTCCACCCGATGTCCGTTTGATCGACTTTTGAACCCACTCAATCTAACTATTATGTACAAAAAACACCTTCATTGAAACCTCAACACTCAGAAAACTCAAAACAAACAGGAGGAGGTCGATTTTTTGAAGCCGCCAAATCGTTTGTACTCCCAAAGGCCATTGTTGGAAGAGGAAAAATGAAATTATTAATATACTTTGAGTACAGTGTTCTTGGCAGAATGAGTTGGAGTGATATTTTGTCCTTGTGGAGTTGGTGAGATACAAGGAAGGGGTACCTTTGGGTTAGCCTAATTTGACTAGTGCTGATGCTGAGTAGCCAGTGCTTTGTGGAAATTCATGAGGCAGCCTCTTATGACTCTCTCTCTCTCTCTCTCTCTCACACCTTTTGTTTATTGGGTGGGAGAGGCATTTGTCTTTTTGTCACCCATGGTCCATAGATGTGATGTCCGTAAAGCAAAGGTTTCAAGCTTCTCTCCAGTCCCTAAGGAACTTATTATCTGTTTAGCTATATGTGGGCATCTGACGGGCTTACTATAATGATTGGGGCCGTTCACGTTTTAGACGGGTGAAATGGTCCTATCATCTTTTGTGGAAATTCAATAGTACTCACGCTCAAAATTTAGGTTGGTCGTATATTGTTTGACCTATTTTCGGATCACATTTATGATGAAAAAAAAATTTACAATACTGGTGAAACCCATTTTTTATATAAATGTGTTTCTAAATCATATCAAATAATATCCGATCCTTTATGATGTGGTTGATAAGATCATTGAAGTGAGCTTGGAAAGAACCCGGAAAGGGCCGCGTAGGACCATTCGGTCTCTTTAAGGGACTGGAGATGATCTTTATCGAGAGGAACTACTGTTAACAAATTTATTCAATTGGTTTTTTTGATGCGCAGTATGTTTGAAGATTATGCCTGATTAATTGGTAAGAGCCAGCTAAGGGCATCCTTATCAAGCTACTCAATTTAACTTTTAAGTTAAATTGAGTAGCTAAACCCCCCAAATCCCCTAAAAATCAGGATCTCTATTTTACTTCACCAAATTAGTTTTGCTACAGTACCGCACCAAATTTGGTGTGGTATTGTTCACGCACCAGCACTGCTCACGCACCAATACTTCCGGTTGGTCAGCAACAGAAGAAAGAGAGAAAGGGGGAGGGCGGACACGTGGCGACGTGTGTGTGGGTGGGGAGAAATGGTAATTGGCTGGGGGCGGGGGAGGTCGACACGTGGCCACTACTTCACCTTTTGTACCGTTTACTTCTCCCCAGGTGGGGAGATTAGAGAGATTTTTTTTTGGTTTGAGGGGAATAGTTTAATATAGTAAAGTTAAAATAGAGAGTCTGATTTTGTGAGTTTTTGATAAAGTGACTTGCTAATTTATAAAAGGTGTTTTTGAGGTTAAATTTGGTGAAAATTTTGAGTAGGCTGATAAGGATGCTCTATATTTGCTGTAGCTAATCAACTGTCAAACAAATTTTGACAGAAAGCTGATTTTTTGGTATTCGTTTTTTTTATGTCCAAGGAGTGAATGATTTGATTACTTTACTTTAATAAATTATATCATTTATAGCCTTGGGAACCAAGAAATGTATTAAAAAGGAGTGGTTGTCTTAATTTATATAGTTTGCTACTTTGTACTTTTTCTCTGAGTCTGCTTTGAAAGTCACTCTTTTGTCTTGCAGTGAAGCCCCTTTTTAATCAGACAATCAACAAACGTGCTTTTTCCAAGCAAATCCAACTTACACCTGTCAATGTTTGGGGTCAATTGGTCATTTATACATAGGATGCAACCCAAGGGGTTGGCCTGGTGACTAGTCAATATGAGACTTTAGCTCGGCTGAAATGGGCTGGACAGTGAGTTTGTTCCCTTAGAGATTGGTTGAGGACTCTAGGCGTTAGAGATTGGTTGAGGACTCTAGGTGTGAGTAAGTTGATCCGAATACCATCAGTTACAACATAAGGAAAAAGTAAACAAAGGACATCCTTTTCCATAAGTTACTGGGAAAAAAAACCTTATGTTGGTATTCTTTTATTTTTTATTTTCTGTATTTGTTTACTTTCTAATATTTTTACTTATGTTTTAAAGCCTAGTTGCAAGTATTTATAGGATTTTATGATTTCGGAAGTCGTATTCGGTGGGTATTGACTTAATCTGTAGTCTGCCTTAACCATGGTTCAGTCCACAATCAAACAGGAAATAATTACAGCTAGAAAAGTATAAAAATTTGGAAAATGTATGATTATGGGTGGAATATTTATGAGATATTGTTTACTGGATATCATACCTTAATTTCTGAAATCTTAACGAAAGCCAGCCCAATTAAGGACTGAAGTTGTAAATCGTTGAAGTATAAGTTTATTGGATTCTATTAATTGTGTCTTTCTCTTCCTATAGTCACTGTATGGAATTTTACTTGTGAAACAGTTAGGGATGGCCTGTGCTTTGGAAACCTTGTGTGGGCAAGCTTATGGAGCTCGACAATACCGAAAAATCGGGACTCAAACTTACACTGCTATTTTCTCTCTCATTATTGTTTGTCTCCCCCTCTCGATATTATGGATGAATATGGGGAAAGTACTTAGTTTCATAGGCCAGGACCCTCTAATCTCATATGAAGCTGGTAAATTTACAAAGTGGCTTGTTCCGTCCCTCTTTGCCTATGCAATTCTTCAACCGCTTGTTCGGTACTTTCAAATGCAAAGTTTGACCCTTCCCATGCTCATAAGCTCATGTGCCACTCTCGCTTTCCACATACCTCTTTCTTGGGTTCTAGTGTTTAAGTCAGGATTGGATAACCTTGGAGGTGCATTGGCAGTTGACATTTCAATTTGGTTGAACGTGATCTTCCTTGTATTATACATGAGGTACTCTTCTGCTTGTGCGAAAACCCGGGCTCCAATTTCAATGGATGTGTTACGAGGAGTTGGAGAGTTCTTTAGCTTTGCTATTCCTTCCGCTGTTATGATCTGGTAATTTTGTTTGTTATTTATCTAGTTTACTGCTTACTAGATTTTCTTAAACAGAGCATGAAGGTTTAATTTTCTTCCCTATTCTCATTATTCTATGGCAATTTTATTTGGATGATGCATGCAGCCTTGAGTGGTGGTCATTTGAGCTGCTTATCTTGCTTTCTGGTCTTCTACCAAATCCAGAGCTGGAAACTTCTGTGCTATCTGTATGGTATGTTCTCTATCACAATTTTTGTCAATTGATGATCACCATCCTGAACCATCTGATAGGACAAAAGGAAATGGTTGATATTTAGTTCATGGGATCTTAGATTATCGGTTTGTTTATATTTAGGATGAGCATTCTGGATGTTCGACGATATAAACTAGGCATTGTGGTGTAAGGATTTTAGCAAATTACAACTCTTAATTTCTTCTTAATTTTGTGAACAGTCTCAATACCATTGCAACACTCTACTCTATACCGTATGGATTTGGTGCTGCAGCCAGGTATGATCATGCAAAATGTAGACTTGTGCATGTTGGCACTTCACAGCTGTGCTTACAAACATAATTAACATGTATTACCTATGCAGTTGATCTTCTTCTTTTTTCAGCACTAGAATTTCAAATGAGTTAGGAGCTGGAAACCCACAAGGGGCTCGGGTTGCTACATTTGCTGTGATGATTCTTGCTGTCGTGGAGACTACAATAGTGAGCGCAACCCTCTTTGCAACGCGACGCAGTTTTGGTTACACTTTCAGCAATGAGAAAGAAGTTGTGGACTATGTCACTGCCATGGCACCTCTTGTTTGCCTTTCGGTTATAATGGATAGTCTACAGGGTGTCCTTTCAGGTTATATATATTGTCTCTTGATGTTTAACCTCGTTTTGCTGCAGTTTCTGATTTTTCGTTTTAGACTGTATATTGTTTTCAATAAAAACTGGGTATAAAATTTGTTTTTGCTGATTTTCATAACTTGTTTTCTGAGATTATCATGAAAGGACACCATATTTGTGAAATTTCAGAAAAATATTTTCATATTCTCACAAAGTATTATAGTCAAAAGTGTTAGGTGTGAAAAGCTTGTCTGTTTTGGATTTCAAATATAATTTCCTGACAGATTTTTGTTTGAATCAGGTGTTGCTAGGGGATGTGGGTGGCAGCATATAGGGGCTTATGTCAACCTTGGGGCATTCTATCTTGTTGGAATTCCAATGGCTGCCACATTAGCTTTTTGGGTACAGATGAGAGGAAAAGGCTTGTGGATTGGGATACAAGTTGGTGCTATTGTACAAACAATTCTGCTTTCTATAATAACAAGTTGCACAAATTGGGAAAAGCAGGTCCATTTTCCACCTCTAATCTCTTCAAGCTATTTCATGTTTCTAACCATGCTAGTACATCTGAAGCAATAACTTGAAAGGAAAATTAAAAGAAATCGAGATTTTTTTTCGAGTCTTTAAGAGTCAACTTCTAAATTCTAATGAAGGCTTTTTCAAATTTTCTTTGCATTCCTTAATCTTTAGCCAAGGAATGGAGCACTAGCCATATCTGTTTTCCAATCACAATTGCATCTTGTTAATCTTGCAAGTTTAGCCCTATCTATATTTTTTTTATGGGGTAAATTTTCATGTTGTAGGCTATAAAAGCAAGGGAGAGGCTATTTGAGGGAAGATCTTCAGGAAATAATGAAGTAATGTGAAAGAGGTAAGAGTACTGGTGAATTAGCCATTTGATGTTGTAAAAGAAAACCATCACGGCAACTTATATAGATCATGAGGTTCATAGATCATCTTTTCAGTTTCTTGATAGTGGAACTTGAAACTGCAGTGGTACATGTTTTACATTGACTTTTATAATTCTTCTTCATTTGGTAAATGGGGAAAACATGAACATTAAATCTAACTTCAAGAGGATGGTGATGACAGTGGTGAGGATGGACATGGCAGATGAGATATGGTGGTGCTTGTTTTTCCAGTACTTTTATTTTTTTTCTCTTAAAATTCTCCTAATTATTGCAGAGCTTTCCAAAAAATAGTTTATATAAATGCATTAAAACCGATCACTCAAAAAGTTATACTTTAGTAATGCTTTTAGCCTCCTCTCTTAGGATAATAATACTTTTGATAATTGGTTTAAATTACAAAAAAACATTCAGATTACTAAAACCTGAGTGAACTCCAACTGTTCCACTAACTGAGCACTCTGATAAGTAGACCGACCAAGAGGGATGATGTTACAGCCTTTTTTTTTTCTAGCCCTGCTTGACCTTTGCTCTTGATGCTGCGGGTGAACTGCTCAAGTAACTTCAATTTTTCGTCCGGAAATTAGCCTAACTAGCTTCCATAACCGGGGTAGTTTGGCGAACGGTTGTGTAGTTTCACATAAGTGCAGCACATAAGTGCAGCGAGGTTTGAGGGGTTGGGTTGAAATTAGAGTAGTGTAACTTTTTCTTGACATAAGATGGAAAGACACTAAAACTCAGATGTATGTAGTGATGGCTGATGGCATATGCTGTTATAAAACTCCAGAAGTGTAGTCGTACTCCTACATAGGTGGGTCACCAAAAAGGGTTGTTGGATATACTCTGTCTAACCCAAATTCTTGTACATTTATGTGCATGCGTACTATTTTTAATCGTTTATATCGTTCCATCTATAATGTTTTCTACAATTTTGAAAACTTGGTTTAATAGAACTTATCGAGAACTATTAAACGAAATCGATATTGAATATCTATAACGCTATCCATATATAAATATAAACAATTTTTTTAGGCGTCGTGAATAGTGAAAGTGAACAAGAAATTTGGAATTGAGGGAGTATAAGGAAACAAGCACAAGGTCCATGGTATGGGGGTGTTTGGCCGACGACTTATTACGTTTTCACCTTCTCTTTTTTCTAATTCCGGGTGTTTGAGTGACAAAACCCAAAATCCATTCCCACAAGACTCATTCTCCAAATTTCACAATCGCCAGGCAGTTACCTCTTTTTTTTTCATATTATCCTCTACTGAAAAATGAAGACTAAGACAGGAGTTTCGTGGAAAATAAAAACTTTTATCGGATTTGAACCAATGACTCTCGCCGTATGAAAGCGATACTCTAACCGCTGAGTCAAGTAGGTCAAGCTAAGTCTACTACATTATATAATCCAGGCCAGAAAGCAAAACGAGCTCGGAGGAGCTTTTTCGTTTCTACTTCTCATTCTGGTTTTCCCCTCAAATTCTACTCTCTCATTCAACCCTTTTACCCCTTGTTTACATTACATTATCCTCTTTTTTTCCACCACAACAAACGACAGAGAGACGAGAGAAGATAGAAGACACATGCGATCTACACACCGGTTCTCGTCGTCGCTCTATTCATCCTCGGAAATCGTTCAGATCTTGAATGGAGATGATGATTGGGCGGACTACTGCTACGATATTTATGCTGAAGAAGACCAGTACGATGTGGACGAATACGATGACCCATACGATGTGGACGATTACAAAGAAGGGTCGAGTGATCTCATACCTCGTCACCGGTCAAGTGGGTTGAGGAGAAGAGATGCTGAGCAAGCCATTTCAAACATCCACAATGACACATGGTCAAGGAGCCTAGTCGCACCTCCACATTCACTGGTGCGGTGTGGATCACTAAGTTGAACGTGGGTCACCCATAGCGTATGTAAGAATCATTTCGTATGAGCAGGACCAATTATTTTGCGCTTTGTGACTTCCTTGAGAGTAGGTATGGGTTGCAAGAGGTGAAAAGAATCTCAATGCAAGAGCAAGTGGCTATCTTTCTATGGATTGAGGAGGGCCAACGAGCTAATAATAGAAATGCCAAAGAGTGTTTCCAACATTCGGGGTAGACAATTGTGGACACCTTCGCGAGGCCATGGCTATGGTCTAACCCAGTCGATAGCCATGGCGTTAAGAGAATCAAGTACGTTAGGGAAACGCCTTGAAATTGTCTCCCCCGAACGTTGGAAACACACTTTGGCATTTCTATTATTAGCTCGTTGGCCCTCAGTCCATAGAAAGATAGCCACTTGCTCTTGCATTGAGATTTTTTTCGCCTCTTGCAACCCCTACCTACTCTCGACCAAGTCACAAAGCGCAAAAAAATTGATCCCACTCATACAAAATGATTCATACATATGCAACTTGTCTTAGTGAGGAAAAAAAATACATGCAACTTGTCTTTTTCCATGTTTTATGTTTGTTTTGGATCAAACGAAGTGGGTTATTATTCTCACCTTTTGAACAACTTTTGACTTGACTTGAAAAATGAACAAGAATTTCAGCTTCGCAGTTTAAGTAACCAAACAAGATGATCGCGTTTTCAAATTTCACTCTTTGATAAAAACTAAAAATCCGATACACCAAAAGCAAGGTAGAATAACGGTTAAACTAGACTTGAGGAAACAATTTTGGGAGTGTACTAAAAAAAATGAAATGCTAAACAAATTTTGGCAAGAAAGCAACTCTGGCAAAAAATCTCGGGCGTTACCTGTTATTAAGATTTCAGATGGTAGAAATGAATGTTGGAGACAGCAAACATATTGGAGACATCAACTCCTGTGTTGGTGGAAGACCAAACTGCACTTGGAACCTATGGTGATCAAGCAAAGTGCCAATAGATTTATATAGGAGTTGTTCATTCTCATTCACCACATGTGTTGCCTTGGCTTTTTACTGCTCCCTCCGTCTCTTTTTCAGAACTAAATATTCTATTTTGGAATGTTTCTTGATAAGTGTTTGTTTTAAAAAGTTCACGGTTAAAAATTTGTACAATAATTATTTTGTCTTTTTGAAAAGTTAATGGGTTAAGAGTTATTGGTAAAAGTGAATGATAATTTTAGAAAATAGAGATAAAAATTGATGCGAAAAGTATACAGTAAAAGTAAAAGTTCATGTAAAATACGTAATGACAATGTTTCTTTAATTAATTAAATTTATAAAGCCACACATTTAAAAAAGGTCGGATGAGTATTTGAATCCCACGCCAACAAAGTAAACAGGAGCTACTGAATAATGCACCACAATAGAAGAAGAAAAAAGGCATTCAAAAAGGAATCTAAGCAAACAATGCATCAGACCCACTATACTTTTTCTCTGCCCAAAACAATGCATCAGACTCAAATAATGCACATGCCTAGTCAAAACAAAACAAAAATGATTGTGACACAAAACAAAAATGTATCATTATTCTAGTCAAAAACACTAGTTATGCACACTGCCAATTGCTGCCAATTGTGGAAGCAGACAAGGTGGCATAATGACAAGTCCACATCAAAAATTATTGAGCATCATTTTAGGCCTCAGTAAAATTTTCACTAAAAATATTAGTAAACAGTGCACATTTTACCAACGCAGATCTCTTTCAAAACTCCAATAATTTCTCTCTATTATCCTCCATATTTTAATTAAATAATGAGTAATGGGTTTTGTTGAGCATTGTTTAATGGTTTTGGTGGTGCTCCGAGTCAGTCAAGTCAAGAACGAGAGAGAGAGAGAGAGAGCATTAAAAATTAAGAGGGTAGTGAACAATGGCGCATCAAATGGAGGGGAATTTGGGGAGACACTATTCACAAAGTTAATTTACCAATCTGTTTATCGAGTCTCTTATTAGAGGGCCTTTTTTAAGATTTGCCTCGGTAAAATGGCCTGAAGAGGTATTTGTTCACTCTTTCATGATTGCCCCAGTTGGCAGTACTTCTTCCGGTTCATAACAGGTGCAGTGGTCACATGGCTATCAAATTCAAACAGTCGCAATTCCTTTGCTACAAATCATAAAAGTCATTGGTACTCCAAATGCAATCTGATTAAGCACAAACATAAACCACACAAATGTTCGCCCTGTTCGTTTCTCAATTTAGTTTTAGTTTTAATTTTGATGACATCATCATTTCCCTAATTTCTCTCTATATCTCTCCCCACTGGAATTGGGGGCTCTGTAGTGAGTAAGCTCACTACATGCGTGTAGTGAGCTTCCTCGGCCGTCCGATCGACAATCAACGGTTCGGATCGTTTTATACTTTAAAAAGCACTTTAACCCCAATTTATCCGAATCGTTGATTGCCGATCGGACGGTCGAGAGAGCTCACTGCATGCATGTAGTGAGCTCACTCACTACAGGCCCCCCGGTTCCCTCTCGACTCATTACAATTTATGACATCATCAAAACCACTGGCGGATCTATATAGGGGCCGGGGGTGGCCCCGGCCCCCCCGAATTTCCTATTTTTGAGTATATTTTGTATATTTTTTATAGTGTTTTTTAGAAAAATTATAAAATTTCGAAAATAATTAAAAAAGTAAGAGCAATTTTCATTTCAAGAACTCTAAATTATGGTGAATAATACCGTGTAATAATGATACTGTATTTGTCGAGTGATATAATAACAGCAATACTCGAGAATAATTTTTTAATTTTATCAAAACCATCCCATTGAAGCCTAAAATATTGGATTTAGTCTTGAAAAAATTCATTGTACCGAGATTCTTTTATAATCCGGCCCCCTCCAAATTTGATTCCTGGCTCCGCCACTGATCAAAACTAAACTAAACTAAACTAAACTAAACTAAACTATCTAATCAAACAAAGCCGTTGTTTTTCTTGAAATGACTTTGTTTGGTCACAGATCTGGGTTTGTTGGCTTCTTCAAAGTCTATAGAGAGTGTGGTGACGTTATTTCCATTTTTACCCCCCAAAGGCGGGGGCGACGCTAGGATGTGAAGGTGATGATGATAGGGTCAATTACTAAAGTATAATAATGGGGAAAAAAATACACCGAATGCAAAATAGAAAGGAGTTTAGGAGATATCTACAATTAATATTAGGACTAGACTACAGGTACAGAAGTTTAGTGTACAGAAAATGTACTGATCGGCTTGGGAGCTCACTTTTGAGTGCCACACAAATGATCCGAGCTGTTCATTTATCTTAAAATAATTTTTCAAGGGGCCCTTAAAGAAATTAGCTCAATCGAACGTTTGTAAGTGCTTGATCCAAAATCTACAAACGTCCGATTGAGCTAATTTCTCACGGGGCCCCTTGAAAAATCATTTTAAGAAGAATGAACGGCTTAGATCGTTCATGTGGGATCCAAAAGTGGGTCCCCAAGCCGATCAGTATGTTTTCTCTACATTACACTTCTGTACCCATTGAATTAGCGATTAATATTATATAAGTTCTTTTGTATTTGATCCCTCCCAAACTACGCTGAAATGCCAAACAAAAAGTAGCTAAGTAGATATACTTTCATAACCCAGAACAGCGTTCACAACCTAACACAGAAGCTACACTTATATGCCATACAAAAAGCAGCTAAATAGATATCTATTTAAAACCAATAATCGAGTTTACAAATCTAATCAATGTTCTCAAAGCTTTAAAAGTCTACAATTCTAGGGGAAAAAGAAAAAGATCACAATTCCATTAACAAGTTTTTTTTCCCAAATTCATTTAGGTTTAGGAGTAATTTAGAGACTAAGAGATTATTATTTTTTTTTTTACTTGATAATGGTGGAGGAGAAGTTAGATTTCAGATTTGTGCCATTATAAGGAAGATTCGAGGTTAGACTACAGAGATGGGGAGAGAAATTTCATTCTAGCCTTTGAAAAAAATAAACCCAAATTTGTTGGTTCTGTTTTTGGTGAGATATATATATATACTAGTCGAGCCCGACGTGCTTCGCATGTCACTGTGTGCTCAGTGGTTAAGGATTGTTCAGTGATGAAAGGTGTTGTTCAATTTTTGCAATAATAACCTATGTGTGTGCATATTGTATAAGTGGATTGAATCGAAGACGAAAAGGTAAATGAAGATTAAAGAGACATTGAACATAGAAATAGTGTTTCGAAACGAAGTTGTGGATATCATTAGACATTGAAGACCGAAATATTGAAGGATTCAAAATATTGTCATGGCCTCTTGTGTACAAAGTGATTGAAAATCTGTGAAAACAGATAGGTTAGTATATACAAAGCTATTTCCAATAAAAATAGCTTGTCAAAAATTAAATTCTTCAATGCTGATTTATAAGTCTTTCTTCTTCTTTCAATTTTTGTCAGCAATTAGCGGACGTGGATGGTCTTTCATCTTATTTTTCAGAATCCTCTATTTCATCTTGCTCCATGGCTGTTGTAGATTGACATTTTTTTTTTTTTTTTTTTGGGATGAAGATTTGGCTTTTGCTTGCTTGGAATGGTCTGCTGTGGCAGGAATTGCAGTGACTACAGCAAGGGGAATTTCTTGTTCAACTTCTATGATTTTAGACAGGTTTTTTACGGCGATAATAGTGAACAAGCACTGCAATGATTCTCCTAGGCCCGATTTGTACGCTCAAAGACGAACGGCAAACTCCATTACAAAACTACCAATTTTCCCCAGTACTTGCACCTGTTGTCTTACACACTCCACTCCACACACACACACACACACACACACAAAGATGCTATAAATAAGAAACGGACATGTACATACATGTCACAGACAATGCCAATTTGGCAGAAAAACAGAAAATCACAAAGTCTAACGTCAAAGAATCAGGAAACTGGAATTAAAGATTGTGTCCATTGTCCGAGTGAAACGATTTACAAAGAGCCTGCTAAGGTTGGGTACCCATAACATTTTCCGGCATAAAAGAGCTTTTATGGCTTCCATTAATTGTGTGACACAAGGGCCACGTGAATAAACTTGCATCCAGCGACTGTCAAAGTTCTTTTTTGTTTCTTTCCAGGCCAAAAAGTTATCCTTCCAAAGCTGTACAAGGCAAAAACTCGTCAACGCATGCTCCCCAAAAAATATAAGTCAAGAGGTGGTCTGAAGCCAAAAGTACTTTCTTGTTTGAAATGCCCGTTCAGTTTCATTTTACATTGCCATATTATCCAAGAATTCAAAATCACAAGAGTCTGTTTTTTCTTAACGGTTTCCTTTAAGCATGAAAATCCAAGCACACGAGTTGACGATTCACGACATGACATTGACACCGACTCTCCGACATGAAAATTTCGAAAGGTAGGACACTGGGGACATTTTTTAATTTTTTTTTTATGTATTCAATCATGCAAATAAAAAAATGAAAAATTAGGCTCTAATTATGAATATGTAACACCATGTATACCTTTAAAGTTAAATCTTATTTATCATTGCACCATTCACAAAAGCATGCTAACAAAAAACGTTACATCATCTATATCTTCATAATCAATGGACCATCATCTATCACACAAGAAAGAAGTACTTCCCTAAGCTTTAACTAAAGCATGCTCTTCATTTAACACTCCCGAAGCATTTCATATAGAATTCCAAATGAAAAAACATGGACACTTCGGATTTGAGTGTTGGACTGATGTTATGCTAGTGTCGTTGTCTGGCAAGTGTCCGTCATTGGATGGAAAGGTACGTAGCATACCATTACAGTGATTCTCGAGATTATCTCTTGGTGCTGAGAAGGAAGCTTTGAGTGTTAGCTACAAGAATAGGTGCCATAGTTCCCTTTTCCTATAGAGAATTAAGCAACGAGTATATGTTATTAATTTTCTTTAGGAAAGCAGTTTATCCAAACCAACTAAAGCAACCTTACTTAACAAAACCTCAGAACCAGAATCCAAACAGACCTCTCAATTCGAACGTTCAAATGCCATCTCAATATACACAATACAAAAATTCTTCACCATTGGAGCTGAATGAGTGTACATGTACAATTTCCATAACTCTGACTACCTTACCAATGCTTTTAAATATGCATATCCCTAAATAGAGATGTAGATAGAGTAGTATGTGAATTCTGAAATTTACCTCCCCTCCGATCTCTGGATTGCTTGGATTTTTCAATAGAACAGCTTCAGGGTAGTGAAGTACTTGGCCAGTTATGTGGTCCTCGGCTGCTGGCATGATCCTTGCCTTTCATCTGATACAGCCATGTGTCGAAACTTAGTCATGTATCGATAGATTTAATCAATTTAGTTCAAACCTCGACAACTACTCAAAATAATCTCATTGCTTCTTGGCTTTTTGGAAATGCAATAAACAATATGAACTTTATCTTACAATCTTTCTTCAAGCTTGAATAGAATACTTCCCTGGTAGATATTAACATCAGGGCATCCCTCTTGGTGCTCAAATATTCCATAGGAGGAGAAACCTGAGCAGCCACGCAGCATTATGGATCTGCAAGCAGGATTCATATAATCAGCATAGTTAGTCTCATAAGAATTGCAATGCAGCAAGATATGGGCAGCCACACAGCATTGTGAACTTGCAAACAGGATTCAGATAATCAGCATAGTTAGTCTGATAAGAATTGCAACAAGATATATGTTTGGAAACTAACTGCGATGATTATGAAGACATCAACAGCACTTTTTATCAATGTTTAAATCAGATCAGACTTCCATGTACTTGTAAAATAGAGTTCAATTTGATTTTCATCTTCGGTAATGACGCTACGTGTTCCTTCTAGCCTACCCAACAGCCATAGAAATTATTAGTTAGCTAAAATTTTGAATTACAACACAAATTAGCTATTAAAAAAACACACTGCAATTATTCTCAAAATTATAGCTTAAGAAAACAAAGAAGAACTCACATGCCACATTTTCCACCGCGATCTTCTGGTTTTCCCGAACGACGTCCCAATACCTACAATCAATTAAACTTAATTAAAAAAGTTCAACATCTTGCCCAATAAGGCGGTAATATTATATTCTTATAAGCAAGAAAATGTAGGACGCTTTTGTTTCCTTCTCTATTTGGTTCTAGTACCTTATCCTTCCCATTATATTGGTTTCCCGTGACCATTCCCTGAGGGGAAGACAAGGTGAAATTGACAAGGCCATTTTCCATCACAACTTGGGAATTAGAGACATGCACTATGAGTAGAAGTTACCTAAAAAAATTCAGCTAAGTGTCAAAATCACTGTAGTTTTACATGCTGATCCATTATATGCAAATAGACTGGAGGAAAGACCATTGGTTCTTGGTAGTTGGTGCTTCTTGAACAATTTCTGCAATCAAACCAACCAAAGATTAAAAAAGGAGGAAGATAGAAAAATTGGGAGCAGCAAGTTTAGTGCTTGTGTGTTTCTGTCTCTAAACTTCGCAAAGTTATGTACTGAATTCCATAAACCACGACTTAAACATCTTCAGATATTGAATTTATCAAGGGAAAAATGGACGGAAAATCAAATATTTGGAGATGTATATACCTTTAGGAGAAACTGAACAAAACAAAGGATTTTATGAGAATACCTTGGGTCAATGCCCATCTGTCTATCGTTTTGAAGTCGACACATTTTCAGTCAAAGCCCATTTGTCTATCCCTCTTCATTAGAGGTTGATTACTACTTAGCCAAAAAAATTACCAATTAGACTCGATTATTACTTACCCAAAAAAATAACAATTAGACTGTTATATTCAGGGATGTAAATCACCGTCAAATAATATACATTGTTTCATCATATATAAAATCTCAATATACTGTCTGTTGTAAAATGAATTCTGCACATTTTTTCCAAACGCTTTACAAATTCAACAATACAATCCGATCATAGTTCAAAAAGCCAAAACACAAAATGTAAAAGGCGAAAAAAAAGAAAGAAAAAGAAGAAGCTCCCAAAGACCCCCAACAAGCTAATTTTGAGTGATTTAACTAATCATACCAAGTAGCTGGTTCATTTAAAAGAATAAATATGCAATCGTGCTTACATGTGTGATGGAAGTTAAAGAATAGATAAAAACATCACATCAATAGTAGCATAGCCAGATTAATCAGCATAGAAAACGCATAAAACCTTACGTTTGCCAACTCTATATTCGTTGTGATTAATTGATCACCGATATGCTAAAACGGGCTGTCTACTCCACCCATACAGCAACTTTGTAGGATCCGCAACAGCCAAACCGCTGCCAAATCTTCCGAGTCGTATGCCTTCGGATATATAAGCGCACCCCCGACATTCAAACAGTAAGATTAATTGCTCAATTAAGGTCAAAATTCGAAATCAATACGATACAGAAACTAAAGAGCAATGTACCATTTGTATCCAAGTCCATGACAAACAGCCATTTTACTCAAAAATCTTAACTCTGAAACATAGTTGGGGCATTTTATCAAACAGTTGGAAGGCAGGCGAATAAACCTTTTATGCTGAAATCTCAACTCTCATTTTTACTCTCTTTGTTTGCCATAGAGAGAGAAAGATGGAGGGAGGGAGGGAGAGGATACCTGATGAGGGATTGAGGAACGCGGAACCCTTGCGAAGCTCAAATTTCAGCATCTGACTGCATTTTATACCCGCTTCAACAGTGAAGCGCCGTTTCTACAGTGTCTGAACTGCGTCCCAAGGACAAAATATGCGGCTCGACACTGTAGCAGCGGCGATGAAGTACGCATAGTTAAAGCTCTGGCAACGCCTAACAATAGGGCCTAATTAGGGTATCCAAAGATATGGAGATGCAACGAAAAAGCAGGAAAGGAGTACTGAAGTTCCTCCGCCACACAGAGCAACCGTACTTGCCGCCAACCGTACAACAAGAAGCGTAGAAACGAAGCATGGAGGGAAGGTGCTGCCCGCTGCCCCTTCCTGGGTTTGCAGAATAGATTTGGCAGACGAAAGTGACCGAGGAACTGACCGCCGCTTGCATCTCTCCTTCCTCTTTCCTCTTGACCCTAATCAATCATGATGTGTGGCTGAACGGAAAATAAGTGGCTTCGGTCGGTACTTTGGGTGCAAAGGATGCAAAAATCCCTTTTGCTGACAAAGGAGAGGTTTGGAAAAAGGAAGAAGAAACGAAGACTGAGCCATTTAGAAGAAAAAAAAATGGGAAGAAAGCTGCCCGCTGCCCTGTTCTTGGGTTGAGGCGTGTAAATGGCAGACGAAACTGCCCTAAAAACTGCCCCCTCTTGGCTCTTTTAATGTATAGGTTAGATATGAGAGAGAGAGAGAGAGAGAGAGAGAGAGAGAGAGGAGGGGTATAAGGGCAAGTAATTGTAATAATTGCAAAACTCTTG
This sequence comes from Vaccinium darrowii, assembly GCA_020921065.1. Taxonomy (NCBI): domain Eukaryota; kingdom Viridiplantae; phylum Streptophyta; class Magnoliopsida; order Ericales; family Ericaceae; genus Vaccinium; species Vaccinium darrowii. The sequence goes on along the minus strand of CM037152.1, from coordinate 42,963,892 downwards.
CCGCAAGGAAATACCATATACATGGAGCAAATATGCAAAAATTCTAAAAATGTTACACCTAACCTATGGGAAAATACCACCTCAGTGGGGTCAAATCCACTTGACCCCCACTCCCTCAGTCCCTCTGCCCCGGCACAGAGGTAAGAAGTTTTTTTTTTTTATAGATCTACAACTAATAGCGTTTTTACGCATGAAGAAGACGTCCTAAAATCTACAACGGTAATGAACGATTTTAGGTGTCGGGAGAGAAGAATCCCTCAAACAATCTATAACGAGGTCAAGATCTAAACGATTCCGAGGAATGAGGATGAAGAGCAAGTGCAACAAACTATGTGTATCCTTTCTCTTTCCTTCCTTCTCCTTACTTTTTTTAATTAGTTTTTTTGTAGGGCTTTGAAGAGAGAGACACAATAAAGAAAGAAAAAGTTGGTGAATAGTTACTAGGTAAAACATGGCTAGGTACTGTGGCACAACGTAATGTATCTAGCTTCCTATTGAGTTTGTTGGAAGGCCTATTTTGAGTATTTCCCTTGGTAAAATGGAAATTCTTTAACCTACTCTATTCGTTCCAATTTTTTGGTTCATTTTAGAAATTCCAGCTTATTATGAAAACATCATCAATTACACGTGTTATATTTTTTCTTTGCTATTTTTACCCTTCAAAACATTATCAGTATATGTACTTATTTTAAAAATTGAGGGTAAAATATTAAACTTAACACTTTTGGCCCATTAATTTTCAATTGGGACAATTTTTTAGGGGAAAAAAAGTCTCATTTGGGATAAAAAAAATTTTGGAAGAAACTGCTGGGTGCCCGCTGGGTATCACGTGACGATACCCAGTGCGTATTTTGGTCATCCAAAAGTATTGTGGACAGTCTAGATTTTATAGGGAGAGAAATTTGGGCGTGATGGGAACTCTGACATCACGTTTGCCGTATCTTACTTGTATCCAAAATTTTCTAAAAAATTGGGAACGGAGGGAGTAATTTGTTGCCCTTGCGCAAGGATTAATGATAGGTTAACAAAACGTCGTCGCGTCTCCCACCACTGGCAGTTTATCATCGACCCTGCAAAAACCCAAACCCTGCTGCTGCTGTGTGCTGAGAGCGAGCGAGAGAGATGGGTAAAGCGGAGAAGGAGCACTTGAATCGGACTCTGACTGAGCACCTCAACACCATCCATGAAACCTTTCAGGTTCAACCCATTTGATTTTTAGATGACCCCTCCTAGTTATTTGGGTTAATATAAACGTGTTATCCCAATCGTATCTCTATCTATGTATTGTTGGTTAAGAAAGTCCGTTATATGCATATAGGCGTTGGATCAACATCCTGCTTCATCTCTTGATAAACTCAACTGGAACGAGGTGATTAAATTGGGAGACCAAGTCACCAAACAAGCTACTGTTGGTACGAACCCCTCTCTATTCCAATTTCTTTTTTTCTTTTTTTAAATTCATGGGTTTTTTTTCCCCTAGCATTTTCTTGGTGGGTTTTTCTTAATTTCAGCTAGATGGGTCATTATTTAATTTCATCGGTTTAATGCTTGTCTCTTGGTTCCATCTAATAGACAAAGAACTGTATGAATTTCAAATCAAAATTGTCGTCCTTTGCTTTGTAGATCAAACAAGTAAAATCCCATGTACATGCTAAATTTTTTAGTTCTTGCCGTAATCACTTTTAGTATTTGCGTATTTACTGACGTAAGTAGGTAAGTAAACTCAATTCCTACAAACAAGCAAGTCTATGGCCTAACGTATCAGTATTCCTTTCCAACAGACGCAACATGTACGTGTAAATACGTGTCATTTGTTATATTTTGTCTAGTCGGACATGCTGCGAACACGGTAGGAATCTCATTAGCAGACATGGTCATAGTGCAATTGTTATTTCTTTGGTAATATCGATTATTTTTGCGTTCCTTATTAGCATTGTTATTGCTTACTTGAAGGAAATAATGTTTCAGTTTTCATATGATTTTGGTTTTGTTACATGTATAAAATATGTGCGTCTTATATTTAACATGTCCCCAGTGTGTCCAGGTCTCTAATTATTTTGAAAATGGCATGCATACGTTTCAATTTTGTAGGTGTCCGTCTATGGCATAATATGCTAGAAGCACTTCTTAATACACCCTTCTTTGATTCAGTGGATTCTAAACTACTCATTAACACTAATATTCAATAGGAAAGTTTCCAAGTGGGCACCTTTCGCTAGTGAACCCCTTTCTTAAAGAAACTTTGTTGGATTAGTTCCTTGGTGCATATTTTATGAGCTGCAACAAAAAATGTTGGCTTTCTTAGAGATTTTCCAAATCGTAGAAATTTAGCAACCTTTGGCAATTGGCCTAAACTGATCTCACTAGACGCAGTTTCTACTAATTTTGTTGTAACTTTAGATGATATAGGGTGTGAATAAAGGTTAAATCATCTTTGCTGTTTGTGAAACTCAACATAGGAGAATGGTGCAATAGTTTAACTCTTCATAGTGGACCTGAAAAGCTGCATTCCTACAGAAGGAGAAATCAATGAGTCTGGTTTGTGATTCTTTCTTGATTTGTTCACTTTGCTAGTTATTTCCAATAACAGTTGCCTGCCCTTGCTTGTGTTGTGGTTTTTTGCTTCATTTGGTTCTTCTGCTAGCAAAGGAGAAAATTTACAATTCCAATTTCTCAATTTCTTGTTGACTCCTCTCTTGTGTTGTGGTGGAGTGAGGTGTTCGTGAAATGAATCTTCTAATTGTTTACGATGCAGCTGGAATGCTTTGGACTGGAGAAAGACCAAAAGTTAACGAACTTGAGGAGAACATGGCATCATACTTCAATGTGCTACAGGGTTTCCTTCTGCTTTCGCATGGGAGTAAAGTGGGTGCAGGACCTACACTTTATTCTTGCATACATGCATCTGTGAAGCAAGTAGTGGATTGCAGTTTCATGCTATTTAAAGAATCTGTTTCTTCCTATGGTACTCTCTCTCTCTCTCTCTCTCTCTCTCTCTCTCTCTCTCTCTCTCTCTCTCAGAGTCAGGCAGAGACACCCACAAACATGCATCATTCTATGGATTGTCGAAACGTTGCAGAGTTATAGTAGCATTTTACGTTAATAAGTGCTTCATATGCATCACTCTGGACTGTGGACTGTGGACTTAAGTATACTTGGCAGAATCAAAAGCCAAAAGGTGGTAGGAATTTCAAAATCGGAGGGAACAATTAAGGGACTCATAAGTATGGCTCAGTACTTAACGAGAGTAGCCTTGTGCAGTCCAGGCATTTAACGATCAATTATTGGACTCAGCAAAAGTTCTTATCAAAGTAAGGAAAATAAATGGTTAATCGGAATATTTTCAGATCCACAAGATTGGTTTATCTTCCGTAAATCATTGTGCATATTAGGTCTTTGGTGACATGCATCACGTGTGCCCAACCTCTAATTTTAAAGAGAACTGAATTAGAAGGAAATGTTAGTAGATTCAATAAGTAACCCTCCGCCATTGAATTTTATTGCACTTGGGAAAAACATTAGACCTCAATGTTCCACGTATGGTGTCACCTCTTCCTAATTCCTCAACTTACCAATGTGGCACTGCCCAACACACAAATTAGAAAGAAGTAAAGGAATACGGCATGTTAAGAGCTCAAAGTTGGTGTCCTCTTAATTGAGAACTGAAAAGGTACCACTTTGTTCCACGACACCAAAAAGGTTGTGTATGTAGTAAAAATATTTTTTAGGAACAATTATGGTGTACTAGGAAATTTTGGTGACCTTGAAAGGTCATTATTTGTTTATTTTTTCTGGTTTTCTGTAGATGTTGTCTTGCCAGGTCTTTGTTGCTCCTTGTTGGGTTCATGGTTTGATTTACTCTTTGCTGTTAGGTAGATCCCTAGTACTTTCTTCCATGAAGTAAATTATCTGAAAACTAATCAAGTTGATTTCAGTCACTCCTGTGTGAGGCACAAGAAAATCGATACTTTGAAGTACCCTGTCTGTCTTTACAGACCCAGCAGGGGAAATTATGTTATTTGGTGCATGCTGAATGTCTGCTGCTTAGATGTAGGTAATCATATTACTATATCAGTCGTACTTCTCACAATAGATGCTCATATCTTCATGTATTGCAATAACGCATGCATGAATCAACGATCTCGTGTTACTTCTCCTTCAAATGAAGCACGGCCTTAGTTTTCTTGGATGAGTGTGCAGGATCTTTCAACAAAGACCGAAAACTCTCAATCCCTCCATTGGTAGGAACAGTATGGGATGCATGTTCCGCCCTTAAGAAGACTCCTTCCACAAACATTACAGCAATAGGGCGGGCCATAACACAAGTTGCGGTTTCCATGAAGGATGTTCTTCGTGAGATGAAGGAACTCAAGCTAGCTTCTGCTGAACCAAAAGATGAAGATTCTGAAGAGGCGTCTCTTAAAGACGAAAGTGGTCTCCACGATAGCGACGATTCATGTGAAGGCGATCTGGGCAATGACCTGTCACCTGAAGAGATGAAAATTGCTCAATTGGCCATTGGGGTTGTGTCTGAAACACTTGCAGTGATAAAGGAACTTATCCGTACCATTACGAGTTTGAATAAGCAGGAAAACCCAGATAATGGAAATGATTTAGTGAATTCGTTGGAGAAATTGTTGAAGCTTTGCCAAGAAATTGGACTACAGGTTGATGAGCTTGGAGCTTGTCTTTACCCCCCTCAAGAGTTTTCTGCTATGAAGGTTGCCACGGGAAAAATATCCAGTGTTATTGACGAGATGCAGGTAGAGGTGGAGAATCTTAAATGCTCTTCCCAAGCATTCTTTCAAGCGTGCACAGGTTTAAGGGATTCGGTGAGAGAAATGGAATCGGAGTTAGGTTGCTTTAGTGTTACCCAGCTACTGCCAGAACTGCAGAACCTTGCTGTGAGCAATTAGATAGAATAATGAGAAACCTAAGAATGATACATGGAAAGAGAAGGTTATCTACTTTTTTTCACTTCACAGGATCATACTAATGTTTTCCTGAGTATAAAGGTGTAATGGGTTGCTGACTAGTGTATTTTTGTGGTCTATTTTTTAATGAATCCCATTTTCCCAATTCTCGGCAGCTTGAGCAATAATGCCACATTTCGTTTACCGTATTTCATGTATATAATGACCAAATTTGTTACACATAATTCGGTTCATATGTGTCACATCAGTCGGTAAACAAAATATGACAGGCTCCCTGGAAACAAGTACCTTAAGAAACTGAAACACAGTGTGTTCTGCTTCAAAAAAAAAAAAAACCCTTTTTTGATTAGCGTATGCTAACATGGGGATGGAAGCATATTCACATGGATTTCTTGTGTTGTCAGCAAGAGAATGTAATTGTACTCAAGTATAAAGAATATATATGCTCTCATTTTACACCAAGAAGATGTTTTTCTACAATGTTCTACAAGGATTTAACAAAGATAATGCACGCATTTTTGTTTCTACACTTTGTTTTGTTCCAGACGGTTTCTCGTTGAGTACATATGCCAGGGATCCTAGTAACTACACATACTATTAAAAGTCCGTGACGAAGCAGATCCCATGCATTCAGGCAGCAGAAATCAATCATCAGCTAATGAGCTTGATCATCCAAGCACCACATACTATCAAAAGTCAGTGATGTAGCAGATCCCATGCATTCAAGCAGCAGAAATCAATCATCTGCCAATGAGCTTGACCATCCAAGCACCACCCAAGTAGAGACCCAGAAGGGGCCCGGCCAGAAGTACTTGAGTAAGAGGATCGGTGGATGGTGTGAGTACAGCGGCTGCAACTACAGCTCCCACCACAACGTATCTCCAGATTGATAGCATTTGGTCACCCGAAACTAAGCCAACTTGTCCCAACAGAAGTTGAATAACTGGTACCTGTACACGAGTAGAAGGGAATGAAATTGCAGGCGTCATATAAAAAAAAAACTTGTTCTACTCATGGGCTAGTGACGCCCAACAGACGGGGGATTTTTCCTAGTTTGTTGCACGCTCAAGACATAACTAGAATCCTCAACCTTCTTCTGTTCTTGTATTCATCTTCTCCACACCACACATACCACCAATGCGAACTACTAATAAAAAAAAGGAAGTGAGGCACTCCTTAAACTTGAGTTTTGACCTTTTGCGAGCCACTTTGACCACCGTTTCAACAAAGAAAGAGCAATGGACAAAGGACACTACTATTTTTCAAAAAATAGCATACAAACCCAACAAGGATGCAAAAAAAAAAAAAAATCGCTCTTTTATAGCTTTTATTTCCTACGTATCAACATATGACAGCGCATCACTAGATCCTTGTTCTGCTTCCCTCTCTCTCTTCATCTTGCCTAAATACAGCATTTAAATCACCAGCGTACAATAAAATGAGTGCTGATAAGAATTAACAAAAAAAAAAAAAAAGTACCCTAAAAAGTCACAATGAAAACTCAGAGAACCAGTCATAGAAGTCCAACAAAAGCTTCCAATTCAAGATCATGATTGGAGTTGCGACTGAGATAGAAAGAACATTTACCTGGAAGGAGAGCCCAGTACTGAACATGAGCACTAGAACAAACTCAAAGTATTGATCAATGGACCACAATGACTCTACAGCCCCTTCCGCATAGGTAACGAAGAAATTCAAGGCTGCCGGAGTGAGAACCAAGTACGAGAAAGTTATACCAGCATAGAATAGTACTGAGGATCCTAAAACAATCGGACCCAGGAATCTTCTCTCAGATTTTGTTAAACCTGGGAGGACAAAAGCGATGATCTCATACAGGATTACAGGGCTCCCCAAAAGAAGACCACAATAACCTGATACCTGCACCATGACCAAAGAGAATTATTTTACATTCCACTGAAGGTCACTTTGTACGATCACAAAAGTGGCTAAAGGAAAAGGGGGGGAAAATGTTAATTTTAATTTTCAGATACGAAAAAGAAGCATAATGATGCAGACTCTAGAGACAATAGAATTTCCAGAGTTGACTAGCCCTAGCCCTGGGAATCGTGAAAATGAGGCTAAATGTTGTCATAACCAATCTCACTTATGAGAAGAAGTCCTCTAGATCTGAAATGATGAGAGCAATTAATCGACAAAAGGTAATCCTAAACAGTCCATCACCCAACACATACAGAAAATGACATGGTCCACTACCAACAAGAACGGCAACCTTCATAGTTAGTTCTACTCCCTAAGAGGTCAAATTAGAATCCCAAGTTGAAGAACTATTCAGATTCTACATTAGGAGTAAGGTTTCATGGACTTTCATAAAGCATTTCCACAGCCCTTACCACAGCCACTGTCCCTGCAGTTATTTACACACTTGGATGGCTGGCTGCCATCCAGACACAAAAATGAAAACGAATAAGAAAAAAAGAAGAGGAATAGGTTCAACAAGAAAGAGGAAAATCACTTCATAATGAAGTTACTAGATCAGTCTTAACAAATGACAAGAGTAATAAACAGCTATGGTTAACCTACAAGGGTTTACAAAATATATTAATCAATTTTCAAGACGTAGTTCGTAATGAGAATTGATCTTATTCATGAAACCAAGTCTAGATAGAATGATGCCCCCAGCTGAGGGGCAGTAGCTGTGGGTTTGGGCCAAGGGACAAGCCAGGATTCTTGTCCAAAGGGGGGAAAATCTTATCTAGAGCCGTATGCAACATATTGGTCTTATATAATGAGCGAGCAAACTTTTTAAGAGAAAATAAATGCAAAATCTAGAAAGTTACTGATAAGATACATATTTGATTCACAACAGACCAATATGACTTTTTTTCAATTCATGATGGCGTGTACGTACACATTTCAGTGCTGTTGTCTGGAACTCTGGAAGTGAGAGATTGAGAGCAAGGAGGGACAATGGAGTAAATCAAGGAAAATGCGAGGGGGTAAAGCACGGGAATTAGCAAGAGGCACCAGTATACATCATAAGGGTAAAACTAAAATTTTCTTCATTTCAGCTTGAGCAATTCAAAATTTCAGGGGCAACTTTGTAAGAAAAAACATGAATGAAGATGTTAACGACCACAGGATAGTGGGTGCTGGGTAGCCTCCATGCATGTATCAAAAAACGCATAAAAGCTTATGAAAGATGGACAGAAATACGTAAAAAGGGTATGGGAACACAAGAAACGTGCATCGGAATCCTAAATGGTCTGGTTTTATTCTCAACTTAACCAGTACCCTATGGGGGTCAACTGACCCCACTTTATTCTAATGACCCTCCGGCCTTGGTTAGAGGGGATGGATGTCTAGAAACCATACAAATGATTAAGTGAATTATTCCCTACAAAAAAGAAAGTGATCTGAAATATTTGGAGAAAAGTCGGATGTTATAGATAAATCAAAATCATCAGCGGCCTAGCAATACTGCAGATAGAAACATAACTGAACCAGACAGGTATAAACTGCATCTCCATTCAGTCCAAAAAAGAAAACCAAAGAAACTGAGGAACTTTTTCAAAAAAAAAAAAGAGGCCAAGAAAGCAGATGCAATTTCAGTTAAGGAGTACAAGAAAAATGTGTAGGTTTCTACATACCCAAAATCACAACACACTTGTACTGAGGCAACTAATATAGATAAGATGTATGTTAATCCATTCACCTTCAAAGTTGTAAAGAAAAACTCGCCCGGACCTAGTTGCAGAAACCGAACACCCTGTTCTTTTACAGGAGCTTCTAGAACCAATACCAGTTCCTTTGAAAATGCAAAGCATCCTAGAATAGCCGCTCCAACTGCCAAAACTGACACAAAGATCCTCTCCCGCAGCTCCTCAAGATGATCAAATATACTCATTTCCTTGTCATCAGGGAGCAGCTCTTTACTTGGATAAAGGAACTCATAAAGTGCACCTCCTTCTTTAATTGGGTCGTCATTTTGAACCAAAGCTTTTGTAGAACCATCATCCGCATCTACCATTTTACGAAACATGATGTTAGCGATCAAATAGAATGAACATGTTAATACGAGGACCAAAAACAAAGGTGAACCATAAAACCATCACCAACGTCAAAACAACTAATTAACATAGAAATGAGGCACTTAAGTATCTCCAGAATATGTATCGAATGACAATTAAACCCTATAATATATAACTGACTTAATGAGGCGAGTGGGTTGTGCCTAGGATCCTTTTAATCTTTGTAATTTGTTTCCAAAGATTAATCAATCTTTTTTGCTGTTTAAAAAAAATAGGTGAGTGGGAGTTTTCCACTTGATACATTTTGTTTTCGAAGCCGTTTGTCTTTATGTTATTAACTCCATTCCTATCCTTCACAATTCAGACATACAACATTGTTTCTTTGCATGGACCCATGGCCATCGTGCTTCTAATGAATTTTGGGTCTATGGTCATTTTGATGCCAACTTAAAGACAGAGCCCTCCCTATGCTGGCTTTATTTGATGTGAAAGTACAACACTTCTATATGAGTGCGGAATCTATATATTATACTTCTGTACTATTCTGAGTGACACAATAGAATAGCTATGGCTAAATGAAAAGTGACGTCTATGATTTTCCTTCTAAATTGCAATAAAAAGTAGTTCATTACGGGAGTGGGGATGATGAAGTATTGACTGAAAATGGAGAAGATCGAATATAATTACTCACATGAAAAAAAAATATATCAACCTTAAATTACTCACCCCATCCCATTTTTTAGACCACCTTTCCATTTCGGGATGTCCCAAAATACATGTCCACTTTTCCAAAGTCAAAGAAAAAATCTTTGTAGTTTTCCAAAAATATCCTCCAGAAAGGGACATGAACCTTTTAAAATTTGAAATAAAGAACAATTTTGGTAAAAACTACCTGTTCATGTGATTAGAGTGCATTAAATGAGTGCTCCCTTAAAATGGACTAAAATTATTGGAGGGTGGGTTGGGAGTGGTAACTACGAAATAGATGATAGATAGAAACAAATGGTGGTGTAAGAAAATTTTATGAAATGAAGATGGAGGCAAATGGCTATAATAAATGATAAGAATTGACTATGATAAAAGTAACTGGCGTATATAACATAAAAGGATAAGGGTGATGATCCAATGGGTAATGTGGTTGGCATGTGCATTGCACGTGCTAAACCACTAGTGATAATAAATTCGACGGTTATGATCATAGAAAAGGTTCACATCCATGCAGAATACTTATGAAATAAAGGAGGCAAAGGATGACATGGCAGCCCATAATTGGCATCAAAATATCCCTTTTGCTACACAAAAGTGCACACAATCATATATACACTGAATATGAGGTTGAGCAAAGGGCCTGTAAATCTCCCAAGAAATTGCAGTAGAAACTCATAAATAAGCAGCTAGCCAGGCCTACAACTCTTCGTTCGCCTCAAATCCCTAAGAAGTACAGATTCAGACACTATCATGCGAATACAACAATTTTCTGTAAACGAAAAAAAAGAGTCCCCATATGCTCTCTACAACCTTGTACAGTCCGCAATGGAAGGACCTTTTTCGACGCAACTGTGAAAATAGAGGGAACACCTGCTATGAAAGGGCCTTCGCCTAAGAAACTTCAGTAATAACCGTGTAGAATGAATTATGAACAATGAGAAACCCTTAGATTTAGAACTCCAATTCTGGTAGCTATGCGAATGGGTGTTTTGGGGCTTCCCTAGGTTGGTCGAACATCAATAGCTCAACCTCTTGGAAGGCTAGTTTAAAGGATTAATAGCTACAAGGGGAGAAAAGAAAGAGCTAGAAACAAGATTAATTTAGCAGGAAAGAACAATTATTAATTTAGCAGGAAAGAACAATTATAACAATCTTCCATGTGAACTTTAGTTCTCCTAGTTATTGCATTTTGATCACTTCAGCACTGGGAAGTTTCTCAAATAGTTTCTGTGAACTGAATCTTGAATCAAAATTGTTCATTTCTCAAATCATGAATCAAGTCAAATATTAAATTGAAAAGATTCGATAATAACTATTCAAGCACATACAAAACACATCTACGCATATCGATATTAAACATAAGTTGTACACATGAAAAGTTTTAGGCTTAAAACCATGAAAGCGTTTGTTTTGAATAATTATCATGCTGTCCAAAATGTAATATTCTCACTTATACGGCAAAAGATGGGGTTGCATGGGTCAACACTCCACCTTGATGTGTGACCTGATATAATGTAATTCAATATGATTGGATTTATTACGTAGAGAAAATCAGAATTCAAACGTGGATTTACAAAATAGGCATTCATACAAGGTATTCAAACACAACAAGATTGTAGAATTTCCACAATGAAAAGTAGAAGAAAATCATTCTAAACCAATTAAGTTAGAGGAAAAAAGAGTTCAACATATAAATTTAATGCGAAAGACCTTCAGATCAAAGTCAAGCAAGATAGTGTATAACTATTACTAGGAGAAAGTAAAAGGAATTAGTTTTAATACCGTTGAGCTCATTTGATTGGACTCAGGTCATATAAATTGTGTTTCCATTTGATCATGTCAAAATTTCCCATGACAATGGTTGCAGCTTCATAGAATTGAAAGAAAACACAATCCTTTTGTTTCTGACGTTAACTACTTTATCATTTCTCTTTCAATTTTTATCCATGACCACAAGTTGCCTACTACCATCTCAAATTCCCAGTAACTTCTAACTGAAGTGGTGGCAACGTCTGCTCACTGAACTACCTACAAAAGAATAGCCCACTAAGGAAAACCTTATAAATTACTTATGACTTTATCCTCTAATGAATATCATTATTTCCCTTACGCCTTCGTTAAGTACTTTTTTTTGAACGGCGTTGGTTACACTTGCACAAAACTATATGGTCTTCCACGGTTTACAAAGAAAATTAACCAGCTTATTGATGCCTCTATTGTTAGAACCCTAATTGAAAGAATCTAATTTTTCTTTTGAGAAGTAAAAGAACGGCGGAAATACTGAAACAAAACAAAGAAATCAACAGAACTGTTATGTAAGACAAAAATTTCATCAATGATAATTGAATTAAAGTAACACAGAGTGCACATATAGTAAATTGGAAAATTAACCCATTCCAGAAAATCCAATCAAAAGCCACTCAGATTAAGAGATCCAAAGAATCATAAAAAACATAATTTCCAATTAAAGCACTACTTATTCATGCTCATGTCTGCGTATGTACAAAACGGCTCCATGAAAACTGTCTTATCTTCAACAAAGTGCATAAATGAGAAACTGGAAAGCAACCCATTACCAGAAAACCCAATTAAAAGCCACACACGTCAATAAATCCCTAAAATGGTAAAAAAAATAATAAACTCAACTCAAAGCACATATAGTCATGCCCAGGTCTACAAAGTACAATATGTGTGTATTTATCGAAATTACTTACATGGGTCTTTAATACCTGGCTTATCTTCAACAGCTGAGCTAACAGCACCACTCCCAAATAGTTCTTGCTGCTTAATCGATTCGTTGTCAACAGCAAAGCAAGCAAATTTATTCAACTTATCGTGCTCTATTCCGCGTGAGGCGCTGAATTTGGGTTTTCTACGGTTGAATTGGAGAGAAGTCGGTTGAATTCTGCTTGAATTGAGACATTTGAATAGACAGTGGGAGTTGTTTAGGTGTGGATGAGAGGAGAGAGCACTCGTGCTTCCCATCGCTAATCTGTTCTATGACTCCAAAACCTTTGGCTTTCCAGCAACATAACCAAAAAATCTCTCTCTCTCTCTCTCAGATTTTTGTTTTGTTTTGGACCCTTTGGTTTTGGCTAAATTAGACAAGCATACCCTCATCTATCACTCTATATCAACACCCCCCTAAGGTTCAAAACTGCACAAATTATTAACCCATACGCGTAATTAATAAAGTTGTCAACAGCCAAAAGAAGGAGAAATTTCAGTGTCGATAGGGTATGGCTGACGTGATATCCTACCGCTCATCTGGGCCGTTCATTTGTGTTTTAAAAGGCCCAGATCTGTTGGGTTAAAAACACCTCCAAATTTACAAAAATGTCACCGGCGCATCCGAGCTGTCCAAATTTACACGAATGGATGGCTCGAACGCACCGGCATTGAAAATTTTTCCCAAAACAAGGTTGGGCGGATCAAATAGGAGTAGATTGGCCATGTATCTCTTGGGATGTCTATCCAATCTGACTTCGACAAATGTGAAATTGTAAGTTTATTTGTAAGCTCTGAGAGATGCTTGTTGGGCCGAAGCTGAAAATCACAAGTGTGTACGGATTGAAGCCAAAATTAGAGCAAAGAAAAAAAAAGTCGCTTGCTAGATTCGAAAACCTGCATGGGCGGCCTAGGCGAAAGTCAAGACAATTTCTCAAAAAAGAGCTCGCTGACTCCAAAACCTCACAAGGGAATTTAGGCACAATTTAGAGCGCATAAGGAGAGAAGAAAAACCATGAGTGAACCCATAAACTCAAATTACATGCGGCCTAATTCCTATTTAGATATGTAGGCAATCTCTCAGATTCGGCCCAATTTGTCAAAGTGCCTACTACTTCATGAATTCTTGTGAGTGACTTTGTTTCAATCAATGAACCTGATTAATTCTTGAAACTCCTGCCATGTACAATTTTGTGATCATTTAAAACCTAAAAGGATCAATTCCCAATACTCACTTTTATCCAATTAAAATTGGACGTAATTAAAATTGGACGTAATTAAAATTTATTTGTTTTAAGCTATTGGACGTAAGTTCAGTATCCATTCGAAAATACCTATGAGTTAAATGTTATGTGGGCTTGAGTTTGGGCCAAAAGAATTTGTCAAATTGGACCATCTAGAGAAAAGGAGGGAAATGGGCCGAAAGAGTTGTCGCAAGGTCAAAGGATCCGTTCCGGTTCGACTTAAAAAGACCATCTAGATAAAGTAAATATTTCATGAATATAAAGTACAAATAAAAAAATATCTGAAAATTGAAATGCACGATTAGTAATGAACGAAAAAACGCGGTCCTTACAAAGCTGATATTATTTACAGCAAAAAATAAGTTAAAAACCAGTCTTTATAAAACTTAAAATCTAAAATCTAATCCAAAAAGCATTAGTTACCCAAACCCAACTTTGGTTTTTCATAATTTCATTCTTTCTTAGTATTTTTTTAAAATATGTGGAATCTGAAAATCTGCTATCTAATTGGTAAACACTCAAAACTAATTCCAAAAAGCTCGAGCCTCCAAATATGCACACACAAAAAATTTCTTGTAGACATATTCACTGTTAAACTATATTTAGTTGTTAAGTAATAAAAAAATAAGTAAAATATTTTTTGGCTTGTGAAAAGAGTTTCTGAATCGGGAATAAAAAACATAAAGCAACCAAATGAAACGCAATGATAAAAGATTAGCCCGTAAATATTCTAAAGAATAGCATGGACGACTTATTTTTGTGTGAAAACTAAAAAATTATTGTACGTATACTTTGTTGATTTCTTAGTAGTGATAATTAACTTCAAAAAACCAAACAAGAGAGGCGAAAATCTAAAAATGAGTAATCCAAATGATTTTTTTTTTTTTTTGATTGGCACATCCAAATGATTTTCTTAACGCAAATCCGTTAGTTCAACAACATCCATTGTTCTCCAGTTGAAAAAGGATGTAATGTTCATACATGAGTTGTATTCACAATTGAAAATTTTGCTTGCTATTTTCTCTGTCAAATTTGTTACACCATAGGTAATATTCTAGTAATGACTCCAAAGTAAATACGTAAGCTTTGAATTTTATATCAATATTGATTTTGAAAATCGTGACTGTAGGTAACGTAGATAAGGCCCCATGAGATAGTGTCTACCAATGAGGGGGTAGGTCATGAGCACCAAGTTTAAGGTTAGTTAACAAAATCGCACTTTATGCCAACAATGTTTTAAGTTATGCAATACTCAAGTTTGATTTCGTCAATTGGGAAGTTATATTTATTGAGAAAAGGAAAAGAAAAAGAAATGTTGAATATCAAATTAATAATATAATCCATTTTTGAAGGAGCTTCATTGAATTCATATATTTTGAAGTTTAAAAGCGAGAGAAGGATAAGCATGAAATTAAGAGAAGAGGTTGAAGAAAGAGCTTATAGTGAAGAAGAAATCAATCGTGAGCTTAATTGGCTTTATCCACACTTAAAGAGAGTGTCATTGTTGAACTTTCATTGTAAAAACGATTGTACGCCCTTGTTCATACTCTCATGAGAGTTTATCTTTGTGAGTGGTTTTACAATGAATTAGATTTCGAATTCGATTTACAAGAACCGCAAAGTCCCAGCTTTCAATACACAATGCATCATTTAGAGCTAGGATTTCGAACCCATTTTATTTTGGTGGCTCTATTGCGGAATTTCTTTGTTTCTGTATTTCCGGAATATGAGTGTGTGATTTGTTATAATTGATCCTATTGATAGTATAGAATGGGTCTGTCATCTTGATAGAGATGGTTTTACTTTGTCGGATATTTATTTTAATATCTAAAACACGGAATATATGAAATAGATTAAGAAATATTTCAACTATAATTCATACTTAATATTCAGAGCTTGCGATCGGATTAAAAAAAATTAAAGAATTATATAAATCGAAATATTTTTCTTCTTTCAAAAGCCTATATTATGCTTATTTTGACCAAAAGACAAAGGTTTTGTAACTTTTGTTGGATTTTTTTTTTTTATCATTCTATCTATTCGTGGAATAAGTGATGATCCAACGGTTCGTACTCATGGAATTCTTGGGCTTCGTTTAGAATTTTATTAAATCATCGTGCTTCTAGTATGAATCTGAGGTTTTAATCAATTCATAGGTTCTTAACAAGAGAATTCATATCAATAATAAAGAAAATAAAAGCCACATTACACACAAACAAACCCAAATCACTTGGTGGTTAGGCGCTACTAGCACTGAAGTCAAAACTAATAAGCTCTCTCTCTTCTCTCTCTCTCTCTCTCTCAAAAATTGTGCCAGAACAAAAATAGTCACGCCAAATCTGAGATATAGGTCGACCCTTAATGACTTGCACCCAATCTCGTATGACATTCTTACAATATGTGTGACCCTTACGTTGTTCTTGTATTCTCCGATAGAAAAGTGAGAGGAAGAAAAGACATGACTCCCAAATCCCAAGAGAGAGGAAACATATAATTGGAGAGTATTTATGTAGAGAATTATACTCTCATATGTGATACATTGAGTCCAGCCTAAGGGTTTTTAGTGCCAAAGACAAAGTTTGAAAATTTTGCCTTTAAGAGTAAATATTTAATCAAATTTTATAGCAACAATCACAATAACGAAAGCCAAGACGATATAAAGTTTTACTAATCATTATAAGAACACCAAAAAAAAGTCTCCAAACATATAGCATCTCAAGAACACTTGAATATTAACCGTGTTGCATTTCTAAAAGCGAAAATATCAATTTGATTTGTATAATCCATCTCTTCCACCAAGTCATTTTCAATCGATAACATGGATAAACTCATTTAGTCTTTCTCGTGACATGGTTGATCGAAGGTAAGATTTGATTAATTTCAACTTTGAAAAGTTCTTTCTCCTATGCCAACGATAACCGGTATATTCAAAAGCAATCTATACACATTTCATGAATTTGGGAAAGAATCCTCCATATGTTTGAAAGTTAATAGATTAGTTGTAAAAGATAATTTGTTGTGTTTTTGTTTTGGGCCTTTAGGCCGAATGGACTATAAAGATCCCTACTCAAACCTAATAATAAAAATCATGAGAGTGCCTCTATTTTTTGGGGTTGAGGAGCTTGTGCTAGAAGTAGTTCAAATCATCTTGACCTATCCTGCAAAAATAGTTATCTTTTTCACTCTTAATGAAAATCTCAGAAAATTATACGTCGAGAAATTTCTTCGCAAGGGTTAAAATGTGGAACTTTACTAGCAGGCACTTGGAAGATTTTTAAGTTTGATTGACTTTCTTAGTTACATGGTAGCAGGCTATTAGGTAGTTTAATATTTAGATAGACTAATGTTCTAGTAGTTCATTTTTACATAATTGTTCTACATTTTTTAAGTTGTTTAATTGTTTGCTCCTATTTTAATAGTTTGACATTTTTAGCAATCTACTATGTTCAACTGTTTGCCTTCAAGAATTGTGATATTTAGTATTAGTTGTTGAATGATATTTTAGGAAAATGAAGTAAAAATATATTCCATTCCTTAACCTCAAATTATCAAACCAAACGCTTGAACGGGAATTCATCCTTTTTTTTTTTCCTTTGTAACATTCTCACATGAACCAAACGCATCAATTGGATTACACAGGTATCCCATTACTAGGAATGGGATTCCCAGGAATAGAATACCCATTCCTAATCTTTGATTCCTGCCATCCAAACACAGCCTTAACTTAATCTCTTTTGTTAATGCAAAGATGATTTTATTTGAAGAAAGGTTATAACATTCCATTGGGGAAAGCAGAAATTCTAAGAAATAATAAGGCCTAGTTTTCCAAAAAAATTTAGCAACCCAGTTGCTAAAATTATGTTGATTTTAGCAAATGAGTTCACAAAGTGCTAAAATCATGGTATTTCAAATAAAAAAATTAAGTGTTTCCATGTATTATTTTTTGAATTTTTCACAACGAATCAAAGTACGCGAGGAGTACTTTAATTTGGTGCAAAAAAATCGAAAAACGATACACGGAACCACTTCATTTTTTGATTTGAAATACCATGATTTTAGCACCTTGTGAACTCATTTGCTAAAACCATGTAGCAACTGGATTGCTATTTTTTTTTGGAAAACTAGGCCTAAGAAATATTAAAACTCTTAGTAGCCATGCCAAACCAAAAGTCATTGTATAGGAATTCCAGCAAAAAATAAAATTACAACAATGCTATGGGTACACCTAACTTGCACCCCACATGCACACCAATGTGATGTGACAGACAAGGAGAAACCCATCATTTCAAATGGGCCACACATTGGGCTTCTCCTTGTCTGTCACATCACCTTGGTGTGCATGTGGGGTGCAAGTTAGGTGTCTTAGGACTGAGTCCCCCCCCCCCCCCCGCCATGTAATAGATTAGAAATGGCGAATAAAAAAAAAAGCTTAATAAAATATCGTCCGGACAATAATTTTTGATAAATATCTTAGAACCAATTTTTATCCTTTAGCCGCATCATTTGCATTAGTCACTTTTATTTCTTATTTATTTTTCCGGTCTATTTTCATTACATATCTCTGTTAGTTTAATGAAATTTTTTCTATTAAAAAAAATTGTTAGAGAGTTCAAACGTTTATGTAAGAAAATTATTTCTGATTGATTTTGGTTTGTATATATTAATTCGTAAATGGTAAATATATTTTCTGTTTCCATAACAAAAGAATCACACAATCATTCCTTTTATATAAAAAAGATACTATTGGTATTTTATGGAAGTTGTACAATTGGAAACTATTAATAGAAAAAATAAGGGACACGTGGCGCATTGGTGGCTCTTTTCACAAAAATCGACTTTCCATTAATATATAGAGAAGTATAGATTCACTGTCTATTTTTTGGTTAGTGAGATTCGCTTATGTCACGGCTTAATTATTCTCTTATCAACACCACGAAAGCATACCCTCTATTCCGGAGGTAATCTCGCGTCAGCCAAACTTAGGATTGGAGCATCAATAGATTTAATACTGTGACTATTAATCCCGTCAATTTTAATACGTGAATTAAACGAGGCCACAAAGTACTGTCACATTTTGTAAGTAATTGTGTAGTTATCAATCAAATCCGAAACCCAAAATGGTTTGAAATCCTATTATTGGAGATTGCACGAGTCGTTTTTCATTTAGAGTTACGACCGAATCTATTTTAGTTTTTTGATGAAGATGTCGTACTTTTTCCCAATTGGATACCTCTTCAAACGAGTGCGACTTTGTTTTCCTCTCACTAAAAGAGGGTGAATATTATCCTCACTATTTTTAGCTGAGATGATGTACGTCTCAATCTTGCAATACATTTTTTGGTAAGGATGAGATTATTTTTAAGTGAGATTCACACTATCTCAACCAATAGAAACGAGAGTAATGTTTACCATTTTTTAGTGAGGATGAACAAAATTAAATTCTCTTCACACGGCCTTGTATAAAGCGCCCACAGACTCAAAATAAAAACCAGCGTTAACTATATATATATAAGAGAATCTTCTACCCGATTATATCCGATATAAAAATTGGAATTTTACATCTCTTTTTTCAACTTCAAATCTTTTTCAAATTAACTATCAACAGAATCCCACCAACCAATCCGAAGAGCCAATATAAATTGGATTCCAAAGTCATGATATTTACATAACAGACAAAAGATAGGTCAATTAAGTAAATTATGTAATTTTGTTGAATAATATATAAAAGTCAATATTACGTGTGTGATTTTTTTACGAGATTCGGTCAAAGATTCTAATTTAAATTACTCTTAATAAATAGGCAGCTGATAATGCCAAAACCACTTTTGTTCCTGCCAAAACCAATAGTGTTTCTGCCAAAACACTAATTTTTCTTGCTTCTACAATGACTCATATGCCCTTTGCTACATCAGTAACTTTTCTTCTTCTTTATTACAAAATTAACTCCACAATCTCGTGGATTATTTTATAATTGTTTCGGGGTTATCCCAATTGTTTTGGCTGTGTTTGGTTAGATAATTTAGTTTAGTTTAGTTTTGATGATGTCATAAGGTGTAATGAGTGGAGAGAGATAGAGAGAGAAATGAGGAAAATGATGATGTCATCAAAACTATAACTAAAACTAAACTGGGAAATGAACAGGGCCTTTGGACTTACGCTTCTTCTCCAAACCCTTCGAAACTTGAACCTTCTTCTCCAGAAGTCGGCTTGGTATTCCGCCATTATTTAGAAAATTGCAAACCATGCTTTGAACGTCAAGAAGATTGGAGCACTTTTTTTTTTTGATCGTTTTCGTCGTAATTTTGATACCTCTATTTCATGAGGAGGCTTCTCTTCTAAGTCCCTCCAAGTGATATGTGTTAACGGTTTTTTGTAGGCTAAAGTATTACCATTTTGTAATTTCATTGGTGCACTTTTTGGAATTCATGTTGAAGTCTGGATTATGATGTTAGCTGGACTTGGGTTGGAACGTTTTGGCTGGAAAGTTTTTGTGAACGCTATGTCTCTTCTTTGTTGGAGATCCATTTCGGCCGTGAAAGGTTGAATTAATTAGTTACTGTGTTTTGGCAAGAAAATTAGTTAATTTGAATTTCAATGTGAACTGTGATGTGAATTTGATTTTGATTAAATTTTTTTTGATCGACAAAATAAATATATATATAAAGATAAAACGAGAACAATACAAGTACAACAAAAAACAGGAGCAAAGAGGGAAAATATTGATAAGAAATTAGCCATATCCAAAAGCAAGAAAATATGGTCAACATGACCCAAAACAGACCCAAAAAAATCACAATCCCAGCCAAATGACGTGAGGTGAATTGTGAATTTGATTTGGGTTACAATGAATTTCAGTTGAGGGGCTAGTTTTATAATAAAAGGAGGATGGAAAGCTATTGAAGTGGCAAAGGGCATATAAGTCATTGTAGAAGTAAGAAAAATTAGTGTTTTGGCAGGAACACTTTTGGTTTTGGCAGGAACAAAAGTAGTTTTGGCATTATCAGCAGCCAATAAATATATACTCCCTCCATACCAATTTGTTGCGCCTGTTTCTTTTTTGGAACCTCTCAAAAAATTGTCTATATTTCATAATCTATAATATTTTTTACGATTTCAAAATCTTTGTTTTAAAAAATTAATTGAGCTTTATCAAACGAGATCCATATTGACTATAAAAAATATTATAGATTGAAAGATATAGACGATTCTCTGAGACGTCCAAAAAAGGAAATAGATACAACAAATTGGGACGGAGGGAGTACTATTTTATCAACAAAAATTCTATCCAATTATATCCCTATTGAGAGTTTGACTTTTACCTCTTTTAATAGTTGTTATATATGAATCCTTTTTCGTATACTTCACATCTTTTCTTTTCTTTTTCCATTTCCCAATTAGTTTTGAAAAGAATCCCATCAGCTACTTTTGAAATGAACGGTGCAAATTCTCTTTCTTGTGAAAAAATGCAAAAAAGCTTGTGATACATTTCTTCTTTCGTTAATTCAACTGAATCTGTAATTAATCCAGTGATGTAGAATAAGATCTTTTATTGATTCCTGATACCATCAAGCGATACGGATACTGTTTTTAATAGTATCCATATTTTATGATATGGTTAATTTGATGTTGTCATCAGCTAATACCCCGGCGCCGACCGTGTCTTACGATGATGATCTCCATTTTAAAGTATCTCCCACTTGTGCTCATGCTTTTACATCAAAATTGGCTTACGCGGCAACATACACAAATATATGTTCATAACAGATAATTGTACCCACCGTTGGGAGTAGGGAAAGACTACAAATGGGGTTGTCATGGAAAGACAAAAATGGGCTTGTTTTTTCCAACTTTTTTTATACAGATCTACTTTCGTAATGTCATTGAGAGGGTCTAACAAATAGAATTGAAGATGTAAAGTCAAATTAGGTGTTGATGGAGTGACCAAAGGGGTGGAACCCTTAATCGAGAGGAGACAAGAAGTCTTATTAGTGCTTGTTTAAGGAAAAATCTTTTTGCAGATTTTAAGGGAGTGTTCTAACTTTTCAAAATTTAGTTTGGAGTGTTTACCAATTCCACCCGTCCCTCTTTTAGGGTCCAGTATACCATTTTCGGATGTCCCTTAACGAAGTCCATTTTGTAAAGTTAGTGGGTAAAAAAGTTGGTACATTTTCCATTTAATTACCCTGAAAAGTAGATTTTATTTTAAAAAGTTAGTGGATAAAGTGTAGTAATTATGTCTCCATGAAGGATAATAATGAAAAGTTGAAATTTTGAAGTGCAATGATAATGCTTTCAGAAATAATTGGATTTACAAAGTTGGATACTTAAAAATGGACAGAGGGAAAATGTATTATATTCATGTTCAACAGATTTTGAAAAGCTTAAAAATGAATGAAATTTTGAAAAACCAAAGCTGAGTTTGGGTAGCTTCTGGTGCTTTTTGGATCAAATTTAGATTTCAAGTTTATGAAAGCTAATTTCTAGCTTTTTGAAGTAAACCGTGACAGCTTTTACTGTGACTTAATTATAATTTCATAATAATGGAACTTATGATAAACACATTTACTTGTTTTTACTAAAATCTAAAATTTAGAATCTGTAGAAGAATCAGAACCTAGAATAAAAAATCTATATCCCCAGTTATTGCAGACATGCTCTTACGTAACAAAATGCAAAGCCCCAATTGGCATGCATATAAAAACTTTAAGAAAACAAAAGGTGTTCAAACTGAAATTTCTATGGATATAAAGTACTACCTTTCTTCCAATTAAATGGTAATACAATCTATCTGCTGATTTTTAATTACAGCTCGCGTACGTCATACGAGGCAATTAAATGGTCAAACATAGAATTCTAGAATTTTATTTGTCTTATGTAATTAGCAAAAGTTTTTTGAGTGTAATTCCAGTTGATCAAATTCGAGTTAGAGACTTAGGCACTGTTTGGTACGAAGTTTCATTTTAAAGGAATTGATAATGAAGTGGGATTGAGATTGATAATGAGGTAGGATTATTAAGGTGCACAATCTTTGGTGAAAGTCGAATTAGAGAGACTTGTACTTGCATTTGTGTGTATTCTCCTGTTCCAGAGTAACTCACTTAAGGATTATGTAGTTTTGTATTTATTCAATAAAAATTTGCGTTTGTTAGTTTGGAATCAAGCTTTTAATGATTATAGGTCCCTCTCGACAAGAGAAATCGAAATTGGGTAAAATTATGACTTTTACCCAAATATTTTGGGAAATATCTAAGCAAAGACAAAAGCACTTTTTTTTTTTAATGAAGGCAAAACTACAAAATCTTTAAGTCTGTTGCTCTAGAACGGATTATCTTTAGGTGATAAGCACTCAAAATTGAAAAGGCTTGCTACGCATTTACTCTCTCATTAACTCAACTGTATATCTAATTCACGGTAATGGAGTACTTCCTCCGTCTCTTTTTCAGGCCAATATTTCATTCTGGGTTGTCTTTATAGTTTAAAACTTTATTATGTAAAAGTTGGCAAATGATTTCCCATTTTGCCCTGACTATATTTTAAAGAATTTCATAAGAAGACTATGACGAATTGACGATGTCTCCGTAATGGACAATTACAAAAAGTTGAATTCAATTACGAAGTTGAACACTTAAAAATGATGGATGAAATATGAGATCTCTTATTGATTGCTGATATCGCACGATATCTTCTTTGTATTTAATATTAACACATGTGTTAAGATATCATTTCATGTTGTCAGCTTATAGGGCCACTTAGCCAAAAATCTAAAACATTTGACATTTTTAAAGGGGAGGACAATGAACTTTTGCAATCGAATATAAAAACAAAAAACATTTGAAATTTTTAAAGGGAAGGATAAGGAACTTTTGCAATCAAACATAAAGACAAAAAAAATTAATGAAATGTCACTAATTTTTAAAAGTTCTAATTTCGTACATAAAATTTAAAAAAATCACCACCCCACCTTCGGCCGACCAGCACCCCACCTCTGGCTGACCACTTCCGGCAACCAAAAAAATTAGTGAAATGACACTAATTTTTAAAAATTCCAATTTCAAATGCAAAATTCAAAAAAATACCAACCCACCTCCAGCCAACCACCACCTCACCTCTAGCCGACCACTTCCGGCGACCAAAAAAATTAGTGAAATGTTACTATTTTTTAAAAATTCTAATTTCGAGCATAAAATCCAAAAAATCACCACCTCACCTCCGGTCGATCACCACCCTAGCTCTGACCGACCACCACCCTAGCTCTTGCCGACCACTTCCGGTGAACAAAAAAATTAGTGAAATGTCACTAATTTTTAAAAATTCTAATTTCGAACGTAAAATTCAAAAAAATACCAACCCACCTCCGGCCAACCACCACCGCACCTCTAACCGACCACTTCTAGCGACCGAAAAAATTAGTGAAATATCACTAATTTATAAAAATTCTAATTTCGAACATAAGATTCAAAAAAATCACCATCCCACCTCCGGCTGATCACCACCCCACCTCTGACCGACCATTTCCGGCGACCAAAAAAATTAGTGAGATGTTACTAATTTTTAAAAATTCTAATTTCGAACATAAAATTCAAAAAATACCACCCCACCTCTAACCGACCACGACCGAAAAAATTAGTGAGATGCCACTAATTTTTAAAAATTCTAATTTCGAACATAAAATTCAAAAAAAATCACCACCCCAACTTTGGCCGACCACCTCCGGTGACCAAAAAGATTAGTGAAATGTCACTAATTTTTAAAAATTCTAATTTCAAATGTAAATTTCAAAAAAATACAACCCACCTCCGGCCAAATGAGCACCCACGATACGGAACATCTGAGTATTCGCAATCCATTAGGTAACCCCAGATGGGCACCCACTATATGGAGCATCTGAGTATTCGCAGCTTATAAAGCTGCAATTTCCAATTGGAATTCGTTTTCTTTTTTCCATGTGATTTCAAATACCCATTACAAAAAATGGGATTTTTTGAATTGGGTCGAGTTTGAATTGATAATTCGTTATTCCGAGGCTCGAGAAAGAAAGAAATCAATTTAAAATTTCAAAGGGTCCAAATGGGTTGGGTAGGACCGAAATTAAGGATTTGAAATTGGTGGATTTTTCGTCTTTGTCTTCATCTTGTTAGGATGTGATAAGGATTTGAAGATGGCCGCATGACGAAGTCCTGAAGGAACTGGGCCCCAGGGGCGGCAGAGACGGCGAAGCGCTCATCTATGGACGATGAGGTTGCTGGGGAGAAAATGCTCGTCGTGTCAATGGTTACTAGGTTACCATCCGCATGGCGATGGGGGTGGACTTGGTGGGGTCTTTCGAACAAAGAAACGAAGACAGAGAGAGAGAGAGAGAGAGAGAACCAAGTTGGGCTAGAAAGAGAGGAAATTTGTCAACTTTTGAGGGCAAGAGGGTCACTTTAGTTTAATCATTAGCAGCCTCATGAGTTTTATCCTTTTATTAAATCATAATTACAAATGATGTCTTTATGTATGATTGCAAAAGTTCCTTGTCCTTCCCCTTAAATAGGCAAAATATTGTGTATTTATAACTAATTATTCCCAGCTTATATAGCACTGACCATTGACCATCTTTAGCCTTTACTTATATTTTGCTCAAATTTAATTAAAAATATGAGGAGAAAAGAAAACTAAAGTTAGTTTTAGGAGATTTTTACTCATATATTAGATCTAAGAATAAATGTGATTCCAAACATTAAAGGAGAAGCAAGTGCGATCGCGCGCGCGCGCGCACACACACACACATATATATATACACTATCAGGACACCCTGACATGGTCTTACGTCCACACCTCCCATCTCCCGGCCATTTGGTCGGGATCCGATCCGTTGGATGTGTTTAAAATGTGTTTTTAAGGGTCTACGCGAGGATTTGTCAACAAAAAAAAAAAATACTCAGAAGGGCTTGATCCGAGCAATTTTCGATAAAACTGCACATAAATACATATAAGCTATGTCAGGGAGTCTTGACTGGATTCTGACTGTATATATACATATGTATGAAAAACTGCTCGGATCAAGCCTTTTTCGGTATTTTTTTTTGCTGATTTTTCGCAGGGACCCTTAAAAACACGTTTTAAACACATTAAACGGTTCAGATCATTGAGATTTGATCCAGAACTATGAGGTGCAGACGAAGTCCATATTTTAAGAGTTTGAATAGGAAGGGGACTACACAGACACACATATATATTACACACTCAAAAAAAAGTTCGCGACACAAATTTTGGTTAGCCAAAAATTGTGTATCTAATAACACCCAAAAAATTGCATAATTAATAAACCAAAGAATATGCGTATCATATACTACAAAATACATGTATGGTCTCTTTGAAGTTGTCTCAAAACATTTCTTTTTCTATGGTAATAATTTCATCTTTTTATCTCTATAATACTGATGTTTTCTTTGCCGATTTTTAGGAGTCTGATCCGCTTGAGGTTCTTCCTGTGTGCGTGAAGGCCCACTCCGTTGGGGAGTATGCACAGAGTCCACCACATCACATGGACCCAAATATACATTGAATGACCCATATAAGCCTTTTAAGTGGTGAGCCATCCAATTGTATATTAAGGTCCAACTCTTTTTTTGTTTATCCAATGTGGGACTCAATCTTTCACACATGTTTCCGACAATCTCTCCCTCATGTGTGAACCATGCATTGGGCCTAGCTCCCCTCGATCTGATCCACTTGACTCCCCTTAATTCTTGATCTATCTCTCCAACATCGTGTCCAAACCCGGGCTTATTTACCACATCCACTCCATCATGAGTCACCATACTCCACGAGAGCCACCTTTGCTTGCCAACCAGGTGCCGCACGCACTAGGAATTTTTCTTGCTTCATTGAGAGTACCCACTCCACCGAGAGGCACCTGCTGCACGCACCAAGTATTTTCTTGCTTCATTGAGAGTTACAATGCATTTTTTCTGCTCCTTCGAGAGTCTCCGTGCAAGCCCACAACCACCGATGCTTCCAGGAGAGTCCGCCCATAGATCGCCAACCATCGGCTCTGATACCACTTGTTAGGAGTCTGATCCGCCTGAGGTTCTTCCGGTGTGCGTGAAGGCCCAATCTGTTGGGGAGTATGCACAAAGTCCACCACATCACATGCACCCATCCACCACATCACATGGACCCAATATACATTGAATGACCCATATCCACTTAAAAGGCTAAGCCTTGTAAGTGGTGAGCCATCTAATTGTATATTAAGGTCCAACTCTTTTTCTGTTTATTCAATGTGGGACTCAATCTTTCACACATGTTTCCGACACTGAAAAAAAAAGATATACAAAATATGTGTACTAAGCACCAGAAAAATATGCATACCAGCATTATGCATACCATGATACTATCGTTCCATAACTATGAGAAACATACACAATACACTCCAAGGTACATCCTGCGGAACTAAAAAATATATATATAAAACCAGAAATATGAGTAACATACGCACAAAAACGGAACCAAGATTTCATACACGAGGGGCCAACACATGAACAATTTTTTTTTGTAAATTCAAGGCCTGGGAATTTAAAGTATTTAAAGGTCTAAAGAACATCCAATACAAAACACAATATGCAGCTGTTCTTCATACACAAAAAACAACTAAAATATCAAAAAAAGAAGTTTATCAATGCCTGACCTCAACCGTGTATCAGAAAGGAATGCGAAGGATGCCCCTTAGATTCCGAAAGTCATTTATGATTTAGTTGAAACTAATTTTCGCACCAATTTTCTTCTAGATGAAAATAACCAAATGTATTACTAGAGGACGCGAGACAGACCTTTGAGATTACAAGCCGCAACTTTCTCATGCTTTATTTATTGGTGGGTTCCACCATGTAAAGTTATACACTTATAAATTTTCAAATAAAAAAAAAAAGAAAGAAAGAAAAACCGTTGAAATTTTCAAATGGGGGTGGCCCAGGCCCCCTTAGCCAACCGATGGTTCAGTCATTGCCCACACACGTACACACAATAAAAATAACATTTTTATGGTACACATAGGTGTAAAATAACTTATTAGCAACCAACTTTGATAGGTGCAACTAAGCCCCAACCCTCCCCCTCTAACCCAATTCTCATAACACAACACGAGTATATATAAACAACAAGCCAAGCTAGCAAATTTCCTTTTAAACAGCTAGAGAAGAAATGATGTCCTCTCTCTCCTCCCTAGCAACTACATATTTTCCCACAGGAGATTTGTTTCATATAAAGAAGGAAAACCTTAGAATCCTAGGTGTAAATGCAAATTCTTGTCATTTCAAAACTTATATCGGTGGAGTACTAAGCCATAAAAATGGAAGGCTTATCGGTACTGGAGCTTTTCCGATCGAAAAGAATGGATACGTTGAGCAAAATCTTCCTACAAATTTGAAGAAAGTTGATGTGTATAAGCAAGGGCTGATCACTGAAGAAGGTGGATACAAGCAGATTTTCTCTATTCGATCTTTCGAAATCGGTTCTGATAAGGCTGCTACCATTGAGACCATTCTCAATTTTCTTCAGGTCAAAATGCAGTATGTATACGTAGTTACCTAATTAAATAGCTAGCACATCAGTTGCTACGTATTGGTTTTTCGGCCAGCCGATCCGGTTACCCTTTGAGAGTGGCGCTGATGCCAAAAGATTTGCACGTGTATGGTCAATACACAATACGTATCGCTTAGTATCCTAACTCCTAATTTGAAGGAGTAACTGCTTTTAATAATATAGCACCAAAAGCAATATTTAATAAAGTATTAATACGGCTGCTACACTCGATTTTCGTAACATATTATGTGATTCGTCTGTTACTATTATGCAACCTACTATGTACCGTTATTTCGAATCTTGATACACAAACTTATTAAATCTTTAGCAGCGTAGTTGACCCAATGTAATAAAATTGATCAATTTCAATTTGAAAAGCTAACTTCTTCTTTTCTTAGTGACAAATTAATATATACATGCATTAGGAAAACAATTATCCACTATTTTTCTTCAATTTTATTTTCAGGACCGATATAAAAAATTGAAAGCCCGATTTCTTGATTAAAAAAATTGAGGCCCAAAGCGGCAGTAGATTCCGAGCTCGTGTCCAGAGCCAACTCTCATGCATGTGTTTTGAATTTTTTTGGACGGCGAAGAAAGTTTCACTGTATTCTTAATTTTATATATCGCTAGTACATGCATATACTAAATTAAGGTATTCATGGATATAAATAAATGCAGGAAACAAGTTTGAACCATGTTTTGCTGCTAGGACTCAGTGTTGATGGATTTGGTGAAACTCATGCGATGAAGAGACATAATTTGGCACGGGTTGTCTCAAGACAGCAGGTTGAAATGGAATGCCATCCTGGCTGGTAAACTCATCATCAATTTAATTACTACTGTTAATCAAATTAACAAACGCTTTTGATCGTAAAAGTTTCTTTTGTGTTTCTATTTGTAATAACCCGAAATTTTGTAAATGAAAAAAAAAAAAAAAAAAAATTTCGATGTATTAATGCGGTTTTATTTTTAAATAATTATAGTTTATAATTTGGTTTGGTTAGATTAAACGAATTAGATTTAACCTGTTTAATTATACTTTTCGCGCCGTAAATAAACGCGTGCACACCGGGTATTTCACCACACTGCGTCCGAAAGCCTTACTAAATCCCCAACTCTTATTTTATTTTATTAAAGCTAACCTTGATTAGGTGGGAGATTACTTATAACCTAAAACTAATCTTTAAGTTGGTGGGAAATTTGGTGGGGAATTTCTTATAACCTAAAACTAGTCTTTAAAACCTAATTTTTGCTTTTGCAAAAGGTTGTTTGGACACTTGTGGGGAGGGTTTTTGGCTAGTGATTATTTTTGGGGGAGGTGAACCTCATTGCTTCACTATAAATAGCTCACTCTCCTTGCTTCATTTCACACCAAAACCTCCCAACTTCTCCACTTTGTGCTTTCTAGTGTTCTTGAGTGTTCTTCTTGAAACTCATCCTAAACCTCCACACACCACCACCCTCGACCACCCCTAGATCTTAGAGAGGTAGCATAAGTTAGCTAGAAAGTGTTTGAGCAAAGGTCGACTAGTCGTTACGCCGTCGGAATTCAACTAGCTTATCGGCTTCCGACTAATCATCGGAATTAAGGTAGATACTTTATCTTAACCTTAGATTAGTATTTACTAGTTCATATTGATTATGTTATTATTTTGCTTAAACATGCCTAAATATGATTAAACGTGATTATGTTGGTGATTAGTGATTTTATGAACAATTAGACTTTGAAAAACACACTTAGTCGTTACTATGCACGAATTAAAATTGACTATCAAAATGCACCGTTATAATGTTTGATGGACTTTTAGAAAACTAAATTACCCAGTCATAATGCCCGAATAAAAATCGACTTTTCAAATTTACGCAGTTATAATGCCCGACCGATTTTCTGAAGAAAAGAGTTTTTTTTAAATGAAATGAGATTTTTCCGGGATTATTGAATAAATATTCTTAATCTATTCAGACTAACAAATAGAATCTATGACTAGCATGTCTAGTCAGGCTTTTTCTTGGTTTAGCCCAAACCAAGTGGCGATTCGACGAACGAATCTTAAAACACGCCAAACGGATTCAACTACTAGAGTTTTCTAGTAGGGTACTTTCTTGGTTTAGACAAACCAAGTGGCGATTCGACGTACGAATCTTAAAACACGCCAGCAAATCCAAGAACGAGAATGAATCCTTATATTTTGATTTAAATCCCCGGAAGAAAGAACTTTTGTCGTTAAGTAACATGTTTCGTAAGATGGGTTACGAGCGGAAGGTTTATCATGAACGATTCTAAACGGAGGATTTTGTTTTATGAAATTAATGCATGTGCACGTTCTTTTTCAAAGACGATACGACCCGACACATTTTTCGAGAAAGTGATCGAATGTTTTTAAATGGAAGAGATAGAAATGAGAATGAAAATGTTGATGTGATGAAAGTTGAGATGTTGATGCTGTTGGAGTCCCGCCTCAGTTCCCCGGGGTGAACTGGTGGTCAAAGCCCAACGGAACTATACGGTAGTGCTGTTTGAAGTTTCTCCTCAAATTCCGCGGGTGAATTTGACGGTTAGAACTTACTCAGTACAACACATAGTAAGCGGACCTCATAAACAAACTGATGGGGATTCAGTGATATGGGTAGCCGGGACTATGTCGTGTGTGACGCGGAGTTAGCGGACCTCATACTGCAGGAGTCAGTTTATGGGTGGCCGACCCTTCGAACGGAAAGGTTGGTGACCGTTAGAACGGGGTTGTAGAACGGGCCAATAACTTTCGAGAGATGTAAGATGTTGACATGGTTAAAATTTGAAGAAGAATGCTGTTATGAGAAAATGATACGAGATACTGACACTATACTCTGAATTCTGAAATAATACGAGATACTGATTTTATTAAAGCTGCACTCTGATATGAAAAGAAATGGGATACTGATTTTATTTAAGCTGCACTCTGATTTGATGTGATACTGATGCATTGACACGCATGAACTTACCGTTTTGATAAATGATTTTCAACTATTTACCTGCCAACAATATTGTTCTAGAATTGCTAGTTTAATGTTGGGGTACGGTATCTATTGAGCGTCCTCGCTCACGGTTTGCCCTGGCATAATACGACGATGTTGCTTCGCAACTCTGACGTATTATGCTAGATTGTCACGATGGACAGGAGGACCTCTACGGAGAACACGGAGCCGGAGGAGCTGCCGACATGGAGCATGATCAAGGAACGTACGGAGCCATAGAGTCCACCCAGTCTACCTTTTTGTAATCTGCGGAGGGCAGATCATCTATATGTATTTTTGGTTATTGTTATTAT
This sequence comes from Vaccinium darrowii, assembly GCA_020921065.1. Taxonomy (NCBI): domain Eukaryota; kingdom Viridiplantae; phylum Streptophyta; class Magnoliopsida; order Ericales; family Ericaceae; genus Vaccinium; species Vaccinium darrowii. The sequence goes on along the minus strand of CM037152.1, from coordinate 42,932,414 downwards.
GGTGTAAAACCGACTTTAAATTGTAATAATAATCCATAACGCTTTTCCCAAAAATGCGGGGCGTTACAAGTGGTATCAGAGCCCTAGGTTCCAACACTCGGCTTTGGGTAATTGGGTAGACACTAAGCTAGAATAATAATTGTATGTCCTTGATACCCTAAGTAATATTGGAATTATCTGAATAGTAGATGCCCCTAATCATGATAGACTACTTGAGGAGATCCGCAGATTTAAGTGGCAGTTTGAAATACTTACGCGTAGAATAAGCTGACTGTAATCGCTATGTGGTAGGATTCGACTTTGTGTGGTAATAGTATTACATGTTCAGCCTTGAGCCAAGTAATGTGGTATTGGTATTGAATGGGACAATGAACCAGTTATTGTGCTGTTTGAAATCATGTTTTCTATAATGACTCGTTTTTAATAAAATCTCTGTTAATTTAAGCAGTTATGCTTTGGTAAATTTTGCAAGTATTTTAGACTGATTCCCCCAACAAATTAATAACTCTAGGATGGCAATTACGCGTAACAATGTTGAAGGCTCTTCTGATGGAAATAACGGAGCTAATCCGGACATGGCTCAACTCATGCAAGCCTTCATTACGGCACTCAACGCTAACAGACCCCCTCCTAATAATATCAACCATGGTCCCATGTCTCGTGCTCAAGCTTTGAACGAATTCTGTAAAAGACGACCACCCGTCTTTCATGGCGAACCTAACCCTACTTTAGCCGAAGCTTGGCTGAAAGAGATCAAGGTGATCCTTAGCACCTTAGGAGTCAACCAGGATAACCACCGCGTAGCTCTCGCTGCCTACCAACTCCATGACACTGGAGCATCGCATTAGTTTATATCAGTAGCATGCGTATCTGCGCTAGGGTTAGATACTGAACCCCTAGAGAACCAGATGACAATAGCATCACCTTTAAGCGCTAGTTTACGAGTTAATCTAATCTGTAGAGGCTGCGAGTTAGAAGTAAGTAATATCCGACTAACCTGTGACTTACGCGTGATCGAGATGGCTGACTTCGACTTAATTATGGAGATGGATTGGCTGTCAACTCATCGAGCTGTCGTTGATTGCCATCAAAAGATAGTAACGGCTTTCACCCCTGATGGGACATGCTTTCGTTTTAAGGGGGATAGACAGGTTGTGAATTCGGCGACTCGACGCTCGTAATGGCAGAACCAACTGTTCGGATGGCTAGCTAGTCTCCAGTTGGAAGAATCTGACCGTGAGGAGTTAGGACTGCCACACATCGTCTGCGAGTATGCAGATGTATTTCCTGACGATCTAACTGGATTACCGCCACGAAGGGAGATTGATTTTTTCCATCGAGCTTCAACCTGGAACCGCTCCGATTTCTATAGCCCCTTACCGAATGGCGCCAACAGAACTGAAGGAATTGAAGACCCAGCTACAAGAACTGTTGGAAAAAGGATACATCCGACCAAGTACTTCACCATGGGGAGCACCTGCACTATTCGTGAAGAAGAAAGAAGGAATCTTACGACTGTGCATTGACTATGGGCAACTAAACCAAGTCACGATCAAGAATCGTTATCCCCTGCCTAAAATAGATGACCTATTTGATCAGTTAAGAGGAGCAACTTGTTTCTCAAAGATTGATCTAAGATCAGGGTATCATCAGTTGAGAATCCGCGACGAGGACATTTCAAAGACCGCGTTCAGGACAAGATACGGACATTATGAGTTCGTGGTCATGCCGTTTGGACTGACGAATGCTCCAGCAGTATTCATGTGCCTCATGAACAAGATATTCCAACCCTATCTAGATAGATTTGTGGTGGTGTTCATTGATGATATATTGATATACTCAGCCAATCGAGTGGAGCATGAAGAACACCTTCGGGTAGCCCTGCAAGTACTAAGAGACAACCAACTTTATGCCAAGGCTAGTAAATGCGAGTTCTGGCTAGAGCAGGTTCAATTTCTGGGACACGTGGTGTCTAAGGATGGTATTGCAGTTGACAACAGCAAGGTAGAAGCTGTGTTGGATTGGAAGCAGCCAACTTCCGTATTTGAGATCCGTAGTTTCTTGGGTGTAGCAGGATATTATCGAAGATTCATTCCGGAATTTGCTACTCTTGCCAAGCCAATGACTAGATTGATTCAGAAGAACGTTAAGTTCGAATGGAATGACAAGTGTGAGAAAGTTTTCCAAGAGTTGAAAAAGAGATTGACCAGTGCACCGATACTGATCATTCCTGAAAGGGACGTTGGTTATCAAGTATATTGTGACGCATCAAAGGAAGGACTAGGATGTGTGCTGATGCAGAACGGAAAAGTCGTGGCATATGGATCGAGACAGCTCAGATCGCACGAGAAGAACTAGCCTACTCACGATCTAGAATTAGCAGCAATAGTTTTTGCTCTAAAATCTTGGAGATATTACCTTTATGGCGAACAATTTGAGGTTTTCTCGGATCACAAAAGTCTCAAGTATCTGTTCACTCAGAAGGAGTTGAATATGAGACAGAGAAGGTGGATGGAGTACTTGGAAGACTACAAGTTTACCCTGTCATATCACCCTGGCAAGGCAAATGTTGTTGCTGATGCCCTGAGTCGAAAGGACAGGGCACAAAAAGCCAAGATAGCTGTGAAGGAATGGGAGATGATAGATACTCTGAACGAGTTCAATTTGCAACCGTCATCTAATGGAGATCAGATGCGATTATCTGCACTAGTGGCAGAACCAGCACTTCACCGGGAGATCTTGTTGGCGCAGACTTTTGAACAGGACTGTGAATTCACTAGATCACAACTCAGTTCAGGAAAGGAATTGCCCGGTTGGACCCTGCATGTAGCAGATAACAGTCTGAGATTTAAAGGCTCGGTATTTGTACCCAACTTAGGTCGACTTCGAAAAGCCGTGCTTCAAGAATTTCACCACTCGAATTTCGCTGTTCATCCTGGAGGTACGAAGATGTATCACGATTTACGACGGACATATTGGTGGGAAGGAATGAAGAAAGACATGGCAGAATTTGTAAAGACTTGTTTAGTTTGTCAGCAAGTTAAGGCTGAACACCAGAGGCCTGGAGGAGAATTGCAGCCGCTACCAATTCCACAGTGGAAATGGGAGCATATCTCAATGGATTTCGTGACTGGACTTCCGAGGTCGTTTAAGTCAAACACCGCTGTGTGGGTAATTGTAGACCGTCTCACTAAGTCGGCACACTTCTTGCCAGTGAAAATGACGGAAAACATGGAAGCATTGGGAATACTCTATATCCAGGAGATCGTGCGACTTCATGGAGTACCAGTGTCAATCGTGTCAGACAGAGATCCTAGATTTATCTCACAGTTCTGGAAAGGACTGCAAAGGGCACTAGGAACTGACATACGTCTCAGTACTGCTTTTCATCCGCAGACTGATGGACAGACGGAGAGGACAATCCAGATATTGGAGGACATGCTTAGGGCTTGCACCTTAGATTTCACAGGGAATTGGGAACGACATCTGCCATTAGTAGAATTCGCCTACAATAACAGTTATCAGGCTAGCATCAAGATGGCACCCTACGAAGCTCTGTACGGCCGCCCTTGTCGATCACCGGTTTGTTGGACTGACGCCGGAGAAACGGGATTGCTAGGACCTGATTTGGTCAGAGACACAACGGAGAAGATCAAGTTGATTCAACAGAGACTGCTTACTGCGCAGAGCCGACAGAAGAGTTATGCGGATCGAAGAAACAGACCTTTGTCATTCAAAGAGGGAGACCACGTGTTTCTGAAAATTAGACCTCGGAGAGGAATAATTAGATTCGGGAGGAAGGGAAAACTATCCCCACGATATATCGGCCCATTTGAGATTTTGGAGAAAATTGGACAAGTAGCATACCGGTTAGCATTACCGCCGCAAATCGACCAAGTGCATAATGTTTTTCATGTCTCTATGTTAAGGAAGTATCTTGCCCTGCCAACACACGTATTAAACTGGGGAGATCTTGATATAGATGAAGACGCAACTTTTGAGGAAGAGCCGGTTGAAATTCAGGATAGTATGGAGAAGAGCATCCGCAAAAGGACTATCCGATTAGTACGAGTTTTGTGGAAACATCGGGGGATGGAGGAAACAACTTGGGAAAGAGAAGAAGCCATGAGGGCTAATTATCCGCAACTATTTCCACCTGTCGAGTAATTTCAATTTCGAGGACGAAATTTGTTAAGGGGGATAGGTTGTAATAACCCGAAATTTTGTAAATGAAAAAAAAAAAAAAAAAAATTTCGATGTATTAATGCGGTTTTATTTTTAAATAATTATAGTTTATAATTTGGTTTGGTTAGATTAAACGAATTAGATTTAACCTGTTTAATTATACTTTTCGCGCCGTAAATAAACGCGTGCACACCGGGTATTTCACCACACTGCGTCCGAAAGCCTTACTAAATCCCCAACTCTTATTTTATTTTATTAAAGCTAACCTTGATTAGGTGGGAGATTACTTATAACCTAAAACTAATCTTTAAGTTGGTGGGAAATTTGGTGGGGAATTTCTTATAACCTAAAACTAGTCTTTAAAACCTAATTTTTGCTTTTGCAAAAGGTTGTTTGGACACTTGTGGGGAGGGTTTTTGGCTAGTGATTATTTTTGGGGGAGGTGAACCTCATTGCTTCACTATAAATAGCTCACTCTCCTTGCTTCATTTCACACCAAAACCTCCCAACTTCTCCACTTTGTGCTTTCTAGTGTTCTTGAGTGTTCTTCTTGAAACTCATCCTAAACCTCCACACACCACCACCCTCGACCACCCCTAGATCTTAGAGAGGTAGCATAAGTTAGCTAGAAAGTGTTTGAGCAAAGGTCGACTAGTCGTTACGCCGTCGGAATTCAACTAGCTTATCGGCTTCCGACTAATCATCGGAATTAAGGTAGATACTTTATCTTAACCTTAGATTAGTATTTACTAGTTCATATTGATTATGTTATTATTTTGCTTAAACATGCCTAAATATGATTAAACGTGATTATGTTGGTGATTAGTGATTTTATGAACAATTAGACTTTGAAAAACACACTTAGTCGTTACTATGCACGAATTAAAATTGACTATCAAAATGCACCGTTATAATGTTTGATGGACTTTTAGAAAACTAAATTACCCAGTCATAATGCCCGAATAAAAATCGACTTTTCAAATTTACGCAGTTATAATGCCCGACCGATTTTCTGAAGAAAAGAGTTTTTTTTAAATGAAATGAGATTTTTCCGGGATTATTGAATAAATATTCTTAATCTATTCAGACTAACAAATAGAATCTATGACTAGCATGTCTAGTCAGGCTTTTTCTTGGTTTAGCCCAAACCAAGTGGCGATTCGACGAACGAATCTTAAAACACGCCAAACGGATTCAACTACTAGAGTTTTCTAGTAGGGTACTTTCTTGGTTTAGACAAACCAAGTGGCGATTCGACGTACGAATCTTAAAACACGCCAGCAAATCCAAGAACGAGAATGAATCCTTATATTTTGATTTAAATCCCCGGAAGAAAGAACTTTTGTCGTTAAGTAACATGTTTCGTAAGATGGGTTACGAGCGGAAGGTTTATCATGAACGATTCTAAACGGAGGATTTTGTTTTATGAAATTAATGCATGTGCACGTTCTTTTTCAAAGACGATACGACCCGACACATTTTTCGAGAAAGTGATCGAATGTTTTTAAATGGAAGAGATAGAAATGAGAATGAAAATGTTGATGTGATGAAAGTTGAGATGTTGATGCTGTTGGAGTCCCGCCTCAGTTCCCCGGGGTGAACTGGTGGTCAAAGCCCAACGGAACTATACGGTAGTGCTGTTTGAAGTTTCTCCTCAAATTCCGCGGGTGAATTTGACGGTTAGAACTTACTCAGTACAACACATAGTAAGCGGACCTCATAAACAAACTGATGGGGATTCAGTGATATGGGTAGCCGGGACTATGTCGTGTGTGACGCGGAGTTAGCGGACCTCATACTGCAGGAGTCAGTTTATGGGTGGCCGACCCTTCGAACGGAAAGGTTGGTGACCGTTAGAACGGGGTTGTAGAACGGGCCAATAACTTTCGAGAGATGTAAGATGTTGACATGGTTAAAATTTGAAGAAGAATGCTGTTATGAGAAAATGATACGAGATACTGACACTATACTCTGGATTCTGAAATAATACGAGATACTGATTTTATTAAAGCTGCACTCTGATATGAAAAGAAATGGGATACTGATTTTATTTAAGCTGCACTCTGATTTGATGTGATACTGATGCATTGACACGCATGAACTTACCGTTTTGATAAATGATTTTCAACTATTTACCTGCCAACAATATTGTTCTAGAATTGCTAGTTTAATGTTGGGGTACGGTATCTATTGAGCGTCCTCGCTCACGGTTTGCCCTGGCATAATACGACGATGTTGCTTCGCAACTCTGACGTATTATGCTAGATTGTCACGATGGACAGGAGGACCTCTACGGAGAACACGGAGCCGGAGGAGCTGCCGACATGGAGCATGATCAGGGAACGTACGGAGCCATAGAGTCCACCCAGTCTACCTTTTTGTAATCTGCGGAGGGCAGATCATCTATATGTATTTTTGGTTATTGTTATTATGGTGTAAAACCGACTTTAAATTGTAATAATAATCCATAACGCTTTTCCCAAAAATGCGGGGCGTTACACTATTCGGTAATTCAATATACTATTTGCTTGTTGGAAAAGTATTCGATACACATCCTTTACGAATTTTTGTCTCTCCTTTTATGAATTTTTGTGGCCTGATAGTTGAATTTTTTAAGTTTTTATTTTATGATATTTTTTTTTGTTACTGTAATGAATTTTTGTGGTGTTGTTCACGATGGATAATTGAGTTGTGATGCACTTGAGGTCCTTTGTGATTTTTGTTTGTATCTATGTTATTGTGTGACGGCAGAACTTATTAAAATCATAATGTTATAATTATGGTAAACATGTTTATTTGTTTTTACTAAAATCTAAAATTTGGAATCTTCAGAAGAATCAGAACCTAGAATAAAAAATCTATGGAAATGTTCTATATGAAACATGCACTTACGTAACAAAATACATTTGGCATGCATACAAAAATTTAAAGAAAACAAAAAGTAGATCTTATTTTTGAAGTATACTATTTGCTTGTTGGAAAAGTATTCAAGAGAATCAAGATACATTGTTTACGAATTTTCGGGGCCCATTATACTAATTTTCGTGGCGCCTATATAAATTGTTGTGGCCCGGTAGTTGAATTTTTTCAGTTTTTTTATGACATTTTTTTCCTACTGTAACTAATTTGTGTGGTGTACTTTATGAATTTTGTGGTAAAAAGATAAAAAAAAAAAAAGACGATTCAAAGTTATAAATTCCTGTTGCGTAGTTTACGAAATTTTGTAGTGTTATTTACGAATTTTTGTGATGATGTTCGTGAATTCTTGTAGTCCACCATACAGATTTTTTGATGTTAAATTATAAAATTTCATTAATCAAAGATTATGTGGCGATTTATGAAATTTTGTAGGAGAGATGCTACACACATACACAACAATCACACAACACACACACTCAACAACACACACACTCACGTTTGTGTGGGACCCACTGGATAAGTGAGTGTGTTGTGTGGTTGTTATGTATGTGTGTTGTGTGTGTAACATTAATGATTTTGAGGTTCAAAATACAAAAGTGTATATTGTACACTAAGTTTTAGGGTTGTTTATCCTAGGCTTGCCTTTGTTGTTTGTTAGATTGAATTTATGAACCAAGTTTTAGGTGTGTTTGTCTTTTCTAATAAGCTACTAGATTGTATAGCGAACGAGCAAAGTGACGCTCTGATTACAACGTGAGAGCCACATGAATCTAACGGTTCCAAATGTATTATTGTCCGGACAGAAGTTTGTGCACGTAAACTTTTCCGATGGTGAAAATCCTAATCTTCGGATGGATAATTTTGCAGGGGCGACGTAATAGAAATTGAGACGTGGTTTTCTCCCCTAGGAAAAGTTGGATTTCGACGAGATTGGATTTTCCGATGCCATAATTCAGGCCGGGCTTTTGCGTCCGCAACTTGGTACATCTCTTGGCCCCCTATTTAATAAGTCTCTCTCAACTTTTTCATTTAACCAAAAAAAAAATTCAAACCTCCAAAAAAATAAATAATAAATAATAGAATTTGGGCTCTCTCCCCAAAATTTTAATTCTTTTTTTGTCAAACTCGTGGCACTTGTCCTTTTTTGAAGTGTGTTATATATTTTTCTGATTACAGAAATAAATTTCTTTTTTGGTTTATCCAAAAAAAGCTCGAATTTAAGAAGACAAAAAAACGAAGTTTATAGGACGGTGAGAGATAAAAAAAACAAAAATCTGAAACCACGGCCTATCTCTTGCTTTGCTGATAGATGAGTAAGCTTTCCCTTTTGAGTTCTGATTCTTCTTAAAATAGCGTATAATCTATTATATGAATACTAAAAGTAACTGTTCAGATCACGCACTATAGAGACGTCATACAGCACCCAGATCCTTCTGGTTGTCTTTCAGGCTTAGTTTTCCGTTTGATTTTAGCAACCATGATTTTAGCAAACGAGTTTAACTCTCTATTCCCCTTTCGCTATTTGTAAAGGTTTCGTTTAGCTCCCTATTCCCCTTTTGCTATTTGTAAACGTTTGACTATTATAATAGAATGTTGAACTAAGGGACCTGCTGTGCGGGGTGCTCAGCAGGCCCTGTCAAGCGCTATCCGAGTTGTCTAAATGTGTTTTATACCAATCCTCAGGTCTGGGTCGGTCAAACATGTTTGGACGGTTCGGATAGTGCTTTGCAGGGCCTGCCGAGCACCCCTACACATTAGGCCCCTGGATTTCTAGAATGTTACTTTATTGGCCGATCAAAAAAAAAAAAAATTTACTCCCACGGCTCCATAATTTTTGCCTCACCTGAATCTCCGTATTATTTTCAAACAAACCCAACAAAATGCATTAATGTCCGGAAATGTTGTTTGAAAATGGCACGGATCCCCAAGTAGGCCAAAATTATGGAACAAAAGAGTTAGACAGAGTTTGCCATAAGATTTCATGGGAAATCCGCAAACTCAGCCTTAATCAAGTGCGTTTTTGTCATTTTTCCAAGAGTTTCAATCGCAGATGGATGCGTTTTTGTCATCTGATTATCCATCCGCGATCGAAACTCTTGGAAAAATGAAAAGAACAACCTACTAACCTAGTATGTTTTTTCCAAACACATCAACCTAAGGCTTGGGGAAAACTCGTGCTGATAAATTTAGGACCGTAACAATTTTAATTTTTCCGTCATTAAAATTCTGGAAAAATTAATAGGAATGAAAGAAATAAAATTACATTCGTGACTATTTTAGGAATGAAAGAAATAAAATTTCATTCGTGACTATTTTAGGAATGAAAGAAATAAAATTTCATTCGTGACTATTTTTCTTTAAGTTTATTTCCCTCTGAATATTTATATCTCCAAATTAACACAACCTTATATCAATACAATTAAAGATTTAAATCTGTAACAGCACTATGGTGGTGATGAACAAGGAAACCAGGCGGCTTTCAAAGGTTCCAGAAGAGGTGACGAAAGAGGTTTCCCCATTTTTTATTGAAAAAAGAGCACTCGAAGAAAATCTGAAGGAAAAAATTGAAACTGTGAATGGCAAGGCGACATATGTATCGTCTGATTTGAAGGTAAATAAATCTCCCCATAATTTATTCAATTTTTTTTAAACCACCCGTGGGCTTGCCCCAGCTGGAGAGAAAGGACCCTTACCTAGGGACGAGTCAGGAATTTCACTATGCATGCAGGGGCAAATTTTTTTTCCCAAAATACTTTGTAGAGTTTTTCAAAATACTTTGCAGAGGCGACCCAATTTAATTTGTAGGGAAAATTTGTTTTTTTTTCCTTGCAAGGGCAACCGCCCCTACTAGCCTCTTCCTGGCTCCATCCTTGCCCTTGCCTAGCTTTCGGTAGGGTTCGACTCCTCTCTGGGGTTAGTACCGCTATTTACCAGACAAGTCGGGGTTGTGGTTTTCTTGAAGTTGTCCGGAGATTTGCACTCTCTTGTGGGTCCAATTAATGGCTCTCCTTTTAGCGTGGTTACTTCGTCATAAAAAAAATATTTGTCTCAATAGTTGACCATATTGTTCGATTTGAAGGCTTTTTCCAGTTAATTGATATATGAGAGCTCTTACTTGCACCCCATGTGCAGTGACTTGGACGTGAACCATCACGTAAACAACGTTAAGTACGTCAAATGGATCCTCGAGGTAAAATATTGGATGAAGATTTTTTATGCATGCCAAGAAAAAATCTCATGATTTTATCGAAGATTATATGTTTGGTGCAAATTCCCTATGATGATTATGATTAGCGTCACACTACGTTTTGAGCATACATGATACGCTTCACATCCAACGTCGCGTGTCTAATTGTAGCTAAATTTGATGGGTTTTTTTTTTTTTTTTCAACTGATCAGAATTTGCCAGAAGAATTTCTGAAGAACCACCAAATATCAAGCATGATCTTGGAATATAAGAGAGAATGCCGAAGTAGTGATACAGTTCATTAATCCCTTTGTGAACCTGAGGAAGATGGAATAGTAGGATGTATAAACGGGGCGCCGTTTAAGTATACACATCTTCTTAAAATCCAAGGGAAAAATGCGAATGTCGTTAAAGCAAGGACCTTGTGGAAAAGGAAGACGTCTACATTGTCTTCTTCAAACTAAAAATCATTCTACGAAATTCAACCTTTATTATGCTTATTGCATAATAAATCTTTAATTGTATTGATTTGTGTTTGTATTTGGCTGTGTGTGTTTGTATGGATGTTATTGTATGAAGGCATTGGAGAGAGCTAAGTGTAAGCATGGTCGGAGGGGTTTGTGGCTGAGCTATGAGAAGTTGTGTGTAAATTGATTTTTGAGCAATTTAATAGAAGTTTTGTTTTGTGTAAATTTTGTGTGTGCAATTTGCAGTTATTGAGAAGAATATTCAATCAAAAATCATCAAAATCTAGCTCTAAAAAAATTAACTTTCTTCTCTTTTTAGACTCCTTTCTAGAAGGGGGGCTATGGCGCATCGGTAAGGATGTTTTACAGATCCTGTAGTGCAGGGTGCACTACAAGAGTGTAGTGCGCATCCGATTCGTTCATATCTATAATCAATGGTCCAGATTTGAAACAGTATCTTACATGTAAAATACTTATCTTATATGTATAATTTTAGCATATGTGGACCTTTAAAAGCATTTTGAGACAGCTCGTATTATGCATGCACTACAACCCTATAGTGCTGTAATGCAAAACTCTAGGGTTTTAGATTCCGTGCTCGTATTATTTTAAATCATTGTGTACCTAGAAGTGAAAAGTAGAACCTATTGCAAAGACTTCGACCTTAAAATAAACAAATAAATAAACACTCTCTCTTTCTGTGTTTGTTGGTTCTTTTGGGGAATTTGTGTCACTTTTCAATTCATAATATTTTTAATACGGGTCTCAAAAAATAAGCAGTGTGGATCTTGTTTGATAGATCTTAATTTGTTCTATCACTTCTATTACTCAAAATTTTCAATATCATGAAAAACATTATAAATTGAAAGATATAAACGTTTGAAAAGTGACAAACTCAAAAAAAAAAAAAAAAACGGATGAAGTAAAAAGTAGCAGGAATGGAGAAACACCAATACCTGTTTCATGCTCAACGGAGAAACAAAGCCTACGTATAAGTCAAGGTGGCTTAAGGGTGTTGATCCTAATAAAACCAAAATTAATCCATTAAACTGGTTTTTTTTTTTTAATAAAGACACTTAAGGTGCACTATCTTTGGTGAAAGTTGAATTAGAGAGACTTGTACTTGCATTTGTGTGTATTCTCCCGTTCTAGAGCAATTAACTTAAGAATTTTATAGTTTTGGACATTGGCGACTCCTCCATATAACCAGTGAGGTCGCTTGACCTCGCTGGGTTCAAAAAATGCACTGAAAAAAATATAAAATTTAGATACAAATTAAATTTTTTTTAGTATTGTCGGCGATGGGTTGCTTGTGTGAGGTTAAAATAAATGTTTCCAACTAAATTTGAACCAAATTGTTATAGCTTAACAAAACAAAATAAGTCTTACCAATATATAGTACACATTTAAGGATTGTGGTTGTTTGACATTTGGTTCAATCTGAAAACATTAAAAAATTAAAGGGAATCAAACAACTTCTTTTCTCTCTCTATGTATCGGCAAAAAAAAAAAAATCAAAAGAAAAAGAAATCAAGATTCAGTGGGATTTTTTAATATGTTGGTGTCTCTTTTAATTTTGTCAATGATGCAATGTATATGTATACATCTCTTTTGCCTATTCAGAGTTTTTTTTTTGGCATACAACTTTTCATCATAGACACGCTATGTATTTTTGTCAGCGTTGATTGAAAATCCTGGAACAGCCCCCTGAAATCGGAATGGGGTAAAATTATGACTTTTACCCAATTTTTTTGGGAAAATCTAAGAAAGGACAAAAGATTTTTTTTTTAATTAAGACAAAAGTACAATATCTCTAAGTTAGTTGTTCTGAAACGGGCTCTAAGTCATTAGGTAATAAGTACTCAAAATTGAAAAGGCTTGCTACGCATTTATTCTCTCATTAGTTCAACTATATATGTAATTTACAGTAATGTAGTACTTCCTCCGTCTTTTTAATTTTCAGGATCAATATTTCATTTCGGGTTGTTTTTACTAGAATCTAGTTTTTCCCCGACTACATTTTTCATAAAAAAGTCTATGACGTTGTCTCCGTAATGGGCAAATATGGAAAGTTGAATTTAATTATGAAATTGAGCACTTAAAAAAGAACGAATGGAATGTGAAGTTTCTTATTGATTGCTAATATCACGCGATATCTTCTCTGTATTTAATATTAACACATGTTTTAAGATATTATTTGATGTTGTCAGCTTATATGGCACTGACCATAGATCATCTTCAGACTTTACTTATATTATGGTCAAATTTAATTAAAAATATGAGCAGGAGAAAAAAAAAAAAAAAAACTAAAGTTTGTTTTAGGAGAGTACACGGTCAAAAAAATAATTCGCGACTAAAATTTTGGTAAGCCGAAAATTGTGTATCTAATAACACCCAAAAAATGCATAATAAATGAACCAAAGAATATGCGTAGCATGTACTACTATGGTTATGATCTCATTTTTTTTTCTCTCTACTACTATGGTTATGATCTCATTTTTTTTTCTCTCTATAATAATGATGTTTTCTTTGCCGATCGAAACAAAATACACAAAATATGTGTACTAAGCACCAAAAAATATGCATACCATCGTTCCATAACTATGAGAAACATACACTCCAAGGTACATTGTTCGGACACTCCAAGGTACATTGTTCGGAACTAACAAAAAAATACATGAAACCAGAAATATGAGTAACATACACACAAGAACGGAAACAGGATTTCATAAAGGGCAACACATGAACAAAAAGATTTTGTAATTTCAAGGCCTGTGAATTTAAAGCATTTAAAAGCCTAAAAACATCTATATTACAACGGAGAGCGGTTTTATCCTAGTCATATTTTTTGTCTCAGTCATCGTATTACATTTTATCCCTTTTCCTGCCAACTCATTCCTCTCCCTCTCCCTCTCCCTCTCTCTCTCTCTCTACCCTTTTCCTCCACCGGCCCACCACACCCAAAATTTCATAACATTTCTCTGGTACACATAGGTGCAACATAACTTAATAGCAACTAACTTTGATAGGTCCAACTAAGCCCCCAAATCTCCCCCTCTAATTTCATGCATCACTCCAACCCATACTATATATAAACAACAAGGCAAGCAAATTTCCTTTTAAACAGCTAGAGAAGAAATGATGTCCTCTCTCTCCTCCCTAGCAACTCCATATTTTCCCACAGGAGATTTGTTTGATATAAAGAAGGAAAACCTTAGTATCCTCGGTGTAAATTCAAATTCTTGTCATTTCAAAGCTTATATCGGTGGAGTACCAAGCCATAAAAATGGAAGGCTTATCGCTACCGGAGCTTTTCCGATTGGAAAGACTGGATACGTTGAGCAAAATCTTCCTACAAATTGGAAGAAAGTTGATGTGCATAAGCAAGGGCTGATCACTGAAGAAGGTGGATACAAGCAGATTTTCGCCATTCGATCTTGCGAAGTCGGTCCTGATAAGGCTGCTACGATTGAGACCATTCTCAATCTTCTTCAGGTCAAAATGCAATATCTGTAGTACCTAATTAAATAGCACATCAGTTGCTACGTATCGGTTTTTCGGTCAAAGTTGTGCTGATGCCATGAAATATGCAAGTGTATTATGTTAAGAAAATTTAACGAAGTATTAATACGGCTGCTAAACGCCTAAACCCGATTTCCACGACGTATTATGTGATTCTTCTGTTACTATAATGAGAGCTATTATGTACAGTTATTTAAAACATTGGTATGCGAAGTAATTAAATCTTTAGCGGCGTATATAGTTGACCCAATGTAATAATTGATCAATATCGATTTGAAAAGCTTACTTCTTCTTTTCTTAGAGGCAAATTAATATATACATGCATTAGGAAAATAAGATGTAGACTTGAAGAAAGCAATTCTACAATTTTATTTCCAAGACCGATATAAAACATTGAAAAGCACGATTTCTTGATTTAAAAATTTGAGGCCCAAAGCGGCAGCGGATTCCGAGCTTGTGTCCAGAGCCGACCCTCATGTGTTTTGAATTTTTTTGGACGGCGAAGAAAGTTTCATTGTATTCTTAATTATATATGTCGCTAGTACATGCATATACTAAAGCTATTCATGGATATATATAAATGCAGGAAACAAGTTTGAACCATGTTTTGCTGCTAGGAATCAGTGTTGATGGATTTGGTGGCACTCATGGGATGAAGAGACATAATTTGGCATGGGTTGTCTCAAGACAGCAGGTTGAAATGGAATGCTATCCTGGCTGGTAAACTCATCATCAATTTATGTTCTTTTTTTTTTTTTTTTTGATAATTCGGAATATCAAATAACAACCAAGAGATCAAGTATTAATCAAATTAACCAACGCTTTTATGAATTTTGTGGCACGATAGTTGAATTTCTTTAGTTTTTTTTTTTTATGACATTTTTCTGTTACTGCAACAATTTTGTGAGGTGTTATTTAGGAATTTTGTGGTAAAAAGCTAAAAAAACATGACTCGGAGTTATAAATATTTGTTGTGTAGTTCCGAAATTTTGTGGTGTTATTTACGAATTTTCGTGATGGTGTTTATGAATTTTTGTAGTCCATATACGCATTTTTTGATTTTGAATTACAAAATTTTTACGAAATTTCGTAGTTTAAAATACAAAAGTGCATATTTTATAGGTTTTATCCTAGGCTTGTCTCTGTTGTTTGTTAGATTGGATTTATGAACCGAGTTTCAGGTGCGTTTGCTAAATAGATCTTATAATAAGTTAGAGCATCTCCACTCTTGGACCAAATATTTCACCAAATTTAAATTTGAGTAAAAATCACCCAAAAACTCACTCCACTCCTTCATCAAATTTGCTCAACACCAAATTTGTCAAATTTTTCACCAAATTTGATCAACACCAAATCTTTCACCAAATAGGCAACGGCTCTATTTGTTCCATTGAAAACTTGTTTCTTGTTTCCGAAGAAGAGGAAGAAAATGAATTGACAAAATGAAAAAAAAAAAAAAATGTTTTTTACAAAATGGTGGAAAAGTTTTGGAGCCAAAATGACAAAAAAAAAAACAGTTTTTGACAAAATTTTAACTAAAATTTGGTTAAAATGTGGTTTTCCATTGGATGGGGTGATATCAAATCAAGTTTTTGATCAAATTTGTACTCAAATTTGAGTAAAAATTTGGTGTAGGAGTGAAGATGCTCTTACTACTTGTATAGCAAAAGAACAAAGTCAAACGCTCTTATTATAATGTGAGACCTACATAAATCTCACAGTTCCAAATGCATTATTGTCCGGACGGAAGTTCGTGCATGTAAACTTTTCCGATGGTGAAAATCCTAATTTTCAGATGGATAATTTTGCAGGGGTGACGTAATAGAAATTGAGACGTGGTATGCACCGATAGGAAAAATTGGAGTACGACGGGAGTGGGTTCTCCGATGCCATAATTCAGGCTTGGTTTTTGCATCCGCAACCTGGTATACATCTCTTGGCTCCTCTTTAAGTCTCTCTCGGCTTTTTCATTTAACCAAAAATAAGAATTTGTTTGGTTTCAAACCTCAAAAAAACAAATTCTCTCCCCAAAATTTACAAAAAAAAAAACATTTGTCAAAACTCGTAATACTTGTCCTTTTTTGAAGTTGTGTTATTTTTCTAATTACAAAAATAAATCTCGTTTTGTTATATCCAGAAAAATAGCACGACTTTAAGAGGAAAAAAATTTATGGGACGGTGAGCAATAAAAAAAAATTCTGAAACTATAGGCCCATTTCCAAGTCAGAAGTTTCATTTGTTTTGCTGATACTCCCTCCGTTGTTCATCAAGAAGCTCACTGTGAAAAGACGTGCAATTTTTGGATGAAGAAATAAAATACTTCCAAGCATAATTTTTTAAATTTATTGACACCAAATTAAAAAACTAATTCGATGAGAACCACGAATAAAAGAAATAAAATTTCTTTTGCCGATAAGACAAAAAAAAAAAAAAGAAGAAGAAGAAATAAAAGTGCATTCGCCACAATTTTTCTATGAGTTTATTTCCCTCTGAATATATATCTCCAAACACAACCTTATATCAATACAATTAATGATTTAAATCTGTAACAGCACTTTGGTGGTGATGAACAAGGAAACAAGGCGGCTTTCAAAGATGCCAGAAGAGGTGACGAAAGAGCTTTCGCCATTTTTTATTGAAAAAAGAGCACTCGAAGAAATTATGAAGGAAAAAATTGAAACTGTGAATGGCAAGGCGAAATATGTATCGTCTGATTTGAAGGTAAATAAATCCCACTATAATTTTTTCCAATTTTTTTTTTTTTAAACCACCCGTGGGCTTGCCCCAGTGGGAGGGGAAGGGCCCTAGCTTGCCTAAGTTTTCGGTCTCCCTTTGATTGGTACCACAAGTTACCTAGCGGGTCGGGACGGTAGTTTTCTTCAAGTCGTCTTGAGGTTTACATTCTCTGGGTGGGTCCAATTAGTTAACCATATTATTCGATTTGAAGGCGTTTTTGAGTTAATTGATATATGCGAGCTTTTATTTGCAGCCAATGTGGAGTGACTTGGATGTGAACTATCACGTAAACAACGTTAAGTACGTCAAATGGATCCTCGAGGTAAAATATTGGATGTATATTTTTTATGCACATGCCAAGAAAAAATTTCATCAGTTTATCGAAGATTATACGTTTGGAGCAAATTCCCTATGATGATATGATAAGCCTCGCCAGGGGCGGATGTACAGTGGGGCTGGGATGGGCCCTAGCCCCCCGCACTTTAAAAAAAAAAAAAAAAAAGATTTTGCAACGAACAATATAAATTTTTTGAAAAACCAGGGAAAGTTTTCAACCGGTAGTGAGTTTTGGCTCAATGGTTGGAGTGCCTAGTCCACACTTCCCACCCTAAGTTCGATTCTCCCAAGGCGCAGAGTTTTTTTTTTTATTATTGCAACTATAAATCATCTATCTCTCTCTCTCTCTCTCTCTCTCTCTCTCTAAAGGTTTGTAATTTTTTTTTATTAAATGGAGAGAAACATGACACCTTTGGACATTAAATTTTTTTCTCAAAGTTTAGCATTTTTATTCTATGTTTCATTACGGACTATGGTAGGAATTAATGTACAATGAAAATTAAATCACAAACATGTCGCGCGATTTACATATTTGTATGAGTAAATTACGGATTACTCATCTTTTTATATGTAATATTTGTAGCTAAATTTGACGAGTTTTTTTCAATTGATTAGAATGTGCCAGAAGAATTTCTGACGAACCACCAAATATCAAGCATGATCTTGGAGTATAAGAGAGAATGCCGAAGTAGTGATATAGTTCAATCCCTTTGTGAACCTGAAGAAGATGGAATAGTAGGATGTATAAATGGGGCGCCGTTTAAGTGTACACATCTTCTTAAAATCCAAGGGGAAAATGCAGATGTCGTTAAAGCAAGGACCTTATGGAAAAGGAAGAAGTCTACATTGCCTTCTTCAAACCAAAAATTATTCTAAAAAAATTCAGGACTGACACGTGAGTTCTGTAATCGGATAGTAATAAATTATGGCAGGGCCATCATGGATGTTATTATAGATCCATGTGGCTTCATTGCATAATAATGCCTAACCCAGTGCCCAAAATGTAGTCATCCTCGTTGGAAGATGACCTTGGTTGAGGGCAATTCGGTCGTGTAGGCCATGTTAAATGGTGAGGGCAGAATGAGTTGGTTAGGAAGATGGATAATTGAGTTGTGATGCAGTACTTGAGGTGCTTTGTGATTTATGTTTGTATTTATGTTTGGTTCTGTGTGTTTGTATGGATGTTATTGTGTAAAGGCATGGGAGAGAGCAAAGTGCAAGCATGGTGTGAGGGAGGGGGTGACTGAGCTTTGAGAAGTTGTGTGTAAATTGATTTTGAGCAATTTAATACTCCCTCCGTTCCTTTTTTAGTGTGTAAATTTCCATTTTGGGTTGTCCCTTAATAAATGTGTTTTGAAAAGTTAACAGGTAAAAGTGTGTACAATTATTATTTTGTCTTTTTGAAAAATTAGTGGGTAAAGAGTTGATACGTAAAAATGGATGATAATTTTAGAAAGTTGAAGTAAAAGTTGATGTGATAGATATAATGATAATGTTTCTTTAATAAGTTTGATTTGTGAAGCAGCACACTTAAAAGGGGACAAAGTGAGTAAAAGTTTATTTGAGTAAATTTTGTGCGCGCAATTAAGAGTACGTTGAGAACTGAGAAGAATATTCAATCAAAAAGCATGGATCTAGCTCTACAAAAATTAACTTTGCTTTCATTTTAAATTCTTTTCTAGAAGGGCGGCTCTGGCGCATCAGTAAGGATATTTCACGAATTATGTCGTGCACAGTGCACTATATATAGGGTAGTGCGCATCTGACCTGTTCATCTCTATAATTAATGATCCAGATTTCAAGCAGTATCGTCCATGTAAATACCTATCTTATATGTAGGATAGTTTTAGCAAATCTAGACCAATTAAAAGCATTTTTAGACGGCTCGGTTTTCGTTTCCACCCTGTATTGCACTATAGGGTTTTCGTTTATATGCTCCAAATCATTGTGGACCCAGAAGTGAAAAGTAGAAGCTATTGTAAAGACAATGACCTTAAAAATAAAATGTAAACAGCAGCAGCAACTGCTGCTAAAAGCCTGGAAGGAACACCCAAAAACAAGGTTTCAAACCCCTATCGGTGCAATAACATCTTATACATACAAAAAGAATACCCGACACGATTGCATTAATGTTGTTTTACAAGTTTATGCTAAGGTTTTTTTGTTAGGGAAATTATGGGTGTAGGTTCAAGGATCTGAGGATTAGCAGAGGATATGGCGGCCGGTGACAGTTGGGTAATAAGCGTAGCTTGTGGGTATGATGGTGCACTGAAGTTTTTGTGGTGATGCTAGTAGTAGAGATCATGGGGATGCAGGGGCGGATGTACATTGGGGCTGGGGTGGGCCCTGGCCCCCCGCACTTGAAAAAAAAAAATTTGTAACGAACAATATAATAAATTTATAGCGGGGAAAATCTTGTCAAGAAATGAGCTTTGGCTCAATGGTAAGATTGCCTTTGCTCCACACGCTCCACCCTGGGATCGATTCCCCCAAGGGGCAGTTTTCTGTACTTTTTGTTGCAATTTTCTGTACTACCTCTCTCTCTCTCTCTCTCTCTCTCTCTCTCAAGGATTCTAAATTTTTTTTATTAAATGGAGAGAAACATGACACTCTTGGATATTAAATTTTTTGTCAAAGTTTTGCATTTTACTATATGTTTCTTTACGGACTATGGTAGGAATTAATGTACAATCAAAATTAAATCACAAACATGTCGATTTACATATTTGTATGAATAAAGCACAGTTACTCATTTTTTTAAATGTAATTATATGACTTCCTAGTAATTTTTTTCTTCATATTTTTCCATACAACATGTAATTAGTTTTTCCTTGAATGGAGCCACCCCATGGCCAAATCTGGGCTCCGTCCTTGTTTTCTAGTGTCTCAAATTATCAATTTACATAGCCGTCAAGCTTGCAATTGCAAAGCTAATTTGACTACTGTTATATATAGCTGATTTTTAAGGACCGAGGACAAAGGTTAATTAGTTCTCTATTCGTAATGCCACCTATGAGAGGGAGCTCCTTTGTCGTAGGCATCGACGAAGCTATCAAATGCTTATGGCTAGTGCCCCCCCCCCCGGATTGGAAATCCTGGCTCCGCCACTGTGGGGATGGGTAGGGGCAGTGATTATGGCAGAGGGTTGCGGTGAAGGTGTGGTGGCAGTGTTTATCGCAGCAAGAGGATTGTAGTGGCAGTAGTAGTAGGGTGTTGACGGCGGTAATGGAGAGACATGGTAGCGGTGGAGGGCAGCAATGGAAAGACATGGTAGTTGTGGAGGCAGGCCCGACCCTGAGATTTTCGAAGCCCTAAGCTGGGTTTAATAACGGGGCCTCGTTAGCAATTGTATATATATTAGTAGGAAACCCGTGCTATGCAAGGGTGATGAAACATTCGTATTATTCATAGACTAAATTGATAGAACAGATAGAATAAAACTACAAAAAATCGGGCTAGATTAATACTTCTCTCCACCAAAATTAAAAAGAATCAAAGTGCCTGCCATAAGAATTTTACTCAAATCCATGTAATACATGCTATTGAATGTTTAAACTAAAACGCTTTTTGCAGAAATATTTAAATTAAAGTAGAAAACTCTATTAGGAATGGCAATCATAACCACCCCATCCTAAACCCGCCTTGCTTCGCCTCCTAACGGGAAGGGTTTTTTCTAATTTTTTGGGTAAATGGTAGGGTTAGGGGTCTAATTTTTTGGGTAAAGGGTAGGGTTAGGGGGGGGGGGGGGGGGGGGGGGGGGAAATGAAAACGCAACCATGTTAGGATAGGGTTAGGGGTAGTAGTACCCCACCCCGATACCGGCCCAGATATGTATGTATACGTTTGGAATAATATTATAACCCTTACATTTGCATTTAATTTCGAAAGTACCACAATATATATAAAGAAAATCTTTCATTTTAGATTTAGGGAAACTTCAAGATCATATTTCTTCCTCTCTCTCTCTTTTTTTTTTTTTTGCAATAGCTTGTGATGATTGTAGTAGGCATGGCCCAAGATCAAATATTTAAGACAATTGAGAAAGAGAAAAAAAAAGTGGGGCGGGGTAGGGTAGGATAGGGTAAACCCATTCTCCGATAGGGTAGGGTAAGGAGGTAGATTTCCATTACCCGGTTGAGGTAGGGGCGGGGCAAGGGGAGGTTGCCACATTTAGGGTAGGGGGTAGGGGTAGGGGTAGATCAAAACCCACCCCTACCCGCCCTATTGCCATCCCTAAACTCTATCACTTAGACATTTTTATGATATCCTATTTAGTGCAATCCAAGTAGATATGGAATACTTCTTATTTTTAATTTAAAAGTTCGAATGTATTTATTTTGAAGACCACAATAGCCTCGACATAATTTTTTGGTCCTTTTAGTTGGGATTGCTCATTGTAGAATGTCTGAATAGCTTGGAATGGGATCAAGTGATGTAGATAAGCGTGTCTTTAATATTTAGGCAATAATTATCAGTTTGGGTCTGTGTTCTCAATTCACACAAATGCACACACGAACATCATTTTGTTGCTGCTCATTTATTGTTTGGGGTATGGGTTCTTCACAAAAAAAATGAAAAATGAATTAATAAGATTCATAATGTAACAAAAAAGATGAGGTATGTAAAAAAACGAATCAATAATATTAATAATGTAACAAAAAAATGAATTAGAAGTGTGATATTTTAGCGTAAATCCGTGCTATGCACAAAACAAATCCAAGTACACACCGTTAAATGTTTAATGTTTGTACATATGATTTGATATCCAAATCCACACGGTTAAATTACCAGTATTATGCACATAAAAAAATAATAACTAAAATTTGTGTGCTATGCGCAGACAAATTAATCCAAGAATTTTTTAATATGTACATAAGCAACATCTTACATTTTAACAAGTACTCTTAAGGGTACCATGATCCCCTTATAGTACAAAATCTACTGTGTACACATATCAGAGCGCTGATCAAATTTTTCTCATCAAATTTACCTCAACCAATGTCTCGACAGTCTCATCATTGTCTTCTTGTTGATGTAATTTGAATTTAACCTACAAATAGAATAAATGATGAGTGTTTGAAATTTCAAAGTCAAAATAGCAAGATTCAGTGGATAAAATTTGTGATTTCATTTTTTTTTTGGTCAATTAAATATTTTTTGTCTTGAAAAAAAGAACGATACTTTCATCCAAATTCCGTGAACTATCAACAACCATACCCGTAGTAATTTTCGATTTAAATCATGCTGCCTTGGATAAATCTATGTTCTTTTTTAAATTGCAGAAATTGAATATATGTATAGATTATACGAACAAAGATTTTTAGTCTGCTAACGTTGAAATATATATTAGTCGAATAAAAATACGAAATTTCTTTTGTTTATATTTTTCATACCTAATTTCATGGTTAATATATTTGTTCCATTATATATATACCTGCACTCGTATTTGGGAATACATTTCTTTTCGTAGGTTCAATATTATCGCATGGCTTATTTTTCTTTTCAAACACCATTTTTTTCCTTTTTATTTTTGATAAAGAGAAAAGGCAAAGCAAACTGGTCTTCTCCACACAACTTTGGATTCAAAACAAATTTTGGCACATTGCAGAATCATGACTATATTATATAGGATTTTTTCACGAAATCTAATTAATCTATTATAGATTGTATGAAGACGGAGAAATTCACCTACACAAAAATATAATCTACGGAGTATTATATTTTGCATGATGAAGAAGAAATTACCTATGAATTTCTCATGCAATATGCGTGGTTCAAGACTGCGAGCTTCTTTTCAACGAACTTGTTCATTTCAACCTAGTAAGCCATCGGGTACTACAAAATTGCATGGGAAAAAAAAAAGCAAAGAATAAATGAATGTAGTGAAAATTATGAAGATTGCATTTACCTATGGAACTGGTCGTTTTTGATAGGCCATTTTTGTATCTCTTAATCTACATGCCCATAAATGGCGAGATTCTTTTGTTGTTTTCTTGGGTGGTTTTGAATCGATCGGTTATCTTCAAGTATCGTTCTTTTTTTATGGGACCGATACACATAAGGATTTTTATTTTCACGACCCATCCTGTATTACATGACAAACCACAATCATGAAAAACAGAGAAACATGGATCAGTGTACATTTTTTGGACTCTACTTCTTATTGGCGATGAGTGTAGTTTTTCTATTTTTTAATGGTAACTTCACCTTCAAAATACATATCAATGCATATATACATACATACCTGCAACCAACAAACGTGGTGATGGAGCGTGTTTGCTGATCCAACAGAGAGAAGTAGATAGAGATATGGGAGCACGGCACTGCAAATGTTTGAGAGGAATATTTAAATTAGTACAGTAAGATTTTTTGTTTTAAATAAGTACGGTATATTATCACATAACTCCTACCTAATTAGGGAGAATCGTAGCCATGCACTACAATTCATGAAATGTGAGGCTTTTGGATAGCACAGTGATCACCTTACCTTTCCAATTTGAAAGGATTACCTTAATTCTCCAATATTCAAACTCAAATATCTTCCAATATTCAAAATTTATGAGTCTATGCATGGGAGAGAAGTACAAATGTTTGAATATTATCTAATTACCTTTTAGGATAAGCTATATAGTTTGAATCATAATGGAATATAAGCGGATGAAGAGTTTTTTATTTTAATATTTCCATTTAGGGCTTTGGTTGTGTTAACATATATAGGATTTGGTATGGAATTTCAAAAAATCAAAATTTGGAATAAAATAAAATGCAGTAAAAACTACATTTAAGTATCATACTTTGAAATTCAAAAAAGATTTGTGACACTTGATCATGATACATTGCTTATTTTATTTTTCATCACAAACCAATAACTTTGTGCCACTTGTCGCAACCGTAGCCCTCTTTGTGAAAACCCAATCTGCAATAATATAATAGATTGTACTTAAATAATAAATATAATTGTCAATTTTTTTGGAAAATAATCGTTACTTTCCTTAAAAATTTCGGAAATATGTATTATAATAGTTCATATCTATTATAATTGTTACGTTCCTTCGTTACTCTTCATTACTTTCGTTAATTTCAAATTGGAAAATTTTCGGTTATTGTAATTGGAAAAAGAGTCATTACGGTAGCACATATTAACTTGGAAAAGAATAACTACTTTCCCTTATTGAAATTGATAACCACAAAACCTTAACAAAGTTTAACTCGGTAAAGAATTAAATACTACCATTTAGGACTTTGCTAATTGCTAAAAAAGTGCAAAGAATTGGGGGACACGTGGCAAGCTCAGGAAGCTCTATTCACCAAAAGTTATCCTGCAATACTAATATAGAGGGCCCCACCACACACATGAGAGAGGGTGTGGTGGGGAGTGGCTGAAAGGGTGTGTACCTATCATTTTTTATAAGCACCCTATCATTTTTTATAAGACTATCTACCTTAGGGTCGCGTTTTCCGGCCTTCGTGCTGGCATTTTAAGTGATTCTTTTTGTACATTTTCAACACGTATTGGTATCAAAAAAGGAAGTCGCGAGGAATCAATCACTGGACCTCACGGATATTACATCATCGTCTAACCGCTGAACTACATCAGCTCAACGTGCGAGACCATTGACATACTAAATACTAGTGTTGAACCCGTGCATAAACATGTACGCACAATGTATGTATATGGCATAATAGGTGGTCGGTGGACCCTAATCATACACGCATAATATATCTAGCATAAGATTATGGTAGCATGTGAATATTAAAATCTAAAATTTAAACACAATTTACAATTTCCTAGTGTTAATAACAGTAACAAAATTGTTGATCGGGGAAAAAATATGCACGGGCGAGATTAACATGCACGCACAATGTATGTACATGGCATAATAGGTGGTAGGTGGACCCTAATCATACACGCATAATATATCTAGCATAAGATTATGGTAGCATGTGAATATTAAAATTTAAAATTTAAACACAATTTATAGTTTCCTAGTGTTAATAACAGTAACAAAATTGCTGATTGGGGAAAAAAATTGTAAGTAAACTGAGACCTAAATATGAGCAATAAATTTGGGGGAAAAAAAAAAACTCATGGTGGGGTGGCCTTTTTTATGGGTCGGCGGAGAATTGCAACACAAACCGTTGAATCGCATAACTTTAAGAGGAGAACAAAACGTATTGATATGTGAATGTAATTTATATTGGAACTAACCTTTCGCACTGGATGAGGAGTGTCGAAACCAAATGCTGTAGTAAATTGAACAAGAACATGTCCTCTTACATGCTTTAATCAAAATCTAGAGAACCAAAAAATAGAAACACCGTTAGCAATATAGAAATATAGGATTGAATTACACAAAAGAAACAGAAAATCATCTTCGAACCTGCTTCGGTATAGTTACACAACAAACAGAAAATCATCCTCGAACTTGTTTCGGTATAGTTGCGGCGCGACGGTTGTTGGTCTCTAGAAGTAAGGGAATGCATGGAGGAGGAAGGAAAAGTTGAACAGGGGGAGGAGACCCTTGTACAGGAATGCATAGCAACTGTCATGCCATTGTTAAAGGTGAGAAGACAGAGTGCGAGACGTGGGTTTGCTTTTTTTCGTGGATTTGTGTTTTTTCTTTCACCTTACACAGTTACACGAGGTGTAATAGGAACAAAGGTGAAAATAAGAAGTGGGGGATGTGGACGTGGATTTAGGAATTTGGTGTCCACCTAGCCTCCTCATAAAAATCGG
Source organism: Vaccinium darrowii (assembly GCA_020921065.1). Classification (NCBI taxonomy): domain Eukaryota; kingdom Viridiplantae; phylum Streptophyta; class Magnoliopsida; order Ericales; family Ericaceae; genus Vaccinium; species Vaccinium darrowii. The sequence goes on along the minus strand of CM037152.1, from coordinate 42,906,325 downwards.
AATTGATTTTTTTCTTTTAAAAAAAATAAAATATCTGAGAAGTGAAGGATTGGGATTTGGAGGTTTTTGGGAGCCCCAACTACATTGCTATAGTATATAGGATATAATATTTCCTCCGATTCGAGGGCCCTATTATTGGGCCAAAAATGAGAGTCCCTAAGCGGCCGCTTGGTGGACTTATGCTCAGGGCCGACCCTGGGTGGAGGTGTTCAAGACTAAAAGCTAGTAAATCTTTTCAGACTAAAAGCTAAACCTAAAACTAAAAGTAGAAGTTGTACCAATTCAATCTAAAAGCATCCGAACTTCCATCAGCAATATCCTGCCTGGGCATGACTCATGTTTCAGGAAAAGCACCAATACCTGTTTCAAAGTGGCTTACACAAATCCTTCATTACAAAAATCCAACCACGCCAACATATATACGCAACATATATACGCAAGCATATGCAGGAGCGCGAGCACACAAAGAGTAGCACCGAAAAATTCCGAGTTCGCTGTTTGCATGAGAGAGATGAACAAACTCTTGGTACATTTCAAGACCCAAAAGTAGTTTAACAGAAATATTTTCGAGAATGGTACATACATACTCTACTTCTCTAACCTCAACCTTCTGCTGGGTTGGGATTCGAGTTTGTGTTTTTTCCACAAGCCATTATTCAAAACAACTTAAGCTAAGCAATCATAGCTAACGAGGAAAACAAAATGCAATATATTAAGTACGAAGCCTAGCGTAGACCAAGAAAGTGCAAGACAGACAATTGTTGGTTAGTAGGTATAGCCCTTGACGAACATGCCCTTTTTTGCATCATCACTCTCGCCATCAGCAGAATAGCTTCCGAGCTGAGCTAAGGAATTTGCTTTCGCACGACTCAAAAGAGCCTTTTGTGCAGCTTCAATGTTCTCAGGATGTCCTTGCCAGGTCTTGAGCACACTGTTCTGCAATGCACGTGCATAAGAGAAGGAAACGTGCCAAGGGTTGGGACTTTGATTCATCGCATTTAGGTTCAGAGTTGCCTCCATTTCAGATTGTCCACCTGACAAAAACTACAAAGTAGACAAGCAAATTAGCTTAGGATATCGACACTTAACTTACAAACGGATATCAACTAGCATAGAAGTGTAAACCGAATTTGGCACCATTGTTTGCACTTCAAAAAGAAATTTGATTTTATCTAGGAAAAAGTTAGCTTGGAAAAATAAATCTAAAAAACCCAGATTTTTAAAAGTAGACTTTTTAAGCTTATTTTGATATTTTTAATCTGGAAACTTGAAAAGTGGAACCAAACACCCTTTTTGAAGTACAAATACATAAATAGGCATGTGGTTAAAATCTAAAGCTAAAATAAGATGCAAATAAGTGGAGACAAATGACATTTGAAGAGTAATAAAATGCAAAGTTTAATAGAAAGGAAAAAACTAATGAAGTTAATGGAGCTATAACAGCATCATGTCCTCGTCTGCAGCCTAGCTAATATTCCCAAAGGATTAAGTTTACAGAAATTATTCTAAAACCTTAATAGCAAAATAATGGTAATTACCATCATAAAAGTCAGTGTTACTGATATATTTCCACATTATTAACCAAAATTGTTTCAAAAAAAAACATTTTTTGTTTATTAAATCATACTAGAATATGTTAGAAGAATCAGAACTCAACGTGTAAAATAACTCGTAAATGGATGGGGCATTTGTACCATGATTCCAGGAACGGCAGGAGGTACTCTCCTGTTAAGCATGGTGAGTGTATATTTGGCAATGGTTTCTGGAGAAGCTCTCTCCTTGTGCTCGGCCCCTGGGGTAACCATGCTGGGCTTAAGTAGGATACCTTCCAAAATAACGTTGTTCTCGGCCAAGTAGTAGAAGACTTCTGACCAAACCCGCTCCGCCACCTCAAGTGTCCTCTCAATAGGGTGATCACCATCAAGAAGAATCTCAGGTTCCACTATAGGCACAAAACCATTGTCCTGCATGAAAATAAAACAAACAAAATTATAAAAATTGAAACAACGAAGAAGAAAGATTGAGCTATTGGGACACCAAACAAACATGTATTGAATATTCTATATTATAATGTTAATGACACATTGGTGCAAAGACGAGAGTCTTCTTGCAGAAAACTTCTATGAAGCCATACACACCACAATCAAGAACAAGGAGATCACTGCCAAATGTGATTAGTACTCGAATCAAGATATGATTTGCAGAAACAGCCAACAATCAACAACCACAAGTTACAATACTCGCACTATTTCGTCAACTGCAAGCAATATCATAACTAGGAGATAAATTACTATTGAATGTGAATTTGATATGCATATTTATGCGTACTTTGGAGGGCTCCTTTCACCATCACCTTGAAACCATCTGGCAAATATTAGCAAAATTTGATCGCGAAGCATATTTTATTTTGTTCGTCAAGTTTGTAGGGACTACACTTTCTAAGTTCTAACCCCAGAAGCATGCAAGGAGCCAACCATATGTTGGAGCCTATGAGTCAAGATGAAGCGTGGGCTTCACTGAAGCTGGCCACACATAACAAGCAAAAATATTCAATCATCTCAATTTTTATATATTTTTTTAAAAAGGCGTGTAATGAAAATAGTTCAAGGGTCAGGCCCCTTAGATTCACATTATTTATTTTAGTTATTCCTTCGAAATAAACAATACAAATGAAAGTCGTCAGAAATTGCTTATTTGCTTATCTTCTTTGTCGGTTTTCATAATAAGCAATTAAACAATCAGCCCTCCCCAAACAAGCTTATTTGCTTATTACTTAACAAACCCAACAGGCCCTTAATACAGCTGAACAATTTTCAGTTATTAACACTAAGACAAATAAGTTGTGAAAAGAAGTTATCACTCCATAAACCATAAATGCATTTACGGAATGCCAAATAGTCATTATTTTAGAAGTACTAAATTAACTTTGATTGTGCAATATAATTAAGACTTCTAATTCCCTGTGGCTATGCATTTATTACGTCAGTACAACCTTTAATTACAGTGGTTGTACAAACAGAATGTCATTGATATCATACACGAAGTCTTCTAATATTACTATATAGCCAAAGAAATCAACAAACTGAAATAAGCACAGCATGCTGGCGCGTCGGGCCTCGTGTAAAGTGCACACTTTGTGAGCCAAACAAAACAGCAGGCTAAAGTGCATGCCTTGTGCTACAGTGGTGGGGACTTGGGAAAAATCTAGACTTGGGACTCGGCTAAAGTGCGCACTTTGTGAGGTGAACAACACAACGGGCTTAACCGCACACCTTTTGCAACAGTGGTTGGACTTGGGAGAATGCATTACTTTGCCGGGTCAAAATCTAGACTGGTCCTCGAAATCCTAAACTGACCAGCATACTCTCCACAGAACTACCTTTCCTGTCTAATAATGATTTATTCATTAGTTTTCCATTAAATAAGTTGACTTCAAAAAGCTAAATCAACCTATTTTCCCTTTGGGCACAACCAAAAAATACAGAAACTGTTTATATCAATATTTTCTACGTAAGACAAGGATTAACGTCATCAAGAGAGAGCGAACCTGAGAAATGCTAGCATAACGTGCAAGCCCCCACGCAGCTTCTTTCACAGCCAAAGCAGAAGGACCACAAGGGATGCTGACAACAGTGCGCCTGTGAATTTATAAATAAAGCATAAGCCATTATGCATACAATCCCGCCTCAATTGAGAGTACTATGCTTTTCTAAAAGAAATTCACATAAGACTTAGACGAAGCAAAGTTGCAAAAGTTTAAATAGCTTACCACTTAGCAAAACGAGCACCTTGGCTATAGTATTCAGCAGATCTAGAAGCCAATCCATCTAATCCCTGGCACCAAGATTCATTGTTGGATCCTGGTAGCGGAACTAAACCCTGGAAACATTTGTAAGAAACGAGAGTTTAAAAGTCTAGAAAAGAATATAGAGAAGGTAAAGGAATAATATGGTCCAACTTTCCAACTATTTGAACGCAAAAAAGAGGATACCTTATCGACTTTAATGCCAGGTACGATATTCTCCTCGCGCAAGCAATCAACAAACTTCTTTCCATCTGTGGTGGACTGGTAAAGTGTCTCCTCGAAAAGAATTGCACCAGATATATATTTACCCAGGCCAGGAGTCGTCAACAAAAGCTGTCTATAAGCCTGTCTGTTGACTTCAGTATTGTCCAGGCCAATAGATGATAACCTCTTCCCACAGGTAGCATTTGATTCATCAATGGCAAGGATTCCACGGCCAGGAGATGCAATAGTTTTCTACATTGTCAGCAAAGAAAAACAGTGAGCAAGGAACTAGGTGTGATGGTTTGATAGGTGAGACCAAAGGATACACATACAATTTAGGTTTGATAGGTACGGCCAGACATTACACAACCAATTTAAGTATTACACTAACCAATACACAAACAAGGGTGATAGTCATATAGTTCAACCTGAGGTTTCTGGAATATTTTCTCATAAGAATGGGATTCGAGGTGAAGTAGATAAAGGTGTGTGTAATGACGGCATTGTTCCCTTACCCCGAGAATTGAGAGAGTGCAAACACTATAATCTTCAAAAATATTTTCTTTTTGGCACAAAAGTTAAGAGATCCAGGAAATTGACATGCATGAAAGCGAAGTTCAGAAATTGATGATACAGAAGGAACATTTTGAACAACATATTGAAACAGATAACTTGGAAAATGTTTGGTTCCTAGAGAAGAGCAAGACATATTTTGGATGATAAGGATTTTGAAACACATAACTCCACCTGGAACGTTTTTTAGAGCCTTATCTTTAGACCCAGCCGGTCCCAGCCGGTCCCAAGCCCGGATAAAGGAGGAGGGTTGTGCGTTAGGTAGCTGACAGCCAGCACGTAAAAAGACTTGTCAGAACTGTATGACATGAATCTTAATCCGACTACGAGTTCTATAGGACTGCCATAAGACCAGCGATACTTTACGGGACAGAATGCTGGCCTATTAAGAAATAGCAGGTGAACAAGATAAGTGTTGCGGAAATAAGAATGTTGAGGTGGATGTGTGATAAGACTAGACGAGACATGATTATAAATGAAACAGTCCGCGAGATGGTAGGTGTAGCACCTATAGAGGAAAAGTTGAGAGAGAATAGGCTAAGGTGGTTTGGGCATGTCTACCGTAGACCAGCAGATGATGTAGTTAAGAGAACGGATAGGATAGCTTTTGATAGAAATGCTCTGGGGAGGGGAAGACCCAAACTGACTTTAGATGCGGTAGTGCGCAAAGATTTGAGTCTATTAGGTTTAAGTGAGCAAACAGCTCTTGACAGAGCTCAATGGAGGAGAAAGATTCATGTAGCCAACCCCAATCGATTGGGACATAAGGCTCGGTTTGGTTTGGTTTGGTTTGGTTTGGTTTGGTAAGGATTTTGAAACACATCTTATTTAGCTATAGGCCGTAGGGGACTTGGGAAACTACTGAAGATGGATTAGATGAAGAAGGGATGTATTTTGTGGATCCTTTATAACTAAGACTATCTAACATGAAGGATTTAAGATCACTCCTCTTAAATAGTTATTTCAAATCCATCATGATAAAGCTCCCAACTCCCGAAATCCACATATCAAAAGTAAATCTGAACTCTTCCCCGTCCAAGCAGAACCTAAAAGTCTTTTCTTGTCCATTGATATTCCGAAACAAATTAACCATGATCCATCAGTTTTATGTATTAAGGTAATCAACAATTCGCATGAAAACGTTGACTTTTAACCATTAACATGATCCATCAGCTTAAATTCCACCATACTTTCATTGATTTAAAACCCAAAAAGGAAAAATCCAATCACTCAGTGTCACTAACAGAAAAACATCTAAAAAAAGTATCTAATTGTCAAACACAAACAAAATCTAGCTTAGTTGTTACAACATCAGAAAATCCCCCAACATCAACATGTCTCCCAAAGTATTCCAATTATCTGGTGATCCACGCAAAAATAAGTAACCACCAACCCATCTAAATCTTTAGCTTTTAGAGAATGAGAGAGGCTAGGAACACAACTTTAGAAGATAACACAAAAAGTGCATATAGGTCGGTCGATGCATGTGAGCCCACATAATTGTGTCCAAAATTGTGCACTGAAGTTGTGGTGTTGTTGTTAAGGAGCAGAACTTTATTATCTACATAATCAACAAACAAAAAAAAACACCAACAAGCGCAAAAATAAAAAATAACGGAGAACTCACAGCGGTTTTAACAAGTTCGTCGGAGTAAGAACCGGCTCGGATGACGTTGACACGGCGAGGGGCGGCTTGGCGGGACGATCGAGACCGTTGATTGAAGGATTGGTGGCCGATCCACGGTGACGAAGATGCGTTTAATTTAACAAAACTCGAACACGCCATAGCTGCGTTGAAAAAACTCTCTCTCTCTCTCTCACTCTCACAAAGCGAAGACGAATTTCAGGAGGATGTGACAGTAAAGAGTGAAGAAGACGAAGCAAATCTGTTTTTTTGTTTTCTCGTGGAGTCCGCCCGCTCTTCGCGAGGAGAGAGAAAAAAAAAAAAAGGGGGTAAATTTCACTTACACTCCCTGAGGTTTGCTCTTAGTGCAGAGTTGGTCGCCTAACGGGAGTTAGAAGAGGCTTGCACAATGACGTTATTGCCCTTTTGAAGCCCTTTGCCTGTTCTGCGTTTCCCCCCTCAATATTTCCACCTCCTCCTTTCTTTTTCTCTCTCCTCACTCAACATCACCATTTTCAATCAACTCTGACACCCCCTCTCGGCAACCACACCACGCTGCCATTTATCCTCCTCTCCCTCGTCTCTTCCTTAATTTCTCTCCTCTCCCATAAACTCAATAAAATTTAGGATTAGTTTGTCATTTCCTCATTTGGTTGATTTTACCGAATCTTAGTCGACATTTGCTAAAATCGTGGTTGATTTAGCAAATGTTAACAAAGATTTGCTAAAATCAACTAAGATTTTAGTTGATTTTATCAAATGGCAAACTTGGCCTTAGTAGATTAACCTTGACATTCCAACCTGTCAAGGACCCAATCCCGAATTCTTTCGTTGCAGGGCTCAAAGGAGGAAGTTGTCAAAGGTACTCAATGAAGTCATGATTTATTGAATTTACATTGATGCTTATACAATTGCTATGATAAAAAAAAAATACTGTATGTGTATATATATATATATATGGTGTTTTTAAGAGAGAGACGGGGGGGGGGGGGGGGGGGGCACGAGAAGGGACAAGATGAGTTTTCCAATGGGTGGATAGATAAAGGTTGGGAATGAGTTTTTGCTTAGCTTTGGACCAAATGGAAAGCTCAAGTCTTTGGTGTGCATAGCACCGACAGTTGAACTTTCTTTTTCTTTTTTTCTATTCCCAAAATTGGAATTTTAAGCTTTGTATATGAATTGTTGACGTGTGTCATTAGTTTCATTTTTAAGCAAACAATAAATTGTTTGAATAGATTGATGGGGACTCTAATCCATGTTATCTATTTTTCCTTGCATATAAAATATAAAAGCTTTCAAAAATAAAAACTTAGACCCATAACTAGTATAATTAAAGGATCCAGATATGAGTTACGTAATATATACTGAAAAGTACACAAATTATAATTATTGTTGTAGCGTTCATTTTGAAGGGGTTTGGCTAACATTTTTTTTTTGTCTCAACGTGAATTATTTTTTTAAAAATTAGTTCATAACCAACAAGAGTTTTGTTATTGTTACTATTGATACTAAGAAACAACTAAAAAGAGTTTAGAAAAGACAAAAAAAAAAAAGAGAGAGACAATTTACGCTATTTATGTTAAATTTCAAAACATAATTGTGAAGCATATTGATTTCATACTCATATGCTCTCATGTGAAAAATCACGACTACTAAACCTACATGGTACGCTGCCCTCCCTAGAAACCCAATCTCTTCTAATTTTCCCTTAAGGATCTAGATATTGCAAGTATATTATAGATAATGAAATTAATTATAGATTATGTTAGGTTTTCTATTTTAATGTGTAATTAATTCAATATGGTCATTTATGTACATTGTAGTCGACTAAATTAACGCACAAAAAATGCTTAATTTGGACTGGGGAATGTTGTAGTTGATCACTCCATTCCTTCCATTAGTTTTTCTGGCTAAAAATTTAGCTACTGATTACTTTAGTTATTTGGATTTTGCATGTGTTAAATAAAAATATTGGTGCTTTGACTACTTGTTGCCGGTCTATGTGGCACTGGGTGAGCTCTAGGTATTGTGTGTTACATTTTATGTCAGTTTGTGTTATTGGGTAATTGGGTGTTGGCCATGGATTGAGAAAATGAAAGGAGAGGGAAATGGAGAGGAAGAGAGATGGTTTTCCCCTCCTTTTAGAGGATGGAGGGTCAAATAGGGCATTTTGGAAATGTAGTTGCTAATGTCAGGGAATTCCGTTTGTTGACTAGATGGTCAACAGATGATGGGGGTGTAAGTGAAATATGGTTACGAACCTAGGTTGTCATTTCTCAAAGCTGGAGGGCGGAATCTGTCTAATTAGCAAACCTCAGGGGATGTGAGTGAAATTTACCCCAAGGAAGAGATCGAAATATGACGTGAAACATGTGGAACTACCAAACAGTTCTTATTCTGTTTTCCCAAAATGCCCACAAATCACTTCCAACAAACATAAAGAACTTAAGACAGAACTCCAACAAACACAAAACAACCCATTGAACCCAACTCCAAAACCAAAAAACCGTAACATGACACTATTGTAAACTCCAAGAAACACTTATGGGTCCCGGTAGCTCACCACGGGGACTGATGCGCTTCGGCACGTACAAGAAGTTATCACAAAGGGATTCACCGGGAATGACTTGATCCGATCAGTTTTTGATAAAAATTGTACATATACAGTTATCGGAAATTGATCGGATCAAGCATTTTTGGATCAATTTTTTTTTTTTTTTTTTTTATGATTCCTCGCAAGGAACCCTTAAAAACACGTTTTAAAAACATTGAACAGTTCGGATCATTAAAATTTCATTGGGAACATGAAGTTCGGATTTAAACAATATAAGGGATCTTTTATTAGAAGTTTTCAGCATAAAACTGTACATAGTACATATACCGTTATCGGGAATTAATCGGATCAAGCATTTCTGGGTCAATTTTTTTTTATGATTCCTCGCCAAGAACCCTTAAAAACACGTTTTAAAAACATTGAATAGTTCGGATCGTTAAAATTTCATCGGGAAACATGAAGTTTGGATTTAAACAATATAAGGGATCTTTTATTAGAAGTTTTCCGCATAAAACTGTACATATACAATTATCGGAAATTGATCGGATCAAGCATTTCTGGGTCAATTTTTTTTTATGATTCCTCGCAAGGAACCCTTAAAAACACGTTTTAAAAATATTGAACAGTTCGGATCTTTAAAATTTCATTGGGAAACTTGAAGTTCGGATTTAAACAAATAATGGATTCTTTATTAGAAGTTTTTCGCTCTTCCTCTTATCTATAGTTGGATTCTTGCATAATGTGTGCACATTTTTAGGAGGGGTGGGGGTAGTGGGTAGTGAGATGGTGGTTATGGTGGGTGGTTTCCAATTGATAAAGTAGTTGTAATTAATTTTTGGAGGGCAATTAGGAAAATGATTTTTGTGAGAGAGCCTAAAAAAAAAGAGACACCAACTATAGAGGTTCATCATTTCTAGATTTTATATGACTACCCTAGTATTTTACAAATATGTAAATAATAGCCAAGCCAAGCAATCCAAAAGTCAAATGTCCCATACCAAACTCAAGAGCCTCTTGGGGTCTCAATGGAGAAAAGCCTAACTATTGGACTAATTCATTTTGTTGAAGTACCTTTTCATTTTATGAAAACCCTTACTCCTCTACCATTTCCAATGTCTGAGTTTGGTAGCCTACGCAGTTCACTTCACTGTGGGAGTTTTAAGGAGTTAGGTGTACGGCTGTACGCGGTGGCTTGTGGTAGGTGTGCCTCCGGTTTCGTTTTATTCATAGCATTAACGATTTGGTAAGTCAAACTACTACCATAACGGGTAGTGACATCATTCCATCAACTCGAATTCAGAACTTCTCGACACTTCCGGAACAAAACCATTAATTGTGTTTAACTTACTACACAAAATAATATAATTCAAACAAGCTTTAATTGCGGCGTTGTATGAGTGTTACACTATTAATGAATCAAAAAATTACCAATATGCAAGGGCGAAGCCAATAGGGGTCAAAATTGGGTCACTTGACCCCATTCAATTTGGCTTTGTCCAAGATCTTTGTAATGAATTCCATTTTTGTAAGTGTCATTGGGCGTTCATTAATATAATCTTCTCATTTCCGTGTCCAAAAAAAAAAAAATTCCGTCCAATTTAGCCCCTGCAATTATAACCACAAACCAACAAGGGGTCAGAGAAAACTAATTCAACTATATTACCTCATTAATTCCTACAAAAATCACTTTGTACAGCTCCTCTAGCTAAAATCAAAATTCAAATCCTCCAAAACGCTATGCAAACACTTGTGGACGCCGGAAGAAAAATAATTGTTCTTTCCAGTCATGCTGAGCCAATTTGGCCTGAGATGGCACATGGTAAAATGTCGATGGCTACACAAGGGGCCTACCGAAAAGGATGTAACTCTGATCCACGGTCCACCGCATGGTTCAGTACCAGCCGAATTTGATCGATTTCAAACACCAATAGACAAGATTAGCAAATATTGGGACAAGACACGCCCATAAGGTGCATCATACGACATGCTTAATGGAATCTAGGACCACACATTGTCCACACCAACGTCGAAATATGTATGCATAATGAAGTATCAATATTCGTTACATGTGGATAACGTGTAGTAAAGAATAGCCTGAAAATTTCTAACACCCTCACAGTTTGCCCGGGAGATGAATAAAGTCTCGGTACGTACACTCCAAGACCCAAAACTAGTTTAATAAACATCCCTCAATAATGGTACATACATATTCTCTTTCACTTGGGTCGCAATTCGAAATTGTGTTTCTCACAAGCCATTATTCAAAACGAGTAGACAAGGGATTAAAAACCACTGAGCTAATTAACAAGGGAAAAGCAACGGCCAAAAATAGCAACAAAAGACGAACCGCAGTTTTGGCTAATTAGTACGTATAGCCCTTGACGAACATGCCCTTTTTAGCATCATCACTCTCACCGTCAGCAGAGTAGCGTCCAAGCTGAGCTAAAGAATTTGCTTTTGCACGACTCAAGAGAGCCTTTTGTGCAGCTTCAATGTTCTCAGGACGTCCTTGCCAGGTTTTAAGCACAGAGTTTTGCAATGCACGTGCGTACGAGAAAGAGACATGCCAAGGGTTGGGACTTTGGTTCATTGCGTTTAAGTTTAGAGTTGCCTCCATTTCAGATTGTCCTCCCGACAAAAACTACAAAGTCAACAAGGAAATACAGTTAAGAAATCTATAATAAATCAATAGTATCTACTTTAAAGAGGGGTGGGAAAGGAAATTGAATTTTGCCTGGGAAAAAACTAACTATAAGAAAAATATATGAAACCCAGGTTTTAAGAGGGGAAGTTTTTAAAGCTAGTTCTTGAAATTTTAAGCTGAAAACATGAACATCGGAAACACACACACTTTTGAAGTCCAACTATTTAGGCTAGTACCTTCATAAGATGCGAATGAGACGACATAGCAATCAGAGAGTAGTAATATGCAGTGTAATAGACTGGATGAGAACTAAGTAGGTTGTGGGGCCATAAAGGCAGCAGATTACTCATACCAGAAGCATGGCAAGAATAAGTTGGAGAGTTAATGTTGAGATTACTTAAAACTGAAAGTGTGTAAACTAAATTGAGACAACAATCAGAGAAGGTAATGAAAAACTAAAATTTATCAGTAATGGATCGAGCATTTGTACCATGATTCCTGGAACTGCAGGAGGTACTCTCCTGTTGAGCATAGTGAGTGTATACTTGGCAATAGTGTCTGGAGATGCTCTTTCCTTGTGCTCAGCCCCTGGAGTAACCATGCTAGGCTTAAGTAGGATACCTTCAAACATAACATTGTTCTCTGCCAAGTAGTAGAAGACTTCTGACCACACACGCTCTGCCACCTCGAGTGTCCTCTCAATAGGGTGATCCCCATCGAGAAGAATCTCAGGTTCCACTATTGGCACGAGACCATTGTCCTACACGAGAAAACCCAACAAAACAAATTGTAGCAAAATTAGTGCAACCGGGACAGAAACAAGATTGAGCCATAAGACCTAAAAACAAACATATGCTCCTCTGGGCTTTACTATCATCCAAGATGATGCAAAGACGAGTCTTATTGCAGGGGACTAATAATCAAAACTGGAATACAGACATAGTTTAAGAACTTGGAATTTTGGGAAACGCCTGCCACGAGTAAAACAATCAAGCACAACTGCCCAACATGCCGACTGCTGACTGGAGTGGTTAATAAAGACATGATTTGAGAAAAAAAGACATAACCATCATCCTCTAGACTTAAAAAGTTGGACAACCATTTTGTCAACTCCAAGCCTCATTGTAACCAATACATAAGGATGTCTTGATGTGAAAGAGAGAATAAAATTCTATGTGAATAAAATGACATATGACAAGGGAAATTGAATTTGACATGCATATGTATGCCTGCTTGTGTTGTCACCTTGGAACCATCCAAGCTGGCATGACACAATTTTGATCATGATAAATGATTTAAGTTTGGTCAACAAGTTGGTTGGAAGCAGAGTACTTAAAGGCGAGGAGGGCATCGAAGCTCTGAAGGTCTATTGAGGACTAGGGATAAAACAAGGACAGGCACCAGTAAAGCTAGGTGCACATTGTCAAGAAAAAATACTCAATCGTTTTTTATTCGTTATTTCGTTTGAAGCAAGATATTGCAGAAAAATACCCCAAGGATCAATATTGGAAAAATAATATTCACAAGATCACATACTCTTTTTTTTTTATAAGAAATAAATTTATTGAAAAGCATGCTCACACTATGACCAATGCTAAAATAGTTTTTTCTAAACACTAAAAATCAAACACAAGTAGTCAGTGAATCAGGGATTTATTTTTCCAAGAAATTGTGGGCCAATCACTTACATCTTCGTAAAATATACTAGTGGTTTTAGTTCCCTTCGGCTATGTATGCAAAAGATCAGTTAAAAAACCTTTAACCGTCGATGGCTGTGCAAACAGAAAGTCATTGGTGATCACTAAATCATTGCTTACAACACTACAAACAACAAATCAGAAATTCTAAAGAAGCAGAATGGGCTCTAACTCACTCCTCACGCAGGACAAGTTGTTCTAATCGTTAGTCATCAGGAGAGGGGGAGAGAGAGATACCTGTGAAATACCAGCATAACGTGCAAGTCCCCATGCAGCTTCTTTCACAGCCAAAGCAGAAGGGCCGCAGGGAATGCTAACAACTGTGCGCCTAGGATTTTATAAAAACATCCAGATAAAGCATAAGTCATTACACATTCTTTCCACATCAATTGAAAGTAATAATCCTTACAGAAAGAATTCTACATAAGCTTTAGAGGAAACAAGTTAACAAAACCTAAGAATAGCTCACCATTTCGCAAAGCGAGCACCTTGCTTATAGTATTCAGCAGATCTAGAAGCCAATCCATCTAATCCTTGACACCAAGATTCATTATTGGATCCTGGTAGGGGTACTAAACCCTGGAAACATGCGTGAAAGAAATCGAGAATTAAGATCACAAGAGGAAAAGAATATAGAAGGTTAGGTTAAGTAGGCATATTGTAGAACTTCCAACTAGTTGAACTCAAACGAGAGGATACCTTATCGACTTTGATGCCAGGTACGATGTTCTCCTCACGCAAGCAATCCACAAACTTCTTACCATCTGTGGTCGACTGGTAAAGTGTCTCCTCAAAAAGAATTGCACCGGAAATATATTGACCCAGGCCAGGAGTCGTCAGCAAAAGCTGTCTATAAGCCTGTCTGTTGACTTCAGTATTGTCCAGGCCAATAGATGACAGCCTCTTCCCACAGGTAGCATTTGATTCATCAATGGCAAGTATTCCACGACCGGGAGATGCAATAGTTTTCTACACCGTCAACAAAGAAAAACAGTAAGCAAGGAACTAGTTGTGATGGTTTGACAGGCGAGACCAAACAATACAAAAACAGTTCGGGTTTGATAGGAGAGAGCTGTGGGACTGAGCCATACACAACCAATTTAAGTAACTACTCTAACCAACCAATACAAAAACTACGGGTAACAGTTTTATAGATCAATAAGAACAATAGTTTCATTGTGGCACAACAAATACGAGATCCCACGAACTTGAAATATCTCAATAAAAGCGAAGTTCAGAACTTGATGACAAAACGAATCTTTCAGACAATACACTAAACAGACAGTAATTTGGAAAATCTTTCGTTCCTAGAAAGAGTTAAGGCACCATTTGGATAGATGCCGGTTTCACATAATGATTCTGTGTCTAATTTTACCAAAAATATACCTCGTTCTGCTGTAGGTGACTTTAGAAACTAGAGTGGGTGGATTAAAGGAAAAAAAGATGCATTTGTTGGGATTCTTGCACACCAAGAATCTCAACATGAAGCTTGTCAAATCCCTTCTATCAAAAACAGTTATTTTAAATCCAGCATCCTTAAGCTCAAAAGCTCAAATCTTGAAATCCCTGCTTGTATCAAAGCTGAATTTGAAATAAATCTACCGACAGAAGTCTTTTCTTTTCTCCCCCTAAGGAGAGACAACAAAATTCCTAGAGTCTCCTTCGTTTTTCATATTTCCCCAAAAGATGATGAAAAAAGTTTCCACTTTGCATTTAAAATTCTAACAAAGATGACCAGAATGGTAAATAAAACTTTTAAACGAAACAAGTTTTTGCATGATTGCATATACAACAAATACGTAACATGTAATTAAATAAAAGACAAAGGCTACATATCCTCAAAATATGACAAGCCAAAGGCAAGCAATTAAAAACAGGGAAAATCAACCCCACCTACCCACCCACACACCAACCCCTCAATTATAACTTTGACTAACAGATTTTCCTTACTCAATCCTGTTTTCGAAGAACTGGAGATTTAAAAGTGCTAACCATTGAATCATCTAGAGCTAAATCTTTCGAGAGAATTTCATATTTTCATCAGGAAAACGAAACAACAAAAAACAATAAACAAAGTGACAGAATTCGTTCAGCCGAAGATAACTCACGGCGGTTTTGACAAGTTCGTCGGAGTAGGCTCCGGCACGGACGACAGCGACACGACGAGGGGCGGCTTGGCGGCACGATCGTGACCGTTGATTGAAGGATTGGTGGCCAATCCATGGTGAAGTAGATGCGTTTAATTTCACAAGACTCGAACACGCCATTGCTGCGACGAAAATCAAGGATCGATTGAAAATTCTCTCTCTCTAAACGGAGCTGGTAACAATCAGAGAGAGAGAGAGAGAGAGAGAGAGCGACAGAATTCTGTTTTTCTTGTAGTGTCCGCACCTTATTAAAAAGGTCGGATTAATAATACACCGAATTTAATTCTCAGCGAAAAAGACAACAAATATGTGGAGCTACCAAACAGTCCCTATCGGTGAGTTCAAAAAAAGAGTCCCTATCGGGATTTTTTGGTTTCCCAAAATGCCCACGTTAAATACATTCATGACATCCTTGAGCTTGAGAGGGAAATTATTAGTACATCAAAAAAAAGAAGTTGACCATTGTGAGGTAGCAATTCAAATTTTGTTTTTTTTTCAATTTTGCGACGAAATTTTGGAGGTTTTTTTTTTTTGTAGGTATCAAGGGCGAAACAAGAAATTTTGGTTGGTGCGCTTAATTTTTTCTTTCAAATTATGTAAGACGAATGCCTTGGTAATAATGAGAAAATAAGTTTCTTATTAAGAGAATACATGCAAAATCTTGCACACACACTGAGAAGATAGAAATTTTGATTTAAAATTACCTTTGATGGGTTTTTATATTTTTTCCAAAAAAAAAAAAAGATACTGCATGAGAGGGTCGATTGTCATGCAA
The DNA here is from genome assembly GCA_020921065.1 of Vaccinium darrowii. Lineage (NCBI taxonomy): Eukaryota > Viridiplantae > Streptophyta > Magnoliopsida > Ericales > Ericaceae > Vaccinium > Vaccinium darrowii. The sequence continues at coordinate 42,890,302 of CM037152.1, read as the reverse complement.
AAAGTTAAGATGTCTTTTTCATTATCAACGTTAAGGTAATATCACTTATGAATTACTTAACATTCAACTACAAGTAAAAATACTTTTAATGTATTTGAATGGAATACTTGAGGTAATTTATAACTTATGTGAAGTACTTGGATTCAATATTAAGTTTTTAATTGGAGTCAAATCTTATTAAGTTACAAATCTCTTGTAATAATGGGGATTTTAGAAAATTGAGTGAGGTCAGTTGACCTTGCCTACAACACGCTCGCCCCTATTAGGGCTCTTATGTTTGCTGGCTAGATTGAGTATATCATCGAACAGAGAAAAAGCAAGCATGAAACAAAAGAAAAAGATTTGGTCGCGATTTGATCTATGAAAGAGAGAGATCTTAACATGAGAATCCTTCAACAAAGCTTTCAGATTGTCACAAAAAAGACTAGAGAGAAGCTGACACCAATGGGTAGTTGAGAAATAGCCTTTAAGTGATTGGAAAAATATTTTTGGCATATAATCATAAACCATCTTCACTGGTTTCATAGTTTGGGTTTTGAAAAGAAAATGATTGAGCCTACAATCATTAGCAATTTTTCTATAGTTTGATTATTAACTTCACAATTCAAAAATTCTGGATCCGCCCCTACATTTAGCAGTGTCTTGGTTTCTACAACAATCGCCATTACGTCTTATTTTTCCTATTTTTGGAACTCAAAACATGATGGTTTATAAAGCAATCGAATCCAAACCCATCTGTTAGGAAAATTACCTAGTATTACAACGTCATTTTGCACCTATTGTTTAAATGGAGACCGAACCGCAGGTACAACGAGGGCTAAGTTCTCTAATAGAAAATCAAATCCCTGATTTTATCCATTCATGAAAACATGTGATAAAATTGGTAAATTTGTACGAATGAATAAAATCAAGGAGTTGATTTTATCAAAATCTTGATAGAAATCCATTGGAGAACAACCCCGATCTGTATTGCGGGATAGGTTACAGTTAGGCATTGACTGAAATATTCTGTATGTCGAAGTGAAAGTAGACGCCAATCGAGTTATGAAACTTCTCGAGGATACAAAAACATATCTTCGGTTCAATGGCAACACAGAGGGGTACTTATGTCCAAGTATATTATCCTGGATGGTACTCTTTTAGAACTTGGAAACCGCGACGGCTCAAGCATGGAGGGGAGTAGGTCAGGGTCCCATGCCTCCCACCTAACAGCATTTTTTTTTTTGGAAGGGCACCTAACAATTGATAGAGCTCGACAAGGGGAGAATTTTTTCAGCGCCAGATGGATATTACGCACGTGCTATCCGCTCGGCAATCTCAGTCATCCAAAAGGCAATCCGACGATCAAGAAGAAGAGAGAGAATGGTCGGGTGAGAGGAGAGAGAGGAAATCAATTTGGGCCGTTCAAAATACTTTTGGACGGCTGAGATCGTGCTCGGCATGGACAGGTAGTACCCATTCGGTACCCAAAAGTTTTTCCGACAAGAGGTACGGATGTGCTCAAATCGGCGTGTGCTGCTTATGGGTCTGTCTCACACAAATTATTCAAGCTATTTAATAGTTTTAAATAATTTTTTTGAGAGGCCTTGAAATGAATGAGCACAATCGAATATCGAATAACTGTAACTCTATAAGTGTTTGATTCAATGTTTTGATTTTTCATTTAGAATCTCACATTTTGAATGAAAATTTGATACAGTATATTACTTACAATTATCCGATAAAGCTGATATTTCACAAAACCATATATAAATTTATTTTAAAATTAATTAACAACTTGAATAATTAGTGTGAGACCTGAAAATAGGATCTGCAGACTCTCTGTGCACTCATGGTGCACTATACTTATGCCAATTCATAACACAGTTTGGGATTCACTCTCCTTGGCCCTTTCCATGCAGGCTCTCTGTGCACTCTTTGTTGGTGCACTACATACTTTCTCCCGAAAAAATTCAAATTTTTTTCATAAATTAAAATTGATCATTGATATCTAGTAAAATGCTAAAAAAAACATTCAAATTTTTCTTTAAAAAAAATCCATTCTCTTTAATTTATAGTTTTGCAAACCGGACTATATTTTGGGACCGATGAAGTACAATATGCTGCCTACTTATATATGTCCTGGTGGTCCTCACCAATAGTGCATCAGCGGAGTGATCCGGGGTGGGTGCTATGCGGTATGTGTTGTGCGCCTTGTTGTGCGGCAAAACTACGTCACTTTGCTTGATTTTTGTGCACATTTCCAAAGCTTCCAAGGGCCTTGTTTGGAGGAAGAAAAAACCATTACAAAGTGTCTAAACCCAAAGTGCTTAAACCCTAAACCTGAAGTGCCTAAACCCAAAGTGCCTAAATCCAAGTGTCTAAATCTACTATACCCTACCCCAAAGAGCCTAAATCCCCTAAAATTGAACCCCAAAATTAAACCCCATATTTAACTCTCTAAACAGGGCCCTTGGATATACTAAGAAAATGAGCAAAACGATGTAGTTTTGCCGCACAAGATAGTGCACAACACGTACCACACAGCGCCTCCCCCGGATTCCAGCGGAGTATATTACTAGCAAGATTCGTATTCTACAAAAATAAAAATATAGGGGAAACTGTTATACAATCGAAGTAGTATTTTTCTTTTCTTAATAAATACTTTTAGGGCATATCGTTGACTAAATATTGATAACTAGAACAATGTGGCCGATACAAAAAAAAAAACAGTAGAATACGAGCATCTCCAATGGGTTCTTAAACTGACACCCTATTTAGGCTCCCAAGTGATATAGACAAATTTAATAAATGTTAAATCGTTGTTGTGTTCCAATGGGCTCTCTACAGTAGCTTCCAAGGTTGGCTCCTAGTTGGTGTGCTAAATTTAGGGAGGGAGTTGGGAGTGAGAAAAAGAGAGACAGAGAGAAGGAGAAGAGAGATGAGGAAATGGACCCATTTATATTTTTTGTTCAAAAATCACATCTAGGACACTTTATAAGCCAATTCTACGAAGCTCGTTGGAGTATGCTTCTACTCATAATTAGTAAATTCTTAGCACATAAAACTGAACCCCGCTGAGTCATTTTAAAGATTGCAATGGATCATTTTAGGAGCAAAATTTTAAAAACGCGTAACTGCTGTGCATGTCAAAACGGCGTCATTTTGAAGGTAAAAACGTGTGGAAAAAAAAGGAGCCAACTCATCCAACAAAACCCCAAAACATTCGGCCGGAGGAGCCACTGCACTTGCCAGACCCAGTGTTTTCCGACGAACTACACTTCCATTTCAACAACGGCGGTTTTCCGGATGAACCTTTTAGCTCCTCTTTTTATTTTTATTTATATTTTTTTTGCCTTCAAAACGACACCGTTTTGACATGCACAACAGCTGTTGTGTGACCATTCGGGGCTTGCACAGTAACCTCCCCCGTCCACTCTAACATGTAACTAACATGAAAAAGTCTTAACAAATTGAACCCTTAAAGTTAGGGTAACAAATATAAATCACAACATTGTAATAGACGATAACATGCCTAATTTCCTTATTATAGGATGTAATTACACCCAAAAATGCCTTACAAACCATATCTTTCTTCTGAATTTATACACACTTGATGCCCATCTTGTTTTTCATTTGCTAAAATGAGAATTTCTTAAAATTAAGTGGGTTGATTCTAGCAAATGAGGAAACATATGCTAAAATCAACCCATTTTCCATTTTGCTAAAATGGGTTGATTCAATCGAATGTGGGAAAAATTACAGTGTCAAACCGAAATCCAAAGAACAATTTCCTCTGATATATTATAAGAACAGAATACAACGGAAATTTACAATAACAGAAATTGACAGAATATGAAAACAGAGATACAAACAGTGCCGAGTCGTGTGTAACCACACTCTCCTTAACAAAGATGTGCCGCCTACCGTGGGTGTTGTAGGTTGAATCGACGTCCTCGTCCCAGGATACAACAGCTAGAACCACAACCACCGGAACACCACCGCTGGAAGCCTTGGCGAACTGTAACTCTCGTCTGCCTCTCTCTCACAAGAACGAATTCTGAAGTATTTTGATACACGAATTTCTGGTGATGAAACACACAATGGAGCTGCCCATTTATAGCTGGAAAATGGAGCTGAAATCATCAATACGGGAATAAAGGGGAGCCTCCCAATTCAATGACGAAATTGAATCTGCCAATGAATTCTGCAATTCATTTCTGATTCTGTAACAGCCAACTTGATTACGAATTTGAATGGGGTTGAAACCTGCCATTCAATCTCCATCATGGGGAGGCTACATGGTGTTTACAGCCAGCAATAAACACCATAATATCTGCCATCGTATTGAATCCGTGGGGAGGTCTCGGTTGCCTCGGGAGACCCTCCGAGTGCCCCGCTTTCATTCACAAAATTTCCAACATGGAATTCCATTTTAGCGCATTTTGGTGTCCATCTCTTTTTTCTCCTTCATATTTTCCTCATTAATGTATTGTTCAACGTTGAAATCAAGCTATTCCAGAAAAACACCCAGGCTAATTGGCACATCTGGAATATTTCCACTGCAATCTCGAAAATGTCTTGGTTCTGCAGCCAAATGTTTTAACATGTACCCAAAAAAGAACAAGTGTTTTAGCAATTTACTTCTCTGTAGGATTGTGAAGGAGTTTTGCATATCAAACAGTATAAATTTGTTGTTTATTTAGCACTATTCAAAGTTAATGGATCCAAAATTTAACCAAAGAATGACCCCTAAATGAATCCAAGGGGTAGGAGAACATTAGTTTTCAACTATAGACTACAGTCTTGATATTACATACTTCTTTTTAATACGGCTAAAGATAGCATAACCACTCTCTTTTTTATACAAGTTATGTTGACGTAATGAACGTTAGCATTGGAGCAACAAAAAAGACAATGACTATTTTAGGCTTTCTTAAACGCTATTCCTTTTATACAGGAGTAAATGTTCTCTTTCTATGCCCGGGAAAATAAAATAAAATCACTAGTGTTATCTGTTAATTCCCTTTATAATCCTTGTGTTCCCTTCTCGAAAGAAAAATATATATATTGTTTTTCACCCTCTAGCAAACATCAAATCCTCCACAAGAACAGTCTTTGCTTATTACTTTTCTTGTTAGCAAATACTATACGCCATGATAGAAAAGGAATCAGAGATGAATTTACTTTTCTTGTTAGCAAAACCATAAGGGAAATTTGGTTCCATTTGGGATCATCATATAGGGCTAAAAATGATTCATTGTGCGGTTGGTTTGAGCTTCATTTTCGGCCTGCACTTCATTGTCATAAACAATAGATAGACATCGAAACCACATGAAAAACCACAATAGCACAATTAAAGTTAGAGCAAATAATCTACTTTCTAGCGCCACGCCGATGAGATGCATCACATCAAAGAGATAGGGCCTAATCTGACGGCCTTCTTTTCCTCCCAAGAACAGAAGCTTTCTGGAATCTAGGTCCACCCATTCTCCACTTTTTAAATGCTGCCATTGAGGATTGGCCGGCCTCGTACACTGTAACAAATATTAAGCATATCATTAATGCTCATCCTAATGATAACAACAGTTGTGACATTTCAACACAGCTTAGTATTAAAAATGAGTAAAAGATTATAGAAGTCTCACATTTCATTTCTTCTTTTGTCAAAATTGTCAAGAATTTAGGAGCCACAGCCAATGCTGCAGTTTGTGCCTTGATCAGTACTTCCTTATACCTAGTTTGGAACGCAGCTAAAAGCAAAAATGCAATGCTCTTATCGCCAGCTCTGTCCATCAAAATCAAACAGCTTTAGCAGAAAACAAAATTATTGAGCTAGTTTTAGCAGTAAAGCAATGTTAAAGCAAGCAAGTCGACTAACTGGTTGCCTATATTCAATCCAACATCAGAAATGGAGAGAAAAACAATACCGTAATTCAAACTGTTCCATCGTCTTAGAGGTAATTAGCACTATCAAAGGATGGAAATTCTGGAGCTACATCAGATTAATAAGACCCCGAGGGATGGAATCAGGAGCTGAATTGAGCTCTCTCTCATTGAAGCGAGGAAACCATCCAGAACAATGTACACAATCTCTGCAGCAGCTATATATCCCATGTAGAATGAAGGAATGCTAGGATCCTCTCTAACAAAGCTAAGGACCCCACCAAAGTATTTACCATCTGCTAACCCTTCGCCTAACCACGTGACTCAAAAGGTTAACCTCAAGTTATACAGTAGCTTGATGAGTGCCCTTATATATCAAACCATACTTTTGTGAAATCCCGATGTGAGATGTCACAAAAGTATTGCCAGAGACATAATTTTTCTCTAAGCAGGTGGCGAACACTAAATCTGGCTAATGTGTTTATCTTGGAACATTTCTACAAGGCTGCTGATTAACAGACGGACTTGAGCCGTGTCTTGGGCATTGTTTTCTGTGGTTGTTACTATGATTTTGTTTGTGACTCTGAATTTTGATGTTTGCTCTGGCTGAGCTGTGTGGCTTATTTTGATGATGCATCTGAGCTGTGTCTTGCCTTGCTTGGTGCAGTGGCTGTCAGACTATTCTAGACATTCTTAATATCCATATATCCAGGTATAACAATATCCAGTACTGTCCTCATTGGGTAGGATCCCACAATGGTGTATTCTCTGTGGCTGCTGTATAAGATTTTCTGAATCATGAGGAATGTGATTTGAAAGGGTGGAAATGGGTATGGAAATCAAAATCCCTCAAAAAATCGAAGGCTTTATCTGGCTTCTCCTCCATGACAGACTCCCAACCAGTTAAGAGCTCAAAGGGGGGTTATTACCACCGACTTCTGCCCTAGATGTGGATCCACCAATGAGGACAGTTCTCACCTCCTAAGAGAGTGGGTTAAAGCCAAGGCTATTTGGCTACTTTTACCTAATAGCCATTGGGGAGAAAGTAGACTTGAATGCTCGACCGCGGGTTGGATTTCTTCCAATCTCAAACGAAAACGCAAGGCAGGAATAGGCATTTATGTGTCTTGGAAAACTCTTTTTACTGAGGCAAATCTGTAAAGATTGGAACAAAATGAGTTTTGATAACATTGATGTTGACCCAAATCATAGTTTGAGAAACATCATCACTTATTCCTCCGAAATCACCGAGGCATTCATATCCACTTTGCACAATGGCTATCCTCACAATGCTCTAATTTCTTGGATTCCCCCTAGTGCAGCTGGTTTAAAATTCAACACGGATGGCTGTTGATACGAAAGTAATGGGAAAGTGGGATTTGGTGGACTCTTCAGGGACCATAGAGGAATAAAGCAGCTGGGATTTTACAGGAAGCTTAGATGCAGCTCCAGCTTGGAGACAGAGATTTGGACTTTATACCGTGGGCTAACAACTATTCTCGAGAAAGGTCTAAATAACGTGAAGATTGAGTCTGATTCCGCAATCGCCATTCAAATGATCACGGAAGGTCCTACCAATGGACATCCTCTATCAGCGTTAGCCATTGATGCAAAGACCGTATTGGCACAAATAGGATCTACTCTTGGACATATCTAAAAGGAGGCTAATCAAAGTACGGACCACCTGGCATGTTTGGGAGCAGAACAATTGGAGGACTTGGTGGTGACGGAATAATCATCCCAACCAGTGAGCCACTTTGTTCTTGAAGATGGACTGGGAATCAGTTGTCTTAGAGATTAGTTTACTTTCTGTTTTAGACTCCATTAATGTCTGTACTTGATACTCTTTCTACTTCGTTTTGAATGTTTAATTTCCGTTGCAGCAAAAAATAAATAAATAAATAAATAACATTGGCTGTGTCTAGTCTTTCCCTGCTTGTGGGAATGACTCTTTGCTTTTTGCTGCAGTTTTTCCAATGGGTATGCCTCCTAGTTCTCTCTTGGCTGCATGTGTTTTTTCTGAAATGAAAATCTAACTTACCAAAAAGAGGCACCATTGAAGGAACAAATGCTGCCTACTGCACTACTCACTATTTGAGACGATTATGGCACAGGTACACATTTTCTAGATTAACAAAGAATGTTGGTACAATATAGTTTTGACTAGCAATCAAGGTCGAAAGTTTAAGGGATAGTCTTCTTCAGGAACGATTGTAATTGGGTTTCTTCAATGGAAGAGAAGGCTGCAAGGGTATGTAGCTTTAGGATTTGTACCGATGTGAGAAGAGGCAAGGCTTTCATGTTAGATTAAGCAGGGGAAAAAAATATAAAGGTATAAGCCTATAAGCTTCCAGAGTTGTATCTTGGCTCTTGGATAGACCGAACATATGGAACTATCAACAAAAGGTTTTCCAGTACAAAGAATGGTTAAGAATTGCAGACGTAAACAATGCAATCGATTAAGAAAAGTACGTGATAAGTCCCCTATATTGTTAATAAAGGGACTTATCTCCCTTATTTTTGTCACTCACGCATGCATTTTATAGCTTTTATACGATTGATATTGCGCGTGGGTGTATTTTGGTAATTTCAGGTGAAATGGGAGAAAAAGACGTGTTTTAACGCCACGTAATGTCCAAGAGATGCCCGAGCACCGGAGGCCACATGGCACCCCGCCACCGAGTCCCAGGAATCAAGGAATAAAGTTTTGAACAAGACTCGGGAAGCCTAGAAGTCATGACGACAAGTCGGAAGGTCAAGGGATCAAGCCAAAGAAAAATCTCAGTTTTTACACTTTCAACCGGTTGACACTTTTTGCTCTACAGGTTGAAGCGAACCAGAAAGTTTTTCAACCGGTTGACACTTTTTGCTCAACCGGTTGAAGCTGCATTTTTCTGCAACTTTTGAGCCCGATCAAGAAATATCTAGTGGCAAATTTGTAATAACTTTGGATGACTTTTGGGGCCTTTATAAGGTCCCCAACCTCAGAATTTTAGGGTTATCACTACCTAAGCTTAGTTCTTCACTCTCTCTCTCTCTCTACCTCCATAGTTGTTCTTAGCATAAGCTCTACCTTCTCTCTAGATTTACATGCTTTCCACTTAGATTCAAGGTATTTCCTCTTGTTTAATGTTGTACTTGTTGAGACCTCTATATAAATCTAGTTTATTTCCGTTTTTATCGGTGAATGTGTTTTCTTGTTTTTCTAGCTAATTCCTCCAAAATCTCTAGTTTGTAAGTGTTGTTTGTGATTTCTTCAAGTATTAAAGTTGTAGGTAGGCTTATAATCTTTCATAAAAATCAGTTTATAAAGTCATATGTTATGTTCTTTATTTCCTTCATAAAATTAGTCATGTTTTCCTTAGTTATGGTCGAGTAGTCGGTTTAGGCTCGGTCTTGGGGTGAGTAGCACCCCGTGACTTAGGCTCATTCACTCTCCTCACCAAAATGCAAACATTGCTTGTTAATCAAAGAGTTAGGGTTAATTTTATGTATCAAAATTTGGGTTTGTTAATCTCTTTGATCACACGTAGCCAAGGGCTTGACCACTTGGCACGTGTGATGCTTAGGGCGATGTCAATCAAAATGTTTGAATAAATGGCACAAGAATCCTACTCTTTGAGAAACACCATTTCTAGTTAAACGAGTTTAAATACCAAATCTTCCGTTCGGGGTCGTTTAACGACGCCCCGAGCCGGTTATTTTAGAGGAGAACGAATTGGCCTAAGTCATTGGTGTTGTGAACCCCTTGACTTAGCCTTGTTTTAATTAGTCTTTTTAATCTCGCGTCATTTACGAAGTTAAGTGAATTCCACCCCCAAACTACAAAGCCAAGTTTGCCGCTTTAAGGCTAAAACCTACACTTGCAAGACAACTCTCACGCCGGGTGCGTTCGGTCCCTGTGGATTCGACCCGGTCTTACCGGTTATTATGCTACCGCCGGCCTAAACCCTACGCTTGGGGAAACAACAATTGATATACAATCCAAGGTCGCAAGCAGTACGTAGGAATCACTTCTAGCAAAACCTTAGCCCTTCTATCCCATTAAGTCATTCTAGGAAAACCGGAGCCCTTTGTTAGAGCTTGTCGCACATTGGTTAATCATAACCTCCGGAACTATTGTAGGAGCCTGGACAGCCTCTCCACTTATTGCCAATTGGTCTTGAGTTGGATGCTTTAATGTATCAAAGCTAAGCTTTCGGAGTCTTTTGGACAAGACTATTAATTAGTTGCCCTGTTATTTGTGCCTTAAGCGCACCTTGTTTCATTGTTTGTTGTGATCTTTGTGCTATGGATCTTTTGTTTACCTCTCCACAGTTAGGGGTCGCACGTGCGGGGGTGTGTTAGAGCTTGTCCCACATTGGTTAATTATAACCTCTGAAACTATTATACAAGCCTGTGCAACCTCCACTCATTGCCAATTGGTTTTAAGTTGGATGCTTTAACACCCTTCTATCCCTTTAAGACTTTAAAGCTCTAAGTAGTTCTCCAGCACTAACCATGCCTACAAGACCTAAGCCCCACCTAGAAATTTCGCTATTTCGTAAATTTCCCTTAGCTTTCTTCCTTCTTAATCCCTCTGTACGGATTGTAGCAATTGGCTCACAAGGCTTCACTTATCTCATCTATATAGGTTTTCCCAAGCACAATATTCATGAGGACACGGTTTGAACTATGAGAAAATACCACCGTGGAGTCGTGGACCAACTTTTATCTTATTGACGTAAGAGAGCACAAGTGAAAAGCAATTATTTCGTAAATTTCGCTATTTTCTAAATTTCCCTTAGCTTTGATCTAGGAGAATCTAAACATACTCAGCTAATTTCTAGTCACCAAAATTGAGGAACCTATAGAAGGAGAAACTATCTTTGAAAACAAGTGAAAAGCAGTTAAGAAATACTTAAGTTCGTGAATATACGGAGTAATTGTACCTGCATTGTTCCTTTAAAAATGGATTGGATAAACCCATCACAAAAGGCATCACTGATAGTTCTAGATTTCAGTGCAAAGAACGTTTAAAGGGGTAAAGGACCTTACAGTGAAAATAGTTTGCATCCCAGTTCATAAAAGTATGGACAACGATTCTTTAGATCAACATGTGCAGCATCAGCTGCAAGCTCGTCCCTTGTTCTGGCATTGACAAACAAAATACAAGAGACACAAGGAGAAAATAAAACTAAGAGCAAATCAAGGCTTTCAACTAAAAGATATCCAACTATTTCACCATGCCTCTACTTTTACGGGATGCATATTATAGTAGGATTAACAGCCACATTTCTCAGTCCTACCAAATAGGATTCAAAATACTCAGTCCCTCATTTTTTCCTTGAGATTAGATAATAGAGCATGGTCAGAGGGGCCAAAAGTCATACAGAGAAAAGATATAAAAGGTTTTTGTCTGAAATGAAATGGCATGAAGTAGGCCATGACCTGCAAGCTAGCCCATTTAAATCCTCTTCTTGTATTGTAAGTTAAGCAAAAAAACTGTCAGCCAGAGATATTAGTAGGTTTACTTTTGATTGAAACACGGGGGTAGACTGATGGATACTGCTTGTCTCAGGTGTAGCTCACGAGCAAGCCAAAAAGGCAGCTCTACCCTTGAACCTTGTTCAACCTGCGATAGAGAAACACAAACCATCAATGTGGAGTCAGTGACACCCTCCCCTTGAGATTCCTTAGAATTTGCCTCATTTACCAGCCTTGGAATTCACCTTGTTTGTTTCATCACTAGAATCAAAGAGCCCAACTCCATTAGCAGCCACTTGGAATACCGCAGGGACAAGCTGCACAGAGTACCAAGCACATGTGACAATGTGAAGAAGAAATTCAGCAGTCAGACCATACAAAAGAGAAGAAACAAAGAATACCTCGTCTTCTGCTATAATATCATCAAGGTCATAGTACTGGGACATTTCGAATGCGAAGAAACTCGCCGTGTATTTTTACAGTCTACCCTTAATCCTCTGATATAGTTCACTGAAGCAACGGATCAATCTTTGTTGAATGTATCAGGCATTGAGCTTTCTGTATCCTGCACATCAATGGAAAGAGAGACAAAATATTTATACGCACGTACACATATGTAGGCCAATATTGTCAACTTTAAGGACAGATGCACAAAAAAAATAACTGAAATGCATCAATACATAAGTATTGAAGTAGGAATCATCATTCAACGAAAGCATAGATCAGTTTAAGATCCACTTTCAAGCCATTTCATTAGTTTCACATCCCATCAGTTATGTCTTGCAACTAAGTTGTTATGTTTATTGTAGAATCCTTGGATTTTATTAAATTCTAAATTCATCAAATACATAGACAAAAAGGTGAATAACTTAATGCCTAGAGGGAAATAAAAACATTTGCGAATGGACATCTTGTCTAGCAAATAGAAGGGAACCATAATAGCAGTCCGGTGTAACGACAGATGTAAGTGTTATGAATCAGGACCTTGTATTGCCTGACGTCCTAGGCATCAGTTTCTAATGTTCGGGAGAAAATATACTAACAAACTGGACCATAAATAGTATCTAACAATCTCAAAAACAAACAGTTTTCTAACCATATTACCCCTTATTTTAACTCTACAATATTGAACAATTTTATGGCAGCATCGTTCTTAGACAATAAACAACAAATAATATCCTCTGGCTTTAACAAGATGCCACAAATTCTTTAGCTTGGGAGACGTTAGAGTGCTTATATGCAAGGATGGACTGCCACCGTCAAGTTTACAACAACAAAAAAACACTTAATCTCAAACTATCACAAAATTAAATAAGGTCACACGTTTGTCACGTATTTTTTTTATTGGATTTGCATTTGGTCATTTAAGGTTGAAATTTAGCATCCGGCCGCAGTTATAATAATTTTCTAGTTCCTCAGAATGACGAATTATTTCGTATAATGTCTAAAAATGAAACCTGGAATGAACTAGAAAAGAAAAAAGGTAAGGGGTCAGCTTTTCAACTGTCAGATCGATCATAATTGAACCGTTTAACCAACATCATAAACAGTGAATAATCTGTAAAAGATGAATCAATTAAAATGTAACCCAGAGCCTTTCATTTGGCTATAGCGTACATAAATGTCACACTGGTCACACCGGTTAACTGCTAATTTGCAAAACAGTTCAGAAACATGTCTAGCCAGAACAAAGACCAAGAATTCCTGTGTTTATTTGGTATCTACATTATATTGGAGTCAAGAGATCCACAAAATCTAGACACCAAGTAAAGGAACGACTCTCAGTTTGACAACTCAAAACTTAGCAGTGAATGGGTCTTATACAAGCAAGAAAGACACGGAGGGAGCTAGTTAAGGCAAAACGATAGAGCTATCGAACTAAGGCCAGTCCCATATCAAGAAGTTTTTCATTTCCAATCACAGTAAATGACTTGTTCAAACCCTAGCACTGCGTTTCTATTGGTTATGCCACATCTAATTATGTGCCAAGAGCCTTTTTTTTTAGCAAGTGATTTTGTTATTAGAAAACAACCACAAAAAAAGAAGACAAGGGGATGGCCTTGGACCCCCGAACGATACAAGAACAACTACGAAATGGCCGCAAAACAAACAAGCTAATCGCCTAATCTACACAAAACAGTAAACCTAGCAAGACCTATGCACAGAACTTCACATTCAAGGCCTCCCTGTCTTTGCCCTCACAGAAGTGTTCTTCACTTACCTCCTTGAAAACAAACAAGCTCGCACATCTTCAATGCTAGTCCGCAAAACCGCTTCCTTAACCCCATGCTTACCCTGAAAATTGTAGCATTCCTCTCCCCAAATATATGATAAATGGCAGCAGAGAAAGACAATTCAAGCAGGGGATTCTAGCAGAGGAAGAGCTGCAATTCTGCATTAACCATTCTAACTCCTGAGCAAAACCCAGAGCACCTCTTCTCACCACCTATACAACACATGCTGCCAAATCCACCCAGAGGAAGGGCATGCAGAAAATAGGTGACAATGGTTTTCTTCTTCCCTATCACAAAGCACACAAGGGCATTAATAATAGTCCCCCGTCCTGCAAGTCGGTCTCTTGTCGCTAGACTGCCTAAACAGACCATCCACTGAATCACAGCCATCTAGGGACACTATAATTGAACCACAAACAATGGAATTCCAACTAACAGTACTCCTCACTGTCCTCAGAGCCTCCCAAGCTGATTTAGAAGTAAACTCCCCAGGTCTAGTTAAGAACCAACTAAACACATCTTCTCCCTGAATATAAGGCCTCAGCTCCACAGGGCTACACCTCACAATTTCTTGAATCACATAACTAGCTCTTGGCCATCTCCAATTACCATCAACAATGATAGAGCTGACTTTTGCTGACAGACTTCCCCAAATTAAAGACCACAAATTTGCGCTTGGCCCCTCAAAGTTAAATATCTTATCATTGCAGTAACACCCTCCAGGTATGCCAAAATTAAGAGATAGACATAGATGAATGCCCATTGCAAACATCTTTTGCTCTCTCTATTTCTCTATGTCGTTTGTTTTGCAGGGGTGAGACTGAGTCCTGACAAAAGCACCAAGAACAGGGAATTCAAAGAGGGGAATGGTTGCAGCCTCCCGCCACTCTACGCACAAACAGCACAAAGCTCCTCCAACACACGAAGCAGCTCCTAGAATCCCCGCTCGTCTCTCTACTTCATGACTGCAACAATCTCAACTATGTCAAATGAATCCACACAGAAATCATTCTATATGGCCTCCTCTAATCCAGTTTCCTTTTCACCAAACTCATTTGCATGCTCACCAAACTCATTTGCATGCTCACCAAACTTAATGCTCCAATGAACCCACACGGGCCACACCCACTCCTTGTCTTCGAACATGTCAAACAACCCAACCACTTTCTGTGCACTTCCTTGATTCGTGTCATTATGCCTTTGTGGTTATTCCCTTCAACGACCCCTTGTTTACGTTTTCCTCCGTTTTCAAGGCTAGTACTTCTGCTATTGATGTTGGTTTGGGCAAGCAGATTCATGCCCATATAATTTCCAGTAGTACTAGTGACATAGCTAAACCCCTCTGCATTCCAATATTCTAGAGGTGTATTATAGAATTGGGACCCAACTAGAAATCTTATTCAGTTGGTCCTTCTAAAAAGCCATGTGAAACTCCCATTGTTTAAGAATCATAAGCGGTAAGCCTACCACCAAAATGCCAAGGACCTTTTTCAATTGTCGACCTACATCCTTCTATTAATTATTATTTAACTTAACATACTTAAGTTTTAATATTGGTCCACTACTAACTTGCAAAACAGTTCTCAAACCTTGTTGAGCCATAACAAAGACCGATAATTCCTGTTTTCATTTGCTAAATCCCCAAAATCCGGACACCAAGGAACGGCTCTCTGTTGAACAACTAGACACTAAACGGCGAATGCCTCTTATACAAACTAGAAAGACATGTAGAGGCCTGGATAACTTAAAAAGAGCCACAAAACTAAAATCCCAAATCAGGAGGTTTTCAGGATAAATTACTACTTCAAACCCTAGCACTGCGTGTCTAGTGGTTATGCCACATCTAATCACAGGCCCAGAGTCCTAGTTTTTATTTGTTCAATTACTCACAAAACTTTGGGGAAAATGTTAAGTTATTTTGTTGCTATGTATTGATTGGGTTTATAGAGAAATTCATGAGTTCAATTATATGCAGATGTTGAAAATTGGATTATTAAGAGGAGTTGACATGGTGGTTGAGCGAGATGGTGAGATAGATGGAGATGCGATTGTTACATTATTGGTTTAAATTGGCTATGTGGTGAGCGTGGTGGCTTTCCAATACATATGAATATACATTCATAAGATGTTGAGAGAGAGAAAGAGAGAGATTGCTTACAGGCGAAAGAGAGAGAAAGAGAGATCGAAGCAGTCAGATCTGTAAGACGACGCAGATACACCGCATGAAGCAAGCGAGGGCAAGGGTCGACCAAAGCGGATTGGAAGAATCCTTAACACCAGATTGATCTGAGCAGTACTGAGGAAGAAAATGGAAGCGAAGATTTTGAGGGAGAGTACTGAAATACGAGTACAGCATGAGCTAAAATGGCAAAGTTTTGATTTTACCTCCAGCCCTCCCAGATCTCTTGGCGCCCAAATCTCATTGGAATTTTCAACGTGGTTGCAGGGATATGCAACGGCGTCGGTTCGGGTATTTGTAAGACCTAAACCAAACACGAAAGGTGCAGAAATAAATTTAAACCTCGATTCATTCTCACTCGTCCATAATCCGAATTATTGGATTATTCGTTGTCTTTACTCAAATTTTTTTGCATTTGTTTGTTTTGTGTCAAGATTTTGTGATTTCTAAATTCCTTTCGACGAGACGAATTTAACAAGTATAAATTTATGGCCAAACCAAATATTTTTTTGAATAAAACCGAAAATACTTGGATTATTGGTAGTATAATTTTGGCTTTGTTAAAAAAAAATTAGTTTTGACCATAATTTTATACTTGTTAGATTTGTCTCGTCGAGAGCAATCCAGAAACCATAAAATCTTGACGTAAAACTAACAAATAAAAAAAAAAAAAAGATTAAGTTTTTTTGCCAAATCACCCCTAACTTGCGATTTTTTTTTTTTGTCTTTATTAAACAAATTTCACATATTTTTTACTTTTATACCAAACTTTTGGTAATTATACGTTCATGTCAATGAGAGGAGTCGAAACTAGCTTATTTTGAGAAAAATTCAAGAAAAAACAGCTAAAAACAACTTAAACCGGTCAATGACATCGAAACAAGCAATATACTGTAAATAATAAGTGCAATTAATCAACACAATAGCGGGTTTCGGCGCCGGGATAGGATTGCTAAGGAGGTGGGAGCTTTAAAATTGATGTTTGGTTGGAATTTTGTTGGGTGGATTATTAGTACCAAGGGATTGCCAATCCCCCAATTTGATGGGATTAGCCAACCCATGGGGGAGGTGTTATTACCAATCCTATTCCATGGGATTGAAGATAGAAAGACTTTTATGCCCTCCCTTTTTATATCTATTCACACAATTATCCTCATCTATATAAATAAAGAAAACCCAGAAAACTTCACTATTCGTGGTATGATGTTCTGAGCAATAATTTAATGGAAGTTCACAAATGTCTGTTCATGTTTTTCTATCTTTACCTTCGGGGTGTTTCGGCCTGGAATTTTTTTTTTTTTTTGCCTTTATTAAATTTTGTTTCGCATTTGTTACTTTTGCGTTAATTTTTTTGTCAACTGTTGATTCGTCTCAAAAAGATAATATAATAAGTTAACTAATGCCAATAGATTAGAGTTTGTTTATTTTTTTATTCACCTTGTCAAGACGAATCAATTAAAAAAAATAAAGACCCAAAGCTAACTAATGCCAGTAGTTGCTACTCCCAGTTAAGATCCATCCCATTTTGTGTTGTTCATTTGCTTACAATTTTTTGGTTTTGGTTATGGAAAGAAATTCATAATGTAGTACTCAATTACTGGTCTATGGTTTTCAACTTATTGGAAAATGCCACAATTAGGAATGCTTTTATCTGGGAGTAAGCATTTCAAATATTAATTGGAAATCTGGGGAAAAAATTTGTTATCCATTTTAAATTTGAAAAAAAAATTTTGACAAAAATAATTGATTCCAAATGAATATGTAATAAACGGTCAAATGGTTCTTGAACTCCAGTGGCATTTCATGATTCCGCTGTGATAAAAATGGTGTTTCAATGGAAGGGTAGAATTGGAAACAAATTATTTTTACCCAATCCTATTCTAAGCAAAACAAACATGTTATTAGTAATCCCATGATCTAATCCTGTGCAAAACAAACATGTGAGAATGATTTATCTCCTCATTAATAATCCCATCACATTACCAATCCCAATCCCACCTCATTACCAATCCCTCCAAAATGAAACCTCGTATCAAACGGGGCCTATGTATCCATCGATCCCATCCTCCAAGTACAAATGCAACATCACCATAAAGTTTATCATAAAATTAAGGCCAGATTTGGTCTAATAAGTCTCTTGACTTATTTTTTCATATTTATTTAATTTACGATATTCACCGGTCACACTTAGATAAGCGAAGTGGGTAAATTGCAGAAGAAAACTGGATTGTATCATTACACATACAGATGAGTTATTTCTGATTATTACTCTCAATTCTATATCTATCTATCTCAACTCATTACCCAAAACCTCCCTTAAAGTCTAAACCAAACAAACTTTGAGTGTCTGCGATCAATCTATAGGCTGAGTTTCACATTTTTAGCACCCAATACTAAAAGTCATTTTTGTCTAAACGTACTAAAAATAAGTGCTAAACGGCCATTTTGTTTCCCATAAGCTAAAAAAATTTAAAAGTACTCAAAGTTTGACTTCCCTTTAATTGACGTGCTAAATTAAAAAAAAAAGGGAGGGATTTAAAAAAAATACCTGGGATGCTTTTAACAATGAAAAATTGAAGTGTTAAAAAGTAATTGTGCTAAGAACGGGAAATTCAGGTTTATTTTGGCCTAAATGGTTAAGCATGACTTTTGCTTTATGACTTATAAGGGAGAAAACAAATTTTTTTTGGACTTATTTTAGCCTAAAAAGATGTAAAAGTTACTTATTAGCCTATAACAAATGACTTTTTGAAATTAAAAAAAGCGAAAAATATGCTTAAATATTTATGTAAAAATAAGCATCAGCCTCAGTGGTGCATTTAGGCGTGCATCTTGTGGTGAGAAATTAACCTGAAGGGATAAATCCGCACATGACCGATACTACAAGGGTTCAAAGTGGAGTTTTCCCCTTGTTTATAAAGTCTGAAACCCAGAGCCAATCGTGCAGTTTCTTTCCCATCTATCGTTATCTGCAGTACCCCTTCTTCTACTTTTCCTCCTCCCTCCAATAGTTCTGTAATCCGATCACTCTCTCTCTCTCTCTCAACGAATATATACGTATACGGTAGATGGATGCATATACCGCTTGCGCACAATAGCCTTAATTGGTTCAATCCTTCGTTGGCCGCGATTTGTGAGCTTATTCACAGACCAAGACGGAAACCCTAACGACGACGTGTTCAGAATCCACACGCCGCGATCGGACTCCGTTGATATCTCTGCATTCTAGGGTTTCGATTATCGATCTTATCTCGTTGTCTTTTGTATTTAATTGCCTTTATCTTGAGAGAAAAATAAGTGTTTTGTGAAGTTGTAGCGGTACAATGAGATTATGCTATTAGGGTTTTTGCTTGTATTCGTTGTAGCCTCGTGGCCTTTCTGAATGATTGAAGAACACTGAGTATTGTCGTTTTTTATTATTATTCATTTTTATGTGGCTCTTCTAATTTTAGACTTGTTGCTTATGATTTGATACAGAAAAAGAAGAATTGCTATATAATACTCTTTGCCTTTTGAGCAGTGACAAAAAAATCCATTAATAGAATCATAAAAAAAAGAAGTAAAAATTACAAAAGAAAAAAAGAGAAAGGGTTTAGAGGAAGGAGAAAGAAATAATGAGTAGTTATGGTTCAATCAACTCTGCTACCACACAGCAGCTTGGACTGTCGAATCCAATATTTACGGGTGGGCCTACCGAGTTTGATGCGATCAAGACTCGCGAGTTGGAAAAGGTTGGTTTTTTATGCTTCTGCAATGGAATCTATTTGTCTCAATTTTGCGTATTTTGTTGGTTGCTTAACATGGTAACATAAAAAGGAATTAAGTGTTGAAGATATAATTTTTTTTCGGAACTGTGAGAACTATACTTAATTTATTTGTATTAGAGAACCAAATATCTTGTTTAGGATGAAAAAGTGATTGATTAACCGGGACGGACATAAAAGATTCATGCATATGGTTATATATTACTGATGGTTCGTGTTTGATGTTGGGTTGTGGAATCAGTTTCTCAAAGATGCCGGTTTGTATGAAAGTCAGGAAGAAGCTATTAGAAGGGAGGAAGTGTTGGGAAGATTGGACCAGGTTGATTCTCTTGTATTTATTTTTTATATTTTTTTTAAGAATCTGATTAATTTTTCCTGTACTTATAATATTCAATACAAGTGGCATTATAACTTCAGATTGTGAAGACATGGGTGAAGAACATTACCCGTGCTAATGGATTCAATGAGCAGCTTGTACAAGAAGCTAATGCGAAGATATTCACCTTTGGTTCCTATCGGTTGGGTGTGAGTAAATTCTCTCTCTCTCTCTCTCTCTCTTGCAATTTGATTGCATTTATGTGTTAACTTTCGATCCTTTCAGCTTATATATCAAATTGCTAAACTATGTGGTACTAGACCTAAAGATGCTTCTTTATTGTGAGAGTGATGGAAAGGCTCATTGCCTCATTCCATCTAAAAGGGACTTGCATGATGGCTGCATCCTTCATGTCGAATCGATATAATATGCACTAGGGCATCTTGGATTGTTATCACCTTTTGGCTACATGGTGCTGCAAACCATCATGTCGTCGAGGGATTTGCTACTGATCTATCTTAGAGCGCTTGTTGACGGGAATTCAATGTTCGTTTGAGGGTTGAGGCTCATGGGGATAAGCATATGCTCAAACAGTTTCGTTTTTATAGACATTGTTCAGCCAATTTCTTATAGACATTCTCAAGGAGGTCCTGTGTCTAATCGGTTATCATATGGTTTGTTTCATTTTAAGAGATTAGGTTGATGAAAGTGTTAGCCTTATATGTAATGCTGGACTCATTTCTCAACGGTTAGTCTTTTGTGACATTTGGTGATCTAATTAGAGTTTATTCTCCACTCTAAAAATTCTGTAGGATTTGGCACCCAAAATTTTCCTCTACTGTTGTGTTCTGTAAATAAAAGTAGTTTCACTTCTGCGTTAACATAATCATAGAAATGATGGCTCTCCCTCTGAAATTAAATCGGAAAGTTGCAAAATATGGATATTGAGAAGATGCGAAAACATTGGAGTATATTTTTGGGTTCATGGTTATGAAAAATTTGTAAATTTTAGGTGGCACGCTATTCAGCTGAATACCCTGGAATTGTCCTTGAATAAATAATTAGTGGGTCCACTACGGCCCTTTTTTGATTTTCCAATTCAACTTATTTTGACCAATGCAGCCCATAGATTGACCACGTGAATTCCCAGCAGATCAACTGCCATCTGTAGCCCATACCCATAACTATAGATGCAGACACTTAAAAAGGCTACATACTGACAGAGAAAATGTTTTGTCGAAGCCAGGGGATGTTTACTGTGATTTCTGGGTTTTTCTCTCTGCCACAACGCCTTTTTTTTTTCTTTCTATCCTCTGCAGATCCTTGTTTTCTCTCTCTGTCGCAGCAGCTCTCTTTACTCTTAGAAAGAGGTCTTTGCCCTATAAGATAATATTACTGCCACTAAATCTCTCCCTCTCTGTGTACAGATACATGCATGTTTAGTCATACTTATGATTGTGTAAATGCCAATGATATAACCTATGTAAATAATTACAGTTGGCTTTGGCTTCGATGAATACTCATTCCCTGATTTCTTTAATGTTTAGTTAGTTCTTTAGGCAAAACCGCGTAATCAAATGAGAGATCAGTAGATGGAGTACAACTTTGGGTATCCCTAGCTGCCCTCATTCCAAGTCTTCAGTATTAAGTATGCAATGTATTGGAATCTGTTCTAGAGTTATCCTAGCAGCAGTTATTCAACTCATTCTGTGATATTGTACGGAAAATGCAGCGTTTTAATTCCACTAGTCGATTGTGTACATTAATTAGAGTATTCAGAAAGAGTGAAGGGAAATGTATATTTTCTGTCATGGAAATGTTTAGGAAGCATCAAATAATAGGTATTTCCTAGAATCCAAGAATTATCATTAGTCCTCCTACCATCCTCCCACTGGGCGGACAATAAGGCAAACTCTTCCACGGAAGAGTTTTCACTTTTTACACTCATTAAAGGCTCTGATACAGAAGAAGTTAACTCTTCCACGGAAGAGTTTTCACTTTTTACACTCATTAAAGGCTCTAACACAGAAAAGGTTAACTCTTCCACAGAAGAGTTTTCCTTACCCAACCCATTGGGCTGACGGTAGAATTCTCCTTATCATTATACATTAGAGATACTACTCGTATCACCTTATCCATGCTTCATAGCTACAGAGTAAACCCATGGGGCTCCATCCTGAGAAAAGTTCTTATTTATTTTCTTCTTCATAGTTGAGATGCTTGAATGAGGAAGATTTTTCCGATTGTGGCTTGATTGGGTTTGGGGACTTGGGCTCAAGAGAGCGCCGCAATATCTTTTGAGAGATTGTCCTATGCCTACATATGTCCAATAGTTATCAATTCTGTAAACTACGAGAACAGTGAAACCAAGTATTTAGTTCTATGCTTAACCGGCATCAATGAAAGGAAAACCAAAGGAGATAAGATACACTAAGAAAGAAACTCATTGATGATATTTTTTATTTAGCAACATCGGCATGTTGTTATTGTGATTTGAGATTTGTTGTTGCCTTCAGTTTTAATCCTTAACACGATACTAGATGGCCCTCCCCTGCTTCTTATGCTCCACCTTGTAGGCATTATTGTCTTTGTATTGTATTGTTGCAATCTTCTGAATTGAGTTTCCATGGTTTTTGGTAATGAAATAGGTGCATGGCCCCGGTGCAGATATAGATACACTTTGTGTTGGACCAAGCCATGCCACTCGAGATGTACGATGAAAACTTTGTCCTACTTTTGCATAAGTTTGTATTTGTATTTAGCTTTCTGCTTTCCTTGTTGTAGACTGACGAGTATACTTTTTCTGTATAACTCAATGCAGGAAGCTTTTTTTGGTGAACTATACAGAATGCTGGCTGCTATGCCTGAAATAGAAGAATTACGTCCGGTCCCTGATGCTCATGTTCCTGTATTGAATTTCAAATTCAGTGGGGTGTCTATAGATCTTCTTTATGCAAACGTAGCACTTTTTGCTATTCCTGAGGTAAGTTTTTTTCCCCATCCTTCTATCAACACTGTATTGTCTTGATAGAGCACAATGGTGAAAAAGGAATTTGGTTTGGTTGATGTGTTTTATGCCTATACTTATCTGATTTCGCTTAAGAAGATTTTATCGCTGCAAAGTATGGATGTTTGACAAAAAATTGATCATTATCCGAAGAGGAGGCTTTATTTATCTAATTATCTTAGTAGTAGTGTAGCAGGCTTCGATTTGTTGTCAGAACTTCAATGGTGTTTGAGTCCTCTTTGATCACCTACACTTGTTGCAGGACTTGGATATTTCACACGATTCAGTATTACAAAATGTAGATGAGCAGACAGTTCGTAGTCTCAATGGATGCAGGGTCACTGACCAGATTTTACGTTTGGTGCCAAATATTCAGGTTGTGATTGATCTTCTATGCGCAGCTCACTTTTTATGTGTTGCTTACTTGCTTTTTAACTGTGTGTCTTTTTCAGAACTTTCGTACTACACTAAGATGCATGAGATTGTGGGCAAAGCGACGTGGGGTTTATTCAAATGTGAGAATATTTTCATGCATATTGTTCGTAATGTTCTGGTTTTTTGCTGTCTAATTTCTCTGATTACATTGGTTGTGTGGTTTTCTGTGACAACCAGGTTAGAGGGTTCCTTGGTGGCATCAATTGGGCATTACTTGTTGCTCGTATATGCCAGCTTTACCCAAATGCACTACCTAGTGTGTTGGTCTCCAGGTTCTTCAGGGTCTATAACCAGTGGCGGTGGCCAAACCCTGTCATGTTATGTCCTATTCAGGAAGGTTCTCTGGGGCTTCCTGTTTGGGACCCACGAAGAAATTTCAGGGATAGACAGCATCTGATGCCAATCATAACTCCTGCGTATCCCTGCATGAATTCTAGTTACAATGTGTCGACGAGTACATTGCGTGTTATGATGGAAGAGTTTCGGAGAGGCAATGAAATTTGTGAGGTGCTTTTTTGAATTGAAGTTTTAATTCGATTTTTTTAGCGGTTGAATTTTTTCACCAAGCTAGCTTCATATTACAAAGATGATACTGCTGTTTTAGCTATACATGTTCTGCTATGTAAGCGTAATGGGCTGATATTTATTACACGGGTGGTCTGATGCATGACCAATGGTCCAATTTGTGATACCTTGATTTTATGATTTGGAGAAGATTTTCTCGTTGGACAACATATGTTCAATGGCCATCAAATTGAGTCCTTGTGGGTTAGAGCCCGCCTTTTATAATTTCCTTTTGCTGCTATGATTGTCATGCTACTTTGGTTGGATTTCATTCTTGGCATTATGAAACTATTCCCATTCTGTTGTGATTTAGGTCTGTAACAGCAAGCTAGCTCTCTCTCTCTCTCTGTGGAAGATTGTTCTCACAATAGTATGAATACTTGCAGGCATTGGAGACGAATAATGCTGGCTGGATGACACTCTTTGAGCCTTTCCCATTTTTCGAAGCGTACAAAAATTATTTGCAGATAGATATAGCAGCAGAGAATGATGATGACTTGAGAAAATGGAAGGGCTGGATCGAGTCTCGGCTTCGCCAGCTTACTTTGAAGGTGACATCTGTCTTTCCCTTTTCTTATTTGACTATTACCACTACAATTATCTAGCAACTCCATTCTTGTGCTGACATTCAAATTGATATAGATTGAGAGGGACACAAATAGCACGCTTCAGTGCCACCCACACCCAGGTGAATTTTCAGAGAAATCCAGACCACTCCATTATTATTATTTTATGGGTTTACGTCGGAAGGAAGGTACTAATGC
The DNA here is from genome assembly GCA_020921065.1 of Vaccinium darrowii. NCBI lineage: Eukaryota > Viridiplantae > Streptophyta > Magnoliopsida > Ericales > Ericaceae > Vaccinium > Vaccinium darrowii. Next base: position 42,865,708 of record CM037152.1, on the reverse strand, counting down.
CCAGGAAGGTGAGCAGTTTGATATAAGGTTGACTGTGGAGGAATTTAAGCACTCTGTTTGCATGTACCAATCCTGGAGTCATGGAATGTTGATCCATGTATGCCATGTAAGACGCAAGAACATTCCTGATTTTGTGTTTCCTGGAGGAATTCGGCCTCCCCCTACTTCGAAACCTGTTGGAGAACTACTTTCAGCTGCAAAAGCAAAAAGTGGTTCTGGGAGAAAGAGAAAGCAGGATGATGTTGCTTTAGGTAACTAAAGCAAAGGAAATGGAAAGTATCGATTCGGGTTTGCATGTTGAAAAAAGAGCAAAAGAAGGAATTGACGCTGATGTGAAGGTTTACTCAAATGATGCGAGACTTCTTGAGAATACTTCATGCTCTGGGAAAAAGAGAAAGCAGGACGATGTTGCTTTAGGAACCAACTCGAAGGAAATTGATTCGGGTTTGCCTGTTGAAAAAAGAGCAAAAGAACGAATTGACGCTGATGTGAAGGGTATATCAAATGATGGGACATTTCCTGAGAATACTTCATGCTCTGTTCTGGAAGTTGAAGAATCTGTTATGTTTAGCCCACCTGTTTTGCAATCAGCTTCTTCAAGTGGTTCTCCAGAACCGGGAAAAGCAAATATTGTCAGGGAGAATACTAATGGACCATTTGTTGGCCATGGAAGTCCTGTGAAAGAACTCGACGAGCTTGAAAATGATGCTGGATTGACTAATCAAGTTCAGGGTTTTATTGGGAGCATGAAAGTTGGTCCAATAGCCAAACAAGAAGTCGCAACAGAAGGGAAAGGGGCCAGTTCTTCTTCCAAGTGGTTGCAGAATGGGGGCTTGGATGAGCTTGAGGTCTTTACTGCTGACTCTTTTAATCTTAGAATGTGTGCAGTTTGGCGGTGGATTTTTCTTGTCTTTCTTTTTTGATTTGCTAATTTTTCATATACGCCTGTATGTCCCTTGATCGCTTCAACTACTAGGGCTTGTCATTTTGGGTTGTATTACCTACAAAACAAAATTTCTCCCTTATGATTAGCCTATTGAATTCGGATGTTAGAATTTGGGTTATTTTAGTTAGTTTTAGTCATTAAGGTTGGGGTTTTTTTGCTGTCGTTTTGATGGTTCAATGCAATACCATGCTGTCCATTTTTTGGATAATGTGACAGCATCATAATTTTCAGCTTATAGTAGGCCGGAGATTAGGCACAGAAAGATGTTTACTTGACAAAATGTAACGGCAATCATCCTTTGTAGCTCTGTTATACGAAAATTTTGATACTTACTTGACAAGATGTAATGGCAATCATCTTTTATAGCTTTGTTGTAGGAAAATAGTGAGGTTGATCATGTCTAACAGATCTCTCTCTTTTTGTATTTGGGAAAAAGCCTATCGAGCTGACTGGACCGGTATCCACTGTAGCATCCGCTTCGACATCTGTGGCCCCTAGGAAGCCAATTATCAGGTGATTTATCTGTCAATTTAATGTTTGATTGAATCAGTTTGTGGAAGGGTTTGCTCTTATTGCAATTGCTTTTTTTGTGTTTGTTTTTTTACTGATATCATTTTCTTTAACATTCCTCTGCAGGTTGAACTTCACCTCTTTGCCAAAAGCAACCGGCAGTAGCGCTTAATTGTACGTGGTTAGTCGTTCTCACGAACATGATCTTTTGTTGCGATAATCTGTGTCCATGTTCTCTTATGTATTTCCAAGAGAAGGTTAGTTTCTCCATAATACAACCTTATCATACTACTTGGGGTGCATTGGGAACACGGGACACAGATTTCAACAACGCTGTTTCTTGACTGTTCTGAAGAAGGTTTCTGGGGCGGACGGGCCATAATCATGTAACTGGAATTTCCATATCCCCTACCTGGACACTGAAGATATATGGAGGAGAGCTGTTCACTGTTGTACTCTTTGCTTTTGTAACCGATATTCAACAGTTGTATTGATAAGTTGAATGCAATAATCAATTTTGCAGCTTTGGATATTTGAAACCCAGTTTCTCATATAGTGATTTTCAGTATGCAGCAAAAAAATAATCTTCTTTCAATTCATTTTCTTCGGTTGTATGCGTGGATCCTAGATTCCTCGACAGAGAGAAAATATAACGAACACGAATACACAGATCAAATACTATATTTTTCTATATATATCCATCAAAATTTTTTGCTTCGTATTTCCATCAAATTTTTTTCTCTGACTAATGAAACAATAGGAAACTTTCGTTCTTATTGTCTTTTCTATTGCTTCATGATTTAAGATCCAAACATCTCATTAGAAGTTTTCTTTGTCAATTTTGAAAGTTGGGGAGGGAGGGAAAGAAACCTGGGCTTACTTTGCATTGGACAATTCATGTAAAAACCCTATTCGTCTCTATTTACACAAAGTCCCAATGTGTCGATCTGTGTACGAATTTATATGCATGTAGCACTGCTCATAGATTAAGCACAGTACAGCATCCAAAAAAGATTTGGGGGACATTAAGGCTCCGTTCAGTTGTCAGGAATGTTATACAGAAAAGTCAGTCTCAGGAAAAGTGAATTGAAGTAAGGGAAAAGAAAATTTATTTTCCTGTGAGTATTCGGTTGACAAAGGAATTATGTAGGAAAACTAAAATTGAGTTGTTCATTTGCCAAGAACAAGAAACTTACAGGAATCTATATTTTATCTTTATTCTATAATTATATCGAATAAAAGTAATTTTGGAATTTTGGAAGCTATTTATCTGGGCGAAAAATCAATACATAGCGAATTGCTACCTTTTAATCATAAAAAAAGAAAAATATTGAGTTTTGTTTGGCTTAATAAGCCAGTTGATTTTTATTTTTGTCTCTATTCAATTTTTTTTTGTATCTATTTGTTTCGCATCAAATTTTTGTAGATTATTATTCGACGATAAGAATCTAAAAAATAAAAAAAAATATTTGGAAACTCAATTTTTTTTTTAATAGAGAAGAAAAACATACGCCATTTTTTTTTTTTTGGTGCTTATTTTGTCTTTATTCAAAGAATTTTGAGTTTTGATGATAAGTTTTACTTTTTCGATTTCTCTTATCTAGACAAAGAAATAATCGACAAAAAATTGACGCAAACTAACAAATGCAATAAAAAAAGAGCCAAATGACCGGCTTATTTGGATGCTTAAAAGATAAATAAGATAACATAAAGTAAAACTGATGTTAACTGACGACAATTAATTGGTTGGTACAAATAAAACAAAAGACTGATAATAACATAAAAACATACATCCGTAAAACCAACATATTGACTATGTTGCCTACATTTATAGCCGAAAATAAATAAAAAATGGAGATTTGTACGAAATAAGGAAAATAGCGGAGAGGGGGAACGTTGACGAAATAAACTTGAGAATGAAAGGAGGATAGAACTTTTCCGCGACGCTAAATTCCATATATTTTGCAAGACATATTTTAAGGAAAAATGAGTCATGGTGGGAAAATCATTTTCCAGGATGCCATCACTTTTTTGGTAACTGAACACTCCAAAATATATGGAAAAATTAACTTTCCCATGTTTTCTTGACAACTAAACGGGACGTAATTTGGTGGGCAAACGGGTGTGTAGCTGCTATTAACTGTGAAGTGTAGTAACGTTGTGGGTTCAACTATATAAAAAGGTAAGTTAATTACCTTTGTTAATGGATTGAGAAAGAATTTGGGATAGTAAAAAAAAAAAATGGTGGGTATTAACCGTTTCACCCTGAACACCATGCCCTCATAAAGGAGATGTTCAGCACACGTTGCAGCCACTTGTCTCTTATACAAGACTTGGGGGTTTTGTTTTGTTTTGTTTTTTTTTTTTTGAGAAATAGGAAGAAAAATGCTTTAATCACCAAATAATACCCCCCCCAAAAAAAACCAGAAAAAAGAAAAAAGAACGGAAAAGTACAGTAGAACGAAATCGCCGCCTTGCATGCGTCATCGGAAGTCACCGGTCTTCGTCGCCGCGCCCGCCGAAGCTATTGAAAGCCGCCGCTCGTTGTCAATGGTTGAGATCCAGACCAGGAACCCTGGATCTGGCCCCCATTGAGGGTTTTGTTTGGCCAAAAAATAAACTGACATGCCAGTGTAAGCAAACAAATTTCATTTTTTCTCACTTTAATGGGTTTGCCATATGTTATGCTAAATTAACTTTTCCAAAACGATTTGATAACTGTGGCAACACATGCAATGAAGGCTTCGTTGGCCACGATTTGCAAGCTTATTTAAATACCAAGACCAAAAACTAATTGAGGTCATGGGTTGTCCCGATATTTTTTGAGATTATCCGATTACGTTTTTTTTTTTTCCCCGATAAGTTGCAGTTAGGGTATTGTTTGTATTTGTTGTATCATTACGAATTGTAGTTTTTATGATCATCTATGGTTATTTAGCTGCTTTAATTTTAGGCTTATTGCTTTTTTATTCGAACAGAAAAAGATAGAATTCCATCATATTTATTGGGTGCATTTTGAAAAGAAATAAAACCGTATACAAAATGCGAAAAAAGTAAAAGAAAATAAAAATTACTGGTGGGCCTACCCAGTTTTAAGTGTCGAAGAAAGAAATTTTGGGGGCTTTGCCGTCGGGCAACAAAGAATTATTGATCATTAGAAGTTTAGAACTTAGAAGAAATCCAATACCTTAGTCTTCCCATTAGCAATTAAAGAGAAACACCAAGTATTTTCTTTACAAGTTTACATACGGAGATCAAAGATTGAGATTCACTAACTTTAAATTGGAAGGAAAAGCAAGTGGGGTGCCAGTGCAGTTGGCTCGGCGTCACCAGATGTGCATTTACTAGTTGTACCATTTGGCTTTCAAGGAGCATATTTGGGATTTGAGTCTATGGAGATACTTCAAATTTCCTTTGATTGTTAACACACTAACTTTCGTATAACAGTTAGCGCGACGCCTTTACCTCCATGCATGAGGTGTGGAAGTTCAAGTCCCAACCTCCTCTCCCCTCTCCTTTACATAAGTACTTCTAACTACTAACATTTCATACCATATGGCAAACAAAACCCAAAAAAAAAAACAAAAAAAAAAGAAAAAGGAAAGGAAAATTAAGGGCCAATTCGTTGGTATGTACATCATATGAATGAATTAAAAAAGAACAAAGTAATCAATTTTCATACTGTCGCACTCAATTTTTTTTTTTTTGTGAATACACTCTATTTTTGTTTTTTAGTAAAAAAAATTACATGTCAAAGTTTCTCTAGAAGATAAGAAATATAGCACTTTCATCAAAAAAAGGAATTGTGAAAATTATTTTCCTTCCTGTTATTATTTATACTTGTTTTTATATTAATTTATGGGAATTTACCACAATATCGGTGTAAGAAGAGCTAAATAAGTAGAAGGAACATGCCACAAGATATGAAAGTTACACAACCTATGACCCTTCTCGAAGGGGCTCTTTTGACTCCAAATATAGCTTTAGAGTCTACTCTGCAAAAATTATCCAAAAAACTCTTGCAATTTCGATTAAAAAACTTTGTAATTTTAAAAATCTATAATTTATAATTCGTATTCCAAAATCTCTAAAATAAATGAATCCCAAACACCATTGAGGGAACCACCGGGGTGGTGGCCCAGCGGTGGAGGCATCTACCCTCCCCAGCTTCGTCCCAGGTTCGACTCCCAGGGGAGAACAAAGTGGCTATGTTCCCCTGTCTTCCTTAGGAGGCTCTTGGGCCTTTGCCCGGGGGTATGATGAACTCCGCTGGTGCCCGGTGGCTAGGTCCCTTCCTCTGGGTTGGGTTAAATTAGGCCGGCAACTGGTTTCCCCAGGGCCCTTGCCTAACGGTGCAATGAAGCCCCCACTAGAGCACCGTTTTTCTCTGCTCAAAAAAAAAAAAAAAAACACCATTGAGGGAAAGAAACTTGGGCTAGGCTTGGCTTGGGCTTTTCATGTTACCCATAGGCAGGTTTGTGGGACTTCGGCTCTGTTTGCCATTTCACCCGTCCCTCCCCAATCTCTCTCCCGCCGGCGGAACCCGGCAGAGAACTTGCAGTGGAGAGAGAGTCTCCAGCTCTGATCTCTGTATCATTTTTCAGTGTTTGAACTTTATTGCTCGGACACAGAAGCGATGAGATTTCGAGGGTTTTCGTGGAGCAATCTGGCTCTGCATTTGAAAGAATTTGATTACTTATCCACTATACACTCGAATGTTCATAATCGAAGATTGTTTTTGCAATCACCGAGGAGGAAATCCATCTTCTCCGATCTCCGCTCCTACTCCACCGGTGCGTTGCTTTCTTTATGTATTGGTTTGTGTTATCATTCGTTCTGTCAATGACTTTGTTGAGTCAAGATTTTGGGAATTGAATTAGCGGTGGAATCCAAAAATCCTAGCTAACCCTAGCTTCAAAGCTGAAAACTTTGATGTAGCGGTGTTCTTGTCGTATGGCCCCCCTCCCAACTTGAGGAAAAGGACATTTAGGAGGTGTTTGGGATTACTGATAGTTCACGAAAAGCTCGCAATAAGTCAGTTTTACACTTTGATTACTTTTTGAGTTGATGCATTGTGAGAGAATGACCTGCATAATGTTTGTGATTGAGTGGGAAGGATGATTCCTAAGAAGTGCCTGCCACACCATTGGAGAAACTTAGCCAAAATTTGACCAAATAGTACTGCAGAAAGTTAAAAAACAATAGCACTGGCTCAAGAAAAATGGCCAGAACCATTGGAGTTGCTCTAACGGTGGTTAGAATTTTTCAATAAATATTACCTAGCACACAAGGGACTTAATTTGTACTCCCTTTGTCCAAAAAGATTGTCCGGTGCGCAAAACAACTTTAAAAGAATACGTCATTGTCAAGAAAATTTTTAACTTTTTTTGATAAATTAAAAGAACTCATTGACTTCTAGTAATTAACGGCAAAAAGTTTGAATTTTTATTGACAGAAATGGATTATTTTTTAATTTCTCATTTTGCGGACTGGACACTGTTTTGGGACAGAGGTAGTACACTAGTGCTTGTTTAGCTTGACTTTCATAATGTGTCTAGGAGAACGAAAAGATAAGCAAAAAAATTTGCTTCGGAAGAGGTGGGACATGGTAACCAACTAGGGCTACCTTGTTGGCCACTATTGTACATTCTCTATTGACAATTGAAGCGTTGTCAGGCAATAAATGATTATTACTGCTATGAGTCTTTCTTTGTTGGTTTATTTTTTCTCGTGTGGAGCTATTTTTTTGTTTGTTTTGTATTGGGCTTGGTTTAGATATTGCAGATACATAATTGATTTAGCGCATGTCAAAAAAAGTAATACATGAGTGATATAGCGGCCTGTTATTGTAACTCTTTAAATTTAAACTCCTGGCACTTGACATTTAGTTAGAGAGAAGAGACATGGGGGTATGTATGGAGATCGCGTTGTTATCGTGCCTAAAAAGACCAGTTCTTAATCAGTTGATTTGTTTTAATTCGGCATGCTAATGGAGCGGCTATTTCCGGACAACATATCCCTAAGCTTCCCTGAAGCCTTTTTATTTGCTCTCTCTTGCTATTTTTAGCCGTATATCTCTCTATAATTGCGTCTTGCATTCTTCTGCTCAATATTTCATTCTTACGGCCATCAAATATTGAACAGTTTGAAAATAGAAAAAAAGAAAAAACTGTACCACTTAATTTATGATCATGTATGAATCTTACTTCAGTTGTAACCTGGGCTTCAACAAAACTGAAGCAGTCAAGAAAGCTCCCATTTTCTGTTTGATGGCTCACAAGCAGTGGTTTTATTATCGAAGTTGTATCTCACTTGTACATTTTTGTAATTGGGTTTTGTGTGTGTTTGTCATTGAGTTTGTATCCCTACTTTTATCAGTATTTTTCTTAGTCAGAAAACTTTTTGTTTGGTGATGATCGATTGTATATTGAAAATGCAGTATTGCAACCTCAGCTATCTTCTGAATTGATCAAGATCATGGAAAAAAGGCTATCTTCTATTGAACACAGAAGTGCTTATCTTTTGGGTCTCGTAAATCAGGTAATGATCTTTAAGGGTATTCACAAATCATCCCTTTTCTTGATGTAATGACCATAATGACATCTGGTCAATATTGCCGTGTGAAAACTGGAGCATCATACCATTATTAAGGCTGATGGTAGGGGAAAAATAGGTCAAGGACATTGTAGGAATACTGCACTAAGGGTCCTTGCTTTTACTGGATTTATTCAAGTTCTCTTGCCATTGCATAAATTTTCCAATATGAAGCTGGTTTAAGAACATTTCATTTTGTTCCATATGTTTTATTTATGACTGCTTTAAAATGTTTTGTAGAACCAAACCTTTGGTGGTCCTCTTTTTGGTTATTTGCCTTTAATCATGTGTATTTTTTTTTTACTGTGGTGTGTGTTGATTGAAGACAGCCAGAAGCCTCACCGGCAGAGTACTCAAGAGCCAATAAGGAGCTTCGGAACCTCAAGGGTTCAATGGATCTTATAAAGGAATTGAGGACTAAACAGAAGGTATAGTCAGTGGGCTTCAAGACCATTCTCATTCTTTTGAACATTATTTAATTTCCACTCTGTTTATAGACAATCTGACATTCTCACAATTCTATAGTTGTATGGTGTATGAGACATTTTTCTTAGTTGTAGTTCCGTTTGGATTCCGTCACTCCCACTTTGCGCATTTTGTCCGATGAATATATCTATTACTTCTTGTAGGGGTGTTAAATTGTAAATGAGGGAGTTTGGAAGATGGTAGGCACTAGATGATTTTCACCATCCACATCAGAATATGGAGATTGTGCCTTTGTCTCTGGCATGCATGTTCGGCTGCCTTGATCTGATCTTTTCAGGTAAGAGGTGACATGGCATGGGGTACTGTTACCTGTGGCAGCTGACACTTGTCGTCTTGTATCTTTCCTTCTAGCTTTGAGACAACTCAATATAAGGGCACTACGTCTTGGCGATCCTCGAATTGACTTCAGTGTTGCATGGGCTCTTCTATTTTCCCTAGAGTGCTTGTATTCGACACATTTGACATTCTAAATGGTGTGGGTTATGTGTTCCCGACACTCTTGCCCAATTTAGACTCTTGGATCCTTGACTTTTATGATATTAATTCTAGCCTAAGAGAGAGAAGTTTCGCTCTTTTTCTTTTTTTTTTTCCTTAATCCTTTTTTAAGTCCATTTCCAGTAATTGCAGCAGATTTTGTAAGCATATTTTAAAATAAATGATATAAGTAAGTGTTAGGATGGGAGACTGTGATCCCATATCCATACAAACCTTTTGTGTACATACCCAATATCTTCGGAGTAAGGGTTGGAGGCTTTGATGTTTGGACATTCACATGCTACTGCTGATATCTAGGAAGAATGTGTGTCCATGGCCTACGCGAAGCAAGTGCTGCCAAGTGAGCGCACTGCTCACGAGGGAGAGTGTGATGTAAAGTCCCACATGACTTAGATACAAAACCAAGGTGAAATAAATCAGCATTAGGGCACTTCACCTTGTAGTTAGATTTTGGGATTGAGTTCTACTTCTGGGTAGAATTAAATGACCACTTGTCAAGGGGCTGTTCTTCTTTTGGTTCTATAACACCAATGTAGCAGGCATTGCAGGCCACATGACGGGCTCTGGACGGGTTTACCCGCAAATGTATTGCAGGCCACATGACGGGCTCTGGACGGGTTTACCCGCAAATGTATTGATCATACAGGATGGTGCTTTTATATGTTCACATGGAATCCAACTCTAAGCTTCTGGCATTCTTCGATTAGTGTGTCATTTATTGCTTGTATTCTTGTCAACATGTAGAAAATCAATAGAAAAGCTTCAGCTTCATGGCATCCATTTTAGCTTTCTAGGGTAGTATCATGGTTATCATTAATACTCAAGCTTCGAGAGGAAGGATACAGCGAGTAGGATTGTCATGGCCATACTCCCAAAGTGCATACATCTAGTTCCTCTTCCTTCCCCATTTAAGAATGCAAACTTCCAACTTATACTTACCAGTGAAACTCAAGTTATGATTGTTCCCGTACGGTATCATATGAAACTAGAAAGTTCTTCCTATATAAATTATTTTGCTGGGGCACTTATTGTCACGGAATATTTGTCACCATGTGCACTATAATAAATCATTGTGCATCTACACCTTAATTCAAGTCTGGAATGTGTTGAAAATCGTGAATCGTGCCTGGGAAAATCCACTTTAATAGTGTGTTATTTTGCATCTGAGTTAGCTCAATGATTTATTATATTCTTGTCTGACTATGCTTGTCATCATCTTGTGGTGTTCCGGACAATGTTTGAAGCTTGATTTCTGATTTTCTTTTTAATTATGCTATCAGGATATTGAGAGTTTGAAGGCACTTATGGCTGAATGCCCAGAGGACAAAGAAATGCTGAACATGGCAACTGATGAATTGTCCCAGGCTGTGGAAGAAGAGAGAAGATTGCAGAATCAGCTTTTGCAGTCATTACTTCCCAAGGATGATGCTGATGAGCGGGGCTGTATTTTGGAGGTGAGAGCAGGTAAAGATTAATTCCAAAGTCGGGCATCTGAGTGTACAATCCTCTTATTACCATTGTTTTTAATGGTAATATTAAGTTTTTGTCATTAATTGATTGCGAATTGCAATTTTTTTTTTGGGTACCAGGAACTGGAGGGGAAGAGGCTTCTTTGTTTGCAATGGACATATTCGAAATGTGAGTTAATACTGAATTCTTCTTTATTTTTAATTTACTTCAGATAACTATCAAGTTTAAAATCTGCCCTTTTTGAAATCGTACCAGGTACGAAAGATACTCATTGAAGAAGGGTTGGAAGTTTGACGTGGTGGAAATAACAGAATCTGATCTTAAAGGGTACAAAGTATGTATTCTTCGCTTACTGCACTGTCAAAGTGAACTTCTGCAGTATCCATCATAGGCAGATGAGCTTAATTGTGATCGCAACTTGTCATAGATATGGTTGTGTCTTTTTATTTTTATTTTTTTTGGTAGATTATGATCTCATTAAATAAAATCCAACTCCAAATCAGAAGGAACTAGTCCTTGATATCATAAGCCAGAAAGAAACTGGGAAACAACAAACCAGCAACGAAGAAACTATGAGCCCCAAAACATTTAGGAGGAAAAAATCTTCCTAGGAATACTTCAAGTTGCAGCAATTGAGAGGTTCTGAGGGGAGGCTTGAATACCTAAGAGCTCATACAATCACGAATATCCCTTGTACTACCCCCTGTAAGGAGGAGCAATCCATTCCCCGCTGCTGAAAAATCCTTCCATTACATTTCCTCCACAACTGGTAGATTGTTGCTGCCACTGCAGCTTGAAGACAGCATGAGCCATTGAAGTACCACCTCTATACTGCTTTGCCTATAACAGCAGCTCAAACAAATCTTTTAACCCCCTACTTATCCCCTTGCATTCCAGGAGAAAAAGTCCAAACTTGACAGCATAGCTGCAGGAAAAGAAAAGATGGGAGTGGGACTCAGCATCCCTAAGGCAGAGAACACATCAGAGATCAACCTGCATACCCGAAGAAGAGAGCCTATTTTTTGTAGATTACCTCCCCAGGACTGCCAATCACTGAATGGAAGCCCGCTGTGGAGTATTGTGTTTAAACCAAATGATATTGTGCCGAGGAAAATGCAGATTAGGTTCCCTAAAATCCTGCCAAGCAGATTTTGAAGAATACTCTCCATTCACTGATAGCCGATAGGTATTAGGAAGGAAAGTAACTGGGGTCTCATTCATAATCTCCACGATAATTGGATTCCTCTCCATGATAATTATGGCTTTTAAGTAATGGTTATTGCAAACAATTCCAATTTTCGGCTTTCCCTCAGCCTCAAGCTTCTGAACCTGTTTTTTTCCATGCCAGGAAGCTAGTGCAGCAATATCTGGAGCTGATGTCTATGGGAAACTAAAATTTGAGAGTGGAATTCACAGAGTGCAGGTTGCACTACGACCTATCTTATATTTAACTAGATGGTACCATGAATCACACCCAGTTTTTTTTTCCTGCAGCGAGTTCCTGTGACAGAGAAATCTGGACGTATTCACACCAGTGCTGTGTCTGTTGCTATCCTCCCTCAAGCCGATGAGGTGCTGGCTTTTATAAGATTCATTTTCTCTGATTCTGTACTTGAACATTGTAGTATGTCAGATGATTGATCTCGTCAACTCAAACTGTTTATATTAAAATTTATGTGGCTCTTCTACCTTTTTTTTAGCTATTATTGCTGCTTTAAAAATGTCTTTATTTTTACTTACTTTCGTTGCTACATGTATTTGTTTTGGGGAATCAAAGTTTATTGAATAAAAGGCTAAGGGAAAAAAGACCATTGCTGTATGCAATTGATCTCTAAGTTTGAGTTTTGATATGGAGGAACCATCTGATCACATTTCATGGCTTTGGCAGGTAGATGTCCAGTTGAGGCTTGAAGATTTGAGAATCGACACTTACAGATCTGGTGGTTCAGGTGGTCAGCATGTAAATACAACCAACAGTGCTGTTAGGATAACTCATCTTCCGTCTGGGATTACTGTCTCGATACAAGATGAACGCTCACAACACATGGTAAATTTTTTGCATTATTGCAATCGTTTAATCTTCTAATTAACATCTCCTTAAATCTGTCAGAGTTGGTCTTTTCTCAGATGATACCTCTTTCAAGTTGACCCCCGCCCTCATTTAAAAGGGATAGTTATTTATAACTGAAGTGTTTGATAACTAATTGTCCTGAAAGCTTGAGCTCTTGGGAAATAAGTCAAAAAATGTGTATCAAGCTATTGACAAATTTTTTTTTTGATATCAAGCTATCGACATTCAACACTCTCCCTTATATGGAACCCCATGTTCCACGTGAAGAAGATGTAGACCTCCATATTCTGTGCATGTATAGAAGCAAATGTTAGCGGAGAACAAATGCTGGCAATGAAACTTGAACTTTGTGTGAGAAGAACTCTTCTACATTTGTTATCCATGTCCGATGCTAGATATTTGAGTAAGGATATGGAGATATTTGATGTGTCCAATACGCCTAGTTGTACGTGGACCAAAGCCCAAACAAGTTTGCATGAGTCACTGAGTTTACAATATAGGGGTGGGTTACGTATTTCATGGGATAAAGGAGTATTATGGAGGATAATGTATCTATTTTATTCCATGTTTGGAAGATCTTGGGTCGTTGTGGCATTTGATATTCTTGATTATTTTGTCCATTAATATTAGCTTTCCATCCCATCCCACCTCCCATGGATTTGAGTTATGGGACAGAGTATACTAACCTAAAACTCTCCCTATTGTCAAGTTGTGCAATCAAATTTGCGATAAACGGGTCCTATCTCATGGATAACTAATTGAATTTCAATTTCCATCTGGCTTGCGGCTTTGAGTTTTTAACTAGATTAAGCTTTGGGATGTACAAAGTATTCTCACTTCAGGCATGAATCCCTATCCATTTCGGCTTGTATGGCCTGAAGGACACCATTCCAACGCTTGATTCTGGACAGATCAAATTTCTGGCCAGCACATCCCAATAGGGCTTTGGACTTGCAAGGTCAATGGAAAAGCTCGAGTCCATGAAGAGGGAAAAACCAGTGGAAAGTGGGATGAGGTATCCATTCCCATTTACAAATAATGGAATGTAACTATACATTAATCTAATTTTCAAGAAAAATGTCCATGCATACATCGTAGATACTGGAGTAGTATTTATGGAGATAAATCCCAACGGCTCTCTAGAATCGATGGGAAACGGTAGGTTCTGTTGCAGTGATTTTTTTTTGATATTTTCGACTACACGACGGATCAACTATGATTCTCAGCATAGACCGAATTCCAAATTCATCGGTGACCAAGTGGGCGATTGCTGAGCGGAGAGATTGGAGTTCCAATTTTGACTTCAGGTGTTAAACTGGGTTTGTTCTCAGTTTTCTGGAAGACTGGAACAGAATCAGAATATATTTAGTTAATCCCTAATAGGTTTTAAGTTTTGTTGTTTTTAGGATAAAAGTTCCACTCATAACATCTTTGATAACAAATGAAGCATGGTCCAAGTTTTTGGTCAATCTTTCTAATGTTCTTTCTGGTTTGTGAAGAGATGGTGTTGCTTTAGGTCTTTTTTTCCATTTTAATGCTAACTGACCCATAATGGTCACATTTTGGCTTCTATTATTGGTATCATTTATATAAGTTGGTGTTTCATGGGAGTTACATGTCATATAGAAACTTACCTCTAACGCAGCATTTTTTTCTGTAACCATTTCACCTAATTATCAGAAAAGCAGAAATTGGTTTACTACTACAGTATCTCTTCCCACACTTATTTTCTCCTCTCGTTTTGGATTTCTGGATAGAACAAAGCCAAAGCCATGAAGGTACTATGTGCAAGGCTATATGAAATAGAAAGATCTAGAATTCATACGAGTCGCTCAAAACTTCGATCAGAGCAGGTATAAATGACTTTGGTATGGGATGTCCAGTTATTGTTATTGTTTCCATTTTCTTGAATGATCTATAGCTCTTGACACCTTTGGCAGATTGGCAGCGGGGACAGGTCAGAACGTATACGTACATATAACTTTCCACAAGGCCGTGTTACTGATCACCGCATTGGCATTACCCTCCATTCAATAAATGATGTAATGCAGGGAGAGAATCTCGATATCTTCATTGACGCTCTTCTTTTGCAGCAAGAAATGGATGCAGTTGCATCTTTCAGCAGCGAACAATGATATTCAGGGTCCCTTTTCACCAAAATTCGTCATCCGCTAAAATATACTTTTCCCATTTATTGTAGTTGTATAACTAGGCAATTCTATTTTTGGTTCTATCTTCTGTTCAGTTTCTGATATATCATGATGAACTAAGGTGTCCTTCACAGATGTATACAGGTATGAGTTTTACCTACTTAATCTGCATGGCGCTCTTTCTTTCTTTCTTTTTTTTTTTTTTTGGTGAGAAGAAATTCATCAAACGAAAGATGTCATTACAGTGCTAGATTAATATTTCGAATCCCATTATGCCCTGGCTGTGTGAAATATTTTACCTTTATTTGCTGGCATTTCCATTGTGCTTGAAATGAAACCCTAATTGTCCACCCAGTACCACCCAGTATTGCATGTTGGTTTTGTTCCTAGGTTAAAAAATTATAGACTTGATTTACTAATTGGTTTTTGTTTCAGGGTGATAAGTTGAATGAACAATCTGATCCCGAGATCTGATTTACTCTGTGGTATAGTTTGCAGGTAGTCGTTTGTAGACATTCAAAAGTTGTTTGTACTCCGATGTATCACGATTTGTTTGTCAATTTTTTTTTTTGGAAACAGCTTAATTGTATCAACTTCAGAAAATTAGAAGGAAAAATTCCCCGAGGCCGAATTGATACATGTGTAAGTTGGGTTGGTTTAGTTCCAATGATATATGGAATGGCTTCAGACAGTGAAACTGGAATTCGGGGGAGGCGCTGTGCGGTAGGTGTTGTGCGCCATGTTGTGCGGCAAAACTACGTCGTTTTGCTCATTTTCTTAGTATATCCAAGGGCCCTGTTTGGAGAGTTAAGTGTAGAGTTTAATTTTGGGGTTCAATTTTAGGAGATTTAGGCTCTTTGGGGTAGGGTATAGTGTGTTTAGGCACTTGGATTTAGGCACTTTGGGTTTAGGCACTTCAGGTTTAGGGTTTAGGCACTTTGTAATGGTTTTATCTTCCTCCAAACAAGGCCCTTGGAAGCTTTGGAAGTGTCCACAAAAATCAAGCAAAATGACGTAGTTTTGCCGCACAACACGGCGCACAACACCTACCGCATAACACTCACCCCGGATCCGTGAAACTGATCCTGTCACATATCATTTGGTTCATTTGGTTTAGCATTTGATTGGTGGGTTTGCTCAATAGTTGAAAATCAGTTCTTGGGGTCAGGTCGCGAGAAAGTAGTAATTTCATGTGAATCTCGTAGTCCCGGCGTAGATGGGTCTTGGACCGGACCGGGGCGGAAATAGTCGAGATGTGCATAAACTGATCAGGACACCCTAACCGTTGAATCAAAAGGGGAAAAAAGGATATGTATTCCATGATTCCTTCACTCTGCAAAATATCGTAACCTTTTGTTTTTCTGATGTACTAAAAAGATCTCATTTGTGGAAACAGGGTACATTTAGTGAATAAGAACCTCAACAAATTTCTTCCTTATTATGCAGTAGAGGTGTAGAAAAGTGTCTTTTACATTTGCTTTGGAGTTCTTGTTTTGGTCTTATTTAAGTACAAATATTTTTAGTGAGAGGATTGGAATGGTAGATGGAGCATGACTTGTCTTTCATGCTAGTTGCTGACAGTAACTCGCTATTGGGTGGGTCCAAGCCAGGGCAACGTCACATGGTATTCCATCACCGTCCACTTCCACATTCATATGAGACTCCGTCCTATTGGGCTAATTAGCGTCAAAGCCATTGTCACAATCGTCGTCGTCGTCATTGCCATGATTATCGTAAACTCGATGCTCTTTCTCGATGTTTCCATTTACTCGATTTACTATGTAAATATCTTTGACGAGTATCTTTGGTATGAGATTATGGATCATATAATATAGGAGCATTATGATGTCGCAAGCCAACCTTTTTTTTTTTTTTTTCTCTCTCTCTAAGTTCCTGATTTCCAAATCGGGACTGAATTTTCCTTTCTTGGTGGGTGATCTCATCACAAGTGTTTCATTAGAACTCATCCTTGCTTATATTCGATTCACCTTTATTTATTGTTGATTTGTTGTTAAAGATTACATGCTTGTAACAACGCGTAAGAAATGCAAATGTATTTTTTTTAATGATATGAGTCGTTCATTTTACAGATCTCAATATAATTTTTTTATGCATTCAATTTTTATGCAAAAAAACAGGTCAATTGAATGTCCATGCAAATTAAATACTTTTTCTGAGAGAAATGAATGGTCAAGATATTGTTAGTCTTTATCAATTTTGACAATTTATTTTCTTTCAAGATAAATCTTACTTCATGTATTATTAATTTATTATCTGATTAATCTAGTATTTTGTTTTTATCTGAATGATTTACACATTAGAACCTACATAAATGAACGATTCGAATAATTATCACATACTTCTTTATCTAAGGATCACATGAGAAATCCGAACACATATCCGCACAAATTTGTCCACAGTCATTTGATGCGTGTAAATCTACGTGTGTTATTTGGGATACATGATCATCGGTAGTTACAGATACACGTCCGCAACACTACTCCTTCTGAAGGCGATAAATGACGGGCTTGGTAAGATATGCAAATCCTCAATACAAGTGGGGGATTTTTTTTTTGTCTCTCTCTCTCCAAGTCTCCTGTCTAACCTCTTATTAATTCACGTCTGGTACACAATAATTTGGTATAAACGGGTACAAGTTGATTTTGAATAATCCCCTAAGATCAAGGCAAATCTCTTTTTCAGATGGTCCCTGTCCACATGGTCTAATACTCCACCGCCCTAAACCGCGTCGTTTACTTCCCACTACTACTTTTTTATTAGCTAAACAAATGTTGCAGATTATGGTGACAAATACTTGTTCTCTAACCACACAAATTAGGTCTATATGTGCATTGTCTTATACTATTTTTTTTATTGAGATTTTATTTTTTTATTTTGTTTTGATAATCTGGGTTGCTCATGTCATAAGATTAGTCGGTTGTTATTCGTGCAAAAGTTGAGATTGCACAAGACATTGTCAGTCAGTAGCCCACAATCGAAATAAAATAAATAAATCTAGAGAAATCGATGACCACAATATAGATTGGTCTACTTTATAGACGATCAAGTGTTTACCAAGACACTTGATCATTTTACGTGAATGATTTGCTTGACAAACATTTCAAAAAACAAATGAGTTGAATTATCAAGGTGGAAGTCTTGGTTGCCCCAATTACGTAAAAGATCAAAAATGATATATACACTTCCCCAGCCACACCTTCTCTCACATGGGATGTGGTGTGGGCCCCACGTCACATGAAATACCGATCAACCCATTGCCAATATCCAAATGAGTTGATGGTTTTTATAGGAATACAAACATGTTTTAACCAAATTGAACCTCTCTGATCATTTGTGTGAGACTCCAAACGGGTCTCACACAAAGTGATTTACATTTTGTGTTAAAATTTGTGTCCCTGGATAACCAAGCCGAAAGTCTGTTTTTGCACTTTTATAAACCCTTCCTACCAAAGTAAACTTCCTTCTAGAACCCACATACGTAGAAAACTCCTATTGGTTTTTTTTGAGAAAAGTAATAATTAGAGAGATGTGTAATAATTAGATAGAGATAGAGAGAGAAATGAGAATAATGATTAAAGAGTGGTATTTTATTTTTTTTGAACAATATTAGAGAGTGGTATGAGTAAAGAGAAAAATGTTATTAATGATTGAAGAAATGAGAGATGGGGAAAAAATCTTTTTGAAATTTTTTTGGAAAATGTAAAGTGAACTCTATCATCCTTACCAACAAACAAGTGTAGACCACAAAATGGCAGATCCACTTCTCCATGCTCTCCCATTATGCATTCTTCAACGGATGTACTCCATCCATTATTTTCTCCACCCTTTTCCCCTCCCCACTATCTCCCCCTCCTTGGAATTGTAGTTCCAATTTTGAACGGAAAAACTGCATCGCCCTCCCCAGTGCGGGACCCAGGGCGGTTTCCTGCAGGGCACCTTTCGGAGCACATCTGAACCGTCCATCTTCATAATCGATGGTCCAAATCGTAAACATACTCTTAGCGATCAAAGAACAAAACGAATAGCAGAGATGGACTATCCGGATATGCCTTACAGGAACCGCTCTGCAGAATCCCCTTTCCCCCAACACGCGGCAAATTTTATGCGCACACGCATTGCTTGTGCACCGACTCCTTAGTATACTATATGTACTTATCAATTATTACCAACGCACAAAACATGGCCAAGTGGGGATTGGTTAGGGACTTTGGGGTCCCCTTCTCATAAATCACTGTACCACTCCCCTCCACCAATAAAACCAAAGCCAACGACACACGCCCACCACCTCTCTCTCTCTCTCTCTAGGCAGTCCACCCCTCGTCCATACATATCCCTTCTACTTCAACATACACACACACATATAATATACGTACCTCTCACAAAAACATATCAATCCGATGGGGCTACAGGGTCAAGTAAGCGATTGCTCCTCCCAATCCGTCTTCATCCTCTTAGTCGAAATCGTCGCCACCTGCGTATGCTATCTCCGCTCCGTCTTTTCTAAGGGCATCTCTCCAATCCAACCGGAAGAGCTCGTCGACGGGACGATGCTGGGCTCGGGATTGTCTGGCGTACTCGTCCTCTCCGAGCAACTCGATCTGAACCGGCTTTTATCTCACCCCTATGAATGTGGTGGAGACGGGAGTGGGGGCTCGGAATGCGTGGTTTGTTTGTCCGGTCTAAAGGAAGGCGAGCGAGTGCGCCGGTTAGCGTGCCGCCACGTGTTCCACAAGGACTGCTTTGACGGCTGGCTTGAGCACTTCAACTTCAATTGCCCTCTCTGTCGCTCGCCGCTGGTTTCCGGTGAGCACGTCGTCGCAACGGAGCGGCGCGTGAGTCTCGACCTCCTCACGTTCTTCTCTTTCCGGTGATTGGCTATGGTTATGATTACAAGCGGTGTGCTGGTTGGTGGGTTTTCTAGATCTACCGACAAAATTTCAGAGTCAACTGCATTCAGAACCATTCGATATCGTTGAATGCACATGAATCTCTATGCCTCAAACGGGTGCGGAAACAGTTGCGTCTGGGATTGTGTTATAAAACTGTTTTCTGGACACTTTTTTAATTCTGGAAGACGTTTGTCATTTTTTTTCGATTTTATTTTTTTTGGGGGTTGAAGGGTTTGTGACAGTTTTGACCTTTCCCATTGCTATTTGTGACAGTTTTGACCTTTCCCATTGCTATAGTTCCATTTCTCCCCCCCCCCCCCCCCCCCCCCTTCTTTTTAAAGAGCTCTGGCCTCTGTGGAGGGTTCTTTTTTTTACGGCTGTAAATTTTTCACTTTGTTGGTGTTTGTTTTTACTGCTTGATAAGCAACACCTGTTTAGTGTCTTGCGATTAAATTGTTACTTTCATGTATATTCTTGTCTGTCTGTGATTAATGGCCGAATTAATTTCCTCTCAAACTATTTTCCGTTAAGTAGATTATTGGATTTTTTTGGCTTTTCACCTCGTACATGTCAGGTCAATATCTTCACATATATTAACTGAAGAAAGCCAAAAAGCCAAGTTTAGCGGAACGGGGCATACTTGCTAAGCCTATGTTCCCATAATTAAGAGAAAAACTAGAAGTGGAATTGGAGCTATATACTTTCCAATCCACTTCATAGACCATAGAGTTTAACTTTGCTCGTTTTCGGGTCTTTTTCAATACAATTTTATTATTTTCATTTTTTAAAGCTTATCAAGAATTTAAAGTACGCAAAAATTGGAAAATTACATTGATCGGGTATTGGTTGATATATGATTTCGCATCACATTTATTTATTTTTTTTAAAAAATGAGTGTTGAAATCTTATCAAATGGTAATATCTGCTCAACTGGTTTTTTGGTCTTATAAATGAGCTTTAAAATATTAATTGTTCTTATCGAAAGCAGCTTGAAAAAGACCTACAAAAGGGGAACATAGACCTAGGAGGAGTCAGCTCCGAATAGGCTGCCACAAAGAACTCGGGGTTGTATTGGTTATGAGCTAAAAGATTGTCTTCCTTTAATTCCTCTCATCGAAACCAACTGGGACATAAAAATTTGACCCAAATCTAGTGTCAAAAAATAATTAGCAAAAGATTAAGCCAAAAAATAAAATAAAATACCAGAAAGTCACCAAAATGTTAGCCCAAAAGGATCCTAATTAACTAGAACCCAATTCGGTGAGAATTTCGCGGGGTTAATAACCTAATGCTAGAGGAGTCAAAGTTGTAAAATAGACGTACAAATTATGCACCTTCCAAGTCTTTTTTCAAAGCAAAAACGTCGTAACTTCCAACTGATTGACTACATTTGAGCGCGTTTACACTAACATGGCTGCAGATTTTCGATTATAACTTCACATTCTATTAGAGATTACAGAGTTCAGATTTTAATTGAAGCATATAAACTTGTTTATTAGAATAATTGTGAGGTTACGATTAAGATTAAGATATAGTAAAATCATCTTAGAACTTTCCAGTTTGTTCTATTGTGCAACTATCTTTCACGATACATCAAATGAAAATATGAAATGTCCATCTCAAAGCCACTTAAGCTGGATTAACTCTATCCATTCCTAAACAAGGGAAAATTAGATGTACAAGCGTATATCGAGCTAGATTCAATAATCACATGCGATGCTTTTGATAACTCAAGTGTTCGGACCAGCATATGCATATCTCGACTAATCTTGGAAGCCCAAACCTAATCTCACCGCCCACTTGCGAGAACAGAAGGCCATGCTTTGGCAGCTTACAATTGCCATCGGCCTTACTTTTAGCCATGACGCTCATCGTCGACCCCAAAATATATAGAACGTGGCCCAATCAACAACGTTACAGTCTTCTTATCAGAGTTTCACACAGTTTCTTGATTTTTTTTTTGGGTAAGTAGAAGTGTGTCTACACAGTTTCTTGATTTCCAACAGAAATGTAAACCAAATGGCAAATGCATAAGACCACATAAAAGAAATAGTAAACAAATAAGCATGGGAAAAGGAAAGTATTGGTACCCATCAAGCCAATGTAAGAACCACCAGATAAAAAGCAATGGCAAAAACACTGCGCTCCATCAAGCCAATGACTGGTTCATCTCGATAATCAATAGTCACATTCTAATTTTATAATCTCTACTAAGAACGAAGTCCTACTTTTATAGTTACGAAGTCCTGAAATATTGAAATTCACTCTCGGTATCACATTAAATTTTGTACAAAACTTGCAACCTAGGTCATTTTCACGGAAACATTAAGTTTTGTACACCTCTATATTTGACACAGTATTTAGGGTTTTAATGTGATACCGAAACCATCTCAACATCTGAGGAAAGAAAAGGCCTAGGAGGCATCTCTAAATTTCCCAAATCACCTTCCAGCATTTGAACCACCCTTGTCATGTTAGGCCTACTTGTTGGACTCCATTGAATGCACCACAGTCCCACCAATGCAAGCTTCTTCCCAATCTCTTCATCTCCATCCATCTCAACTTGCAATCCTAGTTCCATTCCTTTACTCATTCTATCGTAAATCCGTTCGGGGAAATAAATCTGGCCCTCACTCTCGTCACTAACACCTTCGTTTCTCCTATATCCGACCATCTGTAACAATAACATTCCAAAGCTGTAAACATCGGACTTGTAAGAAACCTCCCCAAAGTTCCTCGAGAAGAGCTCGGGCGCCATGTAACCCTCAGTTCCCCTTGCTCTTGTCATTGATACAACACTTTGGTTTGTTGCACACACCTTGGCAAGTCCAAAATCAGAAATCTTGGGCTGAAAATTTTGGTCAAGTAAAATGTTGTGAGGCTTTATGTCAAAATGAAGGATCCTTTGGTTGCACCCCTGGTGCAAATATTCTACCCCGTGAGCAATACCTGTCGCGATTTGTTGCAGCGTTTTCCAATTCAATGGACGACTTCGAGACCGATTACCTTCTTCTGAGAAGAGGAACTTGTCGAGTGACCCGTTTGGCAAGAACTCGAAAACCAGAGCGCGCCAAGTACCTTCATAGCAAAATCCCACAAGGCGGACTATATTGAAATGGTGTATCCTACTTATAGTGGTGACTTCGTTGATGAACTCTTCCTCATTACCTGTTGGAATATCAAAGTTTATCAATGCAATAACGAGATAACGAGATTCAGGTAATATTTCTCCATTTATCTTTTCAGACAATACCTTTAGAATTCTCAAGCACTTTTACCGCAACAGGTATCCCTTTCGGAAGTTTCCCTTGGTAGACACTTCCGTAACCTCCCTGGCCAAGTCTCTTCTTAAATCGGTTTGTTATTTTCTTTATTTCGGAGAAAGAATATCTGGTTGGAATGAGAGTCTTGTAGCTTTCTAGAAATTTCTCAATCTTGAGTTCAGTTTCTTTTTCACTATCAGATTTTTTAAATTTGTAGGTGAAGAATATGGCAAGTGCAATCAAAATGGTGCCTCCAATGCTAATTCCTGAAAATTAAAGAGAAAGCATAAATAATATCAGTTTATGAGCTTGTGCTATAGCTTGGGAGAATTTCAGAGTTGAAGCTCACCTACAATAAGTGCAACATTTGAACCTGCAAAGAAAAAAAGAGAGAGGAATTATCAATCACACCCTTTTGTGAATTCAATGGACAATCCAATTTATGTGGCAGAAGAATTAATTCAAGAACGCATACCGTGTTTCGAATCTTGGATTTGTGAGGAGAAAAAGAAAAATGGAAACAATGACCACTGAATATCAGTTTATAACCTACCAGAGATGAACTTATTTAACAAATCTGTATCATTGTCTTTTCCCCCCACAAATCCATCATCGGAGCACAACATAAATCTGTTTGAAGCGTGAGCTTCATTTACTTTATGGGAACACTTGACTAAGATAAAAAGTTTTTCGTGAATCGGGTATTAGAAGTCCTCGGGCAGGAGTGGTTGTTTTGATCTGCTGAATAGTTCAATTAGCTACAAGTACTAAAATTAGTCTACGTACTACTACTGCTGCTAGTATAAAAGATTCTGTATGGATGAATAAATTACTCCAATTTCCAGCTACATTTGCTGAAATTGTTGTGCCCACGGGATCCAAACCAAACACACACACACACACACACAAAACACAGATATTTTACGTGGTTCCCCAAACTTGGGGACTCTATGGAGGAATTGGAGCAATTCTCTCAGAAAATAGAGATAAGTTTTACAAGGAGTTCTCTCTCAACTCACTACACTCTCACTGAGTCTACATTGCTACCCTCACAGATCTCTCACTTTGAGATGCTTTACAAAGCCCAAAGGGCTGCCCTTTTATAGGCCAAATATCACTCCCAATGCAAGACCACCCCTTCACTGCAAAGGAGCCCAAGTATTACTCTTGGTAGCTGGAGCAGCAAAAACAGGTAAGGAAGATAGGGGCTGAGTAATGTATGAAGCCACTTTTGTCTTCGATAATCAATAATCTGTTGCTACAAATTCGGGAGTCTTCGAGAAATCTGAACGCCTTGATAATGGAACCCGTAAAAACTTGCTTCGAGGCACGTTACTGAGTCGCTTTCCGAAAACAGTATTCGCCCCCACCGTTTGGAATGCACCGGGTTGATAGTGAATCTGTTCGAGGATACAACGAAGCTCGATCAATTCAATGATCTTCTGCCTGTGTCCGCACAAACGAAGGACAAACAGAATACCGAGTCGAATTTGTGATCAAATGAACCAAGAATTTGTTAACACCGTTTCTGCAGAGTAACGGTGTAACAAAACAAGACAGCAACTAGAAAGTATTTTGGTAGAGTAATGGCGTTATGAAACTATGCAAGATGATTGTGCCTAGGGCTCTATTTATAGACCCAACGCACCTTTTCACAAGGGCTTGCACCCTTTCACCAAAGGTTACACCCTTTCACCAAGAGTCACACTTTTTCACCAAGGGACACACCTTTTCACCAAAGAATGCACTTTTCACCAAAGGTCGCACCCTTTCAAGTAGCCAACAACCCAAAACTCTTTTAGAAGCTTTCTCAAGGCTCAAGGAATATTTTGATAAAAACCCCCAAATAAAACCCCATTTATTTTGATAAATTTCCAACATAATCTCCACCTTGGCGACAATTCTCAAATCAACAAATCCTCAAACAAGACTTAGCACCCAACTCCACTGTGGTAAAAGTCGCCTTCAATTGACACAACGATGTCTCCGCCTTGGTGAGATATCCAATTACTCCCAAACACATACAAATGTTCTCAGAAAACAAACTTGATTTAAAACAAGAGAACCAGATCACGGGCAAGAGAGCTAATAACTATCGTCAGAGTCGATTGCTAAACAAGCTCATTCTGAAGATTGGAACAAACTTCAAACGAGAACCGATTACTGGAGTATCGAGCACACTCCAGAATAGATACAGAGATTCACAATATACCAATTTTGATTACGCTGACAAAAGCATGAGATGCGCCATCATCTCCAAGGCTAAACAGATAGATGTCAGCAGTGCCAGATGCAAGTAAGACTCGACTGAGCCTCCAGAAGATCTATCTCCACCAGAGTCCGGCGCAAAAACAAGTTGCAGAGGGATAGATCCGAAACCGATGCAAAACAAAGCTCTTGAACAGAATACAAAAATACGGGTTGCCAGATGCAGACGGACAGAAGAGTCGGGTTTCTGAAGCTCCAAGAGAACTTCCAGAAACAAGTTCAAACTAAGTAACTCTTGCATCAACCATCAAGAAAATTCCCAGGAAAATGGTGGGGTCACACCGGTCCCACTTAAAAACCATTTTCCTTTTTTGAATACATTGTTTTGACAGAATTTGGACATTGCAAGATTACCAAATTCAGAACACGTTCCAATAGAAAACTAAACACATGCCACCTATGGGAATGACAAGATCAGCAACAAATCCGGTCAATACCAAACAAAAACTACTTCACAATGAATACGAATAGACTCCACCTATCTGCAAGTCCCGTAAATGTGGCCAGCATCCACAAGAACACCAACACAAGGAACAAAATCTTCGTCTTCAGGAAACCATTAACACACAGTTTAACCAGAGTTATTGAACAAACAATCCATGGCTTATCAACCATGGGCACAAAACCAGCGATAACAGACAAAACGATCGCCTTACACTCAAGGAGGTTAGACCGATGCCTTGCTCACACCAAGACTTCAAAAAATACCTCCAACGAGCTTCATAAATACCACAAAATAGGTTCCTCTCCAAATACCGTTGCTAATAGAGGATGCACCATCCTTAGAAACAAGAGAGTCAACAACAAAGCATCCCGAACAAGTCGTCCATGCCGAAACTCCATAAACGACCATTTCAAGGTTCCAAAAGAACACTAAACAAATAACGGGTCAGGATCTTGCAAAATAGGATTCATAGTTGCATCCGGAATGGCTGATATAATCATAAACAAGTCAACACTTGTCGATATTGGCCCAACGGATTCCCAAAAAATGCATTTTTAGCACACAAGATGGATTGGACAACAACTTTGGAATTGAATCTCAGGAAATGGAGCACACAGTTGGATTCAGAACGTCAAGACAAGTTTGAAACCAGTCTGAATTTGACAAAAAACTGCAAGGAACCGGGCTGTATTGGTCACAAAACAGAAACAATAGTTCAACTTAGTACAAAACCAGTCTGTACCGGTTATATCGGGTTGAACCTCCAGCACATAATGAACCAGCCGAAATTTTGATACCAACAAAACAAGTGAACCGGCCGATATATCGACAATTGGCAGTCATTGATGCCGAAAAGGTATTCTTACGCTGATCTAGTCCCGGTGACCAACCATTTCAAGGATAAATTGGGGAAAGGTCGATTGGGTCAGTTTACAAAGGGGAACTCCCAGGGGGTATCTTGATAGTTGTTAAAATGCGTGAGAACTTGAAATTTACCGCAGTAGAATTCATCCACGAGGCCTTGACAATTGGCAGGATCCATCATGTCAATGTTGTGCAATTACTTGGTTTTCATTTAGAGGGGGTCTAACAGAGCTCTTGTATATGAATACATGCCTAATGGATCACTTGACAAACATATCTTTTCAAACAATGGAAAACCTCAGTCCTTTAGCTGGGAGAAACTCCTTGAAATCGCCTTAGGAACCGCTAGAGGTATCGAGTATCTATGCAATGGATGTGTTACGCGCATACTTCATTTGGACATTAAGCCTCACAATATTCTTCTAGACCAAGGTTTCAAACCAAAAGTTGTGTATTTCAGCCTAGTGAAATTTTTTCCCAAGGAGAAAGATTTCTTGTTGGTTAGCACTCCGAGAGGGACAATAGGACACATATCTCATGAACTAGTTTCGAAGTAAAATCCATAGAAGGTGCTCTGTTGATGGCAAACCATTGTTGACATATTACCCACATACAATTATTACAATCAGAAAGACAAAGTGACTGGTGGGGTGTCTTCCACACCAATAATTGTGTAGATATCATAAATAACAGCACGCCAACTTTGACATATTCTCATCACAATTCACACGCACTAGTCGTAATTCATTTTAAAAAAATGTTGTAAACTTGATGAAATATCACTAGACACTAGTTGCATAAATTCTAGGAAACATATATCACAATCTAGAGGCACAAACCACTTGATCTATGAAATGCTACATATTGCCGAAACGATGTTTCGGTCTGCTTTCGCAATATTTGATAAGAGCGAGAGACTACCTAAAATCCAAAGAACCGCTGGTAAAAAAAACCAGCGGCCAACGATTAAAACACATCCTCGAGCTAAATTAAGTTACAAAGCACCTGCTACAATCTCAAAAGAAAACCCATATTCCACGAGAGTGAATCGAAACCCAAAACCAAGAAACCATATCAAAATGACTCAATCAGTTATCCCGAAAGAAAATTGTCTTAACAAAAGATATACTCTCACCGTACTATTTTCATAGTCCTTTTCGGGATTCCAACTTTCTAAGAATATGTAATAAATGTGTGAAAAAGTATTTCACTTTCCAAATATGCTTTCCGATCTGAACTTTGTTTCATGGAAATAGTACTAATTATATTTAAATACAAGGCTAAAAAAAAGATATTTTATCAATTTCTATTGATATTTTTGAAAAATGAACATCCATTTTGGGACTATCCATTTTGGGACTTTCCAAAAATGGAGTAAAGGATTGTCAAAGGAGTAAAACGTGGACCACCTTTTCCAAAAATTGAATAAGGTACTGTCAAAGGAGGAATACTTGGACCTTATCTTTCTGGACTACTAGTGGACACTAATCCTTTTCCCTCAACTTCCATACCCAACAACCAGTTTCCGTTCAAGAACAATGGGAAGAGAACAAACAGAAAAAGCACTGATTTCATTACTCTTCTCTCTTCTGATCTTAATTCCATTTACCATTCAAACTCAAGCAAGATCACTTCTCCAAGCATGTCCATCCTCCTCATGTGGTGATATCCAAAACATCAGCTACCCTTTTCGCCTAAGTGGCCAACCGGCCAACTGCGGTGACCCTGACTACGAACTCTCTTGCGAAAACAACAGAACCATCATGGAATTTCACTCAGGGAGGTACTATGTCAAGAAAATCTCGTACGCAATGCGTACAATCCGCTTAGCTGATGTTAACTTAGCCAATGGAACCTGCAATCTTCCATACCAATCTCTATCTTCCGATGAAGTGTACAACGATATTCGATACCAAGGCCAAAATATTTTCAATTTTGCAAGTTTCATAAACTGTTCTACTACCATAATTAGCGATCCAAGTTACAGAAAACTTCCTTGTGTGGGTGGAAACACATCCCAAGTTTATGTCACTGTGGAGAGTTCCCTCTATGATATTCCAGTGGGCTGTTCTTTTCTCTCAGTTGTTCCTGTTGGTGAAATCCCAAATGTAAATAACCCTTCTTATGATGCTATCTTGAAATTAATGGAGTCAGGGTTTGAGCTTGAATGGTCAGTTGAGTGCAGAAATTGCCGGTTACGAAACAAGGCATGCTATATAACTGCTTATGAGGTGCCATTCAATTATTATTGTTACTCAGGTTAATTATCCTTCCCATGACATTCTAGGTCTTTTTTTGTGGGTATTTTTATGTCTTAAGATTGATTTGGATTTTTGCTTATGTATGCAGAAAATATTGTTTCCACAATAGCTGAGATTATCTTCCTTTTAGGTGTTACACTTCTTGTAGGTATGTTTTCCTTACCACAAATTCATATTTATTTTGTATGCTGCATGCTAACTTATATATAACTAGTTTGAAAATATTTCCCTCGGTATAACGTTTTTCATTTCCTTGAATATCGCAGTGATAGGTTTTATTGGTAGATGTATCCTCGCCCCAGTAGTTATAATCGTGTTCCTTCTGCACAAGTTTTGTAAAGAACGAAAGCGGGTCGATAACGTGGAAAAAAATCTCCCCAATCAGCAGTCATCGATGCCGAAAAGGTATTCTTACGCTGATCTAGTTGCGGTGACTAACCATTTCAAGGATAAATTGGGGAAAGGTGGATTTGGGTCAGTTTACAAAGGGCAACTCCCAGGGGGTATCTTGATAGCTGTTAAAATGCTTGAGAACACGAAATTTACCGTGGAAGAATTTATCAACGAGGTCTCCACGATTGGCAGGATCCATCATGTCAATGTTGTGCAATTACTTGGTTTTTGTTCGGAGGGATCTAACAGAGCTCTTATATATGAATACATGCCTAATGGATCACTTGACAAACATATCTTTTCAAATAATGGAAAAGCTCAGTCATTTAGCTGGGAGAAACTCCATGAAATCGCCTTAGGAACTGCTAGAGGTATCGAGTATCTACACCGTGACATGTGCATACTTCATTTCGACATTAAGCCTCACAATGTTCTTCTAGACCAAGGTTTCAAACCAAAAGTTGCAGATTTTGGCTTAGCGAAATTTTTTCCCAAGGAGAAAGATTTCTTGTCTGTTAGCACTACGAGAGGGACAATAGGATACATATCTCCTGAACTCAAGTCGAGGGATTTTGGAGGAGTCTCAAGTAAATCAGACGTGTACTGTTTCGGCATGTTGTTGTTGGAAATGGCTGGAGGAAGAAAGAATGTTGATTCAAAGGCTAAGAGTTCTAGCAGATTTTACTTTCCATCGTGGGTTTATGACCATCTGACTGAAGGAGAAGGTGATTTAGAGCTCGGAAATGTAAACGAGATTGACGTAGAGATCGCGAGGAAAATGTGTATAGTTGGGCTATGGTGCATCCAAATGAAGCCATCGGATCGTCCTTCAATGACCGAAGTGGTCGAGATGTTAGAAGGAAGCCTCGAGGCTTTGAAAATGCCTCCTAGGCCTTTCTTGTGTTCACCTTCACCTACAGGTTCGTCTATGAAAGAGCCTCAATTGGACGCTTCAACGAGTGGGCAGGCATCCGAGTCCATGGAGGAATCCCTCTTGAAAGGTTATGACAGTAGCAGCATCTTATCGTAGTTTTTCTTTCTTTTTTTAGATTGTGAGTAATAAGGCTTTGTAATGCAATCACAATATCCTTTTCTTGGGATACTTCAAAATGTTAGTAATTTTCTTTTGCAATGTTCAACTTTGGTTCGAGTGTGGTCAGCCGAAATTTGATGTTCAAATTTTCATGTAATAACTCCCTACGTTTACCTTTCATATTGCTGCATCAAAGTTTCAATTTCTTCTAATAACCTCAAACAGGAATATTAGGCCAACTAAACAAGTTTCGAAGTAAAATCCATAGAGGTGCTCTGTTATGGGGGCTTAAACCTGCTCTAAAAGAACCAAAGTATTGCCTCTGTTTCGAATCTTGGATTTTTGAGGAAAAAAAGGAAAATGGTAACGACAACCAATGTACACGTTTCCGTTTTTGATACCAGATATAAGTTTATAACCTAACAGAGACAGATTGTGTCGACAAATCTGTATAATTTTTAAGCACAACATAAATCTTTTTGAAGCGCGAGCTTCATTCACTTTCTGCGAAAACTTTACTAAGATAAAATGTCAATCCGGTGTTAAAAGTCATTGGGCAGGAGAGGTTGTTTTGATCTGCTGAATAGTTCAATTAACTATATTTAGGATTATATTTAGGATTCCAAGAGATGCTGGGTCTGTTATTCGGCTACTGGAAAAAAAATGCCCTAGTCCAAGCCTCACACCAGTCTAAACTCTAAAGTGTATTATCGAATTTTATCAAATGAAGAAGACGAGTAACATTTGCTACCAGGTTAGCCAAATTATAGACAAGACAGGGTTCACATCAACGAAGTACTAGCTGTCTAGCTCGTTCCTTTGTATCAGTAAACTATAATCCAAAACCAACGACAGAATCTCTGTCTGATCAATTAGTTCTATTAAATAAAGTATTGAAAATCAGATAAAACATTATAAATTAAAAGATATAGGCAATTTAAAAATGACACGCAAACCCGGAAGTATCTAACATTACGGGATGGAATAGTAGTTAAAAAAAGAATGGAGAATATGGCGGGTAGGGTACGTACTTGTTTTTGGCTTAGGACTAGAGCAGATTGTCTTATTACTTGTAGTATTGAACCCGCAATACCTTCCAGCTCTTTCACATTCCAAACACCCATAATCTACCCTGTAATTCACAATTATCTCTCCTTCCCTCAACAGCCTCTCCACAATTTCCTGAACACCAAGAATTACACGCGCAAATTTAACATGATCTGAAATACTGCATTGCAAAGGCAACCTATCCATCCGATACGAAGTGTCCATCACATAAACCCAACTTCCATTACCACCACCATCGGTCAAGCAATCAATCGGCCCGTATATTCCCTCCATTTCCACAATCCTTTCAGAACAATTGGCGATAGCAAGATTCGAGTCGGGTTCCTCCAAGATTGGCCCGGAACTGTTGAAAGACGATAGGGTTTGGATTGGACAATTTGTGCTGTTTTTTTTGGGGATTTCGGTTAGAGAAATCCAGTTGTTAGGGTAATAGATTTCTTTGACGTAGTAGTGGCCGGAGAAAAGAAGGGGGAAGACTGTGTTATCGGCTGAGCAGGATAATTCATAACCTTCACGGCCACAAAAGGTTGGTTGGGTATTTAGCCTGAAAGGGTATCTGATGATTGGACCTGAATTGCTACATCTGGTCGGAGGGCAGAGTTTAAAGAAACTCTCACTTGTGTTGTCAACTGAAGATGCTAATGAACATGTATAATAAGTTAATAAGAGAAGGAAGATGACAATTTTGAGGGAAGGAGACATGAACGCAGAGAGAGAGAAGAGAGAGAGAGAGAGAGAGAGAGAGAGAGACCACAAATTACAAGAAACTAGTTGGAAACTGACGTGCTTCGCACGTCACTTTGTTGCCCATTGTTTTTTTTTTTGTTGTTGTTGCCCATTGTTAATGTTATCATTGTTGGTTTATTAAGATGAGAGAGATGTTGAAGTTGGTTTAGTTAGTCCTTCGTAACTAAAGTTGGAATATGCTCATTTTTAAGAGGAACTTTGCTACTATGGTTTACATGATTAAGATGAGAATTTAGATTAGAGGGCAACCGACACACGTCACTTTTTGCCTATTGTGAATTACTTATGGATTGTGAGGAGCTATGGAATTAATTATCCAGAATTAAATACAAGTAAACAAATTAGCTAATCATGAGATCTGTGAAAATGAAACATATCCCTTTCAAACTCTTCAAGCAAGGTAAAAGCCCTTTTAACCGACATAATACAAAACATAGATAGGCTCTCTGTTTCACAAGAAAGAGATTTGAACTATCCCCACATATAAATTGAATAAAATGCAGCCATTACATGTGTAATACCAAGCTATAAAGAAGGGCTGAAATGAAGCGGATGAAATATGGTAGATAGTCAATGGTTATAACGCGTTAGTGTAACACGCAACGTGCTTCGCGTGAAACCGTGTGCTCAGTGTTATTGTGGGTCACAAATCCAATCTCTTCAAGAAGCCGAACCCACCAATTCAACTCAACAAGAGTTAAAAAAAAAAAAAAAAAAACCAGAGAGAGAGAGAAAATAATCATCCATTGAGTTGGAAAACCCCTTCTAACAATGAAACAAAAGCCATAGAAACACCGAAATGTTCAACATCCCTAAACCCTTAATTAGCATATCCCTCAATATCCATTGTCCGACACTTTAAAGAAACAGGAAACTTGAACACCAACAACAGCCAAAAAAACTTTGAAAATGGACTACAATAACAACACCAACAGCAGTAACAAAATTCTAGACCTCCCTGATCTTCTCCAACCTACAAAAAAGAAAGAAAAACAGATTGCATAAACCGAAAAGAACATAACACCAAAATAACATATTTTATACAACTTTTTTAACAAATTAATCACAGGCTTTGCTCAAATTCAAATGGCTCTAGAACCACTAAGAAGCAAAAATTATTAACAATGGAATCACAAAATCACTTCTACGAATTGTTAACAAGGTAGCACAAAATCACTGATACGAAGTGTTAACAGAGAAAAATAAAGAGAGGGGAAGCACATTGGAGAATGAGAGGGTTCATTACTTTTTGTTTTATTTTCATCTCAATCGTAGGACAGTAAAATACAAATAGAGAGTTCCACTAAAAAATGAGATTACATATAGGAAAATAACTTTAGTGAGGTTGGATGGTTGAGCTCGATCTTATCCCATAAACCAGATGTTCTTAACGGGAAATAAGAGAACCATTATAACACAAAAAAAACCACATTTTTCATTGTTTTTCCAAACTCAAACAAAGCACATTCTCACTCACACGTCTAACACATACATGCAATCCATGGGTGGGGGACATCCCCTTAAGGGGATTTCCACGACCTGCTCCTCTCACTCTCTCCTCTTCGCTCTTCTTTTCTGACACTTACACAACAGACACAAATGCACATATTACCACAATTCTCAAACAAACACAAACATACAACTCTCACTTCCATATTTCTCACTACTCTCACACACAAGTTTGTCTTCTCTCTCACTCATGCACACATAATTGTTGGGGAAAACCCCCTTGGAGGGGCAACCACGTCTCGTCTCCTCTT
The DNA here is from genome assembly GCA_020921065.1 of Vaccinium darrowii. Classification (NCBI taxonomy): domain Eukaryota; kingdom Viridiplantae; phylum Streptophyta; class Magnoliopsida; order Ericales; family Ericaceae; genus Vaccinium; species Vaccinium darrowii. The sequence continues at coordinate 42,831,974 of CM037152.1, read as the reverse complement.
TGCTCTTTCTTTTCTTTTCTTTATTTCCCACACATAACAATACAACACACGCATACATTTATATAGCCTAATTCACTCATATATTTTTTGCCTATGATGCACGGACATGGAAACGGACACGGACATAGACATGGGGACACGGCAATTCTAAAAAAATGGGGACACGGACACGGCGGGGGACACGCCACGTGTATATTTATTTATATATTTATTCACACACACACACACACACACACACACACACACACACACACACACACACACACATATATATATATATATATACCCTTTTCTTCCTCATCAGCCGACATTCAACTTGGAAGCCCTAATATTTCAGAGCCGACATTCAACTTGGAAGCCCTAATATTTTAGATTTGATCCTCCAGCAGCAGCAGGTATCGTCCCTCTCTCTCTCTCTCTCTCTCTCTCTCTCTCTCTCTCTGCTGTAAATCAATCAATCAATCTCTGTCTCTCTCTCTCTCTCTCTCACTCTCCTCGTGTCCCCATCCGTGTCCCCATCCAAAAAAGTTGCTTAGCCGTGTCCCATGCCACGTGGCATGTTGAGACACGTTTCCAGCCGTGTCCCCGTGTCGGGACACTGCGATATGGGGTCCCGGAGAGGTGTCGGTGCTTCGTAGCTTTTTGCACACAAGCACTGGACATATAGCAGCTACAAGCACTTGTTGCACACAATCACAGCCACATATTACCCAATTAATGGACCGAAGATCTCCTCTAGCTTTGGCCCTGACTTACTTAGTTACCTCATCATCTATGTCTCTCAACTCCCATACTCAAAGACCCCACATAATAATTAAGTTTATCACCTAATAAAGTTTACCACATCACTAAAGTTCTTACCATTGATGCATATTATGTTAGCTTCAGTTCAGTCAGTTGAGGGAAAAATAACATCACTCGAAACCAAGCCGAAAAAACCCAAAAATTGATATTCTAAAAATCAAAAGTGATCTAGCCCTACTCTGGACCAACCAAACTTGAAATTCTTAGCAATTTTCTCCGTTTATTGGGTTCTCCCGGCAATAGTTACACCCGTAGGTGACATTGTTTTGGTGCATCTCGAGTACTCAACCCAAACCGGAGAGCAAAATAATAAAGATCATTTTGGGGGCAAAAACACTAATAGTAAACTCGTAAAGCAATTTAAACTCAGTGATACAGTCCATAAGAGGAGTTAAAAAAAGAGAATATTAAGGAAGCATTCACCTTTGCCTACTTTCAAGCCAAACTTTTGGGGGACCAATTGAAATTAGGAAGAATTGTGATTTTAGTCTTACCAGAGTCGTATTAAGGTTTAATTTAGTTTTAGTATTTTTTCGGTTAGATTTGAGGTTAGGGGTTTTCCTCAAGCCATCTTATCTTTCCTTCTTTCTTTTCTTATTTTCTGCAATAAACCAGCTCTTACTTGCAGCCCATGCCCCATGTTGTGGACTTGTTCACCTAGTTAATCTAGTTTTAACCCTAATTCTTTCGTTCACAACAAAACGCTAGAAACCCTATGTCACTCAGCATTGGCTGGATTGAAGGTGGTGGAATATTGAAAAAACTTACCACCCAAGGTAACTAAGCCTCCCGCCTCTGGTTCTCTTGTCTTGACTCTGCTGCTGAATGAAAAAAGTGCAAATCACAATTTACAGAAAACACATGATAACTATGGACCCCATAATTTGCCCTTCAGTCTTCTCTCACTTGATTATTAGCTATGCCCCGGGCGATTTCGTCCAATTTTCAAAGTTACCTTGTGCCTTCTTTAGTGCTATAGAGATTTTCTCATTAATGCTATTTCGAGAATGCAAACCTCCAATGAGAAAATGGTACAGAAATTTTTGCTATCAAATTCACATGAAAACGACAAAAATAACACCTTCGAAGAGCAATGCATTTGAAGGATCAATTCATTTGCTTGAGGAACAATCATAGGTTTTCCTCAAAAATGTGCTTCTTCATAAGGTTTTCTTAGAGAATTATACAGAAGCAACTGATTTGTAAGTTGGATTTTCATCACACATGTGCAAAACAGCTAAACAAAGTCTAATCCACATAAAGAAGGGTCAAACTTGCAGCAATTTTCGAGAAGCCCAACACCACAAGGGAACCAAAAAAATGAGGAAAAAGAAAGCCAACAAAAAAGATTTGCAGATAACTTAATTGCATTTTAATCAAAAAATGCTTGCACATATAAAATTATACTCGTACTCGCTACTTTTTATTCTCCTGTTATTCTTCCATAGGTAAGTTCTTTTGGAATCCCAAATAAAAATAATGGTATAGAAGGTAAAAAAATAATAATACCAATATGAAATATGAATACAAAGATACACTATAAGTTATCTGACCTTTACAAGCTTCATCTTCATTTGTTCCATAAATAGCAAAACAACTGAAAACAATCATAAAATAAGAGTGACCATTTGTAAGAACCGATTAAATAAGGTGAAAATATACAACGAAAAATTAGGAAAAGTCATTAGACTCGTTACTGTATTTGGCTTGGGATTTGGGTGGTTAATTATGAAGGAAGGAACCCATCTCAAATTTGCAAGGGAATGGTTTCTTTTCTTCATGTTTTGGAGTTGACTGCTATGACATTATTCTTTCATTTTGCATGCTTTGGAGGACTTTGAATGTATCAAGTTCATTTTTAGATATTGTCTACCTGAACAGTATAGTGTCAATTGTAAGGCCTTTACATTCTTGGTAACATTATTCCCCATTTTCACGTGTTTGGATGCACAAATGCTCAGTAAAATCATTTCCTTTGTAAATCATTCTACAGTTGTTGGCGTGAAATTACTTACATGCTGAACGTGCATAAATTGTTTATTTAGATGAGTAAGCACCCATCCACTCCAACAAGTCAATGAACAACATTTTACATAAAGAATATACTTTAGTAGTAATATTTTACACTGAAACAAACAAAGTCTAACTTTGCAATATTCATGTCAAGATCTTGAGAAGCTACGTATTTGAATGACCGTGTTACTATTATTGTTGTCTTTTCTCTGCATCAGATATGAACATGTATAACTCAAACAAAATATAGACAGTAGTAGTGTACACCTTTACCAGCAACTTCAATTTTCAGTCTGGGTTTTAGTGTTTCGATTGGGCACAAACAATTAGGGGTTTATACCCTCAAGTTAAGGGTTCAATTTTTACCTGGTAAGCAGTCTGATTACACAATCAGAGTGTCACTCTTTGTTAACAGATTGACCCTTCACGCTTGGCAACCAAAGAAAAATATAGCGCATCAAACCGTATGCATTTTATATTTATACTTTCTTGCCTTTTGAAAGTGGCCCACTTGATTAGTGGAATCAACAAGGTGAGCAGCCTTCCCAAAGGTGTGAACCCCAGTGGCAATGACTAAAGCCTCAATCTCTCCTTGCTTGCAGGTTGAACCAGAGTAAACGCCATCACCGGGGTCCGGGGCCTTTTGTCACAGGAAGTGACTCACAAGTTAGAGACTGCACAACCCAATGAAGAAAACTTCAGTAATATGAACAGAATGCAACTAATCCAACATGAACGGAGCATACAAAAATTGCTATTTGAATACCCACCTGGTCAATTTTCAAAGGATCACCCTCAAGAATACAAGCATCGGTGGGAACTATATCTCTGAGTTTAATACTAATGACATCTCCGGGCACTAAAATAGCAGCATCTTCCTCACTCCATCTTCCATCTCTAAGAACCTTAACAAAAAAAAAAAAAAATGCAAGAATTAAACAAGCCTAGGGCATCCCTCGCTCTCACTTAAATTCACTTTAATAAAAGTCTAATTAAAACCTTTGGAAAAGCTCATAAATCCTTCTCCAATTGTTCACACACGCTCGTATCAAAATAAATTTTACTCTCTTTTTCTTTACTCAAAATTTTCAAGGTTATTATGTGGTTTTCACAATTAGGTACCCTGCCAGTATTGAAGCTTTTACCCAAAGTCAAAGTCATGCTTAAATGTGGGTTTTCCGATTGGTTGGAGTGCTTTCCGTTCAAAAGAAGAAAAATAAATTAGAGTGAATAGCTAGAGATGGCCTTACAACAACAGTTTGTGTATGCTCTCAACAATTTTAAATCAGAGCAAAGGCATCAAGTCAACATAATTTACATAAGCTAGCAAACTGAAGTTTACAGCTAGCAAACTGAAGCTTAGGGCTATCAATGGCCAGATGTAATGTCACCTTGGCTTTGGGAGCGAGACGAGCCACGAGAGCAGCAGCAGCATTTCCTGCATTGTTTTCTTCAATGAAACTAATTGTGGAGTTAATCACCAGCAGAATGATTATACCCTCGAAATCTTGCCAATCAGGAGTCTTTCCCTAAACAAATTAGAGCATACAGTTAGTATATGACCCTAGATCATGGTTTCTACTCTAATCCGAATTTAAATGTGAGTTCTTACTCCGCGTTGGCAAGGGCAATCGCCATGATAGCAGCAGCTTCCATCACCCATGACAGGGGTTCCACATAAAGCCCAAAAACTTCAAGAAATTACTCTCCTGAAACACCCAAAATGTAAATGTTAACAAGAATTAACAGCAGGATCAACGTTCCAAAGGGATCAAATATCTTCACAGCTCCCAAACAAGAGAGAGCACAAACGCACAAACTACGAAATGCTGAGAACCAAAAAGATGTCGTTACATAAGAAACAGTTCTGAAGGGCTAAAAGACATCTTCTCAACCCCCAAAGAACACATAAAGACTATGAAATGCTGAGAAGATAGTAAACTTTAACATCAGAATTACAGTTCAAAAGAGCCAGCAAATTGGAAATACAAAAGGTGTTGCATAAGAAACAGACACTACCTTCTTCTCCTCGAGTTTGTTATAGCCAAATAGCTCCAGCCTTTGCTGAGCAGACTCAGCAGATAAACCCTCTTTGCTACATCTCAGATTCTCAACAACAACAAATTTGACACAGCATAATCACGAAAACCACATGGAAGGAAACAACAACAAATTTGACAAAGCATAATCACGAAAACCACATATAATCATCAATATCAGACCCATTACCAAATCCACAGGTCCCTTCAACACAACCTCCAGAACTTCAGGCTTCTCTGTATTCTTCTCTCTCTCTCTCTCTCTCTCTCTCTCTCTCTCTCCTCGCCGTATCTGTATTTTTTCTCACTATAACAACAGTTCAAGATCAGAACCCATCAAAACCCTGTAAAATTAAGATCATCAAAGACTATCCAGAAATGGAAACGTAATTGTGAAGTTCAATTGGGCTTTGTAGAAGAGAAGCAAAAAATAAAATGGAATCGCTGAGACTGCTTCATTTACAGAGAACGATTGAGAGAAGATGGAGAGCTTACCTTGGGTTTTTTAAAGATTGGCTTTTCTGAGTACCTTGGTTTCGTACGCTTCCATAAAACGAAGTCGGTGGAATGATGTCTCCTTTATATATATGGAGAAAAGACGTGTGGGGGAGGTACTGTAGTACACTCCCATATACATAGGAAACTTGGCTTTTGTGCACATTCATCCCTTAAATTGGGGAAAAGAAAGATTTTGTGTACTTCCATCCCTTGATTTACGGAAAAGAGAAACAAAAAGGGGTAGAAGGGGATGAATTCTCCTAGAAATCTGGTGAAGTACAAAAGGAATTTTCTTTAGAGCTAATTTCAGAGAAAAACAAAAATAGGACAAAAAATTTAAGCTGAAATACCTAAACTACCCCAACAGTGGATCACAACCCAATACATTTACAGGGGCAATTTCGTCCGAAATGGTCAAAAATGGCATGCCATCCTCCGCTCTTATATAAGAAGGTTTAGACAAAGAGAATTGAAGAAGAGAAAATAACACAGAAGAGAGAGAAGATGATTAAGGAGGCGCCAAATTACAAACACAAGCCATGTTTAACACCAACTTTGATTAGTTGAAAATGTACGGGGTCTACAGAATTACAGCATTTTTTTTTGGTAAGAATGACATTATTTTGTAGTGGACCCCGTCACTTTTTGGTAAATATGACATCACTTTTATGGTGGATCCCACACCTTTTTCACTAATTAGAGTAAGAATTTTGTTCACTCCTTTAGGTGAGGGTAAACAAATTTGCACTCGAGAATTTTTTGAGAAGCATATGTAATCCACTAACTAAAAAGTATCCACAAATTTGCACTCGAGAATTTTGTTCACCCCATTGAGCTGTAAATCAAGCCGTGCACGACTCGGTCTTTGGGGCAAGACTGGAAAGGCAAACCATTGTTGACATATGACCCCTCATACAATTATTACGGTCAGAGACGAAGTATCAGACTCGTGGGGTGTCTTCCATACCAGTAATTGTGTAGATGGAGTAACATAATTAATTGCACAGTAAAGATAAGGGGACAGATGCCCGTGTACAGACGGCGTCGCCGACACCGTTGTGGGTCCCATCCGGTCGATCCGAGCCGTTCATCCTTCTCAAAATCAAATTCCGAGTGGGCTTACGCGAGTATCGAGTCAATCGGACAGCTGTATAAGCTCTATCCAAAATCACCCCATTTCATTCAAAATTTTTGCATGAAATGGGGTGATTTTGGATCAAGCTCATACAGCCCTCCGATTGCCTCGATTCCCGCGTTGCCCACTCGGAAATTGATTTTGAGAAGGATGAACGGCTCGGATCTACTGGATGGGACCCACGACGGCGGCAGCGACGCCGTCTGTACACGTGCATCTGTGCACGTAGCAGCTCTCTTAATTGCACACCAACTTTTACACAGTCCACTGGTTGTAATTCATTTTAGAAAATGTTACAACTTAATTAAAGATCCCTAGTTGCATAAATTCTAGGAAAAATATACTCCCTCCGTTCCTATTTGTTTGTCCCACGCTCTCTCTCTTACCTTTTTTCAAATAAAAAAATTAAGTGCTTCCATGTATCATTTTTCAAATTTTTTCGCACCGAATTAAAGTACTCATCGTGTACTTTAATTCGGTGCGAAAAAATTTGAAAAATGATACACGAAAACACTTTATTTTTTTATTTGAAAAGTGGCACGACTTTTCGTAGAGGACTAACAAATAGGAACGGAGGGAGTATCAAAGTCCAGAGGCACAAAGCACTTGATCTATGAAATGCTACCTGTTTGCCGAACATTTGTTTTGGTATGCTTTCGGAATACTATTTGTTAAGAGCCAGGAGCTACTTAAAATCCAAATGACTGTTGGTTAAAAATATGACAGCCAAGGCCTAAAACACATCTCGATGATTTCATTTTCGAAGTAATTTTGTAAGTAATTTTTCAAAGTACTTAGCATTTTCCTCCCATCCTGATAACGAGCTAAATTAAGTTATAGAGTACCTGCTACAATCTCAAAAGAAAACCCAATTCCGCAAGAGGGGATGAAAACCCAAAACCGGGAAACCATACCACGACTCAATCAGTTATCCCAAAAGAAAAATTTGTCCTAACAAAACATATGAAACTTGGGGATCCCGATCATATGCAGTCCAACATTTGGACTAGATGAGATAGTTCTCATCTATATCGTACATTGGTAAAAAAATCAATGGTTCAAATTTGCTAATCAACTCTTACCAATCAGAGTTGATTAGTAAATTCGAACTATTGGAAATAGGTAGTGTAGAAAAGGACCGTCTCCTCCAGTCCAAAAGTTGGACCAGGGAGGATTTATTTCCAAAACTTGGACCTCATTTTACTGGATTACTAGTGGACACTTATCTTCTTCCCTCATCTTCCAGACCCAACAACCACTTTCTGCTCAAGAAAATGGGAAGAGGACAAACAGAAAGAGAACTGATTTCATTGCTCTCCTCTCTTCTGATCTTAACACCATTTACCATTCAAACTCAAGCAAGATCACTTCTCCAAGCATGTCCATCCTCCTCATGTGGTGATATCCAAAACATCAGCTACCCTTTTCGCCTAAATGGCGAACCAGCCAACTGCGGTGACCCTGACTACGAACTCTCTTGCGAAAACAACAGAACCATCATGAAATTTCACTCTGGAAGGTACTATGTCAAGGAAATCTCTTACGCAATGCGGAAAATCCGCTTAGCTGATGTCAACTTAGCCAATGGAACCTGCAATCTTCCATACCGATCTCTGTCTTCCGATGACGTGACTGTCGATATTCGGTACAACCAAGGCCTAAATTTTTTCAATTTTGCAAGTTTCATAAACTGTTCTACTACCATAATTCGGGATCCAAGTTACAGAAAACTTCCTTGTGTGGGTGGAAACACGTCCCAAGTTTATGTCACTATTGATGGTTCCCTCTATGATATTCCAGTGGGCTGTTCTTTTCTCTCAGTTGTTCCTGTTGGTCAAATCCCAAATGTCAATAACCCTTCTTATGATGCTATCTTGAAATTAATGGAGTCAGGGTTTGAGCTTGAATGGTCAGTTGAGTGCAGAAATTGCCAGTTGCGAAATAAGACATGCTATGTAACTACTGTTGAGGTGCCCTTCAACTATCACTGTGACTCAGGTTCATATTCCTTCCCATACCATTCTAGTTTTTTGTTTTTGTGGGGTAATTTTTATGTGTTGAGATTGATTTTTGCTTCTGTATGCAGATAATCTTGTTTCTACAATAGCTAAGATTATCTTCTCTGCAGGTGTTATACTCCTTTATGGTATGTTTTCCTTACCACAATTCATATTCATTTGTAATGCTACCTTATATGTAACTAGCTCGAAAATATTTTCCTCAGTATAACGTTTTCCATTTCCTCGAATCTTGCAGTGAAATATTTTATTGCTAGATTTATCTTCGCCCCAGTAGTTATAATCGAGTTCCTTCTGCACAAATTTTGCAAAGAGCGAAAGCGGGTCGATAACGTGGAAACATTTCTCCGCAATCAGCAGTCATTGATGCCGAAAAGGTATTCTTACGCTGATCTAGTTGCGGTGACTAACCATTTCAAGGATAAATTGGGGAAAGGTGGATTTGGGTCAGTTTACAAAGGGCAACTCCCAGGGGGTATCTTGATAGCTGTTAAAATGCTAGAGAACACGAAATTTACTGCAGAAGAATTCATCAACGAGGTCTCGACCATTGGCAGAATCCATCATGTCAATGTTGTGAAATTACTTGGTTTTTGTTCGGAGGGATCTAACAGAGCTCTTATATATGAATACATGCCTAATGGATCACTTGACAAACATATATTTTCAAACAATGGAAAAGCTCAGTCATTTAGCTGGGCGAAACTCCTTGAAATCGCCTTAGGAACCGCTAGAGGTATCGAGTATCTACACAATGGATGTGATATGTGCATACTTCATTTCGACATTAAGCCTCACAATGTTCTTCTAGACCAAGGTTTCAAACCAAAAGTTGCAGATTTTGGCCTAGCGAAATTCTTTCCTAAGGAGAAAGATTTCTTGTCGGTTAGCACTATGAGAGGGACAATCGGGTACATATCTCCTGAACTGATTTCGAGGCATTTTGGAGGAGTCTCAAGTAAATCAGACGTTTATAGTTTCGGCATGTTGTTGTTGGAAATGGCTGGAGGAAGAAAAAATGTTGATTCAAAGGCTAAGAGTTCTAGCAGAGTTTACTTTCCATCGTGGGTTTATAACCATCTGGCTGAAGGACAAGGGGATTTAGAGCTCGAAAATGTAAATGAGATCGAACTAGAGACTGCCAGGAAGTTGTGTATAGTTGGGCTATGGTGCATCCAAATGAAGCCATCGGATCGTCCTTCAATGACCAAAGTGGTGGAGATGTTAGAAGGAAGCGTCAAGGATTTGAAAATGCCTCCTAGGCCTTTCTTGTGTGAGCCATCAGATGCTTCAACGAGTTGGCAGGCATCTAAGAAAGAGCCTCAATCGGACGCTTCAACGAGTGGGCAGGCATCGGAGATCATGGAGGAACCCCTCTTGAATGGTGATTGATGATAATAGCAGCATCTTGTCGTAGTTTTCTTTTTTTTCCTTAGATTATGAGCTAGAAGGCTTTCTAATGCAATCACAGTATCTTTTTCTTGGGATACTTCAAAATGTTAGTATTTTTCTTTTCTAATGTTTAACTTTTGTTCGAGTGTGGTTAGCCAAAATTTGACCTCCAAATTTTCAAGTAATAACTCCCTACGTTTACCTTTCGTATTGCTGCATCAAAGTTTCAATTTGAGAAACACCTGAACTAGTTCTAATAACCCCAAACATGTAAATTAGGCCAACTAAACAAGTTTGAAAGCAAAATCTCTGCTCTAAAAGAACCAAAGCGTTGCCTCTGTTAGACTTAACCAAAACTTTGTCATCCTTTTTAAATTTCTTGTACGAAGGTGTTAAATGTGTTATGCTCTCACAGCTATCGTGTCTGACCACACAGTTTTTACAATAATAATATCCAATGCAGGACTCATAAATTGAATGGTTTAGATTAACCGTTGTAAGCTTACAAAAGATCCATGAAGGCCCAAAATTGGATGGGACCGGATGGATCAGGACTAGAGAGTAGCCTTTCCCTGTCGTATTGTTGCATCGAAGTTTCAATTTGAGAAACACTTGAACTAGTTCTAGTAACCTCAAACATGTAAATTAGGCCAACTAAACAAGTTTGAAAGCAAAATCCATAGAAGGTGCTCTGTCATGGGGGCTTAAATCTCTGCTCTAAAAGAACCAAAGCGTTGCCTCTGTTAGACTTAACTAAAACTTTGTCATCCATGTCCAAAGGACTACAACACATCGCCAATCAACCCTTAATCAATGAACTAGAAACACGAGATGAAATATAATGGGCTGAAAAATATGTTGACCAAAGTATTTGCCACTAGGAACCATTCTAGCTACTGTAGCAGATACAACTTTTTTCAGGCGTATAAATAAATATTGATTTACCGATTGTATAATGTATGAATGGATAGGAAATACCTTCATAGTGAACCAACGAAGAGTGAGCAGTGTAGACAATGTTCAGAGAGAAGTTCCACACATACAAAAAATCCAAGAAGAAAATGATCAATTGGAACCGCTAAAAGCACATGACACACTCTTGCTGAAGAGGTAGCCAATTAGGAAGCATAAATGTAGACGACCACATTTGATAAAGGCAAAGGTAAAAATTTATTAGCTTGGTGTTCAGTGTTATCGTTTCTAGTACATAGCCCGTTTAACCCGGAACTAATCTCACCATCTACTCGCGGAGGCCCTAGTTAAAGAATGGGCAAAGCTCTATACATACTAGCCCAAGCCAAGAATGCTAGCATGTGGGTGGGGTGGGATGGCCTAATTAAAAGTTTGCTGAGGCTACTGATTAGGTAACTATATCAATTCGCCAAATGTTTTCTTTTATTGATCAGCAAAGAAGCAATATATTACTAGAGGAAAGAAATTAAGTAGTGTCCCAAATGAAGGTAAACACTTGGCACCAATGAGATGGTACGCGCATCCAAAATCCCAAAAGGTATAGCAGGGACTAGAGGTGGCAAACGGGCGGGTTAAAATGGATCATGGGTTGAAAATGGGACTAGAGGTGGGAAACAGGCGGGTTAACCCATAAAACCATATTCAACAAAGAACCAAAGACCAGCACCAAAACTGCATGTCAACCTGCAGCAGCCAGAGAAAGACCCAGACCTAGAAGGCTAGAACCAAAACCCAGACTGAGACCCCACAGAAAGACCCAGACGAAGACATAAACCACAAACAAATCCAAGAACAAGACCGAGAGACAAACGCAAGATTCGAGTGTGAATTGAGTGGCCAAACCTATATAGTTGTAAAATTTTTGAAAATTTATTACTCTATTTATAAGAAAAATTGGAAATGTGGGTAGGGTGGTTGCCTGGGCTAACCCGCCCTTGCATCCGTCCTTGCGGCAAGACCCAGACCCACACCAATAACCCACCTGAAACGAAAAGACAAGACTCTGTACCAAATACCACAACCCAAAATCTGCCCCAAAACTTGACCCTAATCCAAGACCCAGCCCAAGACCCCTCAGAAAGACCCAGACCCGAACCCATACTAGAAACACACCATACCCCAAGCCAAGATCCCATAAAAGTCCTGGAAATAAACAATTTAGTGAACTCCTGTACATCTACATTTGGATTCTCTTCAATTAAACATGTTCCCCACATTATATGATGCATTATTTTGCAGGAATATAAATTATATAGGATACATACACTTGCAAGTATTTCACTTCTTGTCTTTAACGGTCTACATCAGGGACCGGATTCGGGGGGTCTATAGTGAGTAAGCTCACTACACCCCTGTAGTTAACAATCATAGCCGTCCGTTCGGCAATCAACGGTTAAGATTATCTTACATAATAAAAGATAAGTGTGTTATACGTAGAATAATTACATTTAATCGGGACTATTGATTATTGAACGGACGGCCGTGATTGCTCATTATAGGAGTGCAGTGAGTTTTCTCACTACAGGACCCCCGAATCCTGGCGTCCCAATCAAAGCCCTAGTACAACTGAGAGTAGGATTGGATTACCTTAGCCAGAAACCCATTTCACCCAAACAAAATTTAAGAAATGAAAATTAGGAATTACACCTGCCCAGCCCCATATTTGTTTCCTTCACCTTATTCACCCAACAAAGAATACGAATCAGATCAGGATAGTATAGAGAAATATGATAACCCAATTACAGAGGGGAACAGAATATGATGAATTATATACACAAATAATTTGCACGCGTATGGTATACCTACATAAATTTGAAGCTTTGAATTGTGAGATGATATACGTACCGATTAAATGTAATTATTTTAACAGGCAGAATGTAGAGGAAATATGGGAAAATTTTACTTCTCTACTTTTTTTTTTTTTTTAATCTCTTTCTTGGCTCTTCCTTTCCATTTCTGACCACGATTTCCAAACACGCCCTTAACACCCAGGATGAGTTCCGTGCTATTTGGATATGAGTTCGAGTATGAATTTCTGGAGGGAATTGAGGAAATGTAAGAAAAATATACTACAGTAAGAAATAAAAAGGGTAAAATATATAAATGGTCCTTAAGTTATGATGATTGTATATTTTTGGTTCCTAAACTATCAATATGACCAATTCTTTTTTTTGTCAATTTCGCTGATACAAATCACAAAGTTTTTAATTTATATGCCTCATCCATGTGTATATAAGATAAAGTGAGTTCCTTTAATTTTTGCTTACGATTCCTAGTTTTTTTTTCTTGACAATATTTCTTGATTCGAGTTTCTAATATCTTTTGTCATTGTAAAATTATGCTAGCGAAAAGTACGCAGAATATTCTTTACTTGTTCTTGTTCTTTTTGTTGTTCTCACTTTCTGAGTTTTTTCATTGCCAACATTCTATTAGGCATAAAGAATTGCATAAGTCAAGGTACGGCAATAATCTTATCTAGCGAATAGAAAAGTAGGCACACGGCTGAGGACAAAACCCCCGTAATGCCTACGCTGTACTCTTTAATCCTTTACCTAACCACAAATTATCCTGTAGAGACAATTGTAATTTATTTTTATTGGGTTTAAAGATGGAAGAAAGAAATGAAAACAGAGAGGTGGAAAGTCCATGGAAGCAGGGGTGGCTTTAGCTAACATGATCAAGGGTTCAAACGAACTTCTGAGTTCAAATAACACACTAAAATTTTCACTGCACTGAATGAATTATAAGAAAAAAGATACTGAGTGATAATTAATTTAATTTTTGTGACTATGTACATAATATAAGTTAACACAAGAAAATAAAGCAAAACTAATAACGGAAATAAATATATGTATTTTCTATATAAGTTTCATAAACAAAAAAAAAATTATGCACATTTTTTAATTTCACCAAAATTCTAGAGTCGCGCCTGCATGAAAACGAAAGGTATTGGTTTTGTGGCTTGACAACCTAGTTGAAGCAAAGTCCGGATTGATCATTCAACACAAAGAAATTTCTGGGGTGTTGAATTTGCGGGATGGAAAAATTTCCCATTCTCTTTGCTGTCATTTCTCTATAACTATTTTCTGTGTAAGATTAGAGTTTTTCGTTATTGGCCGGATTCTTGTGCCATCAACTTTACCAAATTACAATACAAGTACAATAAAGGACAACGATTTTCACACTCTAATTATTTAAAATTATTCACCATATATTACTCAAGCGCACTAAAAGAGACAAAGTTTAGAGTGAATTTATAAAATAAAAAGGAGCGTGAAAACTATTTTCACCAAATAAAATATGACAGGGACCATAAGAGAGAAACAAGAAAACATTCCTTTCATATAGAACTCATGGAAAATAAAATACATGATAGGTGTAAGTGATGCATGCCCAGCAGCATTAATACAACCATTCCATATTGCAACCCACAACCCAGAAAAATTATTATCCCAAACAGACCTTAAGAAGACCAAAGCTACCTTGTATGCATCTCTTACATCCCATGTTTCTTCATCACACACGAACTAGAAAGAAATTAAAGAAAAGGGCAAAAGAGTAAAACAAAAGACGAATAAGTAGCTAAAATACCAAAGTTAAAGGTAAATTCGGACCGCTACCCTCAATTCCCCGCGATGCAATAATGTCGCTCTCCCAATTCTGCCCCCTCAAAGCAGGGCTAGAAACTCGGGAGAGCGCAATTGCAAAGCCTTTTAGTTTGTTGCCTTGTTTAGAAGAGCTTCTAAATACACACTACCCGTCTCAGTGCGTTGTACTGAGAAATTGTGTGTATTTAGAAGCTCTCCTGTCTTTGCTATCAGCTTTGCTGCTTATTTACAGAGACACCCTCCGCCGTCTTCGCTTGATACTTCCCTTGTAGCCACCGCCGGAGTCAAAGACTCCACGGTGGCGATCACCGCAGATCATTGTCTGAGCTAAAACTGAGCTTAGGATCAACCCAAAGCTAAAGAAAGGCAAAACAAAAAATGAATGCCAAAGTTGGCTTGGCGAAATAGAGAGAGAGAGAGAGAGTAGAGAGAAAGTGGATTATAGGTGTGAGAGGGGGCAGGATGGGTCGTATATAAAGGCGAGATTGCAGCTTTTTGTTGAACGTGAGACATGGTGACTGTAATTTTACTTTGAACCTCAGATTCTCCTGTTCATTTGTGTATTTTATGAAATATAATTTGATAATCGGATGTTCGGACTAGTTTACACATACCTTGACTAATACCGGGACACTGGAGGAAACAATCAGGCAAAACTCCTGTGGCTCAAAGAGTTTGCAAGCAAGGAGAATCGAACCTGAAATTTTAGGTGAGAGCAAACCAATAAGTCTCAAGAAAAGACTACCTTGCTAACCCTTTGGGATTAAAATACAATAATTGTTGAAATACAATAATTGTCAAAATTTAATTGTTTATGCCAGCTTACCGACTAATCTCAAGACCCTAAAATTAACGACCGAACAAACCTATAGTCAAGTAAAAAAAAAAAACTACAGGTTGCATTATTGGTAGTAGTGTTTGAAATTCTTGGTCCAACGCACGTTAAGGTCCATCTAGTGGCCCTTTCACGCTACACAGTGTAGCGCTCATCTCACTTTCTCAATTTTACATCTCGGTAATTAATGGTCTGAGTTTTAAACAATAACTTTCGAAGAGTTTCTGTAAAGTCCGAACCATTAAAACTACTTTTAGACGGCCAAAAAGATGCACTACACCGTGCAGCGTGGGTGAGGGGCGATATAGGACCCCGATTTCCGTTAAGGGCATGTTTGTGGGAAATGCAAAATACTCCACTAACCCGTTTTCCTAGGCTCTTGGAATTTCCACACATTATTCTGAAAGACGAGAGAAGAAAAGTGGGACTACTGTAGCATTTTGATTGGATCCATGCCTGTCTATATCCAGTACCACACTCAGCTCAAGACAAAAGTCTCCCCCATGACCAACTTTTTAGTTTTATTACCTTATTATTGCGTGCGCGTGGGAGAAAAAATGTTGAGGTTGTCTAGGAAATTGACATCCAATTTTTTGAACAAAAAAAAAAAATTATTTCGTTTATAATTTTTCGATTTCTTTTGCACAAAATTAAAGAGTTAATTGAGATTCTAATTTTGTACGAATAAATCTTTCAAAAAAATTATGTACAATGAAATAATGCATTCTCAAAAACATTACTCTATGGTGTACAATTAAAATATTCCTCCAAGAGTATATAGCTTTTGCATTTTGATCCCGCAATATTTTCCAACCATTCAAGATTTAAAATGAATAAAATGTTGTTCCTCTTTGTTTTGATTGTGAAAAATATTAACTAGGTATAAAATGGTGAAATTTAATATCAAGATTTGCACTTCGGATTATATTTTAATTTTGTATTTACGAAAGTAATTTTTTTAGCAATATGAATCTTGTTTGATAGATCTTATTGAGAACTTTTATACGGTGCAAATTAAAAAAATTCAAAATTTATTTCAGTAAATACATTATTTTATTAATTCAAAAATTACACGTAATTTCATAAGAGACTAACTTTATAGGACAAAGAGAGTACTATTGTACTGCAAAATCTATTCTCCATATATCATTAGCACCTTCGTAGAGTATGACTATTATCGGAAATCAATAAGTTACAATATTTAGAATCCAAAAAAGGAAAACGTATAGTGTACACATGATAAGTTGATAACTCGTAATTGTTGTAGAAGAAAATTGATACTAGCACAAAGCTCATTGGAACATTTTTTGGAACATTTTTAGCATACAATATAGTATAATGTTATTTAATGTAAGCTTACTAGAGTCGTACCACTAAAACATTAAATTCACATTTTTAGCATACAATATAGTATAATGTTATTTAATATATGTAAGTGTACTAGAGTAGTACTACTAAAACATTAAATTTAAATCTGCGTAACTTTGCATGGCATGGTTCAGTAATGATTGGAAAAGGCTGATTACAGAATTTCAGTAATTACATTATGGAACAGACAAAAGTAGAAAATTATTACGTATGAAAATTCATAATAATGCACAATTGACCTACTTATTTGAGAACGAGCAGAGCACAAATTTGATGGAGGGTGAAAATTTGAGAGTTGTGACTGTGGTTGTGGCATTCCTATCATCGTCTAGTTTAAAAGTAAAAGACTCGTGTGTTTACGTAGGCTTTAATTGTTTTTAATTGGATAGAAATAGAAAACATACGTCAGCTTCACCACATGAGACTAGCTAGTAGTATGTTATTTATCCTTGTTTCATTAGATCATGTGATCGTTTCACTATTGCAAATCGTGGGACTTAGGGAGCCTGTTGGGCCTCCATCGTGATACATCTTGAATTTAAAATTTAATTCGAACTGATCAATTGCAAAGCGCGACGAGTGAAGCATCTCAACAAAACATCAATTCGACCAGATGTCGTTTCTACGTACACGATCGGTAACTTTTATTTTCCTTTGAATTATCAGTTGCGAGTTAAAACAAAAAAACAAAGCATGTCACAAGGAAGATTGCAGCACATATGATAGTGGAATTAGGTTTCGGTACATGCATTGAAAAAGTGTGCTTTTCGTGAAAAATGAAGTGGGGGTACAGTGCCTTGGCTTTTTCAAGATATAAATGCTCTCTTTTAGCCTTTCATGTGAATTAATATATTGTCCAGTCTTTTGGTTTAGGGATAAGAGTTTTTTTAATAACGTAAGTGTCCGGGCTAGCTTACGCTCACCTCAACTAATTATGAGCCCCAACTTCACCGCCCACTTACGGGTAGCCTAATTAAAGGTTTGTATGAACTGATCTCAAACCATCTAAATTTTTTTGAATAAGCGACTTTAATTTCATATGTCTCAAGTATTAACCATCGTGTCAAACGTTTCGGGTTAGGGATAAGAGTTGTTGGGACATAGAAACATCCTTTTAACTTTAATGGAGGAAGAGACTAAAGTGAGTAAGTGAAGAAAATGAGCCCATGATAATTAATCACTTTTCCACTGATTTGCCCATGATCACATGATTAAAGCAAAGGTAAAAGTCAGCGATCAGATTCTCAATTCTCTTTTGCTCTTCTCTTTCTGGTACATAAGGGACACTGTGCACTTGATGACCATGCAAAAAAGATGGAGTTTTAGCTCCCCAACAAAACTTCATCCTCACCGTACTCTCATTCCGTATTCACATTGATGATTTAAACCGTTCTTTTGTACATCGCACAAAGGAGGACAACTCCTCCAATAAATAATTTTGATCAAGCATCGTTAGCTACGTGATTCACGTTCTATCAAACATAATGTGAATAACTCATCAAAAAGGAACGATAGATATAAGATTATACTTTAGTTGTCTAGGTCAAGAACAAACGTATTAGTTACTTACATATACACTTATCCAAGTTCTATTAAGCTGATTTTGCAGATAGGGAGGCTTCGGTTCTTGACAATTTAAAGGATTACACACCCCTTATTTGGGTGTACCATATGCACCTATTGTATGGTCCAGATTATGTCACCTCATCAACAATTGTAACATTTTTTAGGTTTTCGTAACTTTTTAGCAATATGATTCGTAACATTTTGTATGATTCGTACCATTTTGGTGTGTCTCGTAACTTCTACAAAAAAAATTCGTAACTTTTATTAGGTTGTGTATAATACACATTCAAATAAGAGGTGTGTATTGTAGCATTTTTCTTTGTTTTAAGGATTGATTAAGGCGATTGATCAATCGTTTGGTGAACACGTGATAAAGCAATAATATAAACGGGGCAATATATGGGACCCCCAATGGTTGAAATCCAAAAAGCCTACGATCGTATACGACTTTGTACCCACCATTTTGTCATCCGAGTCCCTCGTCTGCATCCTGAAATGTCAAAATCAATCTTGACCCTTCAATTAGCTAGCTAGCCCTCACTAGCTTAAATAACTTACATCAGTGCTACGTCACTAATACATCATAAATGGGTACTTTTACTGGCCAAAAACTCACAAGTATGACAAGCAATATGTATTAGTAGTTGTTTCTAATTTTATTTTTTTAACTTGTCTAGACCAACTTATTCGCATCCCAATTAATCTTGAAAAATTGATGCCACCACCATCACTAGTAGCCAGTAGAGGGTCCCAATTAAAGCAAGAGATACCTTTGTCGACTGTCTTGGTGAACTGAACCAATCTCTCTCTCTCTCTCACAGAATGAATTTTGCCATGAATCTCACATCATAGAGGAGATACAACTGCCCATAATAACTCATGTACGTCCAGGTTTATAGAACCAGGAAGTTCAATGACGGCTTCATAATTTTTTTTTAGGGTTGTCGTTATGTACTTAAAAATTACTACAGTAGGTTTCTCTGGACGTAAACCGAGATTAAAAATACTTTTACAAGTTACTAAGCTTATTAATCAAAACTGCCCAATTTGTTACTCAACTTCAATGACTCGTTTAGCTTATACACTATGATTTTTGGACTTCTAAGGCAAATACCTTATGGACAAATGGAATCACTTGATCCGTGTTAGTTACTGCAAAAGTTTAGCACCCTACGATTTAGGTCCTTTAGAAATATTCAGCCGCTATCTTAGCAAATCTACAAATGGGATGATCACTTGGTCCGAGTGACTTCAAAATCATACCAAAATATTGTACGTAATTTCTTATTTTTAGCAATTTGATTTTATCCCACGAAAAAATAAAATTTTGCCCCAAGTCCTAATCGGCCTCAAATTTTCTGATTTACCATGTATTTGTCTTAGGTCTTGATCCACTAATAAAATCATGCTTGCGAAAATGAAATACTAATAAAAAAATTCAATCATTGGATACTCGAGGGGCCTAATCTACGCTTCATGTCTAGCTGTTGAGAAAATCCAAAAACCACTGCAAAGCTGTCCACCACTGCCACCCCACTTGTGGACACCGAGCGGCGCGTGAGCCCTCGTGAGTCTCACACAAATAAGCATAATTCGTGGATCCCACGGCCCTCACCCTCGGCCTCCCGTGTTAGCCCAAACGGGCCCTCTGTCCCTATCTCGCCTTGTTCCGAGTTCAAAAATGTACTTATACAAATCGATTGCTTTATGAAAATCGAACTTTAAGAGTATTATTGCAAAAATTTAAATTAATTAGATATCGATAACCTTGTAAGTGAAAGACGATTTCACCGCAGGATAATTTGGTTTAATTATTAAGCTATCGATGTCTGATTTACAAAGAGAATGGATGGAATTTTTATAGATTCTAGCATAAAGCCTATTTGGTGAGAAAGTAAGCTCCCTGTTTCAAGCCCTTGGCCTTTTTCGGCCATACATAACGCTCGACACTGAACAGTAACTTCAATGCTTGTTTGTTGGTGGGAGAAGAGAGTAGGATAAGGTGAAGTGAGATAAGCTAATTAAGGTATGCTATTCTTCGGTGTTTTGCTCGCCCCATAACTCCCGGATTGCTTTTCAGAAGAGAAGCTAGGATCCCTGCGTCCGGGTGTGGGGAATTACCGGTGGGCCTCCAAAAACCCTTCAATTTTTTTTTATTTTTATTCTTATTACAAGTAGTGTATTATAGATCAAACTCTCATTATTACTTTATTCGCCTGTATATATATCTACTAAAAGAAACTTCTTTGTCGCTAATCCTCTTCTTATTACTTAATACATAATTCTCTCGTATCATATCCACATCTAATTTCCGCATTCATTAATGTTTATCCATCAAAAACCTTATCCAGCCCTCGAAGAAGCCGTAGGAATGTAACCGATGCCGATGCAGAGAGAGAGAGAGAGAGAGGTGGGTAAACGATTGAGATAGCACGCCTCCTCATCGGATCCCGTATCGTATAATGGGTCTACTGTTGGTAATGTGAGCTGGTGAAAAGAGGAGTAGTAGATATAGATAGATAAAGTGGGTGGGGAGAAATTGAGGGCCATGTGATAGTGGTAGTAGTGATACTCCTTTTTTCACACGTCTTTTTCTTTTCTTTCCCTCAACGGTTAGGTTGTCTGGTGAGTTTACGCGTACTTCAACTAGTCTCATCTCCAGTTTGGTCAAACGCAAACCATCCACGTCCAAACTAAGAGATTCACTTCTTGCGGCCTGACCTCAAAAATCAAACCCTAATAATTATGTGTGGAGCAAACCCATCGCACAACCGGAGTAACTCTCGGGCAGGCTACTTTTTTGACACGCTTTCTAGTCAACTTTTATCGCATTTTTACCTCATTGGTGCCATGCACCATCCATCCACTACATTAGTTTACACATGGGATCCTAATCTGAGGTTCGAGAAAAAAAGAAATTGGGAAAACTTTTTTGTGGAGAAAACAGAAAATCATTGGCTAATCTTTCCTTGGGTGATGTGATACTGTTTGCTAGATGGGTCCCACCCATTCTCTTATTCTCTCTCTGGTTGTCCCGGACCATTTTGTCTTCTAATGCACCTTTTGGCTTTTCAATGTCGGAAATTTTAGTCACAGATTCGTGGGTGGTGGTTAGTCTCTCAATGCATATGTCAAAAAGTGTGAAAGCTATGTAAAGAATACTCCTTATTAAAATGTATGAAAAAGAGGGCTTGAGATACACGTATTTTCCATTATCCCACAGCCCTGCTAAAATTAAACTTGGCCATTAACTAATGGGTAAGACTACTCCAATGGCCCCTTGGCCCGGTGATCAAGGTCTAGAGCTCGTTCCCTCGTAAAGTTTTATGTTCGAAACTTTAAATTTGCTATCAATTCATTTGGGATCAATTTATACGAAGTTTTTCTCTAATTGTAATTGAGATCCTTGCAAGTAGGCGTTGATGTTGGACCCAAGTTTAAGTAAAACACGTGTAAGCCTGGCCGGGAGTCAAGGACACCTGAGTTATAAAATAAAAAAAAACAAAACAAAACTAATGGGTAGGACTACATAAAAACGATTGGAGTCATGTTAAGCCTTGAAGTATTCAAGCCCAACTCATTCAAAGACTGTTGAGCTCGAGCTTGATTGAAGCTGATATAAGTTGAAGGAGCCAAACAATATTTGAATTATTCAAATGTCTGACATTAATTGTACACTAGTAAATGAATTTGTTTGCCATACAATACACGAAATATTGAAAGTTATAGTCACCTCTTTTGTCAAGATTAGTTCAATAATGGGGTGTTAAAGGTTGAAACTAGTAGCTTGTTACCCTTTCTTAATTGGAAGCATCTTACAAAAAATTGTGAAATTCAAAATATTTGAAAATATTCTGGCCCTTGATCTGGTAATCGCAGGTAAATCATTTACAGGCTATTGGCTGACGAAGTCTGGACAATTTTAGCCTGGTTTGGGTAAATTGAAAAAATTGGTTTTTTGGTTTTTTTGGTTTTGTCCTTATTCAAAATTTTTTTGCATTTGTTAGTTTTTGGTCGATTTTTTTGTGGTTTCTTGGCTTGTCTCGACCGAAAACTAACAAATGCAAAAAAAATTTGAATAAGGACAAAACCAAAAAAACCAAAATACCAGTTTTTTCAATTTACCCAAACCAGGCTAATTGTTGGGTAGAAAGAGTTCACTAAACATGTTTCCAAATCATATTAACATTTTGAACAAGCTGCAAGGAGGCGGTCGACCTAATATGGTAGAAAGAGTCGGAGTTTAGGACAAATAATTAAAAGAGAAACGTGTCAATTAAGCAGTAGATTGTTCAAGCTTAATTTGAAAACTAAACGTGTTTCAAAATATGTTCAACTTTGTTTGTTTATCAAACATACTGATCTTGAAGGATCTTTAATTGAGTCGATTACGGGACGATCTTGGGTATGTAATAGCTTGGCTCGAGTAACTTGGTTCGTTTATGGACCTTGGGTTACAACAAGTTAGTAATTTACAGGAATCGGCTTGGAGCTGGAGGCTGAGGACTGTGGTGTGGTTTTTCCTCCATCCCAATTTCCCTGCACTTTGATGGAAAAGGATCCAGAAAAAAATACGCATAACGTAACCTGCAGTGATTGCTGGAATATCAAATCCAACTCAAAAAGTAAATGAAGTCCAAATCCAGCTTAATTAAGAGAAAATTCTGTTGGTTTTTGCTGAACAAAACAAAGTTCGTCAGTTTCCTTGTCCAGAAGAATTTTGCATCTACGTTCAATTTCGCATCTACATTCAATTTCGCATACCAGAACAATTCACGTTTTAGGTATCGAGTCAAGATCTTCCCATGAGATAGACCCCTCATGTGATTCCTCGATGTAAAACAGGAATGATCACGGGTCCATTTGACGATCCATGCTACTTGAGAAGTAAACCTCAAATTGACAATTTTTCCAATGAAATGCAATGTTAACTCTCTCTCTCTCTCTCTCAGTCAGACAAGAGATGGGTGTATAGCAATTTAGACAATGAAATGCATGCTTTCTTATTTCAGGGGAACAAAATTAATAGGAGACAATTTGCAATTAAGATTGGATCCATAAATTTTTCTAGGTAGAAATATCATCTCTTTTTTTTGCTTTGAATTTTTGTTTCTCAATGTGAACTATTTTTTGGTTGGTTGGGCTTCTGGTTATGTTTGCTCCTTCGTGGAGTGAACTATTTTTTGGTGTTTCTTTGGATGATTCCATCTGGGCTTTCTCTGGGTTGAGTTTTGGGATTTCCCTCGTCAATCTCGGCTGCCATTTCTTGGACGGGTTCTATGCCTGCCAGAATGGTTGGCGCTGTTTTTGCAGCAGGTGCCTATTAACCGGCTTTTGCCGTGGTTAGTCTAGGTTTTGGTAGTTTTTTACTCTTCCCTGTATTTTTTTGTGGAATCATTGTATGGTATGGTCTTCGGACCTTTTCAGCCCTCGGGCCTTTCAAGTTAATGAGATTGACGCATTTCAAAAATGTGAGCCTTCTTTCTAAAAACTTAGTCTTTTATTTTACGTACCATTTTGTACCACCATTCTATACCACAATCATGTGAACTGGACCATTCATTAATTTATCTTTTCTGGACAATTTCAGGAAAACTTTTCATGTATTCTCACATTTTTTTTTTTTTTTTTTTTTTCATTCAAAGAATTTCCTTGATGAATCCGAAACTTTCCACTGAAGTACTAAAAATATTAAAAGAAGTGCAGTTTCTATACTTCTTATCCCTCACAAGTACAGTTATAGGGCCATGCCCAAAGAGGCCCAAAGTTTCAGCTTTAGTTGCCAAAATGGGCCTAGCCAAAATGGGGGCCTAAAGGCGAGTCCCAAACACATTCCCCTTCTTCCAGCTTATCGAAATTGTTTCGAGTCGAGCTTTGTTAAGCTCGTCTCAGCTCGTTTACTAAACGAGATAAAAAATTTAACCTCGAGTTTGGCTCATCTGTAAACGACCACTCAATTGAATAACAAAACAATTCACAAATCGAAAATGTCAAAAAAGAAAAAAAGGATTTACTCTTCTTTGAGTCCTTAACGAGTTGAGTCAGATTTATTGACTAAACAAGTAGAGCCCATACAAATGAGTCGAACTTTAGAGTGCTATGCTTGACTCATTTATTAAAACGAGCCTAAAACTCGAGCTCTAGCTCGACTCAATTACTAAACGAGAGCCACGAGCTACCAAGGATAGAGCCAGGGGGGACCAGTGGTGGCGTCCGCCACCACAAGGTTTTGAAATGATGCAATTATTATATAGAAAATATATTTTTATTCCCGAATTATATAGACTCGCCACCACAAGGTTTTTATGTTATTACAGTTTTTCGTAGAGTAGATGAATATTCATTATGCAATTTGTCTTTTTATTATTTAAGTACATTTTTTCGCCACCACAAAGGTAAAAATCCTGGCTCCGTCCCTCCCTAACTGCTCGGTTCGTTTGCACCCCTACTAGCAGCCAATCCGATTTCTGAAAATTCAAGAACTGATTCACCGTCAGGCTCAAGAAAACTCGATAACTGCCACCTTCGGTTATGAAAATTCAAGAATTTATAGTTGTAGTTCAACATTTGCACACGCATTGCATGTGTGCCCGGCTTCTAGTGATAATAAAACTCCTAATTAAGCAGTGCGCAACCGACTGAGTTTTTAAAATGATTTTAGCAACTCAGTTGCTGAAATCGACCCTAATTTTAGCAAATGAGTTCACCAGGTGCTAAAATCATGGTTGATTTTAGCCTAAGGCATAGTTTTCCATTTGCTAAAATGGGAATTTGCTAAAATCAAGTGGAAGATTTTAGCAAATGAAGTGGGGAGGAGATTTTAGCAACAATGAATCTGGACAAATGTTTGTCCAGATTCATTGTTGCTAAAATCTCCTCCCCACTTCATTTGCTAAAATCTTCCACTTGATTTTAGCAAATTCCCATTTTAGCAAATGGAAAACTACCCCTAAATCAACCATGATTTTAGCACATTGTGAACTCATTTGCTAAAATCAAGGTTGATTTTAGCAATTGGGTTTCCTAAAATCGAACGGAAAACTCAGACGTGGCATGCTGAGGCAAAACCGCATAATCACGTCGTAAATGAGAACGATCGAAGGGTCAACAGAGGAAATAAATTTTTCCAGTGAGATTTCTTGGTTTTCCGAAACAGCGGCATGAAGTGGCCGAGGTGGGCATAAATGGACTTGATTTTGATGGAGCCGATCTTGGGTTAGATGTGGATGGATTCGAGGATGAAAGTGCTGGAGAATCTGGAGATCAAGCCACTGGAGGAATACTTAGCCTAATTGTAATTAGAGGTGTCAAACAGGACATGCACGACATGTTTAGGAGCGGTACAATTCTCACGGGTGGACTACTCTCAGCCAAATGCATGTTTAAGAGCGGTATGATTCTCATGGGTGGGCTAGTCTCAACCAGAGTTTTGTCACATGCAACACGGGCACAAGTAAAAATCAAGAATACTTAATTTATAATAGTGAGCTAAAATCATGAATGTTTTGAAAAATCAAGAGTACTTAATTTATACTTAGTTTCATAACAATGTTGTCAAGGACTCTCTTTTCCTATTAAGTTAATTCATAGTAGGATAGGTACTAGTGAAATATAATTGCTCATTGTAACTGTAACCTTCAAAGAAAAAATGCAAGGAAAAGGAAATCTACGCATTCATTATTAAAGAATTTATACCATGATAATAATTATTACACAAATACATAAGAGAAACCATTCATTAAAATACAACCATGAGAAGCATAATGTTGATTTCTGCTATATCTAGTAGTTGTTCATTCATTTGTATATTATATTATTGCATACACACGACACGATTTCTTGTGACTATTTGCTTCTTCTTCTTTTTTTCCCAACTCTCGTCATATAGTAGTAGAATCATATGGGGCACTGTTCGACGATTAGGCCTAGGGCATCAAAATACCTTGGGCCGGCCCTACACACATTGTGTTACGATCTGCAAAACAAATTCATCAATATTCTTATCAGAGCTTCCACCTTTATCAACTGCCCTTCTAGCCAATTCTTTCCACCTAACAGCATTCCTTCTAAGCTTATCCCCCCTCTCACCCTCCATGACTTCTTTGATCCCCAGCTCAATCTCTTCTCTGGTGATTATTATTCCCTTGTCATTGGCCTGAATCCGAACCCCTGCATCCCAAACATCCGCAATGTACTTTGCGTTTGTTGTTTGATCCGTCCACTGTGGCATCGCCACCATCGGCACTCCCAAGCTTAGGGCTTCCAAGGTGGAGTTCCACCCGCAGTGAGTCAGAAAACACCCCACGGCTTGGTGGGATAACACCTGAAGCTGCGGACACCAATTCACCACCAGACCTGTTTGGTATTCATTGTAAATTAATTGGAATTAATTAGCTAGAAAAATCAGTAAAACAAATTAATGGCACTTTGAACTCGTACCAAAACTGATTAGAAATTTGTCACACGTGAAAAAAAGTCCACTCAGCCAAATAAAAAGCCGAAATTGAAGTTAGGTTGAGTTTTGACCCAAAAATCTAAAAATTTTACCCAAGAAAAAAGAATTAATTCTTAAAATTAGCTAAAACAAACCTGCTTTAGAGCATCTTCAACCTAATTCTTCAATTCTTCATTTTGAAAAATCAAAATATTTTATTTATTTTAAAATAATAAATTTAAAGACTGCTACTATTCACTTAAACTCTAACTATAATTTTACTTTTCTATTCATTTTTAGATAACACACTCAAAACTCAATGCATCTCTCATCCAAAATTTTGAATATCAATTTTTAACATGAACCAAATATATCCAACAGTGGTTTTATTTTAAGATATTGTTAATGCCTTTTTAATGATATTAATTTTATTACCATGCGATCACAACGTTGAAAATTATACATTTTTTAACTGTGTGAATATATATGAAGAACATTCTTCATAATTGGAAGGTTCTTCATATATTAAAGTCAAAATTGATTCTTGACTTTGAAGAAAGGAAATGAAGAATGGTGGGAGAGCACCCATAGTTCATTACAAATATTTGGACAATGATTTTGGAGGAACAAAGGGGTTGGTTGGAGATGCTCTAAGCTTCTAGTCAGATCAAGCTTATATTTAATTTTTTTTAAAAAATTGGGCAATAAAACGGTCTCTACAAACCGGACTATTCTCTCTAGACCCTCTCTCCTTTCCACACATTTGCATAAGGTGAAGTAGCCTTAATGACAAATTCCTGCCGAGGAAAATCGATCCTGCGACCTTGGGGTGGAAAGTCCCGCCAATGCAAGTCAATTATTCACACCGACAAACCCCTCTGTGGCTAATTTAAATGCTGCAACCAGAAAAATCAAAATCGCATTTGCATTTCCATAAACAAAATGAAAAAAAAAAAAAAAAAACCTTTCTCCGACGTCTCGTTGACGAAGTTGCTGGGCAGCTTACTCTCTTCTGAAGCCCTGACTACCCACAAGAAGTTTTTATTGCTATTCTTCAGAGCCATTGCAAGTTCCTCCATTTGAGACCCTCCCGCAGTGGCTAAGCTCCCAAAGGAAGCATAAACGACAGAGGATTTTTCCTTTGTGTCTAGCCACTTCATACAAGCTTCAGCATTAGGGTGGAAGAGATTGAGGCCATAATCTTTGTCATCCTCCAACTGCTTGTCTAAGTAGATTGAAGGAACTGTTGGTCCTACTGTCTTGATCACAGGCCATTGATTTGCCATCCAATTCAGTACCTAGTGGAACCAAAGTTTTGGTTTTAACATACTCGGAGAAAACTGCAATTCTTATTAACATTGGTAATAAATCCTTTTTCCCTTTGTCACTGGGAAAGAAATATTGTGCCTTAGGTGAAATGTTATGGCTTGTTTTGGTGATTGTTATGCCTTTTATGGTTAGTGGTACATATACGCTTATTTGGGTACAATGTTACGCCTCTTTATGATAAAAAAATTTATGCCTCTTTTTGGTTCAAAATGTTACGCCTCTTTGTGGTGAATGTTGTGCCTTTTGGTAAATGTTATAAGGTGCATATCATATATCCAAAAAAGGGAGTGTGCATTGTAGATTGACCCGATTGATTATTGCTTCTAACTGACCAAAAGTACAAAAATGAGAATACCTACATAATTTTAAGAAAATTTATGTGAAGTGAAAGTAAAGGATATGCGATAATTTGATAAAAGAAATTTGTGATAAAGTTGAAAAATAGATTAATTGTGTAGTAAATTAATTCATGTAAAATGAGATTCCTAAAAAATCTTATGGTATTTGAAGGACAAATTTTGAGGTAAAATGAATCGTGGTAGAAAATTAGAGACTTGTCCTGCAAAACAAAGTTAAAAAAATAAAATAAAATTACCTACAAGCATATCTAAAAAGACAAATGAGATCAGCGATCATGGCCACTACTTCCTACTTGCTACTCGGACTATAGGATCATATAAAAGTGAGGCCTACAAAAAATTAAGTTACCTTGCTTAAGAATTTTAAGGGCCTAATTCAAAGTAAAATCCAAGTGAAAAGGTCCAAACATGAGATAATTCGGTACTATCTTATTATGCAATTGTGTAGGTTTTTCTTTTTTCTAAAAAGAAAAACCTACACAATTGCATAATAAGATAAGCTTTCAACCCTTTTTTCCTATATAAATGTAATTCGAAATCATACCAAACACTATGCAATCAACTATATTTTTGGCATCTTGACATTTTCAAAAAAAAAAAAAACTATATTTTTGGCAATGCTCTCGATGAATTCAAGAAAAATAAATGGTCCCGGTCATTGAAGTGGGCTCGGTTAAACTTTTTTCGAGCTAAGATTATTCTCAAGCTGGACTCCCTAAACACATAACTCTGAGTTAAATTGTTTATCAATCCAGTGTATTTGAAATAACTTGTTTATCACTTTGAACTTTTTTTTTTATAACCGGGTGTCCAGGCCAGTTTTCGCGCACCTCAATTAATTCTAGGAAACTAATCTTACCGTCTGCTGTCGGGGGCCTCATTTAAATTTAAAGTTAGAGCAAATCTCTATATGGATTGGCCAACGTGGAATTGATAACACCTACCAAGTTTTAAATCCGAGACCTTAAGAGGAAGCAAATCCCTTAGGCCTAGTTTTCCAAAAGATTTTAGCACCTAGATGCTAAAATCATGATATTTCAAATCAAAAAATGAAGTGGTTTTGTGTATCGTTTTTCGATTTTTTTCCGCACCAAATTAAAGTACACGAGGAGTACTTTAATTTGGTGCAAAAAAAAATCGAAAAACAATTGGGGTGAGCATGGACCGGATTGGTTCGGTTTTGTAGTAAACCAAGAACCAAACCACTACATACGGATTATGAATTTGGAGAACCAGACCAACCCACAAAAGGCATAGAACCAAACCAATCCAAACACTTAAAATACGGTTCGGATTCGGTTTCGAATCACGGTTTTCCTAAAATTGAGATATTATTTCCATAAACTATTTAGAGTACTTAAAATTTAGGTTTACTACGTTAGGTTTATATAGAATACGAATAGGTCCTCATATATAGAAATTTACGGCAATTAATCATTGTAATGAAGGAAATCAAGGAATAAGAATAGGCTATGATTGAATCATGTATAAAAATTTGGAAAAATAGAAACGTGTTGTGGAATTAAAATTGGAAAGGGAGAATTTCATCAACGAATTTATTTGCTATGACTAAACCACTATTGGTGTATTGGAATTAGGGGAATAAGTTGTGAATCCTAGGCAATATATATATATATATATATATATATATATATATATATATATATATATATATATATATATATATATATATATATAGGCAAAATATATATATATGTGTGTGTGTGTGTGTGGGGTTCGGATCGGATTGGAACTGGAACCATGAATCCACAAACCAAACCATTGACTACGGATTCTAATTTTTTTAAACCAAGACCAAACCACGCGACTAACAAACCGAACCAAACCAATCGGTTTGGATTGGTTTGTTCTGGATTCACGATTTGATTGATTTTTTGCTCACCCCTAAAAAATGATACACGGAACCATTTCATTTTTTTATTTGAAATATCAAGATCTTTTGGAAAACTTAAACCCAAACCATCACCACTAGGCCATCGAGCCCATTTGAAATAAACTTTAAGGCTATGTTTGGAACATGAGGAAGGAAAGGAAAAGGGTTGGAAAATAAAATGAGAAGAAAGTGGGAGAAAAATTTAACTATTCACAAAACTTAATTTTTTTTATTTTTCCTCCTCTTTCTCCACAAACCAAACAAGAAGAAGGAAAATTTTCCATTTTCCTCCCCTTTTCCTTTCTTTTCTCATGTTCCAAACAAAGCCTAAAGAACGAAAAAATATCTACAAAAAAATTACCAACCTCTTCTTCCAGCTTATCAAAACTGTTCAACAGCAGCCAATCTGCTTTCTGAAAATTCGAGAATTGATTCACCATCAGGCTCAAGAAAGCCGAATACAAATCCCTATCCGGTATAAGAGACGGCAAATCTCCGATCTCCATCGTCGGCATCGCCGGCATCGAAAACGTCGTCGTTCCCAACCGATCACCAATCTTCAAATTCCCCTCATAATAATGATAATAAACCGCCGAAACAGCGCCCATCTGAGTGAAAAACGCAGCTCCCTTAATCCCCAGTTTCCTCGCCACGTCGAGGCAAAACGGCATAATCGCGTCGTAAACGAGGACGGTCGGAGGGTCCCCGGAGGAAACGAATTTCCCGGCGAGGCTTGTGAGGTTTTGCGATACGGTGGCGATGAAGCGGTCGAGGTGGGCTGTGACGACGTCGGCGATTTCGGCGTCGTCGAAGCCATCGGAAACGGACTCGATTTCGACGGAGGCGCCCCCGTTGGGTTGGATGTGCATGGATTTGGCGACGGAAGTGACGGTGATTAGTGTGATTTTGAAGCCCTTAGAGGCTAAGCGCTTGGAGAATTGGAGGATTGGATTGATATGACCTTGAGCTGGGAATGGGAAGACTAGAATATGGGGTTTTTTGCAGGCCATTTCTGCTCCTTCAATTCTCAGAATGTAAAGGCGAAGAACGAAAGAAGAAAGCGCTCTGCTAGATTTTTGGCATCGAAAGGCGGGTAGATGTTTTGTAGTGGAGTAGTATTTTTATTTTTGAAAAAGGCAGCCAGTATTGATAGAACCATGCATCAATTTTTTATGCATTCTTTGATTGCCGGAATTGAAAATTCATAATTTAGCAGGTAGTTCAATCCAAATTGATCTCTACATTTTTAATGGTTGAAGATCAAAATATATTCAAAAACTAAATTTAGAATATTTTATTATTCATCTCTACTCTAGTCACAAAAAAAAAATTAGATTGATTGACTGTATGTATGTATGTATGTAACTATGTGTATTGTATGTCGTTTACATCTCTATTTCTTTTAAAACTCAAAAAAAAAAAAAAAATCAGTTTCCCTCCAAAATTTAATGTTAAAAACTTAATATTTTTTTCATAGTATATTCAACACAGGTCTTATTTTAAAGATATTTTTGAAACCTTTTCGATAGTTGTAATTTTGTAAAATAAAAATGTATTGATTAAAATTTATATGTATTTGTTGATTAAATCTTCATTCTCTCAAACAGAAAATCATTTTCTTCTTCATCTATGTTCAGGGGACCAAAATCCAACCTCTCAAATAGAGAAGAGATTTAGAGCATGAGTTGGAGCTTCCCATATTCTCAAATGGAGTTTTAGAGTATGAGTTAGAGATGCTCTAAGCTATTCATGCTCTTTATACTCCCTTCGTACGTGTTTATTTGTCCTTTTTGAGAGTTTGTGACACTTTTCAATTGATTAAACCTTTTAATACAGATCTCAAAAAATATACAATATGGATCGTGTTTAATAGATCTCAATTAATTTTATTATTCAAATATTTTTAAAATCATAAAAAATATTATAAATTGAAAAATATTAACGTTTGAAAAGTAGCACACTCCCTGAAAAAGAACCAACAAACACGAATGATGAGTATTTATTACACAATTGCTACACGTCTTAAATTGATCAACCATGTCCGGTTAACAAGCTTCTTTCTCCTCTGGCAATGGTAACCGATATAGTCAAAAGCACTTTATAAACATTCCATGAATTAAAGAAAAGAATCCTTCATGTGCTTGATAAAATTGAGGGTTTTATATTGGGCCTTTGGGCTTTAATTCATGGAAAAGAATCCTTCATATGCTTATAAAGAATCCTTCATATTCTTTATAAGCATTCCATGAATTAAAGAAAAGAATCCTTCACATGCTTGATAAAAATCTAGCAGATTAGGTACCAATTTTAAAAGTCAACTTGTGTGTTTTATTTTAAGCCTTTAGGCCCAAAAGATTTTTTTTTATATATTTAGGCCTTTTTTCTAAAATCAGATTGGGCTTTTATTATTATTTTTTATTGGGTTATAAGGACCCTCAAGCCTAGCAGTAAAAATTACGCGGGTGTCCCCCTTTTTTTTGGGGGTTTTGGATGCCCAAGCCTTTTGAGCTATGGGGTTGGGTAGTGCTTGCTAAGTCATCCAGAAAAGTTGTGGGGGTTGCTCATAATCTGCCAAGGATGTCTTTAAATGCTTATTGCTCATAATCTTGCGAAGGATGTCTTTAAATGCTTATGTACAGAATTAGGGACCCGGGGTTCATGCAGCATGCATGTTGTTCGATCTGGGTCATCCGTGCTTGGGGATGGACGTCTCGGATCACATCTTGTCCGAACAAATCCAAACCGTCCGCTACCAAACAAATATGAGTCGTCCATTACCGAGCACGAATAGCCTAGATTGGGACAACATCCATGTTGTCCCTCACCATCCCCCAATTCCAGAATTAGTCGTTTAATACAAGTAATATGTTTCGTTTACTAAAAAACAATAAAACCTGGGGGTACAGACAGAGGGGTACAGAAAATGTACACAGCGCGTTCGGGGACCCACTTTTGGGTCGGCAAAACGGTGGGACTTTGGTTCAAGCACTTCTAACCATCCGATTGAGTCGATTTTTTGTGGGCCCCCTCGGAAAAATGTTTTAAGAACAATAAATCGTTCGGATCACTTGTGTGGGACCCAAAAGTGGGTCCCCGAACGCGCTGTGTACATTTTCTGTACCCCTCTGTCTGTATGAGTAGCAGCGTCCCTAAAAAAAACACATGTTGCTTAAGTAGTATTTTAAATCATGTAAATTGGATATCAGATAATAGGTGATCGAGACACACAAAACCCACCAAAATCAGAGTTTAATTTGACATCTTGTATTTCGATCACATATATAATTTGGTACCTAATGTAAATGATTTTAACCCATTGGCATCGGAAGGCGTCTAGATGCCTGTTTTGTAGTGGAGTAGTATTTTTATTTTTGAAAAAGGCAGCTAGGATTGATAGAACCATGCATTAAATTTGTATGGATTCTTTGATTGCCGGAATTGAAATTTCATAATTTAGCAGGTAGTTCAATCCAAATTGATCACTACTTGGTACTTCTTTTGGAGAATGTGGGATCCAAAAATTTATTGTTATAGATGGGGAGAAAGGTGTGTGTGGCCCTAATGGTTGAAATGGAAGTAGACTCTTGAGCAAGTAAGAGCGTCTTCGACTTAATGGCTAATACTCTCAATAGAAGATCAAAATATATTCAAAAACTAAATTTAGAAGATTTTATTATTCATCTCTACTCTAGTCACAAAAAAAAATTTAGATTGATTGACTGTATGTATGTATGTAACTATGTGTATTGTATGTAGTTTACATCTCTATTTCTTTTAGAACTCAAAAAAAAAAAATTCAGTTTCCCTCTAAAATTTAATGTTAAAAACTTAATATTTTTTTCATACATATATTCAACACAGGTCTTATTTTATAGAAAATTGACTTAAAAGCCAAGTTTGGGGCTTAAAGTGTGTTTAATCCAGCCTAACTTATTTTAATGTTTCCAATACATTGATGTGAAAATTTTAAGGGTTCAAAGATATTGTAGATGTTTTGGAAGTTTTAAGTTTTATGTCTAATAAATGTGATTATCTTGGGTAACTAAAGCATTTGGACAAGTAGTGAGAGTTGCTCGAAATCTTGCCAACGATGTGTAACACCCCACCCTGGCAAAATAAAACTTGTACAAAGTGACATGACACCTGTCACCACCTGTACGCCTTTCCGGCTTCTCATGAAAATAATACTCAAAATTAGACTACAGCTCGCAGCAGAACCAATAAAAATAAACAAGTGTTCACACCTCCACATCAATTGTACAGTCAACCATATTAGACTTGTACTGAACCACACCAACCTCACATTATAAAGTCATTCTACAACACCCTCTAACTGACAGAATTATAAAACTCAACATCTATGAACACCTGACTGACACCCTGGCACTGTAGTGGACCGACGTCTAGCTCAACTGAGAATCTGCAACCAAAAAGGTTACAGGAGAATGTACGTTAGCAACATAATAAATGGAAATGATAAGTATTTAGATGGATCGAAGCATAAACACACACCAACACATTTGCTTAAACAATTCAGATGGATCACAGTTTTAAACATCACACCCACACTTTTATCTCAAAAACACAGCCCACCATATTTATTTCAAAAATGCAGCCCACCGGCTCATCTCAAAACATGGCCCACCGGCCCATCTCAAAACACAGCCTTTCGGCTCAACTCAAAAACACGGCCCATCGGCCCATTTCATCAACACACCTCTGCGGGTTTTGCAAAATATTTCACATTTTCTTTCACAATATAAAATAATATCAAATCAATTTACCCAATGTGCCAACGAGTCGCCAACCTCACGACCGGGAGTTATGACGGTACCGTTACCTCGCTCACAGGCTCACATATAGTGGCGGTGACGAGGGCCATTCTTTATCACCAATGGTAGGTGCAGCCCACACAGAAAGCAAGAACTAAGCTTGCACTGCTCACATTTGGCACAGCCCACGAATGCAAGTTGCCAACCTTGCAAACTAAAATATTGGCACAGCCCACGCTACAAGATGCCAACCTTGTAACTTTTTGGCTAAAATGCTGGCACACAGCCAGATGGCACAGCCCACGAATGCAAGTTGCCAACCTTGCAAACTAAACATTGGCACAAGAGGCATAAAATATTCTCTTTTCACCCACCAGAAATCATTTGATCCATCACTGAAAATCATTTAATCCGTCCAAACATAATATTTTTAACATATACAAAAATCACAAGGAGAGTTTTCAAAACATCAATAATCACACCACACATTTGAGAACACCACATAAACACTACACATTTCTATTTATTATAGAGGCTGTACATTCTCACCTGCCACAAAAGGACAAACTCTGCTATCAACTTAACCTCCACGCACCGAAAGCAAAACCACGACCATTCTTACGATTACATCACCTATAATAACAATTATATATCACCCATAAGCTCACTACTAAAATTCATGCCCAAATGCAAATGAAATGCATGAAAATGTATCCTACAACTCAACAGTGCTGCGCTCTATGAATTTTCAGAATTAATCTACTTATCCGATTCCCACGAAATTTTCACCACAAACTCCAGACTCATACTTCAACATCATATCCAAAATTCAGAATTTTCTGAGCTCCGTAACTATTTTTAAACAACCTCCAAACAGACCCATAACTTGCTGCAAATTCCCCAAATCAGATTTTTCTCCAACTTCAAATTAAAACTGCTATTCTCTGGAAGAAATTAAGGCACAACCCATACATCATTTCGAAGGTATACAAGTCTAGTTTCATAATCAAAAGACGGTGTGCCAATCGGATACCCACGCTTGAAGTTATGATCGTTTTCCCAGAACATGACAGTGCTGTCTGCACAAACACGAGCCTGACAGCAGATTGGTTCACGAATTTTCATATTTTCTGTACTTCGAATTAAACTCTGAAATTTTTACACCACACACAAAACATCCGTGGGTATCTACTGTAAAAATTTCATAAGATTCTGACTTCAATAATTCTGTCTTAAAATTCGCCAAAAATCATGGCAGATATGGTTTTTCACAAAACCAGTCAGTGAACACCTTTACTCTCTTCCACGAATTTTGTAAAAACAAACCCCAAATCATTCTTATGAGATGCAAAATACTCGATCAATTTGCAAATAAACAACATAACCCAAGTATTTTGGAAATTAAACTCCAATCCGTACCTTAATTTTGGGTTTTTCCCAAATTTTTCGGTCTCTCTTCCTTCTCCTTCCTCTATTTTCTTCTTCTTCTTCTTCTTCTTCTTCTTCTTCTTCTTCTCTGGTCTCCCTCTCTCTCTCTTCTCTGATTACTCCCTCCACCAAATGGAATAAAGAAGAAAAAACAAAAAGGAAAGAAGAAAAGAGAGAAGAGAGCAACGACTTTGGGGGTGGGGTGGGACCCACTCCCAAATTAAGAAAATTTCCACTTCCAGCAGGCGGCTGGAACTCCGCGACCGCGAAAACAAGCCCTGTTCCGACCGTGCAGTCCAGCTACTACCTCAGAAAAATTCTAAAAAATTTACCTTGGCTCCAATAAATTACCTTGAGACTAACCGCGGTCTCGGTTTATCCAGTAACATTCTCATAAGTACTCCAAAATGTGTATCAAATATTTTTGAAATAATCCGGGGTGTTACACGATGTCTTTAAATGCTTATATATGAATTAATCGTTCTATAATATTTTCGTTTGCTAAAAAATATATATTGCTTAAGTATTTTAAATCATGTAAATTGGATATCAGATAATAGGTATTAGGGTCATCGAGACACACAAACAACTCAAAATTGGATTTTGGTGGGTTTCGTGTGTCTAGAACCCAAGTTTAATTTGTTCTTGTGTTTCG
This sequence comes from Vaccinium darrowii, assembly GCA_020921065.1. Taxonomy (NCBI): domain Eukaryota; kingdom Viridiplantae; phylum Streptophyta; class Magnoliopsida; order Ericales; family Ericaceae; genus Vaccinium; species Vaccinium darrowii. The sequence goes on along the minus strand of CM037152.1, from coordinate 42,794,855 downwards.
GTCACTTATAATTTGGTACCTAATGTAAATGATTTTCAACCACAATTAAGCAATTGACGTGATCTAAAGAATTCTCTTCTTCACGAATTTAAAAAAAAAAAATGAATTTGTCCTAGCTAGTTATCTCCAAATAAAAAAATTAAAGGAGAGGACTACGGGTACAGAAGAATTTTGTACAGAAAATGTACAATGGCTTTTGGGGCCCACTTTTGAGTCCTACACGAATAATCTGAACTGTTAAATAATTTCAAAATAATTTTTCTTAGGACTTTGCAAAAAATCAGCTCAATTGGATATATGTAGCTGGTCGATCCAAACTCCAAGTTTTCATTCATAACTGTATAAATGAAAACTTGCAGTTTTGGATCGTCAGTTACACATATCCAATTGAGCTGATTTTTTGCAAGGTCCTAGGAAAAATTATTTTGAAATTATTTAACGGTTTGGATTATTCGTGTGGGACCTAAAAGTGGGCCCCAAAAGCCGTTGTACATTTTCTGTACACTAAACAATATGTACGCATAGGTTTTTCCAAAATTAAATGTATCCATCGTTTCAATAAATTACTGTGAAGAAATTATTATACTTCAATACTCAAAATCAATTTAGATGAATACATTTGCTAGTAACGCGCGTGTGTTGTTATATACCAAACTCAGTAATTCAAAATTCAAAGTATTTTTGACGAATATTTCAATATAACCAAACAACTACAATAAAATATGTTTTCTATTACAAAACATTACGCGTACAGACTACAGAATGTGCACACCAAACTCAGTAATTCAAAATTTCAAAATATTTGTGACGAATATTTCAATACAACCAAACAAAATGCAAGAAAAATATGTTTTCTATTACAATACATTACAAAAAAATATGTTTTCTATTACAATACATTACACATATAAAATGTGCAAGACAACTTGTGGGACCCACTTTGGGTACCACACAAACTATCCAAACCGTTCATTAAATAAAGGACATTATAATTTTTCGAGTAGCATTGTGTCAATCAAGTCAATCAAATATATAGAAGGATGATTTATATGAAATCCCGAATGGGCCGGGGTGTTTTATCTTCATTTTTTTACAATTTACTACTCCCCAAATCCCCCGAAGACATGCTCAATTTGTGTGAACTTCGTCTGTGGACGTAGCTGGGGTGTTTTATCTTCATTCTTTTAATTTTTACCACTCCCTCCGTTTTATTTTAATAACCCGATTCGGTCATCAATGTAATTCTTAAATTGTCCTTATCTTTTAATCTACAATATTTTTAAAGATATTAAAAACTTTGTATAATAGACCTAATTAAAATTTATCATATAAGATTCATATTTTTCCCATAAAATTTTTTAGTATAGGTTAAATACTATTAATAATTTATAAATTATATCGGGGACCTAAAAACTTTGTATAATAGACCTAATTAAAATTTATCATATAAGATTCATATTTTTCCCATAAAATTTATTAGTATAGGTTAAATACTATTAATAATTTATAAATTATATCGGAGACCGAACCAGACTATTAAAATTAAAATGAGAGAATAGTACTTTGATTTTTGCTAGCATTTTTTCTGCTTTATTTACTGGCACCAAAAGGGACGCTAACAGAACCTGCTAGAATTTTCCCTCCGAACCTCCTAGAATTCCTCGACGGAAACCTCCCCAAACTTCTTCCCCTTTCCAGAACCTTCACATTCCTCCGACTCTCCCATTCCCCCCCACTCCTATATAAATTCCCCACCAATCTCTCTCTCTCATCAATCCGAATCCAAAAATCCAAACGATCATCTGAAAACCCAAATCAAAAAAAATTCCTTGACTCCACATCACTCCCAAAACACCAGAATCATGGATATCAGGCTAATGGGTCTCGACTCCCCCCTCCTCCACGCCCTCCACCTCCTGGACCCCAACAATGCCGCCGCTGCGGCGGACGACAAGTCCTCCAACGTTCCGTCCCGCACCTACGTTCGGGACGCCAAGGCGATGGCCGCGACCCCGGCGGACGTGAAGGAGTACCCGAACTCGTACGTGTTCATCGTGGACATGCCCGGGTTGAAGTCGGGCGACATCAAGGTGCTGGTGGAGGACGACAACGTGCTGCTGATAAGCGGAGAGAGGAAGAGGGAGGAGGAGGAGAAAGAAGGGGCGAAGTACGTGAGGATGGAGAGGAGGGTCGGGAAGTTCATGAGGAAGTTTGTTCTGCCGGAGAATGCGGACACGGAAAAGGTCTCTGCTGTTTGTCAGGACGGAGTGCTCACCGTGACGGTCCCGAAATTGCCGCCTCCGGAGCCGAAGAAGCCCAAGACCATTGAGGTTAAGATTGGTTAACTGTTAGTGGTCTGATCTTGAGTGCAGCAAAAGCATGAATAAGGAAGGGTAGTCTAGTCTGTCTGGTTTGCTTTTGTTTGGTGTTTTTCTGGTTTTTTTTTTTTTTTTTTTCATGTTTTCGGGTGTCGTCTTTTTGGTTGGTTTGTGGCCTTTACTCATGCTGTACTGGTATTGCTATCCGGGAAATATCAACTACTACTTGTGAAAATATTTTTCCTGCACCGGTTTCTATTCATACCTAATTGGCATGTATTTATTTTGTTTACATTTAGGTCGAGTTTCCATTAAATATTTTTGGTATTTTTTGATATTTTCGCACTCAGATTCTGACCGGCGAAACATGACAAAAACACCACCACGGTGAAAACTCACCCTAATACTTTCCGAAGCACAAAAAAAAAAAACAAAAAAAAAACTCACCCTAATTAGTTTGATTTTTATTATCGAATTATATGGTATTTGTTTGGTATATCTCTAGTATTGAAGGCACCAAAGTTGCAGTCCGATCCTTCGTCCTTCGATTTGGTTCAGTTTGCAATGGATCGATTTGTTTAGAGAGCACCGGCATGTTTAGAATGAGGGTGGATATGGATGGGTTGTGTTGGGTTTATAATTGTCTTCATTGAACTTACAATATGAACGATTTTGATGGTTTATTGCGAATTTCGGAGACTCACAAACTAATGTCAAATTTCTCCTTTTTGAAGGGAGCTGCGTATGCACCCATTTTTTGATCTCATTGGTCATATAACACATTTTATGTTTCATTGCAAATATTAGTATACCTATACGTAACAAAATCAAAAAGATTGAATTGCTATAAGAGACAAGCAATAACTGAAAAACTAGATGCAATATGGCCTATCAGCATGGGGAAAAAATGGCTCACAAGTTCAGGCACGCCATAGAGTCCAGTCTTGAGCACGAAATTGAGATTCAAAAGTTTAGGGTGTGTTTGGAACTTGAGGAAAGTGAGAGAAAAGAAAGGAAAATTGAAATTTTTCCCTCATCTTGCTTGGCTTGGAGGAAAAGAAGAGAGAATAAAAAATCTTACTATTGTAAATAGTGAAATTTTCCTCTCACTTTTCTCTTACTTTCCTCTCATTTTATTTTCTTTCACTTTCTCTTCTTCCACATGTTCCAAACAGACCTTAGATTTCGTCCCCCCAGTGACCTATTCAGCATCACCACTGATTGGGTTTTTTAGAACCAGATCCTCTGTTCCCAAAATTCCCTTGTCTGAGTACGAGAGGTAAGTTGGGCTTCGGATAAGAGGTAAGTTAGGCTTCTGATAAGTAAAAAGTGCCGACGCTTTGCGGTTTCAAACTTGGGGACTGGAACAGATGAGAAAGCAATGCAGTTCTTTCTGAGCAACGATACCCTGTACAAGAGATCCCATGACAGCATTATGTTAACATATGTCGGTACAGGCGAAGCAAACCGGTTAATGGCAGAAGTGCACAGTGGTGACTGGCGTGCATATGAATGGCTTCATGCTTTCCAGAAAGATCCTCAGAATGGGATACTACTGATTCACAATGGAGGGGGGTATGAGAATCTCATAACAGCTTACAATCTTCAAAAAGCAAGCCTGTCAAATGATCAATTGCAAAAGCTTGCTTGCTTGGCTACATCTTGTTCAAGTCTCCATTTGTTACAATACCAGAAGCAACATTTTTCTGGACTCTCTATTCCTCATTACAATCACACCAAAGGTTCAGACAGAGGCTAATAACAAATCTATTTTACCTCGGATTCTGCACATGTATCAAAACAAGAATATAGGCGTGGCTCTTAATTTCCTGACAAATGCCAGTAAGTGGAGAGAAATAACAGCAAAAACTTCATCCGTGAACCCCAGGATTCCTGTTTCCTAATCCTAACAGAATTTCGCAAACATTGGGCAGATTTGTAGCGAAAAAAAGGAACATACAACCACATTAGAGAATCGAAACAAGGCAACCTAATAGATAACAGCCATTACAGAATCGAAACAAGGCAGCTCCGTTCAGGCAACCTAATGGTAGTCTTATTTACACCCAAAGAACACAAGGGACTGTGCTTTTGTAAGGTAACAAAACTTTAAGGAAAACGAAAACTGGAAGCATTTCATCCAACCGTTAAGTTCCTGTGGAGAGAAACAGAAAAAGTCACCATGGCAAAACCCTGCACTTACCTCTACCCACACACCCCCATACCCCAACTTCTCTACCTGTTTTCCCTCTCAAAGCTTTTCACTAACGCATTTCAATTTTGCCCGCCAATTAAGTTTTCCGTATGCTATCAGATGTCAATGTGCAATCATACCAAGACTTCTTCACATTTCCCATTGATGAAAATGATTACAATGTCCATACAGACTAGAGTTACCAAGCCTTTAAGCTTAATTGTTCTTAGTTTCACATACATCGTTGGGCTTCTAAAAACTAGAGCAAAAACATTCTTCCAAGCTATACAACTTGCAGTCAAACATTAACAACTTAAGATCCAAAAAAGACATTCTCCAAAAGGGGTTAAAAGAATCCAAAAGAATAACCAGGAGAAGTTCCCAATGACGTCCAGTTCAATGCCTTGGAGTAAGCAAAAACCTGAAATAAACAAAGGAAGTTTAAATTGTCAAGATGAAACTACAAATTAGTTTTCCTTTTTGGACTGAACTACAAATTAGTTGAGGACTAACATTTACAGCAATCTACTTAATCGTAACTGTTTCTTTTCTTTAAGGATACATACATAGGAACACTACTGCCGGTCATATATCTTGCCCAAATCTAGCTATGCGGTATGGTGCACGAGATACTAACGATTGAAGTACTAGAAACTCTCCATGAACTTGCAGTCCTGCACATTTGAATGTGTTGGATAAGTTAATCCATGTGGTTGAGCCCACTTACTAACAACTTAAGTTTATGGACAACTGATGATCTTACTCCACATTCCACAATATAACTGAGTGTATTATACCTTAATTGTCTTTTAACTTGCTTTTCACTCCTTGTTTGGGGGAGTGTTTGAAAATCATTTCCCTAATCAATAAGCCATTCAAACTCCAACTGACGTCCTAGACCACCATCCAAATGTAGGTAGCTTTAGTACAACTTCGCCCCACATCGAAGCAACTCAATCGTGATGACAAGCTTCAACTGCCCAACGATGCAACGCTGAGGAGGAAGAGAAGGTGGCACGGTGACGGCAATGGAACGATCCCAAGAAGAAAGAGGCTTTTTAACAAATACATAGTCGTTTAGCAAAAAGGAGACTAAGGGAGGCAGCAATATTCAAGAGGTATCTCTGATATCTTACGTCAGTGAGGACGCTTCAATAAAGTCCAACAATTCTAGGGGTAATTTCAAGAGTGTGTACAACATGAAGAAGGTGGAATGAGGGGGATTTACACCCCATTAGTAACACGAAGCCCTAATCAGACTTAACCCCTTCCCCATGAGCGTGCTCCTACCAAAATCAGGATATGCTCGAATCCGTCCGCAGCGGTGAGGTGGGTTTACACCGTTGCGGAGAACCAATAGACATAAAGTAATGTTACTTTTTTAAGCTTTTCCCCCATTCCTTAGTTGTAACTCCAAAACTAGTATATGATCTTGGGTGGCCTCTCCCCTCATTGGCCTTTGGTTTTAAGTTGGATGCTTTAACAAAACTATCATATGAGAACTCTAAGGAAGTTACAAGAACAGTCTGAATTACGAACATTAATCAGTTGTTTGACCTCATTAACTGAGGGTACAGGAAAGACAACATATGGGCTACCTATAATTACATGTGAGTAGCTCCTATCTAACTCAAACCTGCATTCTCATGCTGGGGAGACGGACTACGCAGTGCCAGAGAAAGGAAATGGAAAAAGAGAGGTTTTAGGGGAGAGAGCGGGGAGATATTACAGTCTAAAAGTTAGAACGACAAAAAATCCAATTATCCCAGCCATAGCACCAGCACTTCAGGTCCTTAAGGAGAATTATGGGTTTCACGTAAAAAGTCTTGTTCAATATAGAGCGCAAAACTGATTAAACTTACTTTCTTAAGTTAAAACTTACAAATTTAGAAGAAATCATTGATCAACTCCTTAGAACTCCTAAACCTACACTGGCAGTAAAAATGTTGCTTTAAACTGTTCACTTAATTATATGATGAAAAACACCTTTCTCAACATCCACTGAAGGATGTTGTAACGTAGGGTACCAAGGAAACTTTGGCCATAGTTGTTTAAACCCCTGGGCTGCAGAAGGAACAGTTAAAGCATCCAACTCGAAACCAATTGGCAATGAGTGTAGAGGTCCCAGCATATATTAAGTACTCACCCATTCCACTCCCAAGCAATGTGGGACAATATTTCTTAACAGGAACAATTACCATTAAGGTCAGAAAACAAATATTTATTACCATTAAGGTCAGAAAACAAATATTTATTACCATTAAGGTCAGTCACTCTTTTTTTAATTACCATTAAGGTCAGTCACTCTTTTTTTGAGTTTAGGCACTTAGGGTATCATACGGTTTCATATGGTTTTAGAAGTTTAGGAACTTTCATATGATTTTGAATTTTGAGGGTTTAGGTACTTTTATTAGGGTACCCTAGGATTTAGGTTTAGACACTTTCATAGGGTACCCTAGGGTTTAGGTTTAGGGTGCACTTTCCTATTATAGGGTTTTAGTGGTTTAGGCACTTTCATAGGGTACCCTAGGGTTTTGTTTAGGCACTTTCATAGGATACCCTAGGGTTTAGACACTTTCATACGGTTTGGGGAGTTGAGGAGACAGAGATTGTGCCCATGTGGGGTGGGTAGAGAGAGAGAGAGAGAATCAACAGGAGTTGGCAGTGCTTTTTTCCAAAAAAAAAGTGGAGCTGGGTGTACATGGGATGGAAAAAGTGGACCGGCCTGTGCATTGCTCGCCGCGGAAAGCATGTCCATCATATCTACCAAATGATGAAAGCATCAAAACAAGAAAATGTACCGAGGACAAATCTAAAAGACCAAACCTTTGCACTGTGCAAGCTTGGAGAATATATAATCACGTTTAGCCATTTAGGGCAATGTTGGAATCTTCAATTGGTGTTTCCTTCGGTTAGAATGCTGCTTAGATATAACTTGTAATTTATTAGGTTTTAGGAGAGGGGACTTTTTGGTAATCCCTAAAATATTCAAGATGTCTACAGATTGCCCACTATTCCACTAACCAACCATTCATTTGTGAAGCAATATTTCCAGTCTTAGATGTGGTTTATAATCGGTCCAGCATATCCTAATTTCTCCAGTTTTTCAAAATTCAATTTGTGAGGAACAGTTCCACGAGAATTATAATAAGCCTGGCAAACTACAAATATCAACGTAAATTGTTCTACCCTCATCAAAAGCTGAAAGATAAGCTTCATTAAACCAAAGTCCAAACAAAGTCCAGAAGTCTAGATCATCTTCCCTACATCAACATCCTTCATCCAATGTACTTTTTGAATGGATCCTTTAGGCTCTGTTTAGAACCTGTGGAAAGAAGGAGAAAAGAAAATTTTAAATTTCCTTTCTCTTGTTTGGCTGGGAGTGGAAAAAGAGAACAAGCATGAAAAATGTAGATAGTAAATTTTTCTCTCAATTTTCTTCACCTTTTCCTTCATAATTATTTTCCATTCCATTCCACTTCTTTCCACGAGTTCCAAACAGAGTTAGTGATGTAATATTGCACTACAGTCTCTACATCCAAGCAACTCTGAATTTAATAACAACATGTTATGGGCTCTCCATCCATCTCACAATCAATTAGAAATACCCAGGACAGTAGCTTTCCCTTAAATGTTTCTGAAAAATCTGACCCATTTGTTCAGAAAACATCTACACACTGACATACTCTTCAATCAAATGCCCACAGAGTTCACTCTGTTGAACACAATACTTTGTTAAAACTTTAGGATCTTCCAAATTTCTAATACTAGTTATGCATGCAGCGCGTCCTTATGGCATGGAGCAGTACCAGACGTTATCAAAGCATCAGTATCAGTTGGTGGTGTCCAATTTGACAAGGTTATCAGCTGAATCTAGTGCCATGCAACAAGTATAACAAAGAATATCCACACCTATGCAATAAGTTCAAAGCATCAGTATCAGTTGGTGGTGTCCAATTTGACATGGTCATCAGCTGAATCTAGTGCCATGCAACAAGTATAACAAAGCATATCCATACAGACCATACCTATGCAATAAGTTCACCATTGACAAAAAGTCACAAAGCAAACTAGTTACTGGCATATCACGATACAGTTCTCACTTACTTTGATCAACTTGACTTGATGTTCACTTCGATCATGTCGTCATCCTCCATTCCAAGGCCATCAGGAGTTGTGCTTGGACTAATTTTATCCCCATCAAAAGAAAAAACTAATCTTTGTATATCAAGCTTACTTTTATCCGCATACATCTTGAAGAGCCGCTCAAACTTTTCATCCTGATGAAATAGAATAATCTCAGTTACATAATTATGTTGTGCTTTATATATGCTCTAAGTATAACACATGGGTTATAATATTCAAAACAAATGGAAGAAAAGAATAATAGAGAAACATCTTTGGCACAAAAAAAAAATAAAGAATTGTTATAGGGTCCATTATAGCTTTTTATAACACCTCTAGTCCACCTAATGTTTTCATAACATCTCTAATCCACCAAACCACTTTTTTTATTCTCTTAGGTCCATTCTATTTTTTTACGAGACAAATGTACCCTTACATTAAATTTAATATATAATATACATTTGCCGGAAAAGTCACCGGCGCCGGAAAGTCTACCGGAAAAGTCGCCGGGAAATTGGATTTCGCCGGAAAAGTTTGCCGGAAAATTCTATCGGCGCCGGAAAAGTCGCCGGAAAATTGGACTTCGCCGGAAAATTGACCGGCGCAGATGTGGTTATCTGAACTGTCATTTTTAAAAAAAAAAACCTACTTAGGATCAGATGTGGTTATCTTGACTCGCAAGAGGCGGTTATCTGTACTCATAAGATGTGGTTACCTGGGCATATTTTTGTTTAAAAAACTTATTTGGGATCAAGTTCTCAACCACCCAAGCACTACAAGGTAGCAGCACAAACCCTTTGCTTTTTACATAAAAATTTTACTGAAAATTGAATAAAACAAAAAAACCACTTATGATTCAATCACTACTGTTGAATGGCGACAACCAGGTCAAGTGTTTCGGTTTAGTTTTTTTAAAGCTCACTGGGATCAGATGTGGTTATCTTGACTCGCAAGAGGTGGTTATCTATACTCATAAGATGTGGTTATCTGGGCATATTTTTGTTTAAAAAACTTACTTGGGATCAAGTCCTCAACCACCCAAGCACTACAAGATAGTAGCACAAACCCTCTGCTTTTAACATAAAAATTTTACTGAAAATTGAATAAAACAAAAAGTTATCTATATGAAAGAAGATGGTGATTACATCAATCCTGTGCTACTCATCAATGGCGGAGTTTTCATTCCTTCAACCTCATCGAACCCCTCAACTCTGTTCCCTACTGGCAATCTCGCCACCACTTAGATGCCTTGGATCCAACTCCAAATCCAACGACAGGCGATGATGATTTAATCACTACTGTTGATGGCAACAACCAAGTAAACTACATCACGTTGGACTTGTCCCATGGGGTTGATCAATCCGACGTCCCTTTGGAGCTAGATTTAATGGCTAACCATCTCTTGTTAGTCCAAATAACCACATCTGATCACACGTAGGCTTAAAAAAAGATATAGTACAAATACCCCAATCTTGTGAGTCCAGATAACCACCTCTTATGATTGGAGGTTATCTGCGCCAGGACTTTTCCGACGAATTCCAATTTTTCGGCGACTTTTCTGGTAATTTTTGTGATATCAAACTGCTTAGAGACTCATTTCGTGACTTGGTAAAGGAATGATACCCGATTAACGCCTGGAAGGAGTGTCATTCACATGTTATTCAGTCTTCTACCATATCCACTTGCATCCAAGAGGCAAAAGCTCTCTTTGGCATTTTGTCGAACGTGTTGTACGCACCAAATACACATTAATTACGCACCATATCATTGAACTGCCTTGGTAGTCCTTCTGGGGATATCAGATATGCTTCCAAGTACTAATGGTTAGACGATTCTGTAAGTCCGTAACCCAATGGTCATTAAATATCAACAACCATAACCTTTACCGATAATTTGTAGTGAAATCGGTTTGAACTTCCTCTGGACATAAGCCCCAAGACCATTGTCGCCCCATGCTGAGTGAGGCATTTTGTCGAGCAGAATAAGGACAAAGAATTGCAGCAGTCACCGGAAAAAACACTCGACGTGCATCGGAAAAAGCCAATGAACTACCCACCCTTGTCGCCCCATGCTGCCACAAAATCGCTTGAGGTCTCGCCGGAATCACTGCCTAGTATCGAACACCCACCCTATACTGCTGCATTCGTACCAATTGGAAGCTCCGAGAGAGCTTGAAAAGTATTCAGCACTTTCTCCCGCTTCAGATCCGATCGAGAAAACCGGCGTATCGTCGGAGAAAAAGGCCACCACCGGCGAGCAAATTGTTGAAGACCCGCGATCGTGAGGGTTCTCTCTCTCTCATCCGGAGCTGCTGCTGTTGTTCCGTCTCCACTCACCCAGAGAACAACGTGAATCTTCAAAGAGCTTGTTGACGACATCATAGTTGGGAGGAGCACCATATCTATATAAGTGGGGGTAGTTGGGTCTTTTGTTATTCTAGTGAATCTTATGTCTTAGAGAATATTTGGGTGGACCTTAGACTCTAGGAAATTGCTATAGTGGACCCTATACCAACTCTCAACCAAAGCAAACGTGCCAGAAAAGAAACATTAAATACAAAGGCCTGATTCTCTAAGGAAAAGGAAAATTAACTCTAAACCATCCAATGGTTAGCTCAGAAATAAGCTTTGAATAAAATATGGCAAGCATCAGAAACTAAATTCTGTTTCAGGAAAATAAAATCAGAAACCAATTCCTTACTGAAGCAGTTCAGATCAGGGACTTCCAAGAATGGACCTTGCAAAATTTTTGAGCAAAAAAAGTGAGTGCACGGGGCTCCTCTAGAGTAAGTCAAAGTCAAAAATAAAAAGAAAAGAGAAACAAAGCAAAAAACATGGACCTTACTCATTTTGGACACGTGCAATCATCAATGCAAACAAAAGTAACACAAAGCACAAGAATATGTTTTACTAATTGCTGCGTTGCTTGTATACCCCACCATAGCTACAGTTAAAATAGACCAGTGTCTTCCAAGAATGGAAAAATTCCAAAAAAGCCTCCAAACTTTGACCGCAATGTCCCATAAGCCTCCAAACTTCACTAAATGTTAATTAAACCTCCGAACTTTACACATTTTCATCAATTGGGCCCATGCCGTTAGTTTTCGTCACTTGCCTAACGGAAAAGTCGATGTGGCACCTTGACACTACAAAACGACGTCGTGGAGGACCTGGGTACCCATTTTGGAGGGAAAATGGAACCCCTCTTTTGTCCTCCATGCCTCCTTCTATATATACACCCAAACTACACTAAATAATCCTACCTCCACTCCCCTCCTCCAACTATATTGTACGTCCCCAGTCCATTTAAGGGTTGTTTACTATCTTCTCTCCCTCCCTCTCATTGGAAAAATGAGACACTCAGACGGAGTATTAATGCATTAATACTCTGTAAATATTGAACTTTATTTTTCAGAAACCATGGCCATTTTTTGGGTAAAAACAACAATAACAACAACAACAATAACATAACCCATTTAGTCCCCAATAATTGGGGGTATGGGCGGGGGAAGGATAGGAGACAAGACCTAACCTTTGGCAATAAATGCACAAAGTGGCTGCTCCCAGAATACCACTGAAACAGATGGATTGGAGACAGACCTAACCTTTGGCAATAAATGCACAAAGTGGCTGCTCACAGAATACCACTGAAACAGTGATCCCCCTATACCGTCGCATTTGCTGCGGAATCATGCCCTCAAATCAAAGCCAAAAGGCATCAGAGAGGGCAGACCCAAGAATCATTTTGATTTATGTGCACATTACCATGCTTCTTTCATTCAGCATCCAGAGCATTGGCGTTGCACTATATTTTTTGGGTAAAAAACAGACTATTAATGCAACAAACTACATTATGGGTAAAAAGTAAAAACAGAGTGCTGGGATCTCGACCTCCATTTGGGAAAGAGGCAGCTGACCAATGTTGCAAGGAACAGAGCAAGCATGTGCATTACATAGCCAAGACATACTCATCACAAAAACAGATCAAACATGTGCAATATAAACAAAATAAGACAGCAATCAAAATGGCCAATATATTCAAAGGCAAATGACAAAACCCAAATACATAATTCAGGTTCCAAATGCAAAACATTACAGAAATGGTGAAACCAAAACGGATTCCATCCACCACCAGGTTCTCGCATGATCCAACCCATTTTTGTCTTCAAACTGTTTCGATCGAGAGGATTAACAAACTCTTTTTTGTTGACAGGATCGAGAACCATTTTGAGAGAGAGAGAGAGAGAGAGAGAGAGAGAGTACGTGGTAACCCTACTGTGGTAACCCTACTGTAAAGTGGGTATAACATTGTGACCCTCTCGGGTTCCATTTTCCCTCCAAAATGGCCACCTAGGTCCTCGACGATGTGGTTTTGTAGTGTTAAGGTGCCACATCAACTTTTTCCGTTAGGCAAGTGACGAAAACTAACAGCATGGGCCTAATTGATGTAAATGTGTAAAGTTCGGAGGTTTAATTAACATTTAGTGAAGTTTGGAGACTTATGGGACATTGCGGTCAAAGTTTAGAGGCTTTTTCGGGATTTTCTCTCCAAGAATGGACCTTGCAAATTTTTTGAGCTAGAAAAGTGCACCCAGTGGAGTGGGTTCCTCTAGAATATGTATGGATGCCAAAATGTCAAAAATAAAAAGAAAAGAGAAACAAAACCCAAAAATATGTGCTCCCTTGCATGTTTTTAACACATGTCAATGAGAACTGAATAACATAGAGGGCATTAATTTTGAGAACTGATTTTTCTTTTGGTTGTACATCCCACCATAGCTACTATTCTCCATCCTCAAACTGTTTAAGGTTTCAGCTTTAGGCCAATACCCAATATTTATGATGAGCTTAGACGTTTTAATTTTGTGATCAGCATTTTGAAGGATTTACTTGGATCATCATGTTGCTTCCTTGCAGTGTACAAAATTAAAACAACAAAGCTACAATTCTGCGTAATAATTTTCATAGAGGTGAAATTACTATCAATTTAAGTGGCATTTTTACCCCTCTACTTATCTCCGAGTTGATTATGCAGTTAAACTTGAAACTAGAAAGACATAGTTTTGCTCAAAAAAATTCAACTCCATCGCGAATATTTTGTCAGACTTGCTAACTTGTAGCTTCTTCTTTGGATTGATAAAATTCTACTTGGTTTATAAGAAACCATTTTGGGGGCTCCGTTCTTGCCCTGTGTAGAACTTAGACCCACAGATCAGCTAGCTTATACCATGTGGATATCAGGACTATGTACCATACAACTCCAGAAAATAAAATGTACAAGTTTCTATTACTCTCATGCATCTCTGTTTCAACCGAAGTGATCCAGAAATATGAAGAGCGTAGCAGATAATTCAATGTGTGTGATGCCTGACTGTCAACCTACTAATACTAATTGGCAACTAGATAAAAGAAGATACTATTCCCCTAAAATACATCCAATTTTTGCACAAACAAAAAGGTACCTTGTAAACGCGGAATTGCTTTACTCCATCCTTTTCCTGGATGGAAATAACTATTTTAGCTCTTTCAGAATGAGGCTTTGATGGCTGGTCGGCGATACTCACTGCTGCAGGCTGTGAGGAAGAGTTAAAGTCTATTTTTACAGATTCTTCTACAGAACGCTGCGCTTCTTTTGCTAATGCTGCCAACTCCTGCTTCTTTAACCTGCACGTATGGAGCACAATCGTATAATAGAAAGAAGACCAAAACACAAGCAACCTACTCCGCAACAACATATTAGAACGAGTGATCATCAGTACAGCCAATAGCCAGAGCTTAAATGCATGTCACTACCCTAAAACTCCAAAACCATATTCTTCTCGGTGAAAATTGCATGACCCCATGCAAGTTTCAAGATTCTTTGAGTCCTTAATATCACCCAACATAATACAACCTAGATGTGTACGAAGCCATTCCAGTATATGGTTGTTAATGAATTTAAAACTCATACAACTTGATAAAATAAGTGATTAAAAATCAAATCTTTTGAAGAAATCGTTGCTTGTATCAAGTGCACCACAAGACAAATCAAGTAAGCAAAAGCTGCATGTATCGACCATGGCTTGGTCCTAAGTTAAATAGGAAACTTCTTCCCATACCTGAGGGACAACTACCTGTTAAGCAAAAGCTGTATGTTACTTGGGAGTCAGGTCTTCTGGAGTACTTTTCATCATAGCCAAAAAAGTCAAAGAAAATATATGTGGTATTTTGGGCATTTTCGTCGTCTGGAGTATTTGAAACTTAAGAGGTGCTAAAAGTTCAGAGGGAAATTGTTTGTGCTCCAAAGGATGAAGTGGGTTTGGTTTTCATACATCTCAATGATTCAAACAAAGCCACTATGATCAAGGATTTTGGAGCTATAAAAAGGTCAGTTTTTACTGCTTACGGCTCCCCTAGCGAATTATCCTGGACTGTAAGGAAGATTTTTAAGCTAAGGATACTGTGTTCCGCTTTTGACCAACCAGGCAAGAACGAAATTGGTGATGGCCAGGATACTCACAGCTGGCATCCATCCTATGGGAGCCTTTGCAAAAACCAATGTGGTTACAGTATTGTTTCATGCAAGTGCATGGACAATGAAGTTAAAGCACAGACGATACATTAAGGTGCGCACTCACAGGTTGTATAATTCATAGTCATTTTAAACTATACAAAACAGGAGCTTAAGATGAAGCATTACATATATTGAAAAACCCACAGAATCAATTCAACAATCTTGCAATAAGAAACCAAGGGATGACCATTCCAATCCTCCCCAAAATCATTTGAACGAACCAAAACACTACCTAAGAGTGAGTGAGTTAGTTAATTAAGCTATCAGCGCCAATGAGATTCTACCTCAACTCCTTTATGGTTGGATCTTCGCCAAACTCCCGGGCCTCGTGTGAAACCTTGGGAGGAGGAGGTAGCCAATCATCCTCTTCCTTCTCTTCACTATCAATTACATGTACGACTTTCCCATTCGTTTCTACCTTCTCAACCTAAATCAAATCAATAACAACCACACAAAAAAAATAAATAAATAAATAAAATATCGACATTCTCTGATATTCATCAAAATTCTACGGCAGTAATAGATCTAAAGTAATCAAAAATTTAAAAAGCCGAGAGCTTTACGGTAGAACCAGGAAGCTTCCTTCGCTTGGGTTTCAAAAGTGGGGATGAATCTGGACAATCATCTGCCAATTCAACAAGAAAACTTTATACAAGTATACATAATTATATTTGCATATACATACACACTTACAATTGTTCTATATACATGTTCTATATAATAGCATGTCTAGTACACATGGAGCTCTCTCATATTTTGAGAAACAAAATACAAAACATCTATAATAGAAAAAACCCAGATCACCGTCTGTTCCAATCCAGTCAACCCTCCTTCCTCCTCCAACCTTCTTTTTAATTTAGATTTTCCCTTCTCGTTTTTCCCCCGTTTTTTCCCTTTAATCTTCCACAAATATAAAAACTTATATATAGTTAATTTTGTTCCCCGTAATTTTATGAAATTGTAACTTTTTTTAAAAATACCCTAAACTGGGTTTTCAAAATTTGAGAAAGTTGATGCCTTATATTGGGTTTTCGCATCACAAAATAATTCTGAATGGTTGAATTTCAAAAATCGGTCAAGCACAGGTAACTCAAATCAAGCCTGTTGTTAAAAAATATAAACATTGCTTAGAAAAGATTCCTACAATAGCTAACTAGAGAGAGAGAGAGAGGGGTGACCGTCGAGACAGACGACGTTGAGGGGTTGAACGCGGCTGTAATCGAAGAGAGGTTCGAATTCTTCAGTTGAGTCAGCCTGTAAATTCACAAATCAAGAGTGTCAGATTCGTCAAAACCCTAAAAGTCAACCGTTGAAGATAACGAACTACTCAGAATATATCGACAAGTTGAAGTATGCAAGTACTACCATTATCGAGGTTTGAAATCTTGGTTTCTCCCTCTTTGGCTTTGCTTTGCCTTTCAGAGTTTCCCTCCTCCGTGCGCTGTGGTACGAGTGATGATGTAGACAAGATGAGTTGCGAGTGCCCGCGTTTTTTTAGAGCGCCCCCGGTATTTATTCCTTGCAAACAGTTCCTCTCCAGTCCTCCCTCGCTCCAGTATTGTCCAATTTTGACTTTTGTGGGCACATCCCGGGCCCAAACAAGATCAGAACCGTCCACAATGGTTTTATTCGTTTAGTAGTTTTAGTTTAGTTTTGGAGATATGGGTAGTAATTGAATGGAAGAGTAATGAATGGAGAGAGATAGAGAGAGAAATGAAAGTAATAATTGGATTTAGGGATAATAATTGAATAGAAAAATAAGGTAATGATCACAAGATAAAACTAAAACTAAGCTAAACTATGAAACTTGTAAAACTCGAATTGGGGGATGGTGTTGCCCCTTAAGGGACAGCATGCATGTTGTCCCCATCCAAGTCATCCATGCTGGGCAATCAACGGTCCAGATCTGTTCGAATTCAAACAGATCTGCACCTTTCATTACCGAACTGATCTGGGCAGTTGATCGCCAAGCACAGAAAGCTCGAGCGGGGACAACATGTATGTTATCTCTTAAGGGACAACACACAATCAGTACATCATCGGCACACATTTGTTTTGAAAAACCCCCATCAATGGTTCAGAATCCAGGATGAAAAAACAACACATTTTAGGGTTTTTTTTTTTTTCAATATTAAGGTCTGCTGATGAAGTATTAATCCATATTCGAGCAATATAATTCTTTATGTGATTGAAATTCTCGCTCAATATTAATTGGTGTTTGATCAATATGATTCTTGAAGTAGTCGGTATTCAGGATTTCATTAGAGATAAAATCACCTCCCCACTTCATTTGCTAAAATCACCCACTTGATTTTAGCAAATGTCCATTTTAGCAAATGGAAAACTAAGCCTAAGTTTCGCCATTGAATAAGAAAAACCAAATTTTGAACACAATAAATTTTCGTCTCATTTCCCTCCTCCTTTTCTAGTCCTTTTACTTTTTCATAAATTCCATTAAACACTTGTCATTTGGCTTAGGCCTGAGGGGCAAGGAGGCCATATGACAGATCTCCTAGTCTCAAGCCCACAAATGCTTTCATATTGTGAGAGAAGACAAAGGAGACCGGATGACATTATCCACCTCTCCCTGTTCCGGCCTAATCTATCTTTAGGCCAGATTATTCAGTCTTAGCCCAATGACTATACATAAATAATTCCCTCCCTAATCTAGACCAATCTATCCTAAACTCTCCAATTTATCATTTTTCTTCGATTTCAAGTACAAAACAAATCAAATCAGTACTATTCTATCTCCTCATTATCAGAATCTTTTAAACAAGTACTAATCTACTCTATCTACTATTCATAAATATTAGTACATTAATGTTCTGTCTTGGATTATGTAGAGAAAATTACAGATTTCCTCCATCAAAGATTCAAAAACATAGGTTGAGGATATGATAAGAGGGTTTCACAAGCTTAGATGAGTTCATATTACTCATCCTGATTGCTGTTGACTGATGAGGAATTATAGACTCAGGTCGATCGGCGACTTTGTCTCTGGTTTCACTTCAGATCTGTTTGTCCCTTTTAATTTTTGCTTTTTTACTTTGTTTCTGGTTTCGATGGAAGAATGAAATTTGTGAGAGGAGAGGGAGAGAGAGAAATAGTCTTGAAAATAATCCCAAAATTTAGTTATGAGAACCAAACATAGAATTGGCCTAAACATGGGATATACTGACATTAATCCTATGCGAATCAAACAGGGGATTATGAAGGATTCAGAACTAAATTAATACCAATACAAATAGTCCAGGACTATTAATCCTAGGACTATCAATCTTATCTTTTTTAGTCTGCGAATCAAACGAGGCCTAATATTATTTGATGCAATACTCCTGATCACCACTTGGTCTTACTCCTATATCACTCCGCAAAACTCATGCACCATCCAGTCCAGCATTAACTTCTAATCACAATACCCCACTTTCAAGGATCAACTCATAAACTCCTGATTTTGTCTGGAGCATATAATCGACGCAGGTGTCCGAGCTAACCGAGGGGAAAAAGAAAGGAAAAGAAAGGAAAAAACAAGAAAAAAGTTAGAAGTGAAATTTTTTTAGTTAAAATAATTTTATTTATTTATTTTTCTCCCCTTTTCCTCTCAAACCAATTAACGAGAGAGGAAAATTGTAGTAATTTCATTTTCTTTTCTTTCTTTTTATTGGGTTCCCAAGCAAGCCGCTGTAATGGGGATTCACAGCTGCCCTTTCTCGGTGTGTCCTCTACTTCGATCGGGTTGCAGTGGCACTGAACAAGAAAAGTACCCTCTTACTATCTTCTCCTCACAACCTGTATATTACAGTAAACCCCACATATATGGGTCTTGTTTTATTTTCCTTTTCCATCAAACTTGGGTCTTTATATAGAGGATTTAGTATGAAAATTGAGATGTCTTTGGTATTCCAAGATAGGAAAATGAATACATGCAATTTGGTTTGAGCACAATACTCAATGGATGCCATAAAAAATCAACCAAGCAGATTCAGTAGACAAGTAGCCGAGCAGCAACAGGTATGTTTTCTTTCAAATTCCCGTTATTTGGTTGCTAAGAAAATTTGGGTGCATGTTAGATTTTGGATCACGTGACCTTTTCATCAGTTTCAGTTTGAAAGAGAGGATCTTTTTGTTGTAATGTTTTTGATGTCATCCATGGTTAAGTCCAAAAGGGTGGCCTAGATTTTGGCAAACCAGGTGTTCGGCCCGAAAGTGTTTTCGGACCTAAGAGCTGTAAAATGGTTTGGCCGCCCCTAATTCAGTTAAGTGGGAGGCAAGGGTGCATAGTTGTATATGTCTAATATGTTCATTGGGCTTCTGCTCTTTTATTTGAATTCAACTCACTTCTAAACGTATTGTCATTGGCGAATGCAGACTTGTGGGGTTGAATGAGTCCTCTGCTTCTTGTTATTTGGTTAACGAGTCTTTAAAGCTGGCCAGCTTACTATCTTGCCAGATGACAGTTTATTTTTCAAATTGTTTATTGTTTGATGATAATATATGGGTACAAATTAATTGAATTATTGAACTGTTATCTGATGTAACCTGGAGTTCCCCAAGCCACACTAAACAACACAAAACTGAAAGTAGAGAACACAAACAGATAATTTGAACAGAAACTACAACTTTTCTATTTCATAAAAGACTCTTAAATTACAAGGGGAAAGGATAGATAGAAGAGAAAGAAAGGGGAGAAACCTAGTGTCAACTAGGCACCTTGAAACCGCAAGGAGAAGAGGGAGAAAAAGGGGAAACCCTAGAACTACTAGGGGGCCTTGAATCACACAAGGAGAGAAAGAGAGAAGGGAGGGGGATATGGGAAGGGAACATGGAGCCACAGCCCCCAAACAAACACATAGGGTTTCTCACATCTTTGCCTCCTCCAAAGTAAAATACTTTAGTCCTGCATATAGGCTCTTTTAAACCCTACAACGTAAGATTACGAAGATCACCCTATGACATTTGCAAAATTACAAAATCTTGCCGTCTTTGCGAAAGCATATTTCATCATTATCCAGATTAAGTGCTGATATTCAGGCCAAAGGTCTTATCCTTAATGATTGGCACTCTTTCTCATTTCCTTATCGAGTTTATATTGGTTTTCGCTCCTCCAAGAGAGCCTAAAAAACTATTAAATTCCTTTCTCATGAGTGTCAAATAAAATTCACCGCTAGGTGGGCGCAAATAAATGAAATAGGAAATGGGGATTAATTGGAGATTAGGTAGATTAGCATGAGGTTTAGAACTTACTCTTTGCCTCCCCTATTTTCCGTAGACTCATGAATAGTAGAAGTACTTGTGTCGAGCACTCTACACTTGGTATGTTACAGTATGGTGTATTTCTTTGAGAAATTGATCTATATAAATAGCATTGTATTCCAGATCTATATGATTAATCATTATATGCATGACTTCTATCCATTCATAACCTATATATTTAGGTCTATGAACACTTACAAACATAGAAAACATATTAAAAAGGAATGTGAAATCTAGTTGTTTGGATTGTCCTTGTACATGAGAGTTTGATGAAATTGAAATGTAGGCACATACCTACACTAAAGACCCATAAGACCTTACGGTCCTTACCCAATACTGCTATGGACAATGTTCTAAAAATCGCTAGGAGCTAGTTGGGAAGAAAAGGGCTGCCTAGCGCCTAGGTGGGGACTAGGCGCCAACAAGTCCACCACCGAATCTAGGCGTTGGACCATCGCCCAATGCCTAGGCGGTGACTAGTCAGCCCTTTTTAGAACACTGGCTATGGATAAACTAGGATGGCTATAGTAAGGAAAGAATACGATGCCGCAGAATTTGTTGGACTTTGAGTTTAATAGCATCAAAGACCCTTTAGTTTGTACCCATGTACAAGTTTTCTATTTACCAACATATGGTCATAAGCCGATTTTTTGACTTTCCAAAGTTGGAATAACTGCTTTGCCAAGCCACCACTTGCATGGAAGGTGGGAGAGTAAAAAGTTTTTTCCGTAATGTAGTTCATCAAGTTTGCAAGCATTTTGCTGGTATTGAGAATTTTGATATGCTATTTTATGGACAGTAAACTGGACAGTAAATGGACAGTAAACTGGATTTTGATTTGCTTCTATGTTAACCACTACCAGACCATGGTGTTCATTTGCATAAATTGTGGGGGGAAGGCAATCATGTTTTTTTTTTTCTTCATAAGAGTTACTTAAGAATGATGTGCTTTCATATATTTGACAACTGATATTTGATCATCCATCATAACTTGAAAGGTACGTTCATTGTTTTCCAAGGAGTTTCTGGGATTGCTCGGCCAAAGAAGGAGGTGATCGAAAGCGAGTGCCTTCCAAAACTTCTGTTCTTCTACTAGGCATGTAACGTATACATATTAGGTGCAATATTACATGCCAAATGGAAATTTAATGTATCAATCCTCTTATTCGGCCTAGTACTTCAACACAACTCTAACCAATACGTCAACGGGATTGTAATCAAAGTATAAAAGAATTCATTATGGAGCAAAACAGAGGGAGATTGTACACGGTGTTGAAGGTCTTATTTCAACTAGAAAAAGGCAAATGGAGATAGGTGAGTGGAGTTTTTCAATTGGCTATGTTGCTTCCATATTTAGGAAGTTAGCGAAATATAAATATCTGACCTGATCTTAAATTTTTCAGCAAGAGAATTGGCTGAAGATTGTTGCAAATATGGGACAAAGAATCTAAGTGTTGGAACTTCTCTTTCAAGGGCTGTTATGCTCCGAATCCTTCTCAGTCAGGTTATGTATTCTTTGTTTTAAGTTGTACAAGAAACATTGTGGTACCAAATTATTTCCTTTGAGCCTTTGAGGACATGTTTTGCATTGTGCCATGTCTTCAAGGACCTATCATGTGAAGATAAGGGTATTTCGGCTTACATTCAAATATTATGCTTGAGGTGACTTAATCTATATTAAATCTAAAGGGAAAACCTAGTATGGCGCAACTGTAATCTTCTTTGTTGAGGGTAAATATGAGAAGTTCTTTTGATTTACAAACAAACTTCCTTTCCTCATGGATGTCACTTCAAGCCATTAACACGTGTCTAAGTATTAGGTATGCGAAGGCTGGTTTTTATGCCTTCACAAATGATGTGATTCATGAATGCCAGTTGAGAAGACTCGATTTCCTCTAAATCAACTTGGACTCTCTACACACACCGTTAGCAGCGCTTCAGCTGGTAGGGTTCTACTGGAAGGCCCTCCGAAGTGGTCAAGTTAGTTTCCTTTTTAAGAAAAACCTCCGGACAAGACTGACTTGTCCGACAACATTCAAATGCAGAAAGAAAGTAAAAAAGAGTATATATGTTGTAGAGAGTGTCTAGTGTTTCTCACATGGCATCTTCTATGTTGTTCACTTCTCGTACTTATCCGCAGATGGGCTAACCACCCTCAGGTTGCTTACATCTATTTTAGCCATGGTTAAAAATCATCATTACCATCCTTTTCTGTGATCTTTGGTTGTGGTTTGGGATATGCCCATGTGGCTTCTTGTCACTTCTGTCCTTCTTGATTGGTTGATGGAACATAAAGTAATCATTTTGGATGCCATGCCATTAGTAGCTGCTCATGCATTCCATTCTCGGCTTCTCTATCCGGAAGTGCTTCCTCTTCCTCAGCACAATATCACCTCATGGGAACGTAGCAAGTTCCTTGTTATCTCGGCTTTATAATTGAATCATGATTCGCCAAGATCACTTTCTCAGCTCCTCATTTCCGGGGCTGATGACCAGTGCTCGTGATTACCATTCTGGGACTCTTCTGGGTGGACGACGATCAACCGACGACTCATCCTGGGCGATATGCCCTCTGACCAGATAGATGAAACCAAGCAATCCCCTAATAACTCCTTTTGTCCTTTTCTTAATTTCTTTTGGCTTTATGCTGATAATTTCTGATAATAAATTCACCCTTCATAGGATGCATCCCCGCATATGGTGCGGCACCATGTGCATTGCAATACAAGGGCCTAACTAATGACTAACCAAACTCTCCAAAACCATGAAAATAGTTAAGAAAAGGGAACCTGACAGCCCCTTTGCTGAATCTATGACCCACATCATCTTCCAAGCATACAGAATGTGCTTGAGTATATGATCAGTTTTAAGAACATTAAGAATATATTTTGTGTCTGAAAGTACCATGAGAATTGGCTGAGTACAAAGACTATAGAGCTGCCCTACAACGCCTCTCTATGGTGCGGCCTTATACCTCATGGTGCCCCTCTGTGGCGCCTTTGCTAAGTGATATAAGAGAAGATTTGGAGGATTTTTTCCCCCTTATTTTGATTGTTCTGCAATTAAATTTTTGCGAGGAAAGTTTCTGTTAGCTTATAAATTTTGTGTTTCCTTAGGTGAGTTGATTTCTTTACCTATTTTATCAGGATTCGTGGTCTATAGTATTTAGTTTTAATAAATTTCCTTATATGTTTTTTTCCTTCATGTCCAAGTCGTAGTTGGACTTTTTACTATTTTAAATAGGATTGTAAGCCTAAGAGCAAATTACTTTTCAATTCAATCTAGAATTGAGAGTATACTCTTTTCATTGTTTCTCTTGTGGATTAAAGAGCCTGTAAGCTAGGACATAATCCACCACAACACGTCTGTTAGAATGATATCTAACCTATTCATATATTAGAACGATAGCCAGTTTTTCTTCAGCTATAATTCTGCGTCAATTTGTAACCGATCGAGGTGCTCCCTTGTCTCAATGCCTACCGACGAAGTTAATGAAGTAAACCCTAACAGCAATTGTGCGGTTGACCCTTGTGAGGTGCGTTGGAGAGACAACGACAACAACTGATAGAGATTGAGGATCTTTTGGATGGGTTGAATCTCAATGCCAATAGACCATCAGTAGGCAAGCATGATGTGCCTTGTGTCCAACAGGAACACAAGCCAAGGGTGGCCAATAACTCAGGCAGCCAAGGGAATTGCGCTAGGCACATTGCAAACTCACTTTTTTTTTTCTTTTTGTTTGTTTGTTCTGTTTTGTTTTATTTTTTTTCCCAATTATGGTTCAATTGATAATAATCATAGGCAACAAAACCTCGCCGGCCAATCCGAGGGGAGTTTGTAACCATGAAGCAGTTCAAACCGTCTTTGCAAAATATTCACCCTGATCGAGATTTTAGGTATTTCAAAAGTTTACCTAGCTTTAGAGGTAGTGATTGTTTTGAGGGTGTTGTAGATTAGATACTTGACATGAAAGTTTTTCTTTTTTCAAATATATCAAAATTCTTTCCAAAGAAACGTGGGTATGTTTTGGTAAAGTGTACAGGTCCCGTAGTATGTTGGTGGCTACGATTGCAAGCTTCAAGAGATCAATACGCCAAGCGTTTATGGTCAAGAATATGAAGATTTATGATGGAAATTTTTGCCATAGAATCATGAGCAATTATTGAAGGAAAAATATGGTCCAAAGCAACAAAATACAACTACTCTTGCCAAAGATGTGTTGGAAAAACTGTTTCATAATAGAGTTCGATGATCAGAATATTGATACGAATTTTGGTGGGAAACAGAAAATTGATATTAATGTTGGTGGTCAAGCTGTCGAGGACTAAAGTAATTGTCCATTGGAGGGGGTTAATACAACTAGTAGCGTTGACGAGGAGGGTCAGACCAGCAACACTGGTGAAGGTAAAGTGGTGTTGGAAAAATTAACTTCAAGAGTACTCGCAAACATCAATTTGAAGCATTCATATGGAGCATGGATTCACACCATCAATGCAGATTCAACTTAGCTCATGATCCTTTTGTCCATGGTTTCAATGCTGCTATCTCATGTGATTGCTAAAGTGAAAAAGGATCTTGGCAATACAACTTCGGCCGGAATATATTTTGGAAGAGAAACAAGGGGATGAAATATTCCGTGTTCTTTGGGTATTGTCTTGTTCGTATTTGGCTTGCTAAATGTTGGAAGATGGGACTACGATACTTTAGAGGAGAAGCCAAGTGGAGCTCCTTCATAAGTTCTTGTTCCAGGAAAATAATTTGAGATATGTAGTTGATGCAGGCAAGCATATGTGCACCAAGTTATTTAACTTATTTCGAGCAATGGAAACTCGAGGATATCAAAGAAGAGGGAACTGATGCAGGACAAGATTTGTAATATCTTATATTCTTAATATTCTTGAATTAGATTTTTGCTAAGGAAAGTTTTTATTAGCTTAGCAATACTCCTTATTTGAGTTGATTTTATTTTTCTTTAGTTCTGGTAATTTTTTAAATATTGTTTTACTTTGCGTCAAAGTCATAGTAGGGCTTTTTACTATTATAGATTAGATTGTAAGAGTAATTCAATAAAATTGAGAGTCTACTCTTTTCCCTGTCTTCAAGGTGATTATGCTTTTTCTGTGAATTCAAGAGCCCGTAAACTAGGACGAGATGTAGCTGAGTGCATATGGTAGAATTATATCTTACCTATTTGTCTACTAGAACTATATGTTGTTTCTCTCTCGCTACAATGCTGCATCACTAAGGCGCGGTGCCCTAGCAACAGGTGGTTATGACACACTGTTCACTTCACTGCCAAAAAAATCATGTCCTTAAAATATAGATGTCATGAGTTACCCTCTTTACTAAAGAATAACCAAGATAAGGAGCAAATAAATGGATTAGGTCTCTAGGCTTGCCCTTGCTGATGTATTTTGACTTTGATTTGGGGGCATGATTCCACGGCATAACGGCCCTTGGGTTCCTCGATTTTTGGAGGTACAGGGGGCTACTATTTCAATGGTAAAACTTTCTGAGAGTAGTCACTTTTTGCATATATTGCTTAAAGTTAGGTCTGTCTCTAGTCCTCCCCCACCCATACCCCTATTTGAGGATTACATGCGTACAATTATTGCTATTTTTGTTGTACCACCTTCCTACAGGGTTATTAGGAAGGTGATAGCTGTGTAGGGATGAGGTTGGGTGGACAGCAGTCACAGCGTTAAGGATAGGGAGGGTGGGGGAAAGGCCAGCTATGATACATGGATCCGGGATTTTGGGGGAAGTACCCATGTCCACGAGACACAACACAGGTACGGGTGTGGGATCCATAATGGATTCTCCCAAATAAATCGGGACATGGGAGGAGGAGAAGATCATCAAGAGGACGAAGAAGATTGCAGCAGGAAGAAGAAGGTCATTGAGAGGACGGAGAATATTGCAGCAGGAAGAAGAAGATCATTGAGCAGCAGATTGCAGCAGCTGCTGCAACAGATAGATGAAGAAGAAGAATGGATGTAGGGTTTATAATGTTGTTGGGCTTCTTTATCTTGTTGGGCCTCTTTACTAAATAGAACTTACGGGTTTGTATTTAAGCTTCTTTAATCAATAGAACCACCCACAGGTTTATTTGGGCTTCTTTATTAAATTAGGCTATAAAATCTGGCCTACTATCTATCCATTTATTACGAATTTGGGCTATGTATTAACATTGGTCCACATTTCCTTTTAAAAACGCAAGGGAACAAGTCTCTTTCTTTTTTGGCACATGAAAATCACGTGTTTCTTTTGCACATATAAAAATGTATTAAAAATATTTTGAAAATTAGGCAGGGCATCCCCGTACCCATATCCATGAATCCTCTATCTTAAGGGTTGAGGTGTCGGACCCTTAGATGTGCACCCATATCTGATTCATATACCCACTTTTGTGTAACATAGAAGGTCTGGGACTGGGATTGGTGAAGAGGGGGGGGGGGGGTGTTGGTGGGCAACTGTGTGCTGGTTGGTGGGTGTATGGAGGTTAAAGATGGGTAGTTTGTGGATTTGTGGTGCATCTGAGAAAGTAACAAAAAATTTGGAATTCTAAAGTGCCTAATCCAAAAAAGTATGTGCTGAGATAAATATGCTGTACTTAGATAAAAAGTTCTGTTCCCATTTTGTGATAGTCTAAACATTTGGTAAGTTTGTATTACGTAAAAGTAACAGTGTAATGAGTTTCTTCAACATTCTATGTGAAGTCATGTCCTTTCTCTTTAAGGGACAAGTTTATGGTGTCAAGAAGTTTGTCATTCAATGGCACTTGCATTATAATCTCTTAAGAGATTTGTACTATTAAAAATCAAATTGTTTGTTGAGGCTTGTTGGTGTATTTTCTCCAAAAATAACTTGTTCATATAGAAAGGGCTAGATAAGAAATTACGTGAAAAAAAATAACTGCTGCTATTTACTGGCTTTATTGTTCGCACCCAATTTGAATACTGTAAACTTCTTAAAATATTTCATTTATTTTAGTTAATGAATTCACATTACTGGTTGTACTGTTTTCATCATAGTTATTGCATTCACATTAACCTGAAAAGGTAATCTGGTAAAGCTTACTAGAGAGAGATCAGGTGCTCGGGTTTCATAATTATCTGTTCCACTTGTCCTATAGTGCCACTTGAGAATTTTATTAGTGGTTTCAAGTGACAAGCCAACGTAAGAACCCTAGAAGCATAGGGCAAAAATGCATTAGAAAATTATGAAACATTTTAAGTTAGTCAAAACAACAAGTCCAATGCATACTCCAAGGACAGGTAGTATAAGTGTCAAGAAGGCACGAGGTGAGCGTCATTTTGTTATTTATAAAGATGTGGTCTCCTTGACATTTGATCCTAGTGAAAACTTCTTTTGTTGATTTGTAGAAATTTTACAAGAGGTGTAAATACTATTGCCAATGATTGTATTCAGTATGAGATTATATCTACCTCTCTGAATCTAAAATTTGATGACGAGTTCTCTATTTGTTATCATGGTCTTGTTTAGCGATCTTTTTTTTGATAACTTAGTGTGTCTGGGTCAGCTAACGAGCTTAACTACTCTTCGGAGACCAATCCCCTCCGTCCACTAGCGGGGGCACATTTACAGTCGGGAGAAAGTCCCATATGGACTGGCTCCATAAGATTTGATAGTACCTATCTAACCCTAAGTTTCAGGCCTTGACCGCGATGCCAATCCTTGAGGTTTTGTTTACGACATTAATTTAACATATACGAGTCGCTAAAAACGTTTGGCAGTTCAAGATGCTTCCAGAATACGGAGCTAGTTTCTCATTTTTCCATGAGTTCTTTATCAGCAAATTTGAAACATCTCGGAGAAGTTAAACTTTAGTGCGATAAGAATAATGGAAAAAATAGCTGCGAGAAAAAGTTTCTGTGAAAGGAAAAATCCCCAGACATCTTCGGCATGGCTGTTGTGCGCTTCAGGAATCCGTTTGAATCAGGCTTCCAGAGACTGATGATCTATTGGTATGCTGCATGGAAGGTAACTAAATCTTATGATATATTTCTCGTTAAGGTAATCGAAACTATATGTGTGCTTTTTGTGTATGTTTCTGGTTATACAAAATGGTATTGCACCGGATACAAATGTGAATTTTGGTACAGATATCTGTATGTTTAACATTGCAAAGACAAGTTGAACCACCATAATCCCCACACAAATTAACAGGGATGACGAAAGATGGTTCAGTTATATCTTATGCGAAATTTCGTTTCATTCCATATTTATTCGTCCATCTATATCAAAATTGAAATATAAGCAAAGCCCTTCAGCAGAATTCCTATTTCAATTTAGAAACCTTTGTTGGTGAAGAATATATGAATTCTTGATCAGTTTATCTATGGCTTGTCAATCATCAAACTAGTTCCCTTGAAATAATGAGTCAATGATGATACAAGTATTGTCATTAAAGGTACTGACTCCATACAAGAAACAACTCTAGTTGGTAAAGTCATATAAAATGAGATGATTTAAGCTCAATAAATCATAGTTATTTCTCTACCAGCTATTCTTTCAAGTGGTCCCTACAAATATATTAATTAGGCCCACATGAATAATGTGGTAGAAACAAGTAACAACTAAGCTACAACTATTTTAAAATGATGGAAACATAATTAGTGATGCGGTTAATTTGGGTTTAATTACTTAACCCCTAAGGGTTGGCTTGGTGGTCAAGGCTTGGGACTTGAGTCTTTGCTCCCTCCTAGTTCTCTGGTTTGAAACCTCCTAAGTGGTATCAACTCTTGTGTGGTCAGTCCATATGGGGCATTGCCTCGGCTTTAAATGGGCTCTCTGGTAGTTGACGGTGAGATTGTTCCCTAGGAACTAGTTGAGGAGTGCGTAAGTTGGCCTGGACATCAAGAGTTATCTTAACTCGAATTGTATGCATAAAACTGTGGACTCCATTCGTAAGAGTTTAAATAGGAGGTTTTCAGAATCCCTTTGCCATCTTTATCCCAAGGAAACCAGCCTTACCTTTTCTTTTATCTTTTTTCTGTGGGCTTGTATAAAAGAACAAAATTCAATCAGCAGTTAATTAAAACTAAAGCAACATTCAACACCAAAACAGACCGACCGTTTGACATTGTTCATGTGAGATGTTTTAAGATTTTAGATTACAGTTCCCATGGGTGATTCCTCTCATTGCCTATATGCTTGACGTGTGTGCACCTATCCACGTGTTCGTAGATAAGTGGCTCCAAAAGGGTACCCCACCTTTCCCCTTTGTATTTCAGGCTGGCAGAATGCTGTAGACATGTTTATATATCTCTCTCGATTGGGATTCAATCACATTGGCACACAGTGATCCACATCCCTTCCTGACCAATTTCTCACTCGAGTCTCGCTTTCTCTCTTTGTCTAGAGTTTCTAAACTTGTTTCTATCTTTTCTTCTTCTCACGGATTCGAGGGTAATTTTTACCAAAATGAGTAGTAATTCAGAAAAATGTCTAATCCCTGAAAGTGCTCATGGCCTACGTGTGCTGCTGGTGGATGGGGATAGTTCTGCACTCCTGTACGTAGCATCAGTGCTTGAGGAACATTTTTACAATGGTAAAACTGACCGATGAGGGTTGTGTTCATTTGAAGTTTTTAGATATGATTTTGGCAGCATCTTGTTTTGTGTATAGTGATTCGCATTTGATGATCTTGATCATGTCTATGCATGCTCGTTACTTTTATTTCTATTTATTTATTTTTAAATAAAAGATGTTACTTTGAAAAATTCTATCATCCACAGTGCACTTATATGGACTAAGTTTTCGCGGGAACATTATTTTGAATGAGAGAGAAGCAATGGTTATTTGGATATATATTTTGAAAAGGAAAACCGCGAAATTTTGTCTTTGTTCGAATCTGGAAAGTTATTTTCTATTCTAACAGGGGAAACAAGGGGGAAAATAATTGCTGTTTTGTTCTTTCTTTCCCTTTCAATATCACGTCATCCCGGCTCGAATTAATATGAATGGTGATCTTGGTAATGTGTATGAACATGCGTGATTTCTGTTTCTTTTCGTTTTATCAAAGGAAAATGTTAGTTCTTCCCGAAAATTGTCTTCCACAGTGCATTTACACGAACTTAGGTTTCGCGGTAACATTTTTTTAAATGGAAGAGAAACAATGGTTATTTCGATTTCAAAAAAAAAAAAAACCCCCACGAAACCACATCATTGGTCGAATGAAAGTTGCTCTCTATTTAATAGGGGAAAGAAGGGGAAAAATTAATTGCAGTTCATTTCTTGTTCCTTATTTCCCTTTTCATGTGACTTCATCATGACCTGGTTTAAAGTTGATGCTGATCTTCATCATGTTGACGCATGTGTGACTTTTGTTTCAGTTTTTCCTATCGAAGAAAGATGTTAGTTCTTCTAGAAAATCTGTCATCCACTGTAGCACTTGCACGAACTAAGATGCCGCGGGAACTTTTTTTTAAAAACGAAAAGGTAACAGGTTTTTGGGCATCGATTTGAAAAAGAAAATTGAACTGATAACATTCATATGTGCATACCCATTTTATTATAGTATTTATTTTCCTATTAGGTACAAGTGTCTTTCCTATTAGACCATGTGCTCATCAATCAACATAGAGAATTAACTTAAATATTGATTTAACATTAAATTATTCACTTTTACTTTGTATCCTTATTATGAAGGTGCATAGATACATTTTCAATGTATTTTTGAATTTTGACCGAATCGTTACAGTTCACGATTCGGCAAAGGGTCAATCCGATTCTCAATTCGATTCGCGATTTGACAACCTTGCTATAAACGTATTTGATTATCTCAACTTGGATTGTCAAGATTGCATGAATCAAAAAAAAGAATCAATGCTTGAAAAGTGAGGTGGGAGATTTCAAAACTTACTGATGGTAAAGGAGAATAGTAACAAAAGATACATAAAAATGATAAAGCTAATGCATTCACCTTGCCAGCTTTGCTATTAATTCAAAGAGCTATTAGATGTATTTAATAATGTGAACTCATACTTCAAGATTGGGTGAATCAAACGAAAAGAATTAAGGCTTGAAAGGTGAGGTAAAAATTGCGAACAGGCTCTTTTGGGGAGATATTGGTAAAGGAGACTACTTATAGAAGATCATGAAAAATGATGCAGGTAATGAATTAATGTGGCCATTTTGCAATTAATCGTAACAACTTGGTCACAGAGACCAACTTAATTATTGATTTTTTTTCCAGAAAGAACCTAATTGATTCTTCAAACACTGTACATTACTACTTTCGGGTTGCAACCTAAATGTAAAGGTCTTCATTTGGTAATGTCATCTTCTTTATATTTTTGTTGCCATAATTGTAATTAAAGCATCCTAATTTAGGATATTACAAATATGATTTTTCCATTGCAGTTGCTTCCTTTTGTTTTGATCTATGCTTGCCTAATAGTCTTCAAGCTATTAGATTGTGTGCATTACCTGAATGCTCACTGGTTAATATGTTTTTTCAGTTAAAACCACGAAATGTCCTTTGGTTGCATTGTCCATGATGCAAGAAGGGGAATTTGACCTAGTTATGGTCGATATTGGCACGACGGGAATGGACATCTTTACATTTCTCAATCGCGTACTTGCTAGAAGTGATATGCCAGTAATTTGTGAGCACACTTTTTTTCTAATTAAAGAATACATTTTTTTGACATTGTCTTGTTTGTCAAAAAATATTTTCTTGTTACTATTTTCTCTATGCAGTTATGTCCACATGCGAAGATAATGTTATGGTCACGAAAGCCCTAAGCGAAGGGGCATGCTTCTTTCTTCTGAAACCAATTCGTCGGCGGGACATAATTAATGTGTGGCAACATGTGTATCGGAAACGAACTATTTCCCACAAAATAGAAAGCCGAAAAGCAGCTCCTGGGAAAGAGGTTGTCCCTGAAAATGATCCTCGTGGCGAGAAAATAACTGTGGTCGATAGTTCGTCTGAGAATGTTCAAAGAAACTACTTTCTTGGTACTGGCAGTGAAAATATATTTGCAAACAGAAGGGGAAAGAGTACGATTGAAGCTGAGGTGGGATTTCGTCGAGTTTGGGGGACTCAAGATCTACAATCTCCTCAGAAAGCACGAATCGTGGGTGTGGAAAGGGAAAACCAAGGAGTGTCTAGTAGAAAAAGAGGGAGCTGCTCTAGTAGTTATGGTGGAAGAAGTGAAGAGAGAAGTGATTCCAAGGGCTTGGAATCAATTGAAGGTGGTAGTACAAGGAAAGATTCAGATGACGATAGCAGCAGCCCCAATAAACGGTCACGTATGAAATGGACTCCTTCCCTTCATCTCAAGTTCATGGACGCCATTAGTTCAATGGGGGATGGAAGTAACATCACTTTTTCACTTGAGTCTTAAGTTTCTAAAACCTTGTTTACTTAATGGACAATGCTACAATACACAGCGCTGTTTGGGTGCATATGTAATGCAACCATGAAAAATTCAAATTGAATTCATAACATTTGTCTGTACAAAATTCATAACATTCCCAACAAAATCTCATTACAAAAAATGAGACTCCTAATGGGATTTTGTGGTGAAGTTGTGAATCATATGGCAAATGTTATCCCATTCAACTGTTATGAATTTACTAGGGTGTCCATACCGCATGCTCCCAAACGAGATGTGTATTTTAGCACTTGCCCTTAGATATCTTTTCGCAATTCAATTTTTTGTTGAACAATTTAATACACAGTGTCTTGAAAACAAAACACACAATTCTTTTTTTGTTTTCAAGAGAAAGTAGTTCTCATATTCTCGAAAGCATCATTTTGGTACTTTGTCTTCAAAATGAGTTGTTTTTTCACTTATGGTTTGGAGGACACTGCCAAAGCTTTCTGAGGAATGAGTACAACAATAAGAAAGGAACAATAAAGAGCATGCCTCAGCTATAGACTGTTTTGAAGAAAAAAAACCACGTTCTTTTCCATTTTCTAGAAGAATAGGTTTTTGTATTCTCGAAAGCCTCTTTTTGGTACTTGGTTTTTTTGAAATTAGTGTTTTTACAAAGGTTTGGAAGAGTAGAACAGAAATAGATAAGAGATAAACCATAAAGAACAGGCGCTATCAGTCTGATGATTTTCTTTCCCAGCTTTTACGACTGATTAATTAATCCTGTTAGTAAGATGCTGAGTTGTTTTTGTTTGATTTTCTTGTTCTAGAAGTGCGCCCCAGAACTGTACTGAGGAGGATGAATGAGCCTATGTTGTCAAGTCGCCAAGTAGGTAGCCATCTTCAGGTAATTTTCTCACACTACCTGGGAAAAAAATTAATTACCATTTTAATTATTGCCTACATGTTCTATTAAGTTTGTGGAGGCTGTTTTTTTACCTTCACCAATGATGTGATTTACTCCTTGGATGCTGGTTTGGAAGACTTGATTAGCTGCTAAATAAACTGTTCTGTCTGCAAGACAAAATCTGTTAGTGATACTCCGGCCGGTGGGATTCGACCGGAATGCACGTCAACAGTCTTTTCTCTTAGGGAAAACTACTGGACAAGACACATTTGTCCTAGAACCCTAAATTTAGAACCGAAAGCCAGGGACACAGAGAGTTCCGATCCCTTCCTATGCCTTTGCTGCTCTTATTCATATGTGAATGTACTAACCACCCTCCGGCCGTTTACCTCAACCATGGTCAAGAGTTATCATTACTGTCCTTTTCTGAGATCTTTGGGTATGCTCAGTTTATGCCCATGCAGCCAACTGTCATTTCAGTCACTTTTGATTGGTTGATGTGACATAAAGTCATAATTTGGATGCGCACACCCTACCAGTTGATAACTGTCAGCATATTTCCTCATGCTCTGTTTCCCCATCAGAGAAGCCCTCGTCCTTCTCGGATTAAGAAGTAGTATTATTATCTTTCCATGGTTCGCTGATGGCGATGTAGGATGCCCAGGTACTCTCCTCAGCTCGGTTCCAGAGTTGCCATGACCCGAGATCCCCTCCCGGATTCTTTCACTTCTATGGGTCCGATTACCTGTCCTCGGGATTCTCATTGTTGGACCCACCTTCTTTGACTGTCTGACGACTTGTTATCAGCCAGTTGCCTTCTAGCTGATTGCACGAAGATGAACAATCCCTCAGCCTTTGTCATTTTTTGATTGACTAGTATTTTGCAGTTATTGAGGGACATGGGCTTTGATAATTCACTGATAAATTCAGTTTTCCTATATTAGTCCTTAATCATCCTCATCTTCATCACAACCGATATCAATTCTTTCTGCAGTTGCATCGTGTTTTACAATGGATAGTTAATGGAAGGTTTTTTGTACATGTAGTTCAGACTGATATAGGTATACATCCATACTTTCCCTTAATCATGACCTTTTTTTGTATATCTACCCCAAGGGTACGTACCGTTTTCCCCTAAAACCGGTACCCTAACCTTCTAGTTCTGTCCTGGTTAAAATACCGGCCATACTGGGAAATACTAGACGATACCGGACAATACCGGGTGATAGATTGGTCGATACCGGTCATACTATTGCTATATTATTTATTTATTTGCTTTTTTTTTTAGAGAGATTGTATAATTAATTCTTTTAAACTAAAGAATCGTACTTATTACCCATTATTATGATATTCATAATAACTATTATTATTATTTTTTAGAACATATTTTTAAGTTGATTGAATATGTAATTTTTATGATGCTAAATCCGAATAATAGTTGTTTGAAGCGTAAATATAAGCATAAAAATGAATATGTAATTTTTATGACGCTAAATCCAAAATGGTACCAGAGATTGCACCGATACCAATATGTACCGTACCAATAAGAAAAACGTATCGTTACAGGTACGGTCTTCAGAACCTTGGTCTACCCTCCTCAGTGAAACTAAATCAAACACAACCCTCTTGTGAAGTGGTCAATCCTACTTTCCTATGCATCTGTAGGGCCTGTTTGATGTTGTTCTATGGAATGGGACGCGTTTAGACTGCTATGGATGTGGTCTCCCACAGCGTCCATATCAGTCGTTTGTTTGAGTTTTTTTGAGGGCCGGCATATTAGTCTGGTTGAATCCCCAAAAAGGGGGTATAGGAAATCAGGTGGCGGTTTAAAAGTTACTCGGTACATTATCACATTAATACTCACTCCTCAACTAAAACAAGCATGGCTATAACAATCCGTACCTCCAATCCGCAGAAAATAAAATGTGGGACCAAACTACCAACTTCACTAGTAATCCCTTCTCATTGCCACTCCTAAGTCCTAACCCTATCACCTATTAACTACCAATCCCTTTCAATTTATATCAAGGATCGAATGAAGTCAGAAAGGACTTTGAAACTACTACCCTATCACCTATTAACTACCACTCCTAAGTTATTGGTTCTGTTTGGGATTTACCCACATAAATGGACAAATGGCCAATGTAAGTGCATCCCCAACTATGTCTAATCTCCTTATTTGTTTATATCATTAAATTTCATCATTTGCAAAAAAATCACCCATACTAAATCGTTTCCAGTAAAATGAAAAAAATCAGCCCATGTTTTTCTTTTTCGTTTTTCATCGGAGCCCCTTTTGATTTGGTGATCCCTCCTCTTTATCTTATTTAAAACACTATAACATGGGTGGATACATATAGATTGGAAATATGGTGTCTGTAAGCCTCTTTTTAAGCTGATAATAAATTTTCAAGTTTCTATTTTTTTCAACCATTAATTCGTATTTTTAGTAGCCGACCCCAATTGATTGGGACATAAGGCTCGGTCTGGTTTATAGGAGTAGCTATTATTACATTCTCAGGAATAACATATTAATAGCTGCTCCTACGAGGATACATTTAGTTCTTATTTCATAATAAAGCCACTCATGTCATGTATTCTTCTTTCTCAATGTTGCATAGATCTTCTATTTTTGCGCTAATGAAGGTTATCCAATTTTGTTATTCAGAAATTTAGAGAACGAGTGGACAAGATTAACTCTTCAACTGTTACACATGTATTCCAACAGGACATGAATGCGCCATCATCAAATCTCTACAGTGTGGACGGGTTTACCCTGGGAATAATGGACCAACATAAGCCTATGATGCAAACACGAGGAGTATTTTATCATCCCCGCTCTTCAATTGGAGCTGCCACAGAACATTTTGGTACTTGGGCTAGTTCAGCTGTTCATAATCATTGTTCGTCATTAGGAGGTCATAGGGCAGATCCTCCTCCCCCAGGCTATGCTGTCCCGTTGTACGAGAAACAAGCCACACCTCCAAACAGCGACTCATCTGCTCATTACACCCTTAAAACACTTCAAAAAGCATTGAATTCTGCCGATCTGACTGGAAAATGGGATTCATCGTCAAATGCAAATAATATGTTCAATGCACCAGTTCAAGCTGCAAATAACGGGGAGCCATTTCATGGATCGAATGGATTAAGCTTGAGTGGTCCAAATGATACCAAGCTGATTGGTAATGCTAACGAAATATATGGTCATGAAAATCAGCAGCTGCTTGGATTTGAGTGGAGCACTGAAAATTTTACTCCTTTGAGCCCTCTTCCGGGTGGTTTGAGCGACTGGACCAGTATATACCCGTCCGCAGATGTGCCCCAACATGTACTAGACCCTTTTGATCAAGATTTGAATCCTCTTCCGCAGTACAACTTGCCGAACCTGGATCAGTTAGCAGACCAAGGGACAGGCTACTTTGAGGGGCAAAGTAGTAACTCTAGCAGCATTCGCAACTCAAGCAGCTTTGCATCCAACCAAGAACTGATCCCCCCAAACCCTGGAGGTTTCTCTGATTTGCTGAATTTAGTTGAAGGAGGTCAAGGAGAGGTTAACAGAGAACTGAACCGTGAGCCCGAAATTGGGGAGGATGATTTTGACAGGTATCTGGAATGGTTCTGCATGCCTGATTCTGGAAATTATTACTGGCCTTAAAAATTATAATTCTAGTAAAGTGTGAAGAAGTGTAGCAGTAATCTGTGGAAGTATTTCAATATGGAGTGCTTATGACAATGACAATCTATTTTAGTACATTTTCTTATATAAGGACTTAATTTCTTATATATGTTTCTGTTTCATGACGTACCGCTCTTGATGGCTTCAATTTATGGCCTTGTTCTAGTCATTACATCCCATAACATGTTCTTTTTTTTTTTTTTCCCTCTCATGAGGATTGGATGCCCGAATTTCCTTTTCTGAGCCCTTAAATATACTATTCGTAGAGCCTAATCTTTGATGTTTTTACATTATCGATACACCCAGTATATGATAAATCTGTGCACGTATTCGTTCATGTGTCCCAAATGTGTCATGTCCTCCATTTTATGGAAAAATACATGTTAGAATGTCTCATGTCCGTGTGTTCTGTGTCAGTGTTACTCTGATCTATCCCATTTGGCTTGAGAGGAATGCAAGGATTTTTAGCAACAAAGCCAAAGATCAGGTAGCCTTATTCAAGTAGATTGAGAAGGGTCTAAGGTTTCTTTTATTGATTAGCTGGAGCTGTTCTGTAGGACCTTGTTTTCTGAATCTAAGGTTTTGACTCTGATTGACCTTTCTAATGGTTTGGTTTTGAAGTACGGCTTACTTCACACGCAGGAAAAAAATTGCTTTGTTTACGAAGTCCATCTTTTTTTTTTTTGATAGGCGAAAGTCTGCATTGTTAGAATAGTTAGATTTGCACCTTGAAAGATGAGTTGAACTCTCGAGCTCCTTTCTCCTTGGCCCCGGGCCAAAGGCCTCTTGGCAAGTTTGTCTTCGTTTTTTCACCTCCTAATAAGCTGGGATGTATACACAGAACTGCATCTCTACCTTACGGATAACGCCGCCTTCTGCTCTGGGGAAATTCAACTGCAATGGTTTTTTCCATTCTTTCCTTGCAATATAAGCGCGCAGTCTTTGCGATAGTTGCAGGGACTGTTAATAGATGTCAAATCATATCAGGGATTTGCACCATGAATTAGTTAAATACAAAAATTAATTGTCATGAACGAAAATAAGGAATTAGAATGTGTAAATCATAGGACTTGGAAACAATAAAAAAATCAATTACTGTAGTAATTTATATACGAAATAGGGAACGATGATTTTCACTATCTTAAACTTGTATTTGTCTCTCTTCATGTGGGTACTAATAGTCAAATACCGCTCTGAAATAGCATCTAGAGATCTCGAACAACGTCTCCAAGGGTTTTTTTTTTTTTTTTTGGTTAGTAAATTTTATTTCACCAAAAAGAGCAGAGAAGCTACAAAAGTATCGGGGTGTTTTATACGCTACTCCAAATCTTTCTTTATTTGCCAAAACTGTATAGCAGAAAATTGTGGAGTAGAAGAGGGGAATACGCAAGTGGAGTGGAGTGCAGTTGCTGCCTCTCTCCGGGGGTCCTGTAGTGAGTGAGCTCACTACATGTGTGTAGTGAGCTCTCTCGGCCGTCCGATCCGAGATTAACGGTCTGGATAAATTGAAGTTAAAGTAAATGTAAAAGTGCTTTTTAAAGTGTAAAATGATCCGGACCGTTGATCTCGGATCGGATGGCCGAGAGAGCTCACTACACGCATGTAGTGAGCTCACTCACTACAGGGCCCCCAATTCCATTAGGATTAACGAATGACAAAAAAAAAAAAAAAAAAAAAAAAAAAAAAAGAGGGGAATACAATGTACAAATCGTTGTAGGATAGTACGATATTTATAGGACTCCATATTTTTCTATATAAGAGCATGTGCAGCAGTTACTAGTAAAAAAAGTTAGCGAACAATGTACATTTTTTTTTTTTTTATTTTAACTACTCACATCTCTTTTAACACTAACCATT
Source organism: Vaccinium darrowii (assembly GCA_020921065.1). Classification (NCBI taxonomy): domain Eukaryota; kingdom Viridiplantae; phylum Streptophyta; class Magnoliopsida; order Ericales; family Ericaceae; genus Vaccinium; species Vaccinium darrowii. The sequence continues at coordinate 42,755,617 of CM037152.1, read as the reverse complement.
CTATCATTTACCTATTACTTAAAATATTATTTTCTTCTTTTCTTTCCGATCTCTTTTTTTTTTTTTTCTCGTTCTTCTTCTTCTCCCACATTCCTGATTCCCATTCTAGATGTAGAGTTCAGTAGGTTCACCACTTGGGTTCCTCCCTCTCGTAGGATGAGACCCACTTTGGGGTCCTACACAAATAGGAGTAATATGAGCCATTAAATGTGATTGGAAGTAGTTGATCCAATCTCTCAATTTTCATTCAGAAAGGGTTGTTCCACACCAACTAGCTTTTTAATTTTTTGGATTTGTCTTTATTCAATTTTTCTCTGCGTTTGTTAATCTGCTGCACTTGAGTCTTCATGTCTTTTGAAATATCCTTTTATTTAAATTTGTAAACCCTAAGTTTTCAACAAATTATAGAAAGAATCAACTCAAGAATGGGTTCTACCCTGGCTGCTGAGGCCTGGGGCGCCATTGGTTTCATGGTTGCATTCTAGGAAAAACTCATCTCCAATTCCATCGATCATAGTATCATACCAGAATCTGATTGTGACAGTGTTATTAAACATGCTCAGTACTTGTAGAACAAGTGTCAACTGGGAAATCAAGACCATTTTACAATCTTAACTTTTCCTTTTTCTGTTGTAATCCAAAAGCTCCCCACCTCCCTTTGACCTTTGTAATCTCCCTTTTGATTTCTGTAATTGATCCTTTCGGATCTCTCTAAAAAGAAACTCCAGAGGCACTAATGTACAAGCAGGGACGGTTCAAGGGTTTAGAGTGTCCTAGGTCTAATCTAAAAATTTTGCCCTAAGAGTCACTTTTTTTTTTTTTTTTTGTCATTCGTCAATCCTAATCTATTACATGGGGAGAGGGGGAAGTGGGACTCGATCCCGAGATGCAGTGTGGGGCATTCAAGAGCTCTACCGCATGAGCTAGCCACCACTTGCCCCTAAGAGCCACTTAAATAGTTTTTCCAGCAACGAGTATTAAAAAAAAGAGAGCGAATTATAACCTTTGGCTGGCAAGAGTGACTAAAAAATCAACAATCTCCAAAAAGTCAAAATGCCGTATAACGCTCACTCTCTGTCTGTAATAATTGGCTTTTGTCCTATTATACTAAATTCATAGTAGATTCGGTGTCTGTTTGTGTTAGATTGATTAATTGGTTGTATTTTATAGTATTTTTTTAATTGCATTTTTATTTTAACCGGATTGGCAAAAGATTGCATGCATTTGCTAGATCGTAATTCCTTCCTTTACGTCCTCTATCATTATCTTTGTGACAGCTATGGTAATTTGGCTTTTATGATTTGAAAAAAACATTCTTAGTGGGGTTTTGTCTAAAATCAATGGTATATATTATACCAAATAGAATCAGACATTCTCTTAAATCCCAAAAATCGTTCAAGATTAATTCTAAAATTACTACGGATAAAACAATAAAAAATATTGAAATCTGTGGAGTGTGGAGGTTAACAAAAAAGGCCTTGTAGCTAAATTCAAATAGAAAATAATCTTGGATTTAATATGTGATTTTTGAACAAAACCATTTACTTTCTTTTTGTTTTAGATTCCCAAACCATTTACTGATTCTGATTCCTAAATTATCGGCCGGGGTTGTTTTAGTTTGGGCCTAAGGGCCCAATATTTATTATAATTATTTTAGGCCTCTTTATTTTTTATTGGGCCTTTTTATTTTTCAATTGGGCTATAAAAGGCTCCCATGCATACTACTAAAAATTAGAGCAATGCTAGGTACACAACAAAAATGTACAACAAAGTGGACAACACACTCACATGGGGGTGGGCTCCACACACACTTCACACTCAACTGTGTATGGAGCCCACACCTCATGTGAGTGTGTTGTCCACTTTGTTGTACATTTTTGTTGTGTATCTAGCATTTTTGTAAAAATTATGGGAGTGCCCTAATTTTTGGAGGATTTTTGAGTGCCCTAGGCCCAGACCTCATGAGCCTTGGGCCTGGGCCAGCCTTGTGTACATGTGACATTCTTTTAGTGGATAAGTGCATCCATGTATTGTATCATGCATTGATTTGGTAATGACGTGTGCAAGTTTAATGTAATAGTTAGTAAGTTATTTAGTGACTGCAGCATTGCTCCAAAATAAACACACAAAAAGAGCAATCAAATCAATCTTTCTAGAAACAAGTCAATTGGGAAAATTATTAAAAAAAAAAAAGAAAAGAAAGTTAATGCGAAAAGAATATAAGAAATTAGAATTTCACATTTGTGTACATATCCATATCTCAACAAAGATATGTCTAGAATCGCACTAGATACACATGTGCCCCACAAAAATATCTATAAAGGGGCCTATGCGATCTGTGCTTGAATCTGTTCATATAAATTTGCGTTCAAAGACTTTTCCTGAAGTAATTAATAGGCCAAAGCCAATTCACGAGTAGACACCACCTGCTTATAAATCTCCAAAACGGACCTTTCATCCACAACTTCATCTGTGGAAGAGACAACAATTGGAGTAGGCCTACTCTTTGGAATCGAGTACTCATTTCCTCCCAAAATTTGGCCAACGGTACTTTTGTCAACCACAAAGCCTTCTTTGCTAGGACTTCCAAATCTTGTGGTTTTTATCTTCCTTTTTGCATGGACTGCATCATGATTAATATCAAATTCCCCGTACTTCCTTCTCCTCCAGTACCTTTTCAAGTTTTGAAGCCATCTATCAGGAACAATTTCCATTTTCAAGAGAGAGAGAGAGAGTTTTTGAATTGGAATATAGAAGAGAGGCTTTTTATAGATAGAAAAAGGATAAAATGGATATGCATGCATGCATAGATTGAGATACATCTCATTAATAACCGGTCAATTTGAGCAAAATTTAATTAAAAATATCAAGTTGACGATATAAATAATAACAAAAACGTGTTGAATAACTATATTGATAATTACTGAGTTGCCGAGCAAATAAATAAATAAAATTACGTACTGAGTCCGAGGGCGGCTCAAAATGCGGCCGAGCATCAGCCAACTCTTTTACTTGCATTTGTTAGGGTGTATTTTTCATGACAATGTCAGATAAATCATTTTGAAACAATACTATAACCACGAACGAACACACAAATACTTACACACAGACACCACATATAACATACCTCCAATGGGAGTGGAACCCGCATGTTTTGTGAGCGTGTGTAATGTGTATGTATTTGTGTGTTTTTTTGTTGTGGTTAATCTCTATTTTAACATTAGTTATATTATTTTTTTAAAGTTGCCAAGAAAAGCTTTTGATACTTGCTCAAGCGAAATGTTCTTTTTTTTTTTTTTAAATTGGGAAAAAGAAGTTTTAGTAATCTGTAAATGAATTACAAAGATTAAAAGGAACGAGAAAAAATACCTCACAATGGAAAATAAGCATTCCAACTATGTTGGCGCACAAGCACCCGACAATCATATGCCCAAAAACCGAAAAAGATTACAAAGCTTGCGGCCGGTCTGAAAAGGAAAATGAAAAAGAGGAACAGAACATGTGAAAGGTTACTCCTCTCCACTAGCTTAAATTATAAAATTATAAAATTCATATTGGTAGTTGGCAAATTTAAATAATGTCAGGATTATTTGCTTGGATTTAAATACACCAATTGGGTAGTGAAATTCCTTCATAGTTTTCACATGTTGAGCCCACTTTTTAAGGAGAGTATTAATCCATTTTCCGGGGCAGTGTAGAAAAATGAAAATAAGTTATTCTCCGGCAAGCCTATTTTTAAAGGAGTGTTCAATATTTTTTCTTGTTGATGGAGTAACATTAATGTGTCAATATCGAAATGTTAACCAAGAATGGGGCTTTGTTGTGGAAAGATTAAACAAATTCGTTTGAAAAACTCCACTGTGGCCGGAAAAACTCCACTTGTGGGGACCCAATTAAAGCCAGGGCAAAACCCTGCACATTGTTATTCCCAGTCTCTGTTAGCAGCAAGCCTACCGAGTTCCCGGGGTGGGCTGAGGCAGCCCACTGGCCCTGCATGGTGCAGCAACCTAAACTCCACCGCAGGGTAGGAACTCCTAGAAACCGGTCATTGAGATTGGTAAACTCAGGGTGCCTACCATACTTGTTCCTCTAATTCTATACATCCCCTCTCTCTGTAGGACTGCGGACAGAATCCTGTCCTACCGAAAGAGGAGAGCACCTAACCAATGGATTGGCCTTCTTTGGTAACACCTATGAAGTTTCGAACCTAGGCCTTACGAGAGAGCAAATCCCTAAGTCTTAGGTCTTAACCATCTAGCCAACCGCTTCGGGTTAAATGGGAAAAGTTAACGATTGAATAATTATACTTGGGTGCAATAAAATTGTAAATTTAACTTTTACAGAGGATGTTGATACCGATGCTTGAGTCGCACTTGTTAACAGAAAAATATGCTGTTTTTGTGGACTAATTAAGAAATGATTGGAATGAGGCCTGCACTTTTTGTACACCAAACCATCACATGCTTCAAAAAGGCCAGAAGTAGCATTCAGTTAGAAAACAAACAGGGGGGCACTTTTAGAGAAGTTCATTGAAAAATCCTCTACTAAACAAATAAATCTATGCTAAATTTACAACTGATCAAGGAAATGAGCAAACTTCAACTACTGTATCTTACAGAATATGAACATCTGGTGATTAGAAATCTGTTTGTTTCTCTAATAGAACAAAAAAAACTCGAGCCTCATCTTCTCCCTCTTTCCATCTCATCAAGTATTTGGCTTGAGTCCCTTACGTTGACTTGTGATGTTACCATGCTGGGCCGAGACTGGCTATAAACGTCCCCAAGCTCCGTTGGAGTTGCAGTGAGATAATTGGTCGTGTTGGATGAGGTTTGGGTGCCATTTTGGGATTCGGCCAACATTTGAAAATATGAATGTGGACCCCAACCTGCATTCAAGAATGAAGATGCAAAGTCGCATGGGATTTATGATTAAAACAAGAATCAAAATTTCATTTCTCTGTTTCTCCGATTAGCTATGATAGGGAACATTTTGAAAACATTACTGGAACATTTCAAAGAGAATTTTGGAATGTATGAAAAACTTATGTTGGAGATTTCTATAGGTGTCGAAACAACTCAATATCAAATTCCATGAATTTTGGACATGTTTGTGTGTATTTTGGTGTGTAGGTGGAAGTATTGGAAGTTAGGATTCCACTAATATTTTGCTTCGGTCTCCTACAAAACAGAAACTTATCGATCATTTTGAGGGAAATGAAAAAAAAAAAAAAAAAAAAAAAAAAGGTGACCAAAATAGCCAGTGGCTCCCATATATCCATCATTTGAATGCAATTTTGAAGGGTCGAAATACCATCCGATGGCATAACAGTCAAAATTCTGGGTATACGTAATGCGAGGAGAGGGAGGCCATTTCAAATCCAGCATAGTGGATTAAAAGGTGACCAAAATATACCAAGGAATATCCTCTTGATTAGTCCGTCCTATTTAACAGGGCCTAAGAGATTTGAAAGGAAGACTAGGATGCAGAAACAACTTGGAGACTACTCTAAGATGAGGGAGGGGACACAAGACTACAACCGGAATGCATGAAATTTCTATATCAGTTCCCCATTGTTTGTAATACAGCCCTAGGGTTCAGGAGATCAAACAACAGTAACAATTGTGTATGGATAGTAACGACATACCATCAATGTCATACGGGGGTGGAAAGAATTGCAAGTAACAAAAGCAAGCAACAGTGAATCCTGCAAAAAAGTAACAAAAAGGAAAAGATAATTACGAACAAGCAATGTAAAAACCAAAGAACAACTTGATATCAAGTACCTAGAAGGCCTCCAGCGAAAACATCTTGCCAATGATGCCAGTAATCATCAACCCGTGAAACTCCCACTAGAGCTGCAACAAGCAAGGGCAGAAAAGTGATACAAAGCTTTGCAACGTGGCCCTTGCGATCAAATGCCCTGATTTTCCCTGACAAGTATAATGAGAGAAAACCCAGACCAGCAAAAGACCCTGCAAGTTAGAGAACACAAATTCCCATAAGCTTATTTTTTTTCCGTAAAAACGAACATATTGAACCAGTGGATATATAACTACGAGAAGTGCACAATAAGCGAATCCTTTCTGCATTCTAGTGTTGTGTTTTTACGTACAACTAACATTCTGAACCAGTGGAAATATTATTATGAGAAATGCACTTATGCACAATAAGAGAAGTCCTTTCTGCATTCTAGTATACGCACACAAGAAGGAAGAGTGAAATTAGAAAGAAAGAAAAATAGGATGGAGTTGCATCACTGTACATGGCACTATCTTGCCACCTAGTCACAGTTACTTTCCTAAAATGGGGTGGTTAGTATTTGACGAGCTGCATGAAAAAAAAAGTCCTTTAAAACCCAAAGGTTCTTTTGAATCTCACAAAATACAACTGGATAAGTAATTTGGCACGTCATCAATCCACTACCTTCATTGTTCGCTGCTGGTATGCTAATGATGGTCTAATGTCCAATCTCAGAGAACGGTATTAACTAACAGCTTGCTGCATAGGAAACTCGATATGACTCGGCCCCAATTCATTGGACTAGGCTATGTTAATTTGTTTTCTCCAATTACCTCTATTTAACATTTAAAGGCCTGTTCTTGACTAACTACAGGCAATCATATCCTTTCTCATCGCTTCAACGTATGTCATCCTCAGTCATGCTGGTTATGTTGCACACGAGCAGGTCATTCAAATGACCATAAGTGATCTTTATTCGATTTCATTCCCAGTTCTGCATGAATATATTCACTTCTTCTCTTTCTTTCTTCTTTTTTTTTACCCGTTGTCTAAGTTCCAAGGTAGCTTAGATACATATCATTTGAGCCAGGGGATTAGTATACGCAAAATCAAGAATCAAGATAACACTAATACTCATACAACTAAAGCAATATTCTTAAAATATAACAGCATCACAAAATCAACATGCAGCTGTATGTAAAATATTAATCATTCGAAATGCAACTTTGCTACTTACAAGACGTATGCCCGCTCGGGAAACTTTTGTGTCCTTCCTTGATGACACTTTTTAGTCCAGTACACATAACATCCCCTGTGACATGGTCAAATACCTGAATATGCAAAAACGGATAAAATTAAATACTTTACAAGAATGAGACCTAATCATATAGATCTGTGTGTAACAAAATATAAAGAGAAACCTAAACCAGTTGAGATCTCACCCCCTTGCCATCGGGAAAGCAACGCCAAAAGAAGTCTGGACGAGGACGGCCGACAGCATCTTTGATTGCATCAGTTAGAACTCCAGTCAGAAGTACAGAAAACAGAAGGCCTGAACATCCATACAAAATCAGCACACGTTTGCATAAAAATAAACACCAATAGCAAAGATGACCACAACAAAAAACTTTCAAAGGGGAGATTACAACCCAATATAGCAGCATGGAGATCATAAACATCCTTCCTAATGAAGTAGTAGGTGATAATGATTGCAAAAGGCAGCAATATACCAAAAATCTGTAGCAAGAAAGAAGAAACCACAAATTAATCTAGGCTTGTCATTGAAGTGAATATCCTGGACTAGTAACATACCAAAGTACTCCATCACAGTGCAGCTTACAGTTGACATACCGGCACAGCCCAAAAGGGGATAGTATTTCCTTTCAGTGGGTACTTTAGGTCAGTCATCATGCCCTCTCCCACAAAACGATGAAATGGTTCTATAATATTCAAAATGACTTCTATCACCACCAGAAGCAGAAGTATTAGCCAATCATGCAAATGGATCCTTGCCACGCGAGTTCCATGGGACCTTAATGTGTGAGCACCTAATTGAATCTCTGGTGGCATTTTCACCAACTAAAGACAAACCAAAAAGTCAGTTGGCATAAATCGTATTGGAAAACCTTATGCAAAACAATCAGTGACAGGAGGAGAAATATAAAATGGTTCACGACCAACCTTGTACCATGAATTTCTCTGTAGAGACAATAAATGCTACTAAACTAAGAAAGACAAAAAAATAGATTTTAAATATATGTTTCCCAGTAGTAAACACTAAGAAAGACAAAAAAAATAGATTTAAATATATGTTTCCCAGTAGTAAACACACAATAACGACCTGTCCAGCTGTCCTACACAATATACCTTGTATTAACTGCTAATCTCAATCGCATCCATAAATTGGCTCACGGCAACAGTATTTTTTATTTATTGGCTATATGTCTCAACTTTGGTCAGTCAAATCAGAATCAAAGCAGCACCAGTGTGTGCATGATTACGCGTTCCAATGTGAACCATCCGGATGTATCCGGACATTGTTTTTATGACAACTCACCAAAATCTGGGTTGACTTGTCATAGCAAAATGTTGAGTTGTCTAATTATAATACAAAATCTTGATTCTAATGTTTTGATTATGTTATTTGAAGAGGCAAGGAGACATATAATAGCACTCGTAATCGACACACACACACACACACACACACACAAGGTTCAAACAAAACACCAATGTCAAGGTGTTAGGCCCTTTGAATTGTAGTTTTGAAGAACAGAAAGCTGTCCTCTCATAGAATAGTAGTCTATGCATAGCATCAGCATTGGCCTTTCAGACAAAGTCATATGTCGCACCTTTAATAGTCCAGTTGTTTACTTTATGATACCTTTAGTTTAGATCCTCTATGGTCAGCTCGAAGTGAGCTTGACGCTCCGCTAGAGCACAATGAAGAAGGCCACTAAAGCAGGAGTGCGGAAGTTACTATAGAGTCTGACTAGAGTCCTATCTTGTACTGGAAAAAAGCACTTACTATTTCATGTTTTGAAAAGATAATTAGGAGATCAGCAATAGAAAAGCTAAGGAACACACACACACACACACACACACACACACAAAAAAAAAAAAAAAACCCTACCAAACAAGGGAAGAAATGAACTACAACATCAAAAAAATCTAAAACTATTGAGGCCGATGAGTAATAAATAGATTATTTAAGCTAAAAATTCTAAACTAATGTTGAACATAACAAAATCATGAACTTATTGTTTCGAAAAGCATCTGTTTCTTAATATATACGTAAGAAGCGTTTGGTTCCGGGCAAAATGCAAGTAACAACTCAATAGCTTAAACTTCTGATTTATGACTTGGGTTTCGAATCACAAAACTTCACCCATGCTAATTGAAAGATTGTTCCACAATCTAAAAAATCTATCTGCGCAACCCAAGATATAGTGCTTAAAAAATTGAGAATCTACAAATATAGACTGAAATCCTAAAAAATGTGCGTGACACATGGATAATTGTGTATGAGTGCAACACATACACAATTATGTGTGGTAGATATCATATTCACTCTGGTATCGTAGTAGGTAAAGAAATGTCTCCACTTGCTATCGAAGGTCATCGAAAGTTTATTCAATGAATTGATCACCCAGTCCCATGTGATTCTGTAAAGTAGGTTCATTTGCACCATCTGATGGCCCACGTAGGCATGATCTTCTCTGCATTGGTCTATCAAGTTTATTGACGTCAACTGACACACCTAGAATAACCGGTTTTCACCGACGAAGCAAATTCCCCATCTACGAGGGGCAAAAGACGATGAGCTCAAGGCACATTACCTACTCCATTGATAGGCATATAAATTCAATAGCTGTTTATTTTCCTTTGAACACGAACTCAACTAAGAAATAGGAAGTGAGCCACAAGCCTTGATAGGGTTCTCCCATCCCTTTCTTTTAATTTTTTGAATACGTTGTCACGTTAGGAACTTAGGATGATAAATGCATCACGTGTGGACTAACACTCTTGAGGCTATGGGTCCCTATGTGTAACCCTGCTTAGAACGAATGTGCCGCAAGATTAGACAAATTGCTCCATGGTGTGTTTTCTCTATTCCCATGCTTATCGGGGGATGCAGTTATGTGGCATTCAAGTCCGATCAACTGAATTGTTTGCACGAATGGCCTTTGGAGCGAGTCGACAAAAATAATGGCTCGAAACTTGGAGATGGGGCCCGTGGTGGCCCCACATTGCACTAACTGCACGGTGCAATCTATAAGTACAACTGCAGTGAAGCTAAATAAAATAAAGAACTTGTTTTCTTCCGTACTACGTACATTGGATATTGAATCCTAATTTACTATTGTCACAAAATTGGCCTCCGCTGTCACTCCGAAAGTCCACTCTAGAAATAAAAAACATATTTGGTTGGATTAGCTTACAGGATGAAATGCCTATAGAGATCATATCTGGTGCACAAGCCATCAAAGGAAGTCAATAGTAGTTAGGCAGTCTTATCCGTTATTCTTGCTCTTTTTTTAATAATAAGCGTTTTTTTCCCCCTATAATAAGCTTAATTTTGTGACTCAAACTTGGGCCAGTGCCAATTAAGATGGACCATCTCCCTAATTTAATTAGGCTTCACAGCCAAATATCCTAGCAAAGCATGTGATCTTGGATAAGTTTCAATTTTTCCCCAATTTTTGTTGATCCTGTTTGGAAATCGGAGTGTTTAGTTTTAAAATCTTCTAGAGCATGCTACAGGAGAACTAATCTAGGAGAAGGGAAGGAAGGGGAAGAAAAAAGCCAAAAATTAAAAAGCAAAGACAGTACTAACCATTCTAGATAAATCCAATTGGGTATAATACGAAGAAAAATAAAATACCGGACTTCAACTGAATGATACATTTCAAGAAAAGTCGAGCATTAGTATCACATAAGTCCTCATGCACCCAGAGCGTCGACATGCCACCGAAATTGCAAGTATGAAGACCAAGAATGCAGGAATGGTCATAGAACATAAAACTGAACTCCCCACAGAAGAAGGGTTTTAACACATTAAGACAATATCTATCAACCATAGAGGAAAAGTTGAGAGTCAATAGACTAAGGTGGTTTACGCATCTACCGTGGACGACCTGTAGATGCAGTAGTAGTTAAGAAAGTTGATAGGATAGTTTTTGAAAGTAATGTTACTGGGAGGAAGACCTAAATTGACAAGGGATGCCATAGTGCCCAACGACGTGAGTCTAGTCCAAGGAAACAAGTAGCCCTGACAGAGCTCAATGAAAAAAAGATTCATGTAGCCGACCCCAATTGATTGGGACATAAGGTTCGGTTTGGTTTGATTTAAGACAGATCTATCAATTAAGCTATATAATCTACGTACACAGACAAGTTCAAAATTTTGAGCTTTACAATATCATAGAACTTAAAGTTTCAGTTTGCGTCCTGATAAACACCAGCAAACTAACAACTCAATACTAATTGCAAGGTCGTTCCACAATCTTAACAAACAAACAAAAAATAAAAGAATCAGGAAAGACGCAAGAGAAGAAAAGATACATCTAAGCAATCTTCAAGTGTGAACGCATTGCATAATCGGTTTTAAAGAAATGGAAAACCAACAGTACTATTAATCGATTTTAAAGGAAAAGGAAACAAAATGCAGGGAATGGGTTTTGGAGGATGAACTCACCTGAAGAAACTGAAGAGAGAGATCGAACCTGTGAGCGAGGTTACGAAAAGTTCTACGGTCACAGAGAGAGAGAGAGAGAGAGAGAGAGAGAGAGAGAGGACGTTTCTTTACGCGCAAAAGACAAAGTGCAAAGACATCACGGTGGGGGAATTTTGTTCACCAAATCCTATATACAAATGGGTCCCAATCTACGGTGAACAGGAATTTGGGCCTTTCTGTCGACAGGAGCCAGAGACGATATCAACGGGAGTGATTCAGAGTGACTCGTAGCAGGGATGGGCATGGGCATGGGCATGGGCATGGGCTCCGGATCAGCTGTCCCGAGGATGGTGTCCCCAACGCTATCCCAAAGCCAAAACGGCAGCGTTTTGGTGTCACACCAACCCTTTGCAAAATGTAATTTTGTGGGGCTCACTTTCGGGTCCCATACAAATGATCCGAATCTTTAAATAATTTGAAAATAATTATTAAGGTTGTTTCGGAGAAAATTAGGCCTATTAGATATTTTTTATGTTATTCATCTAATTCTTTGATTTTCATTCAGAATTTAGGATCCTATCAGTTTGAAAGAATCTTCGGGAAAAGTTATAAAATTATGGGCTCGGAAACCCATTGATCTGAACTAGGAGTATAAGAGTTGTAGGGCTCATTGACTAGAGCATCTAGTAAAAAAATTATCTTGTTCGGACATCGATACGTATAAAAAAAACTCATATTTTTAGTGTTTTGATACCAATCGATGTCTGAACAAGATAATTTTTTTACTAGATGCTCTTTTCAACGAGCCCTACGACTCTTACAGTTCAGATCAATGGGTTTTCGAGCTCATAATTTTATAACTTTTCCTGAAGATTCTTTCAAAATGGTAGGGTCGTAAATTCTGAATGAAAATTAAAAAATTAGATGAATAACGTAAAAAATATCCAATGGGCCTGATTTTCTCCGAGACAACCTTAATAATTATTTTTAAATTATTTAACGGTTCAGATCGTTTATATGGGACCTGAAAGTAAGCCCAAAAAATTACATTTTGCAAAAGGTTGGTGCGACACCAAAACGCTGCCATTTTGGCTTTGGGACAGCGTTGGGGACACCATCCCCGGGACAGCTGATCTGGAGCCATGGGCATGGGAGGGTACAGGGTGAACCACACTACCTCCATCCTCAATCTTCAAATTCATTTCAGTTCCCATCCTCTTCTTAATTTTCACAAGGGATTTTTTTTTTTAATTTCTATCCCCGCCCCAATGCGGAGACGGGGATCCCCACAAGGAATCGGAGATCCAAAAGTTTACTCAAATAGACATACAAATTAATTAAAGAGGTATTTTTTTTGTTTAAAAAACATTAGCAAGTTAATTAAAAACAAAAAATAATAAAAGTACCACAAAACATGCATACAAGGCCACTACTATGTGGTGGCAGACCTTGGTTCCTGTCTTCTTGAGAGTTCAGAGATGAAATGGCCAGATGGGGCGACTGTGGTCCTGTAGAAGGGTGAGTAACCATAACTAGTTACAAATTATACTAACTTATAAGTTATAAACTTATTCCGAAAAAAAATAACTTATAAACTTATAATATAAATATATAATATACCAATATATATGTGAATGGGGATGTGGGGAGGGTCGTGGAGGGACGGGGATCGAGGAGGAGATTGTCTATACCATCCCCTACCCGATCTTCGAAATTTTTCAAAAACAATTCCCCATACCCTATCCGATTCCCGAAAAAATCTCCGAATCGCCCACCCATTCGAGGAGGGGATGGGTTGGATCAGGGAGAGTCGGCCGAGATGGCCATTCTTAATTCAGAGGTGGAAACTCAAAAGAGAGAAACTTATTTACTACTCACTACATTGTAATAATTTGAACCATTTATTTTGTAGGACTTGCAAAATGATGTATCCATGCAAAAAAAAAAAAAAATCAATTTAATCCGATATCGAATGTATGTCAAAAGTTGAATTTTTGTTTAAAAAATGGACGGTCTTAGTCAATAGTTTTTAAGTTAAAATGTCCACAGTTGTCCGTTTTATAATCCAAAATTCAACTTTTAACATACCTACTGATATCCGATCAAGCAAATTTCCATAGCTGTCCATTATTTTGCGAGCCCTACAAGATGAATGGTTCAAATTATTGTAATGATTGCACGGTGGGACCCACTGGGTGGCACAACCCATGGGGTTTGTGGTTTGCACATGAGCTGTAAAGAAGTTTATCTCAACACGAAATTAGATGGACAATACTCAAGTTCGAGTTTTTATAATTTCTTATCGAGGCTAACCATACTCGAACATCAACACGTGATGGGATCTTAGCGGTGTATTGTTACGGACAATATATTTTTTGATCGGCATTATTACGAGCAATACCATTGGTGATTAGGTATTATACCTACACTAATTTATGCACAAATAGAGACCCTTGGCCATTTGATCGATGACAAACGGTTTGAATCATTTTACATTTAAAAAAATATTTTACATTTAATTTAAACCCAATTTATCCAGATCGTTGGTCGTCGACTCACCGTGGGAGCTCACTACTACATGCGTGTAGTAAGTCTTCCACTACATGCCCCTGGGATCCGAAAAGAAGCAGCAGCGAGAGAGAGAGATGGGAAGTGGGTATACAAGATTAAAGGAAAAATAGACTTATCAAAAATTCAAAAAGAATTTTGGAAAATGTTGAAAGTAATAAATGTAAAGTAAATCAAAGGGAAAAAAAATATGCACTCTAATCCTTAGCATCTATAAAAAAAAAATAAAAAAAAAAAGTCCAAGTACAAAAATTATTTTCCTTAATAAATTTATAAGTTGACTGTTGCTGGTTTTAAGTCATGGTAGAGTAGGGATGGCCATCTCGGCCGACCCTCCCCGATCCAATCTGTCCCCTCCCCAAATGAGTAGGGTCGGGGATTTTTTTCGGGGATCGGGTAGGGTATGGGGATTGTTTTTAAAAAAAATCGGGGATCGGGTAGGGGATGGTATTTTCAATCCCATCCCCGATCCCCACCTCTCCCCGCATCCCCATTCACACACGCGCGCGCGCACCCACACACACACATATAGCTATATTATATATTTATATTATAAGTTTATGAGTTTTTTTTTTTTTTTTTTTTGGGATAAGTTTATAAATTATAAGTTATAAGTTATAACTAGTTAGGGTTACTCACTCTTCTATAGAACCACAACCACCCGCATTTGGCCATTTCGTCTCTCAACTCTCAAGAAGACAAGAACCAAGGTCTGCCACCACATAGTAGAGGTCTTGTATTTCTGTTTTGTGGTACTTTTATTATTTTGTGTTTTTAATTAACATGCTAATGTTTCTTAAACGAAAAAAGTACCTCTTTAATTAACTTGTATGTCTATTTTGAGCGAACTTTTCAATCCCCGATTCCCCATGGGGATCCCCGTTCCCCCACATTGGAGCGGGGATAGAGATTAAAAAAAATACCCGATAGAGATTGAGGAGGGGATGGAAATTGATATAAGTTTGGGGATTGGGAATGGAGGTAGTGGTATCCGACCACCCCTACCCTCCCCATGCCCATCCCTATGGTAGAGCATTCGCCATTCCCTATGGTAGAGCATTTGCCATTCGGAGACCATCGAGAAATTAGTCCCATAATTCATGCATATTACATACTCCCTCCGTCCCATAAAGTTTGGTCCCTACGAAACTACGTGCAATTTTTAAGCTAAAAAATAACGTGCTTACGAAAATAATTTTTTAGTCAATATGGATCTTGTTTGATAGATCTCATCGAGAACTTTTATACGGTGCAAAAAAAATTAAAAAATTATTTTGGTAAATATATATTTTTTAGTTTGAAAATTGCATGTAGTTTCGTAGGAACCAAACTTTATGGGACGGAGGGAGTATTTATTCAAATCATTTTTGTCTTAGGGGGTGTTTGGGAGCCTACTTTTCAGCTTTTCATTTTTAACTTTTTAGCTTTTTGGTTTTTTGGATTATGGTCAGAATGTGTTTTGAATCTGGGAAGAGTGTTTGGGAGAAATATGCAGAATGCATTTTGCAACAGGAGTAGTGTTTGGGAGAAAAATGATAAAAATGAGTTATGAATTGGTTGTTTACAATTTTGCCCTTGTTTCTTTATCATGGTATTAAAAATATGCATGAATATTGTTTTTAACAAGTTTTTTGGAGTCATAATGGAAAATATTTTTGTTAACTTATCCCGTCCAATTTTGATTTTTTTTTTTTTGGGAAATTCCTCTTCTTCTTTTTTTGGTAATAACATACATTGTGAAATTGATGTGTCCCTTATTTAAAAGTCTCCAATATATACAGATTTTTTTGGTAATTAGGAAGAATAAAAATTGGCAACCAACTAAAGGCCCAAGAAAAAAAAAAAGCGATTAAGTTACAATAAAAATTGGCAATTGAAAGTCTCTAAGTATGTTCTTATTTTTTGTGAAAATGACCATTAAAAAAAAGAACTAATTGCAAAAAGAAATTTTCTTTGAACCAACGTGAAATGTACAGGAGAAAAGGAGGTTAATGTTTATTGAGGGGCAAGGTGATTATTTCCAAAAAAAAGTAGAGGGCAAAAGGGTCTTTTCTAGTCCACCAAATGTGAGAAGTAGAAACTGAAAATGTGAAAAGCTCCTTTGAACCTCTTTTTCACTTTTGCTCTCCTTTGTTCAATTTTGAAAACTCATTTTGACAGAATGAGTTTTGAGTCAGGTGTGCCAAACACCCAAAATGAAAAAAGTAGAAATGGAAAAGGCAAAAAATAGGTTGCCAAACAGGCTCTTAATACACATATATTATGTATAACTTCGCCAACCGTAATTATGTTCGGGGTTGGAGGTAACCACCGTACTCGTCTTGTCTCGGGGACGGCCCTTGACACGTAATTTAATTATTGTAAACTCTTACAAATTCACAAATAAATTGACGTGTCCTGTCATACTTGTCTTACTGTTCTGGGACAAAAATAAACAAATCATTTCTTCATCTGGGAATTATACCACATTGCCCCTCGGTCTGTAGTAATGATACATGTACAATCATTAAACTCCAACTATTTATATAGGGTCCATACAATTATGGGTGTAGGCCCTATGTGTATGTGAGAGAGTTGTAAATAGTTGGAGCCGAAATGGTTGTACAAGAAATATTTTTGTTGTACTTAACTCAACAAAAATGCTATTTGTAGAATCATTTCGGATCCAACTATTTACAACCACCTCACATATACGTGGGGCCTACACTTATAATTGTGCAAAAATGATACAGACACACCCACTCGGACACACTCTGCCACACCCCCTCTCACATGTGGGGTGGGTCCCCTCACATGTGAGAGGGGGTGTGGCAGAGTGTGTCTGAGTGGGTGTGTATGTATCATTGCTCATAATTGTGTATGGGCTCCACATTTATGTGAAGTGCTTGTAGATGATTGGAGCCGAAATAGTTATACATGATAGATATTTTGTTTTTTTAAGTGGTAGCTAAGCTAACGTGGCATACTTATAGAGTAACGTTAAAAAATTACTACTAAATACTTGACTTGTCTTTCCCGTAATATCTTTTGCTCTTTGCAGCCACGCGCAAACACCTTTATCAATAATTTAAAAACAAAAAAAAAAAAAGGATAAAGCAAAAGACAGGAACACACTGTTGATTAGGAGAAATTTTTTATTACAACAAAAATAGGGTACTACGTAAAAAAAGGGCTCAGGGGTCCCGAAGTGCAGAAAATGCACTACATGTTGCAGTGCGCATCATTCAGCCATTCATTTGAACAATGGAGGCTCGAATTTAATTCAAATAATCGACAGTTAGATTCAATTCATTGCTTGGATTAATTCCGAACCTTACATTGTGAAAATGGACAGCTGGATGATGCACTACACGGTGCAGTGCACACTATCATTCCCCGAGCGACTACATAACGGCTGATGTGGTACTCGTAGCGGCACCCAAAATTTTCTCGTGGATTAGACTTATTGACAGAAACTAAATACTATAGTAATAGAAATAACTAGCGTCAGTGTTATGCATGGAAATCGAAAGAACAAAATGAAATACTAAAAAATTTTCAAGAACGTTTTTTTTCTTACTGTAATAGAGATAAATACATAGATTGATCTGTTTTTTTTTTTTTTCAAATTTTGTCATGTTATTGTTTGGTTGGACCAATTGAATGTTAAAATAAAAAAAATTAACAGTATTTTTTTTTTCAAAATGTAAGCAAAAGCCACTTGTCCCACTTGCTGGTCAAAAAAGAAAAAAGCCACTTATCCTTCTTGTAGCCCTTTTGAACTGGAAGAACCACTACAATCAGTAGGTATGCTTAAAAAATATTGGGGTAAACTACTGTATGGCTGATTTTTACTTAACCTCCGTACTGTTTAAAGCTCAACACTTAACGCCTTAAAAATGTTCACTTGATGACAATAAACTCCTTCCATTAGCCAAACTTTTGGACGGATTTTGTTATGTGAGCAAAACATGACATAGCGAATAAGATTTTATGACCAAATTGTCCTTTCTCTTCATCTGAGAGTGAATTTCCAAAATAAGAAGACGTTGGGGAAGGAACAAAAGAACCCAACTGTTGGGGTCAGTTGTGGGGAAATTGCGGGCGATTGTGGGATAGGAGGTGATTGGCATCAGATACTTTTCATTCGAGCGTGGTGAATGGATTTGGTTTTCTATGTGGTGACTTTGAGAAGGTTATGGATGAAGATTGGGGTGAAACGGACATGGTGGCTGATGATTGACAGGCAATAATGTATAAATTGTTATTTTTAATTGCCCCATCTTTGACATCTACGAATTGTATAGTTTAAGGGGTTAAGTGTTGATTTCAAACTTTAAGTAGGTTAAGTAAAAATGGGTCATAGTTGAGGGGGATTAACATATTTTATCCAACGTATAGTTAGTGAAAGTGAACTAATTAAATATCCTGCTTGAGAGGAAATTGCACATGGGCCAGACCACATGGGGTGACATGGTTGCTATTGGCTAACCCACAGCAAGACAAAATAAGCATGTTGGGAATGAGTTCCTTCATTATGCTTTGGGTCAAGAGAGTGTTGGATGCTTTAGTAGATCCTAACTTTTTTTTTTTGGGAAAGCCTATTCACACACTCACTTTTGTAAACCCATCTGGAGAAGTATTATTCAGATTTGCTACCTACTACTACTTGACAACTAGCATAGTTTGTTTCATTCTCCTCCTCTTTTTGTTTGCATGCTTCACCATTATGCTACATGAGAATCTTTGCATTTACTTTTACACACACACATATCTAGGGCTAATACATTAGATTAGTAGATTAAGCAATTCTGATAGAATTTGTGATTCTCACATAAAATAAGTTCTCGTTCAAGTAAGACAATACACAGTGTAACAGGAAAAAAAAAAAACGTACCATAAGATGATTTTAGGGAAGCATACAACCACAAACCTAGCAAAAAAATATAGCCTACTCCTATCATATTCTCGTTCTTCCTTTTTCGTGTTCTTTTACAAGAAACTAACGCAGAGTGAAGATTAGGTCCTTATCCAATCTATTGCTCCAAACCCTAGCTTATGGGGACTAATTTGGTCTTAGGACCGTAGGTATCTTCCATTGAAGCCTAAGATTGTTTTTAGGACATGGATTCGTCGGTGGATTTGCTAAGGTTGAAAGAAGAAGAGAGTGAAAACCAATGAAACAAATTTAGCTTCTTTTCTATTTATATATCTTCCATAAAGTCATGATCCAAACACATCCTCAACAGTAATGGTAAATGCAGGAATTGTTCTTTAGAGCCACTAATTCAAAAGCTACCGTATGTGAACAATGCCTACCCGTGCATTGCTAATTCTAGTGTTGGTCATAACAAAGCTCCAAGACATTCACAAAAACCGCCTAATCTAAGCTAGAACAAAATTCGCACACATACACTTTGAGACATATAGGAATCTTACCGTCTTCCTGATTCTAAATCTAAACTATTCATTGAGTTTGAGTTGCGCGCTGCTTGTTGGTTCACAACTTGAGCCTCGAAGTCCTGTAGATTGGAACCATACGTAGGATGGCCAGGTCGGGAATTTGGTTGCGAATCCTCTTGTAATGCTTGAAAATACGCATAAGGACCCCATCCTACAATCAAAGAGGATTTAAGAGTTAACCATTACAACTAGTCGTATGAAACGGAACAAAAGGGAAAAATCACCAGCCACAATAGAACAGAGTGGTTACACTAGCAAAGTTTACATGCAGCATGGCTGAATCTAAAAAGGTGATGATTCTTCATCCACCATTGAAACAAATTCTCTTGTTTTCAAATTCTCCTGACGAGGTTTTCGTAGGCCTTTCTGCTCTGGCGTTTGAATGACTTTCATCTATATTACCAATGATTAATTTTGAAGTCCCCAATCTTCAAGGGCATTTTGAGCATTGAAAATTCCACAGTGAACTATTATCAAAGTGCAATTTAAGTGTTTGTGCAACTGGTCCAAAAAATTTCAAACCTTGTAACCCAAATGCAGATACTATGGAGTTCTTATAAAGAAATTTCGACCAATTAACCATGAGGTTATAGGTTCGATGCTGACCGCCCAGTGCATATAATGTCAAACATCGGGCCTGTATTCAATCTACCTATCTCAGATTGTTCTTTAAACGGAAAGCAAAAAATTTCAGAAATTAATCTCAGTTACTGCTCAAAAGATAACTAAAAGGAGCTATCAAGAAGTTACCATCAGAGTCATATGGAGGTGGAAAAAACTGCAGATAGCAGAATGTTGCAACACCAAGACCTACAACAATTGGTTGTACTATCAAACACCAAACTCCAAAAATTATTCTCTCTCCGTTGGTTGTTAAATGAATGAGGGTAGAAAGACAAACCTAAGAGACCTCCAGCAAACACATCTTGCCAATGGTGCCGATAGTCATCCACACGTGAAATGGCAACAAGAGACGCGAGGAGGAGGGGAAGAAAAGTGATGCATAGTTTTGCAACATGTCCTCTACGGTCAAAAACTTTGATTTTCCCTGATAAGTACAACGACAAATATCCCAGACCTGCAAAGGACCCTGCAAAGTAATGGAATTTGTAAGATAAAATAGGGCATATGGTACCAAATCGCCGTACAAACTCTAAAGCACTGCCGTTCTGCTCATTGAACGGCTTTGCAACGGATGGCACGCAGAGGGTTCGTAGTACCCTACCCCGACCGAGCCAGGGGAAGCACTAGAGTGATCCAGTATCCAGCCGCACCCGGCCAACATCTTTTCGAACTTCTGTTCCTGTTCTGCCTTTACTCAGAACAATGTACTATGAAGCCATATCGACCCTTTTCTTTGCTAGATACATAACCTATTTTACAGGGATAACATCCTTTAAGACAATAGAAAATCAGATACACTAAGCTGGCTTTCAAAAGAAACAATGTTCTCAAAAATATAACAAACATTTAGAACTTATAGCCAAAATATTATCATGGATTCTCATTCATACGTAACCAGGGAGTGCAGCTTACATGAAGCATGACCACTTGGGAAGCTCTTGTGTCCTTCTTTGATCACACTATCTTTACCATGGCAAATTACATCACCCAATTGATCATATTTCTGGAAAGAAAGATACCAAAAATATGTATTATCTTTATTGGCCTACGGCTGTATTTTTCAAATTAGTAAATAAATTCTAATCAAAGAATAACATACACCAATTCCATCTGGAAAACAACGCCAAAAGAAGTCAGGGCGAGGCCGGCCAACTGCATTTTTTATAGCATCAGTGAGGACTCCAGTTATCAAGACAGCAAACAAGAGGCCTGCAATTCAAAGTATGCCTATGAGTCACGGATCAAACTTGGTACTCCATTTACTAACAACAAGAGGGCATCCAAATGGTAATTGAAAATATGACATATGATTACCTAGTATGCTATGGTGCAGATCATAGACATCTCGCCTTCGAAGATAGAAGAGGACGAAGACCACAATTGG
Source organism: Vaccinium darrowii (assembly GCA_020921065.1). Taxonomy (NCBI): domain Eukaryota; kingdom Viridiplantae; phylum Streptophyta; class Magnoliopsida; order Ericales; family Ericaceae; genus Vaccinium; species Vaccinium darrowii. The sequence continues at coordinate 42,734,183 of CM037152.1, read as the reverse complement.
CAACAGAACGGAATACAACTGGAGCATCAAGGATAGTTTTCATCAGTCATAGTTAATTGCAAGAATTCGACATGACAACTAAGAAATTGCTATTCACATCAAAGACAGAACCAAAAGGAAAATGAAAAGAGAAACTCACAGGAACAGCCCACACAGGTACAGTATTGTCCTTCAACGGATATTTAAGGTCTGTCATCATCTCCTTCCCTACAAATCTGTAAAATGGGTATATGACGTATAATACGACCTCTATCACCACAAGAAGCAGCAAAATAAGCCAGTCATGCAAGTGATTCCTAGCAATTTTGGCTCCATGAGACTTAATGGTGTGTGCACCAAGCTCAACCTGGCTTATTCTCCCCTGCTACCACAAAGAATACCAACTTTGTCAAATTGAATATCAAAGTTTCATATTGAACAATTACTAAAAGCAAAAACAGCTAATGACAAATGGATTGCACCGCAGCAAAAAAAAAAAAATTTTACTCCAGGTAAGAAAATGTTAACCAAGAGCCTCGTTTCCAAATACGTACTTTTTCTACAAATGCCATTGGCACCATTGGTAGCAAAAAAATTATAATTCAACGAACATTTTGCTTTTATTTCATCTAAAAAGTTCATACCAACTGTGATGGCCAATATCTTGATGGTTATGTAGGCTGTCTCTTTCTAAGCTAACCACATGAAAGTCAGTCACACAATTTTCTTTTTCGATGTCTTCAAGCATGAAGTGAGACTGATATACAATTGACAAATTGGGATATTTCTACAATTGACAAATTGGTTTCCGTTCCATGGGTATCACGAAAGATGAATAGCACCCCAATTAAAGTTCCGCTTTCCAATAGTCTGCGTACTGCGTTGCGATACTCATCTCTATGATCTAAAGAAAGCACAAGGTCCAAAAACCATTTTCTTGAAAAAATTTCATCAAACGCTTATTCCTATCAAATAAATCCATTTCTGTCAAAAGAAATTCATACTTGTCCCACAAATTAAAATACCCATTCATATCTAGTACTTGCGGAAAATAAGTTTAGTTATTTTTTCATACAAAAAATGCATTCTTTTTAAGTTCTCGTGAGAGCCTCATCGAAATGAAGATCTGATTCTGATCTGATCTTAAGCATCCGGATCATAAACTACACATGATGAAACGGCTAATTCAAGATTTCGCCCCTCCCATGTATGAAACGGTAACTCCAAGAGTTTGGGTTCTTTACCAAGATCAAACTCACAGCATAAAAAACAAACCCACGTCCATGTCTTCCACTAATCAACAGTGAAAAGCAGTTAATCAAATTGACATATACATCAATTCTAATCAAACCCCATAAATGTCTACATAAATATCCACCAGTACTCTTATCTTTCTTTCTTTTCTTTTTTTTTTTTTTTTTGGTGCAACGGAAATAGCCACAACTACAGTACCCTACTTCAGTTCTTGAAAGTACAAAATAAATAAATAAACAGAAAATGATTAGAGTACTAAATTAACCCATTTTATACTAACCTGGGAGTTGGTCCAGAATTTTGGGAAGGAACAAAAAGACATCATGTTCCACCAAGCCATAGTCGCAACAATTGCCGTACTCTGAAGATTTGAAAGAATGAAAATGCTTTTCTTGTCTAAATAGCAACCACAAGAATCAGAACTTTATCTTTAATGGTACAAGAAAAAGAAATTCTGTTCGGAGAGAGAGACCTGACCGACTGATTATGGGTCCTGGGGGAAAATCAAGGGGCAAACTTTCTCGGATGGGACCCCGTAGCGATGACCCCAAAGCCTTCCGATGTTTAATAGTAACTCGATCGAGAGAGAGAGAGAGAGACAGACAGACAGAGTTTGAAATGTAGGAATTGGCGGTGGACGGTTACGGCTTATCAAGAGTCCGAGATCTTAGCGCAACAAACCCGCGTACATATAGTGTGTACGCATGGACGGTTTCGGGTCTCAGTTATTCAACAAAGGTCTGGGCACGGGATTGTATGGATGAACGGTTCCGGGTCTCAATTATTCAATGGCTTAGAAGTGTCACTTAGAAAAGGTCAACAAGGATGAATTTTCCTCATACCCGATCGATATCCGGACTTTCTTTACCAAAACGAGTGGGTATAATAAAACTTAAAACAATTTCTGCTCGAGAATGGGTTTGTATAGTTTTCTAAAACCTATACCCGAATACTAGAGTTCGGGACCTAATGTAATAAACATGAACGTAGATATGTACATACCAAAAATATGGGAAAGAAATTGTGAATAGCGTTTGTTAAAATTCGAAGTATTTTATAATTTATGGATGGCATTTTTTTAGTGGCATTCTGTTATACTATACGTACTTCATTTATCTTTATTAATAGTAGATTATATAAAAATTATTATTGATTTGAAATCTCAATCTCACACTATGGTGGCAATCTTAGTTGTCTTTCTTTCTAACCCGTTCACAGTTAGTTCATATTTTTTATGCTATATTTTTATTGGTTGTGTTTTATGCTTGTCTTGTGAAAATATGAATTCTCATGATTAAAAATAGGTTAATTGGGTGAATTTAATTTGTGAGAGTATTCAGGTAAGGGCAAATTTGACATTTGATTATATAGCACCGCCACTATTGCAACAAATCAAACTATATTATTGTTTTCAAAGGATAATTCCATGCCCAAAGGGTTACAAATCCCGTTCCCTGAATCTTTGGTTTGGCAAGATAGACCTCAACTTTCAAGGTGTCCATATGGATTGGGAAGGAATACACTGAGTACAGAAAGACCAATAACCACACAAAGGGGAAGATTCCTTACAAAGAATAAGGAACTCCATTACAGGGATCCGACCAAGAGGGAAGTTTTCCCATTTCGCACCCGCGAGGGGTGGTGAAACCTTAAGGGGGGAGGGAAAGAAAGGGGCACTTTAAATGCTAGACAATCTCTTATCTACATGCATGAACAATAATTAATATAAACCTAAAAATAATGTGTTTAAATTAACTAACTACATATGTGTGCAATATTAAAGACACTTAATAAAACTTTCACCAGAAACTAAAGACATTGACTGGAAAATAAAACACTTAGAAATATCCACGTCATTCACATGGCTCCTAATGCTAAGCTCCTGCATCGGGTTTCTTCGTTTTAGAGAGAGAGAGAGAGATCACTTTAGCACTCGCAAGGCTTAAATTCGAATTATACTATGTTCAATTCTTTTCTGAATTACACAAATCATACTAGTTACCCATCCTTTTGTCCTAGCCTGGAGCAAGTCAAACAAGAGAGGGTATTCAATTTTTTGTTACCTATAATTCCTTGTTATCAACCCAACTTCAATTTCCTGTACTATGAATCTCTAAAAATGCTAAAAAAATTAATGTCCCGAAGACTTCACTAAGATGACAGAGAATATTTGCCCTTTTCATCATCCATTGCCAACACGTCTCCATCTATGTTGCTTAAATACAAGTTTCTACTTATAAATGGCATAAAATAAGTGGAATTTAATGGGGGAACAGGGACTTGCAGTGCACAAGATGCATTGCACGGTTTAGTATCATCCGACTGTTTATTTCGACAATGCACAACTCGGAAATCCAAGCCTTGAATTGAATATGACCGTCCAAATTGGATTAAATCCGAGCCGTGCATTGTCTAAATGATCAGCCGAATGACACATTATACAGTATAGTGCACCTTGTGCACTGCACCATTCCTTGAACCTAAATAAGTTGCCATGATATGGTCTTCGAAATATGAAAACGTTGATGGAATCAGTTGTGAATCGAAATTATGTACCTAATATTAATTCTTACTTAATTATTTGTAAACAAGGTAATATGATCATTTCTTTCAACAAAGAAATAGAAAAACCAAAGGATATACTCCTATGAGTTTATTTGACCCTTCCACTATTAAAATCTTGGTTTCACTTGTGTATACCCATTAAGCCATGGACCTGTGTGATTATTGGAAACTTTTTCAAGAATGCCCTATTTTTTAATACTAACATGCTTAAAAGTTAAAACAAAATATGTTTTGATCATTGTCATCTATATTTTAATATAATCAGAGTGTTCGCATTGAATTATTTTATTAAGGCGATGAAATGTACTTTAAATATAAGGTTGGGGGAAGGAGGAGGGAGGGTGATGAAATTAGAATAGAGGATAAAGAGGATTTTATAAGTTTAGCAGTATATAGTGCATTCCGAGTCTGTGCCTGAAGGCATGGCTTGAGCAATTGACGCACGTGTTTGTGTCCATTTTTTATGGTCCTTCGAATTTCAGAGAGGGGAAGGAGAGGAGGTAGTGAGAGGGAATGTGATTTGAATTTCCAAAATGGGAGATAGAGATAATGTGGTTTGAAATTTTAGGCGTGGTGGGCCGGTGGAGGAAAATGATAGAGAGAGAGGGAGAGGAATGACTTGACAGGGAGAGAGATAAAATATAATATGAAGACTGGAATAAAAACCGCTCTCCGTTGTAATATAGATATTACTATTACCTAAGAAAAAATGAGAGAATGCCGTAGATTTTGTGCATTAGACATAAGACATCTTGTTATATAATACTATTGCAAAGTCTGCAATTTTGGGATATTTCCAACCCATGTTTATATAATTGCCCTCAAAATCTTTTCTTGTACGTAATCTTTTCGTGGTGTGTAATTGAAGCACTAAACCAAAAGATTCTAGTTTAGTTGGTCAGGACTCTTACATCTCAGTAGGAGGTTAGGACTCGAATCTCCATACAAGCCCTCTTATAGTTTTTTTGGTTTATTCCTCCCCTTAATTGGACTATTAATTTGGTTTATGATAATTCTATTCTTGTACGCCTTGTAATAAAAAAAATTAAAGCATTAAGATACAACTTTTGAATTGCAATTATAAGAATTTAGAGTGTAAAAAAATAATCGTAATTTAACAACAAGGAGTTGTCCCTCGTGATGAAGACCTGAGACCAAAGAGTTTGACTCCTTCTAAGATCTCGTGTTCGAAACCTCCCATGTATTATTTACTTCTTTGGGGTAATTATGCACTAGGCAAATAGGCATAATTGAACCACCAAAATAAATCGAGGTGCATGTAATTTCATTTCTGAGTGATCCAAAAAAAAAAAGAAGGTAATTAAATAATCATCATTTCTTTGGGCACCACGTAAGTTTTCATCCTAGTCACTATTCGGAGTTATATTTTCATTCTTTTCCATTGTGAAATACTTTTTGTACCCTTTTACTATGATATCTACATATACACGATCATGTTATTTCCTAATTTAGTGGGATTCAATAACTTCCTAATTTAGTGGGATTCAACTATTTCCTACTTTAATGGGATTCAATCACATCCATTAAAGGAGATTGCAAAAGAGATTTCAAATTCAAAAATTTGTTACTAATGTGGTAAAATTATGGACAATCAAGCAAAAAAAAAAAAAAATTGAATTCTCACCAATAAATATGGTAAAAATTGGCATACATGAGCCAAACCCCAAATTTATGGTAAAAATAAATACATCCACAGGGGAAATTTTGAATAATCATGGTAAAAAAAGGCAAATGTAAACCAATAACCGAGTAATTGTGGTAAAAAATCAATTCAAACTTAGTAAATATGGTAAAATTAGGAATAATAATGGTAAAACTTGATATACGTGAGCCAAACATCGAATGATTGTGTTAAAAAAATACACCACACTAGTAAAGATGGTAAAATTGGTACTTCGTAGGAAAATCATGGTTAAAATAATAAATATCAAAAGGCATATAAACTACAATGTGGTAATAAATCAATCCAAAAGAAAATAACTATGGTAAAATTATGCATAATCATGGTAAAATATGGCTTACCTAATCCAAACATCAAGTGATTGCGATGAAAATTAATTCCATACCAGTAAAGATGGTAAGAATGGTACTATGTATGAAAATCGTGGTTAAAATAGCAAAGATCAAAAAACATATAAACTAAAACGTTCATTGGCACCATGTTCCAATCTACGGAATTGTAAAAATTCGACGGAGCCAGCGATAAAGGACGATGGTGGGCAATGACAATGAAGGTCGGTGTCAGCGATTTTTGTGTAAATTAAAATATATATATATATATATATATATTGAAGCGGATCTGGTCAGGACGCCTGTATTTTAAAAAAAATCCGAACTCTTGATCTAAGCCGTTGGATGAGATCCAACGGCTGGTAAAAGAAATGTGAGCTCGCGGGTCAAAATTACCCACACGGGTTAGGATCTGGGTTATAATTACCCACGCGGGTCAAAACCCCCCCAAACCCCATTCCATCCTCATTACACGTTATTTTAGAGAGAGAGAGAGAGCAACAAGAGAAGGGGCGATCGAAGAAGACGAAGAGCACAGCTCGAAATCGAACAAGAAATCAGGGTCTCTCTGGAATCGACATTGAAGGTACGTCTCTCTCTCTCTCTCTCTCTCTCTCTGTGGTTCGAAAATCTAGGGTTTCGAAAATCTAGTGTTACGAAAATCTAATCTAGTGTTACGAAAATCTAGGGTTTCGAAAATCTGGAATTACTTGTACGCAAGTGTGCGAGTTTGATCTATATAGTTCCAGCATCTATTAAAGTTTTATTTCTCCTAGGTAGTAAGTGATATGAACCTCTCCATTGTATCATCTGCTTGAAATTCCCTATTTTAACGATTTCCCCTTTTTTCCTTTGATGAGACCTTTTAATTTAGTTCCTAATACTTTTTCCCCATGGATGATTGTGTTTGAAAAGATGTTTGTATTTCAAACTTCAGATTCATTGTAAATTCGGACCAACAATCACTTTTATTGAGTCATCTCGAGTGGAGTTGGAGTTACATATTTGACACTTGACTGCATAATTTCCTGAGAAAAAAATTGCTAGAGAAATCTAAATTGCAGGTATAAGTTTGTGAAACTGGGTTTTCTTAGTCAAAGCTCATAATAGAATTCTTAGTTTTTGACCAGGGAATAACTTGGAATTCTTAGTTTTTCCACAGCAATGCCATATTGGGTGGTATTCGTTGGCCATAAACCAGGAATTTATACAACTTGGGAGCAAGCTAAAGCTCAGGTTGGATATCCGGATAACGACCACAAAAGGTACACTTTGCTTGCCGATGCCGAAGAAGCGTTGTGAATTCGTGGCGGAGCGCGAGGCCAATAGTCGATGTTTGTGGTCGTTACGGCCGAACCCAGCATCAAGCTACTATTGGTGGTTCTACTTCAGCAAGGGCATTGGAAGATGAATTCGTGGCGGAGCGCGAGGCCAATAGTCGATGTTTGTGCCATGTTATAAATTTTTTTCTAGGTTTCGTAACTTGTATGTTGTTGGCGTATGTATTCGATTCCGAATGATGGTGTGTGTTATTTTAAATACCACGTTCCTTTTTTTTTTCCCTTCAAGTCAATGAATTTGGAGATATGTTCCTCTTTCTGTTGTTTTTATGGATGCACATGGTTGGAAAGCTTGAATTCTTGTTGGCTTGATGTCAAGGAATAAGAAAGCTTAAATTTTTGTTGGCTGCAAAATTTTGTTGACAAGGAGTAAGAACCTGGACACTAAATAAGGGAAACTATGGTAGAAGCATAACCTCAGGGTTCATTTTTTGGCAAAGGCATACGTGAAGTAGAGACCAAAATTGGCAAAGGCAGACCTGGACACTAAAAGGGAAACTAAATTTTGTTCACACAGGCAGACCCAAATTGTTCCTCTTTTTTCTTTCATCATTTTCTACTTATATAACTCATGTTTTATGAACACAGTTGCTGAATTCACTTCACTGCTTTGACATAAAAGATTACCCAAATCAGAGATCCTTCTATGGATCATCAGTTCACCACAACCAGCAGGTTACTAAATTCATGTTAACTAAAGCAATAAGAAGCAGCAGGTTCCCAATTTCACCAAGCAAGATGAGCAATGCAAATTCAACTTACAAGTAGCCAAATTCAAGTCACAAGATGACCAATACAAATTCAAGTTACAAGTAGCCAAATTCAAGTCACAAGATGACCAATACAAATTCAAGTTACAAGTAGCCAAATTCAGAAGTAGCCAAATTCAGAAGTAACACTAATCTGGGCAGCAAGAACCCAGGTTTTGAAAACAAAGTATTTCCAGTGAATGATCCAGTGACTGATCCAGTGAGCAGCAAAAATCAACAGTGACTGATCCAGTGAGCATTTCCAGTGACTATCCAGTGAGCGTTTCCAGAGACTGATCCAGTTTACCACAACCAGTGAGCGACTCCAGTGAGCATTTCCAGTGACTCATCCCATCCTGAAAACAAAGTACAAAAACCAAATTACAAGAGCTAAGAAATTTGCAACTAGAAATAGCAAATTACAAACACTTACAATCATCGTCAACATCAATGTCAATGGACTCGTCCTCATCATCCTCCACGTTCAACTCGTCCTCATCATTCAATCTAACACTTTGCGAAGACCTAAGAAAAAATATAGGAAGTAACATTTAAATAACAATAATATTGAAGTTTCGAATAATGAAATGAACATATTTAGATGCATACACGTACGTTCCAAGAAGTTTTGGACAATTTCTTTTGTCATGCTTTTGCCCCACTAATCCACAACCATTGCAACGCCTAGCCTTCTTGACAGCCTTCTCTTTTCCTCCCTTCAACCGTTTACCACAACCCTTTGTCCTAATTCTAAATGGTTCTTTGAGACTACTTTGGCTCTCAAGAGGAGCAGGCATTTGGATACTTTGGCTCTCAAGAGGAGTAGGCATTTGGATACTTTGGCTCTCAAGAGGAGTAGGAATAGGCATTTGGATACTTTGGCTCTCCGTTGCACGCAATTCAACCACACCTTCCGTTGCACGGTTCCCTTCCGCATTTTCTTTTGCACGCTTCTTGGCTACAAACCTTTTTTGAGCTGCTAACAATAATTCTTTCAACTCTTCTGTATCATCTTCACTTAAGACAGCTTCATCAATAACATTAGACGCAAGTTGAAAGAGACTATTGCGCCTCACTAACAAAGAAATGTCACAAATTTCATTAACCGTCCCACCTAAGTCATCCATAACTCTGGTAGATTTAGCAGATTTAGTCCACCTCCGCAAGATGTACTGTTCAGGTAATTCCATAACCTGTTTTTTCGTGAAGTACGCCAACATATGGCGACATGGAATTCCATCACTTTCAAACATCTTACAACTACATTTGACCAAGTTTGATGACTTCTCTAACGAAAGCTCACGACCCTTTGAATCACCCTCTTTTACCCTCTGAACGTTGTACAAACAACAGTGGTCATCCTTAAATGTACTTTTCACCACATACTTGCCACTTTCAACCAATTGCTCCTGAAACTTGTAAAAGATAGTGTGTGTGTACAATTCAGCCATTGTCGACTCCATGACCCGCCCAGTCACTGTTTGCGGCTTTTCATTGACATCTTTATGGTCCAAGTCCAGTTCATTGTGGCGCATTTTGGCAAGTCCCCTATTAAACCGAATCACAAAATCTAACATTGAATTTTGATGAGACACGTACTTTTTGAAGAATGCATGAGCACCTTCAACTCTTTGACTACTAGTCATATGGGCTGAAAAAATGTGTCTCGAATATGCAGGAACCCATCTATGACGAATTTTGTACATGGTATTTAACCATTCATTGGTGTCCAATTTAGCTTTCCCTACAACATCTGCCCATCTTCCTTCAAAATCGTCGGGGCTCTCGGTTTTCCATATACAATTACTCAAGTCTTCATAATGTTCTTTGTAGGAAATTGCACTTATTTTTTCAGAAAATTTACTCAAAATGTGCCAAATGCAATACCTATGAAATGTATTAGGAAGAACCGTAGCAATTGCCTTTGCGATGGCCGGATCTTGATCAGTTATGATCATTTTTGGCGGGCCGGCGGGCATCGCTTTCAACCATTCCGTGAAAAACCATTCAAAAGCATTACCCTTTTCACCACTTAAGAATGCACAACCCAAAAGAGTTGTTTGCCCGTGGTGATTAACCCCTACCATAGGTGCGAAGATCAAATTGTAGCGGTTTGTGTTGTAAGTTGTGTCAAATACCACCACTTCCCCAAAGTATTTGTATGACTTCCTACATGTTGCATCCGCCCAAAAACAATGAACCATCACACCCTCATCTTCGTCGAATTTAAAATAAAAAGCGGGATTCTTTTTTTGCTCATCCTTAAAATACTCAAATAACAAAGTAGCGTCATGTCCCTTTAACGCTTTCCTCCTATCCCTTTCAGCATTATACAGATCTCGTTGTGTACATCCCACATTTTGAAGACCTCCAGCTTCCATCTCTAAAAGACTCATTTGTTGCCATGTTGGCACATTAGCTTTTGCTAGTTGTTCTGTTAAATTTCTCTTGGCAACTGAGACTGCACGATGAGAGTGCAACAAATGCACCCTCCTTGGGGTCGTAAGAGGGTGGTTATGACCCTCGACAAATTGCCTAACAACAAAGCCCCCCGCATCTGACCGATCTTTCACAACTACCAGTCTGGCACCACAACCGTCTCTAGTTAGCCCCCGTCTCCGCATAGTGGGTTTAGTTTTGTTTACATTAATTCTTCTCAACCCTTCTTTATAACAAACATATTCCTTTCTAATTATCTCACCGTCCTTACTCTTCTTACTAGAATTCAGCCGTGTACCAAATCCACCTTCTCTACCATAATTGTTGTAAAATTGTTGAACCTCATCTAAGTTTTGAAAATGTTGGCCAATTTTCGGTATCACTGAGTTTTTAACTTGAGGAGTGTAAATTTGTTGAGAAGAATTACCAGATGACACTCCTACCCCTTCTTTATCTTGTACACACTGCATTCTAAAAACCCAAAAAGAAGAAGAGTAACCATAATAGCAACAGTTCAATGGGTGAAAACAAATATATAAAAGTGATTGTTGGTCTGAATTTACAGTGAATTTGAAGTTTGAAATACAAACATCTTTTCAAACACAATCATCCATGGGGAAAAAGTATTAGGAGCTAAAAAAGGGGAAATCGTTAAAATAGAGAATTTCGAGCAGATGATATAATGGAGAGGTTCATATCACTTACTACCAAGGAGAAATAAAACTTTAATAGATGCTGGAAATATATAGATCAAACTCGCACGCTTGCGTACAAGTAATTCCAGATTTTCGAAACCCTAGATTTTCGTAACACTAGATTAGATTTTCGTAACACTAGATTTTCGAAACCCTAGATTTTCGAACCACAGAGAGAGAGAGAGAGAGAGAGAGAGAGAGAGAGAGAGAGAGAGACGTACCTTCAATGTCGATTCCAGAGAGACCCTGATTTCTTGTTCGATTTCGAGCTGTGCTCTTCGTCTTCTTCGATCGCCCCTTCTCTTGTTGCTCTCTCTCTCTCTCTAAAATAACGTGTAATGAGGATGGAATGGGGTTTGGGGGGGTTTTGACCCGCGTGGGTAATTATAACCCAGATCCTAACCCGTGTGGGTAATTTTGACCCGCGAGCTCACATTTCTTTTACCTCATCCAACGGCTTAGATCAAGAGTTCGGATTTTTTTTAAAATACAGGCGTCCTGACCAGATCCGCTTATATATATATATATATATATATATATATATATATATATATATATATATATATATATATATATATATATATATATATATATATATATATATATATAGTCGGTGTCAGCGATTTTTGTGTAAATTAAAAAATATATATATATATATACATACAATCCGGATCCAATCCGGACACCCTGATGTAAGTTATATCCGGACGTTTGATCTCAGCCGTTGGATCTCATCCAACGGCTCTGATAAAAGAGGAGGGACATGCGGGTCAAATGGAGACTGGATCCGGGTAAAAACAATTCGCGGGTCACATAAACAACCAAACGGGTCATTTCCTCCCTTCCCCTTTCAAACACTTTACCAACAACGAAGAGAGAGAAAGAGCTCTAGGCGATTGAACGAACGAAGAGAGAGATCGCGATCGCGAAGAAGAAGAAGAACTCGAGGTCGAACAACAACAAATCGACATTCCTAGGTTTGAATCTGTCTCTCTATCTCGTTTTTGGGGTTCGAACAGTTCTAGGGTTTCAAACTAGGGTTTCGAAACCCGTTTTCTGGTTCGAAATCGAACAAGGCTCCATGTTTTCGCATCAAATCTCTCGTTTCTGGTTCGAATCTGTCTCTCTTGGTCACGACGCTGTTCGTGTTGTATGTGTGCGATTTCGACCAACCAAACCCTAGTTTTGGTCACGACACTGTTCGTGTTGAATGTGTAGACGAACTAAGCCAACATAATTTAGCTGCAAGTCACAATCTGTTGTACCTGACAGGTATACAATGAAAATGGGTATCAATTATTTGGCGTAATGACTATCAAGTATCACATTCTCCCAATTTTGAACCTAGATCCACGAGTCGAAATCCCGAGGTTTGGGTTCAACTCTGGATTCTTAGGACTATGATGAATGGAGATAGGTCAAATCATCTGTGAAGCATATGAGGTGACCTATATGATAAACTTTGGATAATAGTTGTATAAATGTGATTTAAATGCAAATAATGTGGTATAAAGCGGGGTATCTATTGACTCATACTAATTAGGGTTCATTTGATTAGAAAGAAATGATCATAGAAAGTGAGAGAAAGGGAGACGAGAAAAAAATTTAGTATGCAGGAATCTTGGAAGGAAAAATTTGCCAATAAGCCCTTAACATACATTTTGGAATTATGGATTATGATAGGAGTGAAAAATACAAATAAAATTTCCTTTTTGTTTAAGTAAGAAAGTGAAAGCTATGGATCAATGCTTGAATGAACTGTCAAGAAAAATTAACTATTTAGAGCTTTTTATCATTTTTATACTATTTAAACTCTAGAAAAGTGCAATTTTTTTTTTCTTTTTCCTGCATTTCTATTACTTCCACTTTAATCAAACAGATCCTTATTGCTTGCTTTCTAACTTAGTAAAAGACAAAAGACAGAAAGTAGTGATGCTGTAACAATGCTACCATTTAAAAAATGGTCCAGCTAACGTGTGTATGAAGTAACCAAAACTATTTTTGCAAATAAATTGACTTCTAGAATTCCTATCAACTGTAAGGACTTTAAATTAACTGCTTTTAAAATTGATTTCCAATTACCAGATTGTGTGCACTGTGATCTCTTCGATGCATGATGGTTCCTTATTTTTGAGACCACACATCCATTTTATATACACACAGGTGAATATGTGATAATAATTTGTGATTTTGTGTTTAAACTTGAAAGATTATTTGCTTATGAAATTTTGTGTTCCTTTCCAAATATTGAAATGACAAGAAGGGATGCCTCATGGGTGAACGTTTGAATGAGAGATGGGATAGGAATATGTTAAATGGGCTGCTGCTACTGGTTGGTAAGGAGTACATTTGCTGGGTGAAGTCTGAATTGCTTGCTGCTGCTGTTTGAAGTCTGAATTGTTGCTGCTGCTGTTTGATCGGACTGCTGCTGTTTGAAGTCTGAATTGCTTGCTGTATATTTCATTTCTACCCAAATGTCTGTAGTTGATATGATCTAATACATTGATCTAAAAGTTTGGCCTTGTTAGTTCAACCACAGTTGAGTGAACCGTATATGTATTGAGCATGCCAATGAGAGGGTTTATCATTTCTAGTTATATGTTGTTGGCAATCCATTGTTGAGTGAACCGTATGGTTAATCATTTCTGGTACATTGTTGGCAATCCATTGGCTGTCTGGTTATTTGTTAAACGGTTTACATTTGCAGAATAAGCAAAGTGAAAATTGTTGGCAATCCATTCGTGTGTACTTCTGGTCTCTTTTATTTTCTGCTCACAACTGCCTTTCAATTTTATGTATAAAATTTGGAATTTAACAGTTACTAAATCTGGGTAAGAGGAAAATGTGCTTAGAGCTGTAGATCTATTTTGACAAACACATATGATGTTAACTCAATGCACCAGACTCGCAAAATTTCTTCACCAAGTCTATATCAAATTTTTCCAGACAAATGTTGCATTCAAAGAACAAACTGTTCATAGTCCATGGATACGGACACGAGATATGGACACGACACGATACGCTCTCAATGTGTCCGAACCATGAGTAAGCTGCAAAGAGTGCAAGTCTAGCAACACAAGAATCCAGTCTAATAACTCCATGGAAGGAAATTAACTTCATATTCCAAACTTGAAGTTCCGAATTTGTACATATTCATCTTGGTACATGATTTTTTCTCTCTTGTGACATTAACAAAAAGGATACAAACAGAAATTGGAAAACCACATATTGCTAGAACAATAGCTCCTAACCCAGAAGGGGTATCTCCTATACTAGATGAGATTTTCCGTAGGAAACAGTTGGTGACTAGCTAATGGGCAGCCTTGTTCTTCTCTTTACAGCTCCTTTGATGCGGCAACTTGAGAGGATGGCTTGGTTTCCTATTAAAATGAACAAACAAATAAAGTTAGAAATGTAAGGATATAAAAAAGAAATGCTCATATTTTGCATGAAATGCTATTGTATTCATGATCATATTCCCATTAGCATCCAGCAAACTAAGGATATAAAAAAGAACATAGGTTTCTAAAATAGCCATGTTCAAAATGTAATCTGTTCCCCGCAATAATGGAGAGAAAAACCAGAACTTCCCCATAATTTGGACTCAGATCCCCACAATAATTTTCAGTTGTCTTGGACATTTTCAGAAGTACAAACCAAAAGGGATATAAAAAAGAACTACATTTGAATGCTAGAAGGAATGCCTTCGTGGATTGCATTTTCAGAAGTACAAACCAAAGGGATATAAAAAAGAACTACATTTGAATGCTAGAAGGAATGCCTTCATGAACTACATTTTCAGAAGTACAAACCAAACCATTTTTTGAAAGAAAAGAGACTCCTTATTTAAGGAAGTGTTGAACTAAATTGCAATCCCAAGCAAAATGGTAAGTGCTTCTAGAAACAAGCTTTCAATTTAAGTGCTGAACTAAAGTGCAATCCAAATGAATCAACAGCAGTCTTCAGACTTCAGAGTGAAATTTCCTTGAAAATTTTGAGGTGGTAATTAGGCATTAGCAGAAATATCGAACTAGAGAAAAGCCAAAGGGTGCCAAATCTACCTAAATCTAGCAGCATCGTTGGCATGAAAGCCCCAAAAGACAATTGCAAATCGAATAAAAAAACCAACAGCAGTTTTCAGAGTGAAACAACAGATAATTGCAAATCAAATAAAAAAACCCAGAGATTCATTTGTCTACCTATAGATTCGTCTACACACACAGATAATTGCAAATTGAATAAAGAAAACCCATAGATTCATTCGTCTACCTATAGATTCGTCTACACACACAGATAATTGCAAATCAAATAAAAAAACCCAAAGATTCATTCGTCTACCTATAGATTCGTCTACACACACAGATAATTGCAAATTGAAGAAAGAAAACCCAGAGATTCATTCGTCTACCTATAGATTTGTCTACACACACACAGAGATTCGTCTACCTATATCGAAGTATCGAACCAGAAACGAGAGAGAGAGAGAGTTCACGGTTCGACACCCTAGTTTCGAGTTCGAACTGAAATCGGGTCATTCGAACTGAAACCCTTTGTTTAGAACAGAGAGAGAGAGAGTACCTCTTCCACAAAATCAACACACACAGAGATCTCTTTCGAACCGAATTGCAAATCGAAAAAAAAAAACCCTAGTTTCATCTACATATATCGAACCAGACAAACGAGAGAGAGAGAGAGAGAGAGAGAGAGAGAGAGAGAGAGAGAGAGAGACAACCTTTTGGTTTTCGTTACTGATTTCCTCTTCACCTTCAATTGATGTCATCTTCTCCACGATTTCTTCTCCTCTTGATTTCGTAACCCTAGTTTCACGATCGCCTCTCTCTCTTCGCGATCGCCTCTCTCTCTCTCTCTCTCTCTCTCTCTCTCTCTCTCTTCTGTTGTTTCAGCATCAAATGACCAAATGAGGATCCGGGTGTGAAGTGTTATGACCCGCGAGATTAATTTACCCGGACCCGTACCGTTTGACCCGCGAGATCCTTTGTTTTATCAGAGCCGTTGGATGAGATCCAACGGCTGAGATCAAAAGTCTGGACTTAAGGTATATCAGGTCGTCCTGACCTGATCCGGATTGTATATATATATATATCTGATCCCATTTGATGGCAATGAAGCAAGGCGATTTAGATGAAACACTGCGATTTGGGATAGAGTTAATCCCTGCAATTTCGGATGAAGCATGGCAACTGAGCCGATGATGAAGAATGATGGTGGGCAATCTGGAGGACTGGTGGCGAGGGGAAGAGAAAGGTGAATCAGGAAACATACAAGCTTGGGCCATCTAGAAATCGTGCTTGCCTTCATTGGTCAATGTTTTTTTTGGCGATTTCTACTCCAGCAGATGGCAACGATGGATGATGACACAAATGAAGGTTAGCGACAGGATTGTTTTTTCTTTGAGATAATGTATGTATATACTGGTGTTTTAGGATGAGGTGTTTTTAGTCATTCTAATTTGAAATGACTGGGGGATAGCGTATAATGTGGGATTTTGTTTGCATTAGATATTGTTTGAAAAGTCATAATTAGGATGACTTAAAACATATATGCATACAAGGGTAAATTTGGGTTTTTTTGAATTTGGAGATGAAAACATAACTCAAAAAAAGAATAAAGAATTGTTCTAAGATCCATTATAGCTTTTTGTAACATCTCTAGTTCACCTCATATTTTCATAACACCTGTAATCCATTTTTTTAAATTTTTTAAGGTGTAAGGTCCACTCTCTATTTTTAATAGACAAATATACCCTCACATTGATTTTTAAACGTAATACACCCTCGCCGGATATTCGTCGGAAAGTCACCGGCGCCGGAAGTCTAACGGGAAAGTTCACCGGCGCCGAAAAGTCGTCGAAAATTGGACTTTGCCGGAAAAGTCATTGGCGCAGGAGAGTTCGCGCGGAAAAGTCACCGGCGTAGATAACCATATCTGGAATCAAAAGAGGTGGTTATCTGGTGATTCCAGATATGGGCCTATTGCTATAGGGAATAGATTGGAAAAGTCGCCGGCGCAGATAACCACATCTGGTGAGCCCAGATAACTACATCTGGTGATTCCAGATAAGGGCCAGTTGCTATAAGGATCAGATTGAAAAAGTCATCAGCGCAGATAACCACATCTTGTGAGCCTAGATAACCACATCTGGTGATTCCAGATATGGGGCCAGTTGCTATAGGGATCTGATTGGAAAAGTTGTCGGCACAGATAATCACATCTTGTGAGCCCAGATAACCACATCTGGTGATTCCAGATATGGGGCCAGTTGCTATAGGGATCAGATTGGAAAAGCCATCAGCCCAGATAACCACATCCTGTAGATAACCACATCTGGTGATTCTAGATATGGGGCCAGTTGCTATAGGGATCTGATTGGAAAAGTCACTGGTGCAGATAACCACATCTGGTGATTCCAGATATGGGGCCAGTTGCTATAGGGATCAGATTGGAAAAACCATCAGCCTAGATAACAACATCTTGTGAGCCCAGATAACCACTTCTTGTAGATAACCACATATGGTGATTCTTGATATGGGGTAAATTGTTATAGGGTACACCCTAGGATTTTAGGGTAGGATGCAAGGTTCTGAATCTCGTACCGGACAAGGTACCGGTTTTCTTACTGGTACGGTACGGTACCGGTACCGTTTCGGATTTAGCGGTATTTTATATATATATATATATGCATACATACATACATATATAAAAATCCAATTTTTACTCGTATCACCCTTTTTTTTTCCATATGAAAAAAAGTGAAAAGAAATCAGATTAATTATGTTATTAATCAAAAGAAAAAGGGTAATTAAAAGAAATCAAAAGAAATCAGATTACCAAAAGAAATCTTTTTTACTTTGTATTAATAATGTTATTACAATCTTATTGTATACTCCCTCCGTTCCTATTTGTTTGTCCCACACTCTCTCTCTTGCCTTTTTTCAAATAAAAAAATTAAGTGCTTCCGAGTATCATTTTTCAAATTTTTTCGTACCGAATTAAAGTACACGATGAGTACTTTAATTCAGTGTAAAAAAATTTGAAAAATGATACACAAAAACACTTTATTTTTTTATTTGAAAAGTGACACGACTTTTCGTAGAGGACCAACAAATAGGAACGGAGGGAGTAATATCTAGGCTATTTATAACTATGAACTTAACTCCTATTAAGTTGCAACCACCAAAATTTTACAATCAAATTCTCGGAGAACCCAATGGCCAGTACCCATTTCAAATGCCATATAAAAAGGGTAATTTAGTCATTATGTTGTTTTAGGGTTTCCCACAATATAAAACCTCTTCTTTCAGTAGCAGCCTTTCACTTTCCCTTCCACTGTTGCGTGAACACCATGGCAGATCGAACACCATGGCACTATGGCAGATCCAGTTTCTCTCTCTCTCTCTCTCTCTCTCTCCCCCCCCCCCCCCCATGGCAGATCAAACAGGTATGGGCCGTATGGCTACCATCTCTCTCTCTCTCATTCTCTGTTTTTTCCATTTTTCTCCGGCGTTGACGTCCTTTCTTCTCCGGCGTCGACCATCTGCAATTTCTCGGCCGGAATAGCTGGTACCTGTGTACCGTCCGGTATCGTCCGAAATGACCGGAACCGACCGGTATTGACCGGAATTGAAGACAGGACGGTATTATAAGGTGACGTTACCGTTTTTACCCAAATCCGATACGTACCGGCCGGTATGGTACGAGATTGACAACCTTGGTAGGATGCCCTAGGTTTTTAGGGTAGGGTACCCTAAAATTTTAGGGTACCCTAGGATTTTAGGGTACCCTAGGAAGTGAGGGTATTCTTGTAATTGGTAAGTGTGAGTGGACTAGATGTGTTAGGATAATATTAGATGGATTAGAAGTTTTAGGAAATAGTTATAGTGGACCCAATATCAATTTTCCCAAAAAAGAATAGGATGAAACATAAGTTATGATACTTTTGAGTAGGGATGGGCATGGGGACGGATCGGGGCCGGAGACTACTATCTCCACCCCCAATCCCCAAACCCCTTACTCATATCCATCTCCTATCCAATCACTACAAGAAAAAACACCTTTGGCCACATCCAAAAAAGTCACCCAAAGAAGGGATTTTGGCGCCTATACTCTTCGGCTACATGGCCCAACCCAGTCACCATATCCGTGACACTAAAAGTCAACGGCCACAATGAAACGTAGCTTGTCGCGGAAAGAGGTTTAGAGCGACAAGAACACTTGTCACGGAAAAGATGTTTTCGGCGACAAGCTTGACGCCAAAAATATTGATCATAGTCACCAACCCATGAAACATGTTGTAACACCCGACCTTTAATTTATGGTTATGTGTTTGGTGTTGTGCGTGTTTATCTTAATTTCGCGTGTTACTAGCGTTAATTGGCGTTATTTGTAAGTAGGTGAAATGAAATGTTTTCATTGGATGGGAGTAGGTTTGGAGATGTGGGGTGGCTACACCCAATAATTTTCCTAAGTGGGATATTTAGTCTCTTCTTATCTCTTCTGTTGACTTCACACACACAATCAGTGAGGAGAGAGTGGGGCGTGGGAAAGAAGAAGAAGAAGAAGAAGAAGAAGGGGAGAGGAAGAAGAGGAAGAAAATTAGGGGAAAATTAGGGGAAAACCTAATACAAGGTAAGGTTCTCAATTCTTATTATTAATCTGATAATCTTAGTGGTTTTTGGGTGGTGTGTTCTGGAAATTTGCAATTGGGAGGATTGTTTTAGGGTGTTTTATTTACAAAATTCGTGATTAAATTTGTTAAGAGTGGTTGTTTGTGGTTGATTGTGATGAAACTTGAATCTGCCCTGATTTTCGGTGATTGTTTAGACATGGTCCCTCAATTCTTAATTTTCTGAGATTTTTTCTGTAGCTACCCATACAAGTCGTTTATGCTGTGTTAAATTTTCAGAATTTTACGTGAAGTACAGAAAATATGAAAATTCGTGAACCAATCTGTTGTCCGGTTCGTGTTTGAGTAGACTGCACTGTCACATCTTACGGGAATGGCTATAACTTGGTCCAGGAAGCTTGGAATTTCAATCCGCTTGTTGCGTTAGAAAGTAGACTCGTGAGGCTTTAAGAATTGTTAGGCCGTGTAGCATGATTATTTTCCAGTGATAGCAGTTTTTGACTTGAAGTTGACCGTGAATCTGTTTGACAGGTTTTTGTTGTGTGTTTGAGTTCATTTGATAATTGATTAAAAATAGTTATCGGGTACAGAAAATTCTGAGTTTTTAGTATGTTGTTTCTGCTTGTGTTTACAGTCTACGGTGAAAATATTGGGACTTTCGGGTGGGTAGATTAATTCTATAAATTTGTGGACCGCAAGGTGTCGGGTTGTATCAAGTATGATTATGCACTTTATATGCACATAAGCGCGGAAGAATTGCTATCTTTTGGACTTAATTGATGTTCTACTATAAACATGAATGATTGTTGTGCTAATTGTGAGTACTTATTACAGAGATCGGATCGGGCACATCCGAAGTGCCGAAACGATAGTTGTGTCGTTCTTTCTGGGAACCGAGGTGAGTGTTGATTCATAGATGGAATTTATTTAGAGATGTCATGTGATATTGAATTGTGGCATACGTGCCGATAATGGGGCCATGGGCCGGGGCAAACGTGCCGATATTGAATTGTGGCATAAGTGCCGATAATGGGGCCATGGGCCGGTGGCATAAGTGCCGATAAATGTGGCTTAGAGCCGATCTTTTGAATTTTGATGTTGAATAGTCAATTGTTAGTGTTTGTGTTGTGGATTGGAACTTTACTCTTGTAAGTTGTATCTATGTCTCACACACACTCCTGGAACCCGTTTTGGGTTTCAGTTTTGCAGGCTGTTTTTGTTAGGTGGTGTCCACTGCTAGTCCCGTGGTGCAGTTGTGCTCTTGTTCAGGGACCCTTGTGGGGACTTGGTTGTGGCGTTTTGGGGGCTGTAGGGATATGGCTTTTGAGCAAAGTTAGCTGTTGTATGGACTGTTTAACTTAGTAGGTGTTGTTTTCTTTTTTAAGACTTTCGTTGTAATTCACGTGACGAGTTTATATTTTTGAATTGTAAATTAAGTGGGTTGAGTTTCTTTTGGATCTATAATTCTTAATTGTTGAGTTAGGGGTCCGGTGATTGCACACCGGGTCGGATTTGACCCGGTATGGTGTCAAGTCGGGGGCGGGTCGTTACACATGTCACCGAAGGTGTATTGTTGGCATGACAAGTCGGGGGCGGGTCGTTACACATGTCACCGAAGGTGTATTGTTGGCTACATGCCTGTCACCAAATGTTCCTTTTTGCCACAACATGTAGTCACTGGAAGTAGCAGTATATATAGCTACTACATATACCCTGTCACCAAAAATAACCTTAAGCCAAATCAAATTAGCATTATAAGCTGGCTAAATTTTTTTAAATTCCCTGTGCGCAGAATATCATTGACCCATACTATTCATATAAAAACCAATCTACATTCTTCAAGGCAAACCAAAACATAAACTTCATATCCAACGGTTACCATTAATTCATCCACATAAGTCCTCAAACATTCATCAATTCTAGTGTTCAAAACTAATACAAGTGTCCATATTGAATATGTATCTAATCATATGACAATATCTCAAAACAAAAGTAGCGGAGATCAAATCTTTCAATGTCCAACTCCGCCGATCAAAAAAATCCCCCAATCCACGTCTACATATCCATCGCATCGCTCACCTGTAAAAAGGAGCAAAAACATGAATAATCAATGACACTAGAATTAATATAAAGATTCAAGACAACAAGTCAATTGAGAAAGGTCAACATTCCAAGGAATTATAAAACTCCCGATCGGCATCCTTTCCTTTGCCGTTCATTTTCCTTTCATTTAGTATTGAATCCCATTTGACGTGTCCACAATGTATGCGTGTCCTAATTTTTAAAGAAACAACGTATCCACGTGTCGTGTCCACGTCCCGGAACAAAACACAAACAATAAGTAGGACAAAATCCTGTTACAAAAATCTCATTATGCATCTTAACACGTGCCATTAAGAAAATGGTATTCATATCACCCTAGGTAATAAGTATGTTGACGGAAGATTTTACGGTTTAAACCCAATCTATATGAAATCGACAAACTGGATTATCATTTAAACATTATCCATTTCCTGCAAATTGAATGTCCAGAGTTCTGTTTTTGTAAGACACAAGCACATGACAATTCGGGAATGCAGTTAACATGACTTCAAACAATGATTAACAACATTCATGAATATGGACACAATTTAAACCATAACAAGCATCAATTTGGAAGAAAGAAACCAGGACACAAGAAAGCTATTAATCTCGAAAAGAAACACAGACTAAACTCAAGCTACGGTTAGCACAAATCTGGAAATGGAAATTGAACAGATTAAAACACAAAATCATAATAAGACAAAGAAATCAATCCATAAAACGCAGAATTGAATGAAAATCAATTCCAGCACCATTAACAGTGTCAGTGTTTGGTGAGGGCTGAGCCTCACCAGTCACCTCTGCACCGGCGGCCATTGAATCAAAACCCCCCAAACCCTTACCCAATAAAGACAAGAGATTATAATTCTACAAATAAAATTTATAAATATCAAAAGATTGAAACTTTTTATTACCCAGACCCAATTTTCATCTCTTTATATAAAGAAAGAAGTTTGGGTTTATCAGATTTGGGTGCTCTTAGACTGTAATATAAAAGATGGGATTCTTCTTTATGTACAGAATAGGTATTTTAAAGCCATTGAATTGGTATTAAAAGTGTCCCATGTCTGCCAACCTAATGAATCAAGTTCTAATAATAAACTTAAAACCACAAGAATATGCAAGCTGATAAAAACCTAAAGGTCCAGTTTGACCTAACACTTCCAGTTTGACCTAACCTTAATGTCCAGCTAACAATTTTGACAACCCAAAAACCCGTTTTGAACCATTTAAGTAACAGTTACAGCAACATTTTTAGTCTTAAAAATGGCATTTTCAATCTCAAAAATGGCATTTTCAGCAACTAAAAACAGTTTTTCTGCATCTAATCACATAGTTTCAGCATCTAAACTGAAGTTACAGCAGATTCAGCACTCCTAAACTTAAGTTACAGCAGATTCAGCACTCAAACTGAAGTTACAACACTCAATATTCCATATATCACTACAAATTAAGCAATAAGATGTCCAATAAAGGCAGACATAGCTGCATAAAGGCGGACATAACTCTATCTCTAAAACTAAGTACCAGTCACAACATAAGCACAAAGGTTACTTACTGAGAGGATCTTGGCCCAAACTGCATAAAGGCAGACATAATGGCTTCGAACTGTTCAATCTTCTTGGCTTGAGCATCTATCAATTTGGAATTGGTTTCAAACTTTTCATCATATTCAGACAGCTTCTCCTGTTGCCTTTGGCATAAGTCCTTCAATGTCACCATCTCATCATCTTGTCTTTGGCGATCTTGTGTCAATGTCTCAAGTTAGTTCTTTAGAACTTGCACCTCTCTGCGTGACGGACCAGTAGACCGTTTAGATGGTTGCTTTGCACTAACACCATAGTCCTTTAGATACCACTTCTTACCATCAACTTCCACGGCCATCTCTTGCTGCGTGGTGGCTGTCGACCCAGGCACCTCAACCTCTTGAGGATTTGCTTCAAGTTGATCCTAATAGCATAGAGCATAATGAATCAATATATCACACGAAACACAAAAATAATGTGTTGTGATGGAACTTTTGTGGGAATGCTTACATGTATACGCTCACATATCGGGGCTACCCACTTCTTCGTCTTTCCATTATAATGTGATAACTTAAAGAAATCTGCAGTGGGGGGACGTTGACCACCCCTCTTTTTTGTCTCAACCGTCATAGCAGCAGCAAAGGATTTTGATCCCATGCTATGATTGAATGGTAAGTCTGCCCGGGCTTCCCTCTTTTTCTTTGCTATTTCCTACAAAATGGTGTGGTTACAATAGTAAAAGATTCAAATCAAAAGAACTTCATTTTCTTGACTTCCAAATGAATTGTACCTCTTTGTCATTATTAGTCCATATATTATCAATCATCCATGCCCAGTCTTCATGCTTCACTCCTCTGTATGGCGTATTGTATGGGTTTTTACCAGCTTTAACCAATTGTAGATAGCGCTTCTTCATCTTGTGGCGCCAATTTTTGTACAATGTTTGACACTTTCGGTTGACAGCCAAAACAACATGCTCTTCGTCTTCATAATCTTTCACATCAAATTTGTCCTACAAGCAACAACAAAACAGAAGCCAATTAATAAAGGTTGACCGACATAAGAATAGAAAGTAGCTACTACAGTCAAAGAAAAGAGAAACCAGCTAAAGAAAGGGAAATATCTAACTGAAAACTTGGTTTCTTTTTTTCAAATCTACATAAGAGGAGTTATGGGCCAGACTTGGAGCAAGAGTAATAGGAATAGAAAAGCCTCTTTCATATACTAGCATTCTATGATTTTCACAAGTCCATCGTGTATGAAGTTCAACAACATGATGTTTCTTAGTAACCCATTAACCCTACACTTTGTGCCATATCACATGACTGTTAGACTAATTGTCCCACGTTACTTAGGCTCCACTGGGTCAGAAAAATTCACTTGGCTGCCCCCAATGCTAGGGTCAGCAGTTGGTACAACCACATTATGTGATCCAGATAGATTCTTTGTAGTTTTATCTTCAATAATAATAACCTCATCCACATCCTTACTCTCTGAATTTTAATTATGTGCACAAAACTTCAAAGGTGACTAATTCCATAAGAAGAAAAAAAAAAAAAAAAAGAACTTTTAGAAGTGAAAAACATAATGAAAACTTTACACGAGTAGCCTGAAGGATGGGAGCTTTAATTGCTGAAGGATGGGAGCTTCAATAATAATAACCTCATCCAAGCAAAGCTTCGCATATATTTTTCTCTATATGCATCACATCAAGGTTGTGTCGAAGCTTGAGTTTCTCCCAATAAGGAAGCTCAAAGAAAATGCTTTTCTTTGTCCAATTCAATATTGGAGCCCCTCTTTTTCTTTTGTTGCTTGGATGCTTGCCAAATGGCTTGTATGTCCCTTTACTCACTTGTTCAAGTATTTGTTCACCTGTCAAGTCCATAGGCCTCGACCGATGATCACTTTTACCGTCAAAAAGGCGACTCCTTCGCCAAGGATGGTCTTCAGGTAACCATCGGCGAGCTCCCAAGTAACCTAACTTACTTCTCAACTTTTGTGATGATGCATGCTCGTTACAACATGGGCAAGCTAAGTAACCCTTAGTAGTCCAACCGGACAAATTACCATATGCTGGGAAATCGTTGATGGTCCACATAACAGCTGCATGCATTTGAAAAGTTTCTTGTGTCGAGGCGTCATAGGTGACCGCGCCATGTTCCCATAACTCCTTCAATTCATCGATTAATGGCCTCAAGTAAACATCAATATCTCTCCCTGGTGCTTGTGGTCCAGGAATAAGTAACGACAGCATAGAGTAAGGCACTTTCATACATTTCCATGGAGGAAGGTTATAAGGCACAACAATCACAGGCCACATGCTATAAGAGTTGCTCATGTTACCAAACGGATTAAATCCGTCACTGGCTAGTCCTAACCTCACATTTCGGGCATCTTGAGCAAACTCAGGATATTGTCGATCGAAGTCTTTCCATGCCTCACCATCAGCTGGATGCCTTAATACCCCATCATCAACCCGTTTCTCCTTATGCCATCTCATATCTGTACAAGTTTTGCTCAACATGTATAACCTTTGCAACCTAGGGGTTAGTGGAAAATATCGCAAGATCTTGTGAGGAATCTTTTTTCCCTTGCCATCATTTAGCTTGTATCTAGACTCCCCACAAATCGGACACTTTTCTAGATGTTCATTCTCCTTCCAAAACAGTGCACAATCATTCTTACATGCTTGAATGGGCACATAGCCCAAGCCTAAGTCACGTAAGAATTTCTTTGCTTCATAAATGTTGCCCGGAATATCATCATCACTTATGGGGAGAAGCTCCTTCAATAACTCCAAAAGTGCATCAAACGACTTGTTGCTCCACTTATTCAACACCTTAACATGAAGTAGCTTAATGACAAATGATAGCAAAGTAAATTTGCATCCGGGGTACAACTCTCGATGAGCATCCTTCATCAACTTTTCAAACTTGCGCACATTCTGCGTCTCGGCATTGTCAGGCAACTCGTCTAGTTCATCATCATTCATAATTCCTGCCGCATAGCCAGCATGGTAATCATTAAGTAAGTGTTCAAGATCTTCTTGATTCTCCTGTTCATTTCCTGTCATTCCATCCCCAACATTTTCACCACTATGCTGACCGCTTTCATTCGACCTATATGGTTGATTCACAGGTATAGTTTCCCCATGGTGCACCCAAGTCTTGTAAGAAGGTGCCATCCCATTCTGTACCAGGTGAAATGCAACGACAATACTGACATGGCGTTCCACATTCATGCATTTTAAACAAGGGCACCGAATCTCATCATCGGAACCTGAATTTGCGACTGCAAAATCAACAAACTGTTTTACCCCTTCTCGGTACTCTTTGCTCATTCTGTTCTTAATTGTCATCCAACTCTTGTCCATATTTGGTCACCTACGAAGTCAAGAATATTACAGCTTTCCCAATATAGAAAACTTTAAGACATTACTTTCATTTTAAAATATGTTTATAGCTTGAAACCATAGAAAAAAAAATTATTAAACGCTAACTACACTATCTTAGTCTTTCCTAAACCAACAACTTAATGAATGTGTTTTAAATGGGTCCCACTAATGGACGGTGGGGTATGCCCTCCAAAAATAGTCGAGATGAGCATAAGCTATTCCGCACCCTAAGCTATTAAAATGATGGATAACCTTCCCACATTCTCAATTACCATGCCAGCATTTGTGTTTCTACATGCAAAACATCCTCATGTGGAAGTTGTTACACCAGTGTACGCGGTGAGAAAATGAGTAAATGGGGTCAGTATTCAAGTATCTATTGACCTTGTCTTTTAAATTGTATGCTTTGGATATAACATCATAAAATAGCATTACACAATAGGATCTGCACTTTCACTAGTGTATATAGAATACAAAAAGCACGGTTAATATTTAATTAGGCTACAACAATAGAACATATTATTTTATTTTCTAATACATGACAACACCTATCTTTTTGGAGCAAGAATCAACTTTTGATTCCTCTCTCCTCTACATTACCGAGAAGTGTGAATGATTGTTTATGATAGCATAACAATGCTTTACAATTCTAAATGCTTGTAATATAAATAGTTACCCACCCACTCTGATTCACACACTCCGATTCAGTACCAGTAAACTAAAAAAGTTCTAAAATCAATTAAAAAAGGAATTAGAATATTAAATTCCCTCTACTTTTGAGCAATCAGTAATGACATGGTTTAGTGGGCAATAAAGTAGTAAAATATAGGGAAAGAGAGTTTCAAAAGTGAGAAAAGTTAAAAAGATTGCACAACACTTGCCATGGTATAGATTTTTTTTATACCATCTTGTAATCAGCATTATATATCATCATTCTTCCAAAATATATGCTCAGGAAAAATAAAGTCAAATTCATATGATATCTTTATTCTTTCAAAGACATGCAATTCAAGAAATGAAACCCTTCAAATGGAAATTCCCAAATGAAAAAGAGGATACCTTAGATCTGATTGGCCTGCGGATACAAAAAAAAAACTTTTTAGGGGTGGTGTATGGTACACATTCAAACCTATGTGTGTATTGTACCTTTCGTGTCTCAAAGTAGAACCCCAGATTTTAAAAAAAAAAGAAAAAAAAAGGATGTCATTTTTCCAGTTAACAAAAGGAAATGAAGTCCACCAAAGACGAGACAGAGGGAGTTTAATATTGCAATACCTTTTTTTAATTGAAGAAAACAACAAACTGATTGAATACATTTAGAAAAAAGAGAAAGAGACAACGGGAGATGAACAAAGAGAAAGAGATATACCTGTTCTTTGGGTTGCTGGAGCCGTCAATCGTAGCCGGAGCAGTCGATTGCTGAGTTTTTTGCTTCCGGTTCGGACTTTAGATCTACAAAATCAAATCAGAAACTCGCAAAATTAAAAATGTGAAAATTGAATACATTTAGAACACGTTACAGAAAACCAAGAAAGGGAGGGAGACTGATTGATGGTTGTTTCAGAGATAGAAGGGGACCGTGAGTTGGAGAGGGACTGATAGCCGCAGAGGAGCTCTCACCATTTTTGCGTTTTTTTTCCTGAAGAGAAGAGAAGATGATCGATAAAGCAATTAGGGGTTCTTTTGGTGACAAGCAAGTAATGCCAAAACGACATAGTTTTGGTTGAAATACTTAGGAATCTGTTTGGCGACAAGGAAGTGGTAATGAAACGACATAGTTTTGCTTCCCCAAAATTTCCCGTGAAATTTTTAAGCGCGCCTAAAAAAGTTGGATCCCGCCTCCGCCAAAATTTACAGCTTTTGGCCACAGCCTTATACTAGTTGCCTAAAATTTTACCTTCAGCGACAACCTTTAGAGTCACCAAATTGCCTATTTTTTTGGCGCGCAGCTTATTGATTACCCAGATATTTTCGGTGACAAGCATTAAAAATTGTAGTAGCCATTGTGTGCATTCCGTGACAACTTAAATTTTGTTGTCACCAAAAATTGTCTTTGGATGTAGCCAAAGGTGTTTTTTCTTGTAGTGAATCTCCAACGGGGATTTATTTTTATCCTCCATCCCCGCTCCAAATGGGGAACGGGGATCCCCACGGGGATTTCGGAGATCCAATCATTTTCCCTAGAGTAACAAGTAAATAGTTATAGAAGCCCAATTACAAATCATTTTTCCTAAAATCCAATCACTGGGCAACCCTTGGGCGTGTAAAACTTCATGTGTTTGTAGAACAACATAAAGAGTGCAGAAAAGTAGAAATTATGAAGAGTTCTTATGTATATTCATGACATTAATTAAAATTGATTAAATGCAACATGGGTTGTCTAGTGGATAACATACGTAATTGTTTCAAAGGAAAAGAGACTACAAGTCTACAATTCACTGTTGATATGCCCAGGAAACATTTTTAAAGATTGTACTACTAGATATTTTTTGTATAATCGATCACATGAATGGTCATTTTGATTGGAACATATATGTTAAAACCATGCCATTGCAGTGGATGAAAATGCTTCAATTACCAAACCAACCCTATGCACGAGGAAGGAAATTTTGGTATAACCCCATATATTTGGAGAAAATTCAGTGAGACTCCAAAGTTTCATAATTCATTAATAGACCCCTATATTTCGGAGATTCGGGGACGGGGCGGAGCGGGGCGGGGACGGAGCGGGGAACGGATTCGGAGCGGATTCGGGGTGGGGACATGCCTATCTCCACCCCCTATCCAATCGCCAAATATTTTCCAAAAAAATCCCCATATCCTATCCAATCTCCAAACAGATCTACATATTGCCGATCCATTCGGATTGGGGATCGGATTGGATTCGGACGGGGCGGATGAAATGACCAACCCTACTTTTGCGGATGATTATTTAAGTTCCAAAAAAAAAGTCACTCACCCAACTACCAACTCGAGTGCAAATTTGTTCACCCCACCCAATAAAAGTGAACAAAACTTTTACTCTGATTAGTTTAGTTAAAAAGATGGGACCCTGCTAGGGGTACCGACTGTTTGGAACCGAAAATGTACAGATGGCACACGGGGACCCACTTTTGGGTCTCACACAAGTGATCCGAACCGTTCATTATTTCTAAAAACATTTTCCGAGTGCCCCCACAAAATTTCAGCTCAATCGGACGGTGGGAAGTGCACGAACCAAAGTCCCACCGTTTCAATGAAAAATTTAGAAATAATGAACGGTTCGAATCACTTGTGTGAGACCCAAAAGTGGATCTCCGTGTGCGATCTGTACATTTTCAGTTCCAAACAGTCGGTACCCTTATCATTTCCGAAACAGATGTGCGGCTCACCTCATCACATCACTTTTTAATAGACCTCAACCTTTTTTTTCTTACAAGATTTTGTTCACACTTGAAACGTTGAGCAAATTTGCACGCCTTGTGTACTGTTGAACAAATTTGCACTCCAACTGACTTCCATAAATTGACGAAGATATACCACCTACGCCCTGCCCAGTGGTACCTTTTTCTCTCTCCTCCACGACCATCCAATTTCTTCTACTTGCTCACCAGCATTCACTCCCTCCCTCCCTCATGGAAACAACAACAAAGCACCCTAAAAAAGGGCCATCCCTCCCATGGAAAACCCGAATCGTCCTCTCAGTCCTCGCCACCGTCACCGACGCCACCCAACGCCGAGACGGGACAATCAACCGCCGTTTCCTCAATCTCGTAAACTTTACCGCTCCCCCTAATCCGAAACCAATCAACGGCGTCAATTCGGCCGATGTCACCGTCGATCCCTCTCGCAACCTCTGGTTCAGAATCTTCGTACCCACCACCGCAACCCAACCCCTCCCCGTAATCGTCTTCTTTCACGGCGGTGGGTTTGTTTACCTGACGGCCGATACCAAGGCCTACGACGCCGTTTGCCGCCGCTTCGCCCGTAAAATCTCGGCTGTCGTTGTGTCGGTTAATTACCGGTTGGCGCCTGAATACAAGTACCCGGCCCAGTACGACGACGGATTCGACGTGCTGAAGTTTCTGGACGAGAGGAAATCGCAAGTACTGCCGGAGAATGCGGATCTGTCTTGTTGCTTTCTCGCCGGTGACAGCGCTGGCGCTAATCTTGGTCACCATGTTGCCAAACGAGCATCAGAATCTGCTTTTACGCAATTGAAGGCACGTAAATTTAACTGTATTTGGATCGCGTTACTAATTTCTAATTATTACGTTTGCTGAGATGGTATCATAGCTAGTTACAACTCCATTCTAGGACTGGGCATCGTGTCGTGTTGTTTCGTATCTTATCGAATTGGGTTTGTGTCAAAATGATCTGATCGTGTAAAAAAAAATGAACCCTAGCCCGACTTGCTATTAATCGTGTCAATCCGAACACGACATGGATTGACACGATTAATTTGGAAACGACCTGTTTAGCCAAATTTGATCCGAACACGATACGAATTAACATGATTAATTCGTGTCATTCTCAGTTTATGTGGGTTAATTCTCGGGTTATGCAGGTTAATTCTTGTCATTATCGGGTTACCGTGTCAACACGAATAAACGAACATGTTAATTCATATCATTCTCGTGTTATGCGGGTTGAACCCGAACCTCATCTATTTACTAATCGTGTTCTCGGGCGGTATCATATGTGTGTTTCGTGTTAGAAATACTCAACACTAATCCGCTAATTTTGTGTTGTGTTTGG
Organism: Vaccinium darrowii; assembly: GCA_020921065.1. Classification (NCBI taxonomy): domain Eukaryota; kingdom Viridiplantae; phylum Streptophyta; class Magnoliopsida; order Ericales; family Ericaceae; genus Vaccinium; species Vaccinium darrowii. Next base: position 42,702,748 of record CM037152.1, on the reverse strand, counting down.
GTCACGTTATCGTGTTGTGCCATAAATTTTCACCCCTACTCCAGACTACTCATTTTCGTGGAATTCACAACCAACAATATAGACCGCATGAATGTGTAATGTTGAAATGATTTGAAACACCACATAGCTCTAGTCTGGGACTATTGAATAATTACTTTATCTTAACATACAAAAAGATATATAGACAGAAGGATCGAATTAATTTTTAGCGGGACTGTATTTTTGGTAGATGTACATAATTGATCAATTTGAATTGTCATTGTTGGCCCAAAATAAAGCCCAGAAAAAGTCCAACATAATGTACCAAATTTCAAGATAGGGAAGTAGGGAACGGTCCCTTTCTGGCTGGTGGAAAAAGTAGGAAAGAGAAGAAAAAAATTACTCCTAATTATAAGTTTTTGTTTTCTTGTTTTAGTTGAACTGTTGAAGAAGAAAGTGACCACAGAGGAGTAAAAAATATTGAGCACCGTAAACTTTCTTTTTCGTTTTTCTCCCACTTTCTTGCTTAACAATTTTCTTTTCCTTTTCGGTTCATTTCCATGGGATTTTTTAAGGCTAGGTTTCGCCTGATAATTTAGTTGGCTTAATTATTATTTTTTATTCATTTTTTTAATCACAATTAATAATTTTGCGTCAAATGTTTATAGATTATTGATTCGTCCTGATAAGAGGATTCGAAAAAGTGAAAAATTATGATACAAACTCTTCTTTTTTTAGTGAAACAAAAACAAGGCAAAAGTAACGATTTTTTTTTTTTATTCAAGAAATATTGAGTTTTGATTATACTTTTTACTTTTCCGGTTGGAAAACCAATAATTCACAAAATTTAACGCTAAACTAAAAAATGTGAAAAAATTCGAATGAAGACAGAAAAAATAAGCCAAACCTAAATCTTCTACCATAGCATTTGATTGTAATGATGAATTGTCCTATTTCTGACATAAATGAAGGTGATCGGACTCGTGGCAATACAACCATTCTTTGGAGGAGAAGAGAGAGCAGACTCAGAGAGGAGGCTATCATTGTTAGTTTCAATGGACCGGACGGACTGGATATGGAAGGCCTTCCTGCCACCAACCGAGGCGGCCAAGGCCGGGAGGGATCACCCGGCAATTAACGTGAGCGGGCCGAGTGCGGCAGACATATCGGCGCTAGACCATTTTCCGGCGACAGTGGTTTTCGTTGGAGGATTGGACCCCTTACAGGCAGAGGCGGCTCCACCCTCAGCTGAGGGTGGTCGCCCGAACACCCTGGAATTTTTTTTTTTGTTAAAAATACATGTAAAAAAAATTTATTTTCAATATTTTTGTCATTTTGAACACCCTAAAAAAAATGTTTGAACACCCTAACCAATATATTTGAACCATTTTGAACACCCTACCTAAAATGTTTGAGCACCCAATCTCAAAAAGTGACTTCTTCCCACAAGACTCACACACTCTTTTACCATTTCTTTTCTTTCCCCCCACCCTGCCACTGTTTCTTTCTTTAATTCCCCTCTTCCCCTTGGATTTCTTCTCCTCTTTCTCTCTCTCTCTCTCTGAACAATTGATTCGTTGATCAGTCAACACACACACATCGACTTTATTACCTTAATTCTTTGTGGTCACCCCCAGATCCTTCTAAACATTTTGGAACTATTCTATTTTGGTACTTCATTGGAGTGAAAATAGTCTAATTACTCCGGTCCTCTAAATGGCTCAATTTTGAATCTAACCCCATCTCAACTACTAAAATTGTAGAGAAATACTATAGATACTAACTATTATACAAATTACTTGCACGAAATGTGCACGTGACACTCACCAAATGAGTTTACAACAACATTCGCCAATATTTATCTACTCTAACTCATCCTCCTAACATTATGGGATGTCCATTTAATTTTCCGTCAGTTTAATCCCAATTGGTTCAAAGAGTACAAAAATTGGTTGAAATACAGTAAAGGATGCAACATTTTGTCTACGTTGTTATTTTTTCATCCTAATTTCCGTAAGCAAACGAGAGGTGATGCTTTTGTCATAGATGGTTTTAAACTTTGGAATAGGAAGGAGAAGTTGCAATCTCATGTGGGAGGCAACAATAGTGCTCATAACCAAGTTGTGAAGATCTTCCATTCTTGAAATTCTGAGCAATTGAATGGGAGATCAGTGGATAAACGATTGCATGATTACTTATATGGAGAGTGATGCATTTGATACTGATGCTATTATGGAACGGTTTCGAAATATGAAAAGTCGTTGAGGAAAAATTCTAATATACTAAATATTTTGCTTTTTTTTGGTGGCATTTTTTATATTAGAAGTTTTTTTTTTTTTTTTTTGCATATGCACAGTTATTATTTTTAGAGGACTGTAGTAGAATTTCTGAACACCCTCACGAGAAATCCTGGAGCCGCCACTGCTTACAGGATTGGCAACGGAGGTATTACGAATGGCTTAAGAGATCTGGCAAAGAAGCGTATCTCATGGAGTACCCGAACATGTTTCATGCATTCTATATTTTTCCGGAAGTTTGTGAATCAGGAGAGTTGATTTCTCAGGTGAAGGAGTTTGTTCATAAGCAATGCCAAGTCGCTAGAAGGGATGGAGGAGACAATGTTGGAAACACTAGTTGAAGTAACTGTACTTCTTTTGGATGTCTTCTGTATGTGTTGTCAGTGACTCTATTCTTTTACACCAGATATTAATGTGAGATTTATATATCGATAATGGATTTTGTTTAATTTTATTAGTTGTTTTTTTTGTTCGTTTTGCGTCTTTCCTTTTTGAATTTTCTTCTTTTTGGAACCAGAAACATAATGTGTTCATTAAAAAGACAATTTGGGGTCATTTGACCCCACTGGCTTCCAAATTTCAGTAAGGAAAGGTATAGTTTTCTCCAAGTCATAAAGGAGTGTGGGCATTTACTTAACTATAATAAAAGTGGGCGTTGCAATTCGGCCTTGGCTTTCTCGATTGTCTTCTTGCCAATCGTTGGGGAGGGTCTCGTTTTCCTTTAATCTTTCTATCATTCCAAAGATTAATAAAATTAATATTTTTACTCTTCAAAAAATAAAAACATATCAATGATGGAAGCGAGTGAGGTTGATTGTGAAGTGGGCTAAAATTACCAAAATAAAAGGCTGTTGTTATAGGAACCCTGCGTTAGAAGAGAGATGCAACATGAAGAGGATGCGACAAAAATTGGCAATGGATGAAGTTGAAGAACTTAAGAGTATTAACCAAGTATATACGAGCAAAAAGGGATATAACAAACAACATAGAGGTTATTGATGCGACCTTATCAATCAAGAATAATAGTTACTCCATCCGTTCATTTTGATAGTCCAGTTTAGTCTCCAATGTAATTTTTAAATTTTTAATATCTTTCTAAACGTTTTTAAAGATTTTAAAAATTTTGTATAATAGAACTAATTGAGATCTATATGTTGTATTCAGTTATGTACAATTATTCAAGCTTTGGAGGACCCAAACCATTGACCTTAAGATACATATCACATTTTTTGTAACACTATAGAGACCACAAAATTTAAAATGATGGTTATTGTAAGATAGGTTCTTGGTTTACTAAATCAAATTAACTTAGAGAGGCTAGCAATATCTAATACTTGAGCAGAGAAGTAAGAGAGTGTGTGAAGGGGTAAAGAATTAAGCCAAATATATAGAAAGAGAAGGCAGCAGTGTTCATTCCATTCCCCTTTGAATCATCATTGTCCTCAAATCACAGTTCTAGATAGTAGATGGACTCGCGAGCACTAGCAAGAACAACGTTCTTAATTCCAGGGCTCTGAATCACTTTCTTTCTCTAGGATTTCCGTGCTCTAAGGATGAATCAGAATCTCTGTCTCTGTGGAATTTATGAATGAATGCCCTATATTTATAGGGATCTGCACCCAATCATTGGGCTGCAGACATTTCCCTAATAATACGATGACACGTGCTCTCTCCGTATACCTGGGCGACGTGGGTGATGTCACTGGCCGTTAGGAAGCTTCAATTAGGTCATTCCAGTGCATCATTTCCCTCGCAGCGTCCCTTAATCCTTTAAAGCCACCAAGCCACTTGTATCTCCCCTGTTCCCGCGGTACTGGTCATGGTCGCGAGCCTTCTGGCTCGCGCCAAGACCTAATTTTAGAGCTCATATCGACTTCCCTACCCTTGCCTTTTGGCCAGGTACCGTCGCGAGCTTGGTTCGCGTGTTCGCGCGAGCGTTAGTTCTTCCCCGTCGCGTCAACCCTATTAGCTGAGGACCTCGCGAGGGGTGATCTTCCTTATAAGTGGTGCTTTCCTTATTCAGGGCACCTGCAATTCTGTCACGTTCCTTCCTCGAGGTGGTTACCCTTGCGGTGGAGTTCCCTTCTAGTCATTATTTGCTATTTGAATCATGACGTGTCTTATTGAGACCTTTCGAGCCACGTGTCTTGTTTATATAGGTTGGTCAACTGCCCCGTCACCTTACGCGCTGACCTTTCCTACAGTTATTATAAAGATATCGATGATGGAAGCAGGCGAGTTTTGACAGTGAAGGGGACTAAAATTGCCTTCATATAAGTCACGTTAGAAGATAGATGCAACATGAAGAAGATGCAACAAAAAATTGCAGTTGAGGAGATTGAAAAACTTAAAGAGTATTAACCAAGTATATAAACGAGCAAAAAGGAATATGGCAAACATGCTAGAGGTTACTGATGCTCATTCTCGTGAAGGAAATTGCCATAATCAAGAAGAATAGTTATATGTTTAACAAAATTAAACATGTATTATTTCCATTGAAATAAAAGTTAAATGCGGTATGGTGGCCGGTATCGCGCTCGTGCGGAGCACGTGCCCGATGCTAGTTACAGTTAAAAACATGACAAAGTGGGATATAGAATCCCCAGTGCAAGCCCATATGAGCAACACCCAATACAAATTATACAAGAGACAATCCAGCAAGCCAATCTGCTTAAAGTCGATCCAAGTATGTCCTAAATCAACCGATTCAATTTAACTCGGTTGGCGCTGAATCCCAATAGTCTATGACCACACCCATTTTTTTTTGGAAGTCCAAGGGAACACAAGTAATTTTTTTGTGCAAGCAACTATAGCGGGTTTGCTTCCACTTATCGTCTCAAGTTCGATTCCTTTTGCCAACAAATTCTTGGGGCCACTGGGGTTATGCCCAGTCCTTACCTCTAGGGCCTCCGAATTAATCGAGGTGCGTTTAAACAAGTTTCTTATGCATTTGAATAAACAAGTGTACAAACACTGGCTCGATTAGAATAAACCAAACACTGGCACTTTTAGAATAAACCAAAAATAAACCAAACACTGGCACTTTCAGAATAAACCAAACAAAACAAACGTTCAGTTTTTTTTTTTTTTTTTATGCAAATCAAACATTGCCACTATAAGAATTGCTGATACGAGCTTATGGTTTTGGCGAGTTCGGTGGGCCATCAGGGGTTGTGGGTTTGGTGGTGCACCATCAACGGTTGTTGGCTACTTCGGAGGTGTACCATTAGCGGTTTTGGGCAATGCCAGAGATGATGACGACTAGTTTGGCTTTTGAGTTTCCATGGTCGCCGGTGGAATTGTTTCGTTGAGAGATTTGAGTTTGGAAATTTGGGGGAGGTCCGATGCCCCAAGCCTATCGTCAATTTATCGTCAATTTGGGGGAGGTCCGAGGTCCAAAAGAAGTTGCACAAGACAACAGTGCCTCAATGAATATCAATGCAACAAGGGAGGTATAGAATACCTAGACTTTTATTGATGTTTTATGGAGCAGGGTTATTGGATACCACCTAGGTGAATTAACTAACGCCTAATTTCCTATTTGCTAAACTGGAAAAATCAGTTGAGTTTCAAGTTGATAAAATCAATTTTGATTCTCATTAGATAAGAGCTAAGTTACTAAAACTTAATTTTCTCTAACATACTGTAACGCCCCGCATTTTGGGAAAAGCGTTATGGATTATTATTACAATTTAAAGTCGGTCTAAACAGTAATAATAATAATCAAAATACATATAGATGGTCTATCCTTCACAGATTACAAAAAGGCAGACTGGGTGGGTTCTACAGCTCCGCAAATTCCTCCGCCTGGTGGATCTCTATTCCGGCAGCTCCTCCGGCTCCGTGTTCTCCGTAAAGGTATTCCTGTCCATCGTGACAATCTAGCATAATACGTCAGAGTTGCGAAGCAACATCGTCGTATTATGCCAGGGCAAACCGTAAGCGAGGATGCTCAATAGATACCGTACCCCAACATTAAACTAGCAATTCTAGAACAATATTGTTGGCAGGTAAATAGTTGAAAATCATTTATCAAAACGGTAAGTTCATGCGTGTCAATGCATCAGTATCACATCAAATCAGAGTGCAGCTTAAATAAAATCAGTATCCCATTTCTTTTTATATCAGAGTGCAGCTTTAATAAAATCAGTATCTCGTATTATTTCAGAATCCAGAGTATAGTGTCAGTATCTCGTATCATTTTCTCATAACAGCATTCTTCTTCAAATTTCAACCATGTCAAAATCTTACATCTCTCGAAAGTTATTGGCCCGTTCTACAACCCCGTTCTAACAGTCACCAACCTTTCCGTACGAAGGGTCGGCCACCCATAAACTGACTCCTGCAGTATGAGGTCCGCTAACTCCGCGTCACACACGACATAGTTCCGGCTACCCATATCATTGAATCCCCACCAGTTTGTTTATGAGGTCCGCTTGCTATGTGTTGTACTGAGTAAGTTCTAACCGTCAAATTCACTCGCGGAATTTGAGGAGAAACTTCAAACAACACTACCGTATAGTTCCGTTGGGCTTTGACCACCAGTTCACCCCGGGGAACTGAGGCGGGACTCCAACAGCATCAACATCTCAACTTTCATCACATCAACATTTTCATTCTCATTTCTATCTCTTCCATTTAAAAACATTCGATCACTTTCTCGAAAAATGTGTCGGGTCGTATCGTCTTTGAAAAAGAACGTGCACATGCATTAATTTCATAAAACAAAATCCTCCGTTTAGAATCGTTCATGATAAACCTTCCGCTCGTAACCCATCTTACGAAAACATGTTACTTAACGACAAAAGTTCTTTCTTCCGGGGATTTAAATCAAAACATAAGGATTCATTCTCGTTCTTGGATTTGCTGGCGTGTTTTAAGATTCGTACGTCGAATCGCCACTTGGTTTGTCTAAACCAAGAAAGTACCCTACTAGAAAACTCTAGTAGTTGAATCCGTTTGGCGTGTTTTAAGATTCGTTCGTTGAATCGCCACTTGGTTTGGGCTAAACCAAGAAAAAGCCTGACTAGACATGCTAGCCATAGATTCTATTTGTTAGTCTAAATAGATTAAGAATATTTATTCAATAATCCCGGAAAATCTCATTTCATTTGAAAAGCTCTTTTCTCAGAAAATTGGTCGGGCATTATAACTGCGTAAATTTGAAAAGTCGATTTTCATTCAGGCATTATAACTGGGTAATTTAGTTTCCCAAAAGTCCATCGAACATTATAACGGTGCATTTTGATAGTCAATTTTAATTCGTGCATAGTAACGACTACGTGTGTTTTTTTTTTTAAAGTCTAATTGTTCATAAAATCACTAATCACCAACATAATCACGTTTAATCATAATTAAGCACGTTTAAGCAAAATAATAACATAATCAATATGAACTAGTAAATACTAATCTAAGGTTAAGATAAAGTATCTACCTTAATTCCGATGATTAGTCGGAAGCCGATAAGCTAGTTGAATTCCGGCGGCGTAACGACTAGTCGACCTTTACTCGAACGCTTTCTTGCTAACTTATTCTACCTTTCTAAGATCTAGGGGTGGTCGAGGGTGGTGGAGTGTGGTGGTTTAGGATGAGTTTCAAGAAGAACACTCAAGAACTCACTCAAGAACACTAGAAAGCACAAAGTGGAGAAGTTGGGAGGTTTTGGTGTGAAATGAAGCAAGGAGAGTGAGCTATTTATAGGGAAGTAATGAGGTTCACCTCCCCCAAAGATAACCACCAGCCAAAAACCCTCCCCACAAGTGTCCAAACAACCTTTTGCAAAAGCAAAAATTAGGTTTTAAAGACTAGTTTTAGGTTATAAGAAATTCCCCACCAAATTTCCCACCAACTTAAAGATTAGTTTTAGGTTATAAGTAATCTCCCACCTAATCAAGGTTAGCTTTAATAAAATAAAATAAGAGTTGGGGATTTAGTACGGCTTCCGGACGCAGTGTGGTGAAATACCCGGTGTGTACGCGTTTATTTACGGCGCGAAAAGTATAATTAAACAGGTTAAATCTAATTCGTTTGATCTAACCAAACCAAATTATAAACTATAATTATTTAAAAATAAAACCGCATTAATAAATCGAAATTTTTTATTTACAAAATTTCGGGTTATTACAACCTATCCCCCTTAACAAATTTCGTCCTCGAAATTGAAATTACTCGACAGGTGGAAACAGTTGCGGATAATTAGCCCTCATGGCTTCTTCTCTTTCCCAAGTTGTTTCCTCCATCCCCCGATGTTTCCACAAAACTCGTACTAATCGGATAGTCCTATTGCGGATGCTCTTCTCCATACTATCCTGAATTTCAACCGGCTCTTCCTCACAAGTTGCGTCTTCATCTATATCAAGATCTCCCCAGTTTAATATGTGTGTTGGCAGGGCAAGATACTTCCTTAACATAGAGACATGAAAAACATTATGCACTCGGTCGATTTGCGGCGGTAATGCTAACCGGTATGCTACTTGTCCAATTTTCTCCAAAATCTCAAATGGGCCGATATATCGTGGGGATAGTTTTCCCTTCCTCCCGAATCTAATTATTCCTCTCCGAGGTCTAATTTTCAGAAACACGTGGTCTCCCTCTTTGAATGACAAAGGTCTGTTTCTTCGATCCGCATAACTCTTCTGTCGGCTCTGCGCAGTAAGCAGTCTCTGTTGAATCAACTTGATCTTCTCCGTTGTGTCTCTGACCAAATCAGGTCCTAGCAATCCCGTTTCTCCGGCGTCAGTCCAATAAACCGGTGATCGACAAGGGCGGCCGTACAGAGCTTCGTAGGGTACCATCTTGATGCTAGCCTGATAACTGTTATTGTAGGCGAATTCTACTAATGGCAGATGTCGTTCCCAATTCCCTGTGAAATCTAAGGTGCAAGCCCTAAGCATGTCCTCCAATATCTGGATTGTCCTCTCCGTCTGTCCATCAGTCTGCGGATGAAAAGCAGTACTGAGACGTATGTCAGTTCCTAGTGCCCTTTGCAGTCCTTTCCAGAACTGTGAGACAAATCTAGGATCTCTGTCTGACACAATTGACACTGGTACTCCATGAAGTCGCACGATCTCCTGGATATAGAGCATTCCCAATGCTTCCATGTTTTCCGTCATTTTCATTGGCAAGAAGTGTGCCGACTTAGTGAGACGGTCTACAATTACCCACACAGCGGTGTTTGACTTAAACGACCTCGGAAGTCCAGTCACGAAATCCATTGAGATATGCTCCCATTTCCACTGTGGAATTGGTAGCGGCTGCAATTCTCTTCCAGGCCTCTGGTGTTCGGCCTTAACTTGCTGACAAACTAAACAAGTCTTTACAAATTCTGCCACGTCTTTCTTCATTCCTTCCCACCAATATGTCCGTCGTAAATCGTGATACATCTTCGTACCTCCAGGATGAACAGCGAAATTCGAGTGGTGAAATTCTTGAAGCACGGCTTTTCGAAGTCGACCTAAGTTGGGTACAAATACTGAGCCTTTAAATCTCAAACTGTTATCCGCTGCATGCAGGGTCCAACCGGGCAATTCCTTTCCTGAACTGAGTTGTGATCTAGTGAATTCACAGTCCTGTTCAAAAGTCTGTGCCAACAGGATCTCCCGGTGAAGTGCTGGTTCTGCCACTAGTGCAGATAATCGCATCTGATCTCCATTAGATGACGGTTGCAAATTGAACTCGTTCAGAGTATCTATCATCTCCCATTCCTTCACAGCTATCTTGGCTTTTTGTGCCCTGTCCTTTCGACTCAGGGCATCAGCAACAACATTTGCCTTGCCAGGGTGATTTGACAGGGTAAACTTGTAGTCTTCCAAGTACTCCATCCACCTTCTCTGTCTCATATTCAACTCCTTCTGAGTGAACAGATACTTGAGACTTTTGTGATCCGAGAAAACCTCAAATTGTTCGCCATAAAGGTAATATCTCCAAGATTTTAGAGCAAAAACTATTGCTGCTAATTCTAGATCGTGAGTAGGGTAGTTCTTCTCGTGCGATCTGAGCTGTCTCGATCCATATGCCACGACTTTTCCGTTCTGCATCAGCACACATCCTAGTCCTTCCTTTGATGCGTCACAATATACTTGATAACCAATGTCCCTTTCAGGAATGATCAGTATCGGTGCACTGGTCAGTCTCTTTTTCAACTCTTGGAAAACTTTCTCACACTTGTCATTCCATTCGAACTTAACGTTCTTCTGAATCAATCTAGTCATTGGCTTGGCAAGAGTAGCAAATTCCGGAATGAATCTTCGATAATATCCTGCTAAACCCAAGAAACTACGGATCTCAAATACGGAAGTTGGCTGCTTCTAATCCAACACAGCTTCTACTTTGCTGTTGTCAACTGCAATACCATCCTTAGACACCACGTGTCCCAGAAATTGAACCTGCTCTAGCCAGAACTCGCATTTACTAGCCTTGGCATAAAGCTGGTTGTCTCTTAGTACTTGCAGGGCTACCCGAAGGTGTTCTTCATGCTCCACTCGATTGGCTGAGTATATCAATATATCATCAATGAACACCACCACAAATCTATCTAGATAGGGTTGGAATATCTTGTTCATGAGGCACATGAATACTGCTGGAGCATTCGTCAGTCCAAACGGCATGACCACGAACTCATAATGTCCGTATCTTGTCCTGAATGCGGTCTTTGAAATGTCCTCGTCGCGGATTCTCAACTGATGATACCCTGATCTTAGATCAATCTTTGAGAAACAAGTTGCTCCTCTTAACTGATCAAATAGGTCATCTATTCTAGGCAGGGGATAACGATTCTTGATCGTGACTTGGTTTAGTTGCCTATAATCAATGCACAGTCGTAAGGTTCCTTCTTTCTTCTTCACGAATAGTGCAGGTGCTCCCCATGGTGAAGTACTTGGTCGGATGTATCCTTTTTCCAACAGTTCTTGTAGTTGGGTCTTCAATTCCTTCAGTTCTGTTGGCGCCATTCGGTAAGGGGCTATAGAAATCGGAGCGGTTCCAGGTTGAAGATCGATGGAAAAATCAATCTCTCTTCGTGGCGGTAATCCAGGTAGATCGTCAGGAAATACATCTGCATACTCGCAGACGATGTGTGGCAGTCCTAACTTCTCACGATCAGATTCTTCCAACTGGAGACTAGCTAGCCATCCGAACAGTTGGTTCTGCCATTACGAGCGTCGAGTCGCCGAATTCACAACCTGTCTATCCCCCTTAAAACGAAAGCATGTCCCATCAGGGGTGAAAGCCGTTACTATCTTTTGATGGCAATCAACGACAGCTCGATGAGTTGACAGCCAATCCATCTCCATAATTAAGTCGAAGTCAGCCATCTCGATCACGCGTAAGTCACAGGTTAGTCGGATATTACTTACTTCTAACTCGCAGCCTCTACAGATTAGATTAACTCGTAAACTAGCGCTTAAAGGTGATGGTATTGTCATCTGGTTCTCTAAGGGTTCAGTATCTAACCCTAGCGCAGATACGCATGCTACTGATATAAACTAATGCGATGCTCCAGTGTCATGGAGTTGGTAGGCAGCGAGAGCTACGCGGTGGTTATCCTGGTTGACTCCTAAGGTGCTAAGGATCACCTTGATCTCTTTCAGCCAAGCTTCGGCTAAAGTAGGGTTAGGTTCGCCATGAAAGACGGGTGGTCGTCTTTTACAGAATTCGTTCAAAGCTTGAGCACGAGACATGGGACCATGGTTGATATTATTAGGAGGGGGTCTGTTAGCGTTGAGTGCCGTAATGAAGGCTTGCATGAGTTGTGCGAGGTCAGGGTTACCGTTGGTTCTGTTGGACGAGTCCTCACCATTGTTACGTGTAATCGCCATTCTAAAGTTGGAAATTCGTAGGAAATTTTGTCTAGAATACCCTTTTTGAAAATAATAGCACAGCACTACGGCAAAAATCTAAATTCGGAAAGGATTTACTGCTGCTAAAGGTAGACTGGGTGGGTTCTACGGCTCCGCAAATTCCTCCGCCTGGTGGATCTCTATTCCGGCAGCTCCTCCGGCTCCGTGTTCTCCGTAAAGGTATTCCTGTCCATCGTGACAATCTAGCATAATACGTCAGAGTTGCGAAGCAACATCGTCGTATTATGCCAGGGCAAACCGTGAGCGAGGACGCTCAATAGATACCGTACCCCAACATTAAACTAGCAATTCTAGAACAATATTGTTGGCAGGTAAATAGTTGAAAATCATTTATCAAAATGGTAAGTTCATGCGTGTCAATGCATCAGTATCACATCAAATCAGAGTGCAGCTTAAATAAAATCAGTATCCCATTTCTTTTCATATCAGAGTGCAGCTTTAATAAAATCAGTATCTCGTATTATTTCAGAATCCAGAGTATAGTGTCAGTATCTCGTATCATTTTCTCATAACAGCATTCTTCTTCAAATTTCAACCATGTCAAAATCTTACATCTCTCGAAAGTTATTGGCCCGTTCTACAACCCCGTTCTAACGGTCACCAACCTTTCCGTACGAAGGGTCGGCCACCCATAAACTGACTCCTGCAGTATGAGGTCCGCTAACTCCGCGTCACACACGACATAGTCCCGGCTACCCATATCACTGAATCCCCACCAGTTTGTTTATGAGGTCCGCTTGCTATGTGTTGTACTGAGTAAGTTCTAACCGTCAAATTCACCCGCGGAATTTGAGGAGAAACTTCAAACAGCACTACCGTATAGTTCCGTTGGGCTTTGACCACCAGTTCACCCCGGGGAACTGAGGCGGGACTCTAACAGCATCAACATCTCAACTTTCATCACATCAACATTTTCATTCTCATTTCTATCTCTTCCATTTAAAAACATTCGATCACTTTCTCGAAAAATGTGTCGGGTCGTATCGTCTTTGAAAAAGAACGTGCACATGCATTAATTTCAAAATCCTCCGTTTAGAATCGTTCATGATAAACCTTCCGCTCGTAACCCATCTTACGAAAACATGTTACTTAACGACAAAAGTTCTTTCTTCCGGGGATTTAAATCAAAACATAAGGATTCATTCTCGTTCTTGGATTTGCTGGCGTGTTTTAAGATTCGTACGTCGAATCGCCACTTGGTTTGTCTAAACCAAGAAAGTACCCTACTAGAAAACTCTAGTAGTTGAATCCGTTTGGCGTGTTTTAAGATTTGTTCGTCGAATCGCCACTTGGTTTGGGCTAAACCAAGAAAAAGCCTGACTAGACATGCTAGCCATAGATTCTATTTGTTAGTCTAAATAGATTAAGAATATTTATTCAATAATCCCGGAAAATCTCATTTCATTTGAAAAGCTCTTTTCTCAGAAAATTGGTCGGGCATTATAACTGCGTAAATTTGAAAAGTCGATTTTCATTCAGGCATTATAACTGGGTAATTTAGTTTCCCAAAAGTCCATCGAACATTATAACGGTGCATTTTGATAGTCAATTTTAATTCGTGCATAGTAACGACTAAGTGTGTTTTTTTTTTTTTAAAGTCTAATTGTTCATAAAATCACTAATCACCAACATAATCACGTTTAATCATAATTAAGCACGTTTAAGCAAAATAATAACATAATCAATATGAACTAGTAAATACTAATCTAAGGTTAAGATAAAGTATCTACCTTAATTCCGATGATTAGTCGGAAGCCGATAAGCTAGTTGAATTCCGGCGGCGTAACGACTAGTCGACCTTTACTCGAACACTTTCTTGCTAACTTATTCTACCTTTCTAAGATCTAGGGGTGGTCGAGGGTGGTGGAGTGTGGTGGTTTAGGATGAGTTTCAAGAAGAACACTCAAGAACTCACTCAAGAACACTAGAAAGCACAAAGTGGAGAAGTTGGGAGGTTTTGGTGTGAAATGAAGCAAGAAGAGTGAGCTATTTATAGGGAAGTAATGAGGTTCACCTCCCCCAAAGATAACCACCAGCCAAAAACCCTCCCCACAAGTGTCCAAACAACCTTTTGCAAAAGCAAAAATTAGGTTTTAAAGACTAGTTTTAGGTTATAAGAAATTCCCCACCAAATTTCCCACCAACTTAAAGATTAGTTTTAGGTTATAAGTAATCTACCACCTAATCAAGGTTAGCTTTAATAAAATAAAATAAGAGTTGGGGATTTAGTAAGGCTTCCGGACGCAGTGTGGTGAAATACCCGGTGTGTACGCGTTTATTTACGGCGCGAAAAGTATAATTAAACAGGTTAAATCTAATTCGTTTAATCTAACCAAACCAAATTATAAACTATAATTATTTAAAAATAAAACCGCATTAATAAATCGAAATTTTTTATTTACAAAATTTCGGGTTATTACACATACTCTTTTAGCTAAAGAAAAATTACGGTTTTGGGGTGGGGTGCACAACACGCTTGCTGTGCAGTCCCTACGGGGCCCACCACGGGTCCCATTATTTGATCCGAATCGTTCACTTTGTTCGTCTTGTCGAGTAGATAGTCCATGAAAAAATTCAGGTTGATTGGACACCGGTAATTGTTTGATCGGTGACTTTTTAGCTTATAGTTTTGTAGGAAAAAAAGCACCTACAACAGTTTCTTTGAGTGTTCTGTTTCTACAAAACTTAAGTATAAAAACATAGGTACCGGTGTCCGTTCAACCTAAATTTTTACATGGACTACCTAATCAACGAGACGAACAAAGTGAACGATTCAGATCAAACAACGAGACCCATGGAGGTTGTACAACACGTGTATTGTGCACTAGAGATGGCAATTCAACCCACCCCGCTCCGAACCCGCCCTACCCCGCCCCGATATGATAGGTTTTTTTTTTTTGGGTAATGAGTAGGGGCAGGGGGTGATTTTGAAAAAACCGCCAAGGTTAGGATAGGGGCAGGGTTATGATCATCCCACCTTGATATTACCCGCCCCGACATACATATATATGTATAGCTGTATTCATATACTCTTATATGTATATATGAAATTATATTTGTCCCTTATATGCATCAAATTTTATTTGTATTCTTATAATTTCATTTTTACAACTAAAATACAACATTTGATAGTAGATTTTGGTTAAATTGTAAAAGTTATTTTGTGAACTTTTATCATTTGCATGTGCTCACTAATATTGGAGTCTAAAATATACTTGACTAATATATGGAAAAAATAGAGGCGAGGCAGAGCGAGTAAACCTGATACTTGATAATGGTGGGGCGGCCCATAAATTACCCGGTCAGGTTAGGGGTGGTTCGGAAATTTTAGGGTCGGGGACAGAATTATCAAAACCTGCCCTAACCTGCCTCATTGTCATCCCTACTTTGCACCTAGGGGCGGCTGCACATTGTGATATGGATGGTCACAAGACCACCCAAACAAAAAAAATTCCTTTAGAATACGTGTAGAAATTTTTGGATAGTTCATTGTTGAACACCCTACCCAAACTAAATTGAACACCCAAGCCCTAAAAAATCGAACATCTTGCCAAATAAAAAGGACCAACTATTGAACACTTCCGCCAATAAAAAAGCCCAAGTTTAATTCAAATTGATACCCAAGAAAACTATTGGGAGTTTGTTTGTCTCTACACACTTATCAAGCTTTGTTCTAAAAAGTAAGACCATTAACTCTCTCTTAATCTATTCCTTGTTATTTTAAGCGACTAGGTAATTTCAATTGTAGATTTGCAATTTTATATGTGCTACTCTATTGGTTTTTGCGAAAGATTGATTATATCTACAATATAGGATGATATGGACAATAGAATGCTTGTTGATGCTTTTTAATTTTTTGATAACGAGGCTATTATGCAACGGTTTCAAAGTAAAAAAACTCGTCGAGGGCAATTGGAATATACTTTATCTATTGTTTTTGGGTGGTATAGTCGATATTAATGGAAAACATTTTGTCTACATTACGTTGTGGTTTATAGAGGTGTAGAGCATAAAAATTTATGAACACCTTCACAAAAATTTCTAGAACCGCCACTGTTTGCACCCAATGCACAACACCGACTCTAGACCCAAAAATTACTAAAATTACTTTAGTGCTTTTAACAAAGGAGATTTATGAGTTCTACTAGAAGCTTAGCAAACGGAAAAATCATCCCAATAGGAGTAGACCCCAGACTAGTTTAGCTACGTTGCTGCCCCAACTAGCTCCCATAATTGAGTAGAAATCCCAACCCCTCCCTGCCCAGTGATATCTTTATCTGTTTTTTCTCGTTGTCTCTCTCTCCTCCACTACCTTTTCTTCGAGAAAATTTTGGGCATAGAGAGGTACCGTGGTACCCTCTCGGTGCATCCGAGTCGTCTAAAAATGTAACAGACGGTCTGAATTGAAAATGCCGTTCGAATTTTAAAAAATATAGAAAAGAAAAAAAAAAGTGTATTTTAATCCGAGCTGTCCGATGCATTTTTGGACAGCTCGAATGTATAGAAGGGGCACCACCCATACCCTATTTGTACCCAAAATTTTCTCCATTTCTTCTACTTGTTTGCTCATTACTCTTCACTCTCTCTCCCTATGGAGGCAACAACAAATCACCCTCAAAAACCACCATCCCTCCCATGGAAAACCCGAATCGCCCTCTCTGTCTACACCACCGTCACCAACGCCGCCCAACGCCGCGACGGGACAATCAACGCCCTTTACTCAAACTCGTGAGCTTCACCTCTCCCCCTAACCCAATACCAATCAACGGCGTCTATTCCTCCGACGTCACCGTCGATCCCTCTCGCAACCTCTGGTTCAGAATCTTCGTACCCCCCACCGCAACCCAACCCCTCCCCGTTATCGTCTTCTTCCACGGCGGTGGGTTTGCTCTCCTGACGGCCGATGCCAAGGTCTACGACGCCGTTTGCCGCCGGTTCGCGCTTGAAATCTCTGCTGTCGTTGTGTCGGTTAATTATCGGTTGGCGCCTGAACACAGGTACCCGGCCCAGTACGACGACGGATTCGACGTGCTGAAGTTTCTGGACGAGAGGAAATCGCAAGAACTGCCGGAGAATGCGGATCTGTCGTGTTGCTTTCTAGCCGGTGACAGCGCCGGCGGTAATATTGCTCACCATGTTGCCAAACGAGCATCAGAATCTGTGTTTACTCAATTGAAGGCACGTAAATTTAAACGTATTTGGATCGCGTTACTTACTACTTTCTAATTATGTTTGCTGAGATCGTATCATAGTAACACTACAACAAGACCACTCATTTTCGTGGAATTCACAGCCAAGTATATGAACCCACATGATTGCGTGACGCTGGAATGATCCGGGCACTGCGTAGTTGTGCACCGGAACTATTGAATAATTACTCCATCTTAACATACAAAAGATACCATATAGTTAACATACAAAAGATACCATATAGATGTTTAAATGTTTAATTGTTGTAGAAATTAGAAAGAAAAGCTGGCAATTGTTTGCCGCAGCACCTCTCGGGGTTATCATGCACAACTATAATCCGTCTAGTCCCTAATTATTGGAGGTATGGGAAAGCACACCACTAAGATTTTTTTTTTTTCCAATTCATTCTAGAGACTTCGTTACAATCACAAGAATTATAAAGGCAGTAGGTTGGGCTTGGGCCTACACTAGAAATTTTTATTTTTGGACCAACTAGAAAAACATAATATGACCTAATTACAAACCACAATTTTTAAGGCCCACATACAAACATTATAATTTGGCCCAAACACAAAATACAACTAGACATTAATTTTAACAATAGGCTCGATTTGCGTTTCTAGGCAAAATCGTGTAGGAGTTGTTCAAAATTGTGTTCTTTAGCATTGCTACGTTGGTGTAATAGGTAGTTTAATCGGACATCACAACTATGTTAACAATTCACATTATGCGATAAAGTTTTGAGATTTACACTTTCATTTATATTTCACACGTGTTAATCGTTCATATAGTTACCGATGATCAAGTTAATTTTTAGCGGGATTGTATTTTTGGTAGAGAGATCGATTTATGTTTTCATTTATATTATACTTCACACATGTTAATCGTTCATATAGTTACCAATGATCAAGTTAATTTGTAGCAGGATTATATTTTTGGTAGAGATGCATGATAGATCAATTTTAATTATCATTGTTGGCCCAAAATAAGCCCACAAAACTTCCAGCAGAAAGTACCAAATTTCAAGCTAGGGAAGTAGCTAGGGAACGGTCCCAAATCTTTAGGGCTGTGTTCGTTTGGTAGTTTAGTTTAGTTTTGATGATGTAAAAATGTATAATGAGTGGAGAGAGATAGAGAGAGAAATGAGGGTAATGATGATATCATCAAAACTAAAACCAAACTAAAACTGGGAAACGAACACAGCCTAGATGATTTTGTGTTAAGTTATTTCGAAAAAATAAATCTCCACATTTTTTTCTTAAAACTGACAATCAAATACGGTAAGTGTTTTTTATTAGTAGAAAAGATAAACAAGGAAAAGAAACAATCGTAAGGGCTTGGTTTGACTTAATAAATTAGTTGGCTTAATTTTTTTTTTGTTTTTTATTCCAATTTTTTTTTTATAACATTTTATAGTTTTGCGTCAAATTTTTATGGAATACTGGTTCGTCCCGACAAGAGGAATCGAAAAAGTAGAAGTTATGATCAAAACCCTTTTTTTTCTTAATAAAAACAAAAACAAGCGAAAAAGTGACTCATATTTATCTTTATTCAATTTATTTTTTTCGGTTGACGAACTAATAATTCATAAAATGTTATGGAAATTCTTTTTTTTTGAAGAATTAGAGGAAAAAAAGCCAACCAGCGTATTAAGCAAAACCTAAATCTTCTACCATACCTCTTCATTGTAATGATTAATTGTACTATTTATGACGTAAATGAAGGTGATCGGACTGGTGGCAATACAACCATTCTTCGGAGGAGAAGAGAGAACAGACTCAGAAAAGAAGCCATCACTGCAGTGGCGGCTCCAGGATTTCTCGTGAGGGTGTTCAGAAATTCTACTACAGTCCTCTAAAAATAATAACTGTGCATATGCAAAAAAAAAAAAAAAACTTCTAATATAAAAAATGCCACCAAAAAAAAGCAAAATATTTAGTATATTAGAATTTTTCCTCAACGACTTTTCATATTTCGAAACCGTTCCATAATAGCATCAGTATCAAATGCATCACTCTCCATATAAGTAATCATGCAATCGTTTATCCACTGATCTCCCATTCAATTGCTCAGAATTTCAAGAATGGAAGATCTTCACAACTTGGTTATGAGCACTATTGTTGCCTCCCACATGAGATTGCAACTTCTCCTTCCTATTCCAAAGTTTAAAACCATCTATGACAAAAGCATCACCTCTCGTTTGCTTACGGAAATTAGGATGAAAAAATAACAACGTAGACAAAATGTTGCATCCTTTACTGTATTTCAACCAATTTTTGTACTCTTTGAACCAATTGGGATTAAACTGACGGAAAATTAAATGGACATCCCATAATGTTAGGAGGATGAGTTAGAGTAGATAAATATTGGCGAATGTTGTTGTAGACTCATTTGGTGAGTGTCACGTGCACATTTCGTGCAAGTAATTTGTATAATAGTTAGTATCTATAGTATTTCTCTACAATTTTAGTAGTTGAGATGGGGTTAGATTCAAAATTGAGCCATTTAGAGGACCGGAGTAATTAGACTATTTTCACTCCAATGAAGTACCAAAATAGAATAGTTCCAAAATGTTTAGAAGGATCTGGGGGTGACCACAAAGAATTAAAGTAATAAAGTCGATGTGTGTGTGTTGACTGATCAACGAATCAATTGTTCAGAGAGAGAGAGAGAGAAAGAGGAGAAGAAATCCAAGGGGAAGAGGGGAATTGAAGAAAGAAACAGTGGCAGGGTGGGGGGAAAGAAAAGAAATGGTAAAAGAGTGTGTGAGTCTTGTGGGAAGAAGTCACTTTTTGAGATTGGGTGCTCAAACATTTTAGGTAGGGTGTTCAAAATGGTTCAAATATATTGGTTAGGGTGTTCAAACATTTTTTTTAGGGTGTTCAAAATGACAAAAATATTGAAAATAAATTTTTTTTACATGTATTTTTAACAAAAAAAAAAATTCCAGGGTGTTCGGGCGACCACCCTCAGCTGAGGGTGGAGCCGCCTCTGCATCACTGCTAGTATCAATGGACCGATCAGACTGGCTATGGAAGGCTTTCTTGCCGCCAACTGAGGCAGCCGAGGCCGGGAGGGATCACGCGGCAATAAACGTGAGCGGGCCAAGAGCGGCCGACATATCGGCGCTGGATAGGTTTCCAGCCACGTTGGTGTTCATTGGAGGATTGGACGGCTTGCAAGACTGGCAACGGAGGTACTACGATTGGCTTAAGAGCTCTCGCAAAGAAGCGTATCTCGTGGAGTACCCGAACATGTCTCACGGATTCTATCTATTTCCGGAAGTTCGCGAATCGAGAGAGTTGATTTCTCAGGTGATGGAGTTTGTTCATAAGCAATGCAAGGTCGCTAGAAGAGATGGAGGAGATAGTGTTGGAAATACTAATTGAAGCAACTGTTTAGTTCTTTTGGACGTGCTTGGTACGTGTTGCCAGAGACTTTTTTTTTTTTTTTTTTTTCCAACCAGATATTAACTTGAGATTTATATATTGATGGACTTTGTTCAATTTTATTAGTTTTGTGTCATTCTTTTTTGAATTATCTTTAAGTCTATGAGAAAAAACTGAAATTAATTTTTTTTTATAAATAGATTAAGAGGAATAAACTAAAAGATTTAAAAAATAATCATTGCTGCTGCCGTGGCTGAACCATCGCAGCCATAACAACATTGGAGACCGACGCTCCAGAAAAAATCAACAAAGAGCAGACAGAGTCCAAAACTCTAATATCTTGAGTATCCTGGCTTCATTCATTGGAGTACAAGGGCTACAGGAGCTGGGAGTAAAATTGGTTAAGATAGATTTTAAGTTGGGACACCTCTTCACGGTTGGCACATTGTCAAAATGAGGAAAGCTATTATGTCAGTGTCCACAGCAGGGAAAACGAGTAGATTGAAGAACAGTAGAGGGAGTTGTAATACCTTGCGAATTCCCAAGATTTGTGAATTCTGTTGGAGCCAAGTACGAGTAAGGGTCTGGTTCCGTGAACAAGAGGATATGCCTGTCTAAACGAGTTTTCTTGGTGTAAGAGGATCCAACTCCCTCGTCATCATCCCCTGCTATGACACGACGTTTACCAAAAATAATCGTAAGGGCCCGAGTCTTTTCAAGTCCTTAATGTGGCTCTGATCAATCCCAATCCCAATCCCAATCTCAATCCGACTACTTGCTGTCACTCCAATTTCTTAGTCCTTACCAATACCTTCTTCTGGGCCTTGCGTCTCAATAGCAACGGTTAAATTCGGGTTTCCCTTGTCACGCCCATTCTTGGAGCCTGGGCTTTGTGGCCCATCAGTGATCAGACTTCCTTGTAATCAGCCCACAACCTTGCCTAGCAGCAAGCCCATTAACCGTGGAGGATAGCCCAGCTCCTTGCCCTTTTACCTCGAACCCAGACAGAGGTTCCTCTGGCAGTGTTGATCCTCTCTAGGCCCACGGTGCAATCCAGTTCCACTAGCTTCACCCCTCTATGCTCCTAGAGGATGAGCTGGCCCAACTCCCAGCAGCCCATTTCCCTCATTTTGCATGGTTCCAACTGTTGATTCTTCAATCTGCAAATTCAGAAAACACCAGGGATGAGTGGTTAAAAGATTGGGAGATCCACGAGACTCGCACGTACTCCAGATTTTCCAAAGGGGAAGTTCCTCTATCTACAGCGGTAACACCACCCATAAAAGAGCATATTCGAACAGCCATGGCGGGAGTCATATACTCTGCATCCACATGTTAGCAGTGCTAAAATCCGGAAGATGTAGTAGGACATCGGGCTGCCAATGTGCATCAATAGCATCTTGTAATTCCATAACAGAGATAGCTCTATAGTCTACCAATACCCCGCAATACATTCAAAGTACTTTTCCCTTTCTCTAAGAATGGACATCAGACTCGGCTCATAAACATCTCGACCGAACCGTGGTTGAGAAAGGACACGAGTTCGATTCCTGCTTGAGGAGAAAACTAAGCTTCAGAATCATCCATAGTTAAGGCAAAAATTTTCAGAAAAGTGGAGAAGAATATGAGATACGGCCACAACCAGAAAATGACCAAAATAGATGAGATGAGATAAAGTAAAACTACGACGAAAAACAGAGGCGAAAGAAGGGGTTTCATAGACATGTTATAGCCGATCAAAAGCTCAAACCCTACACTGGGACTCGAAGTAGGATCATATGCTGAAGAAAAGAAGCAAACACCAGGTATTGGCTTGGAAACCACCGGAAATCTCTATCGAAAATGATTTTTCCAAACGATAGAGATTTCTGGTGGTTTCCAAGCCAG
Source organism: Vaccinium darrowii (assembly GCA_020921065.1). Lineage (NCBI taxonomy): Eukaryota > Viridiplantae > Streptophyta > Magnoliopsida > Ericales > Ericaceae > Vaccinium > Vaccinium darrowii. The sequence goes on along the minus strand of CM037152.1, from coordinate 42,680,149 downwards.
CAATTGTGGCAACAAATAAAGGAAAAGGATTGGGGGTGAAAATATCGAGATCGCCGTCAGAAATTGGAAGGGAATGATGATTTCCACCACGCCGGCATCTAGGGTTTCATGGGTGTTAGGTGACGGGTTTTCAGCCGATGTATACCTTTTTTTTCTTTTATTTAGCCAAATATCCCTTTTCCGAAACTATTTTTAAAAATATACCATGCCGCATGTGGAACATGCGGTATTCTTCCGAGAAAAGTCAACAGCGCCACGTATTCCATGCTGCATATCGGAAATGCAGCATCATACAGTAAACCACATACAAAATATGCGGTAGGGCTGTAAACGAGCCGAATCGAGCCGAGCTTTAGAATATTCAAGTTCGTTCATTAAATTTTTAAACGAACTCGAGCCGAACTCGAACTCAATGAAAATTTGACGAGCCGAGCTCGAGCCGAACTTGCCTAGGTTTGAGTCGAACTCGAACTTGTTCACGAGCCTTAATGAGGAAAAAATATTAGATATTTATGCTCTAATAAAAGTCTAGAACTTCAAAAAAAAATCTATTTTGTACATAAATAAGTTCATACATGTATAAAATTATAAAAACATATTAGTAAAATTTAAGTTTATAATACTTTTATTGGTTTATACAAGTACAAGTTATAAAATTTTCATTATGTATATGTAAAAGTTTATACATATCCAAGGTTATATAGAAAATTCTTATGAGATATACATATATTCAAAGTTCGCGAGCCTAATCGAGCCGAATATTGTCAAGTTCAAGTTCGGCTCGTTTATTAAACGAGCCTAAAATTGAGGTTCAGGTTCAGTTCGTTTAGTATCTGAATCGAACTCGAACGAGTCTTTACCGAATCGAGCCTCGAATAGTTCACGAACGGCTCAGTTCATTTACAGCCCTAGGTATAAATGACGATCGTGTGTTAGGTAGACGGAGTTGCCACGTCAGAGATAGAATTGGTTTGCCAGATGGAATGTCGCATGTGCCATATGCGGCATGGTATATTTTTAAAATTAGTTTGAAAAGAGGTATATTTGACTTAATAAAATGAGAAAATGGTATGTATCGGCGAAAAAAACTTTTTGGAGAGAGAGAGAGAGTCTCATGACTCTACTTGTTCAGTTAAGGAGAAAGATCTGTGTGTTGGGCGATTGATAGGTAGAGAATGCAAACGTGTACATTTGACATTTTAAAGGTTAGACTGTTGATTAGTGTGAACAATAATAATAAAAAAGACAAAAATTATAAATACTGCAATATATAGAGTAATTTACACCAACCTCTCCTATGGTTTCTGACAAACACAGTGCCCTTAATCTTTCAACTTATTACACCAGCCTCCCTTGAACGGGAATGATTTAGCTCAGCTAGATTCACTCAGTTAGTCTTCCATTAGGATTGGGGATTCACCGTTATTGACCTTAAAAATAATATTGTGTAGCTTCCATTTTTACTGTTAATTTATTACAGGAAACCAATTAACCCAACGTATTTAAATTGGTTGTGAAGTAAATTGTTTATTTTAAGGTCAGTAACTTGAAATCTACAAATTTAACAATGGAGTGGATCAAATTGTAGCTCCCATTTCGCCATTAAGTTTCCCCGGAGAATCCATACCAACGAACTAAGACTTTTTGAGACTAAATTGTTGTGAAGTAAATTGTTTTTTTTTTAAGGTCAATAACTTAGAATCTACAAATCTAACGTAAGACTAACGAAGTGGATCAAACTAAGTTGAGTTATTCCCGTACATGGGATGCCGATGCAAAAAACTAAAGGTCGAAATATATTTGTTAAAAACCTCAGGGGAGGCTGGTGTAAATTGCCCTAAGTATGTTTTATACTGCTTCCTCTGTCCAACAATGTTGGTTTCAAATTGGCCTTGTTCGTTTCTCAGTTTAGTTTTAGTTTTGATGACATCATCATTTCCCTCATTTCTCTCTATCTCTCTCCACTCATTACACCTTATGACATCATCAAAACTAAACTAAACTATTTAACCAAACACAGCCATTGGGATTTCAACTTTTTAAGTGATACGCATTAAAACCTCACCATCATAGTTAGAAGTCAAATCTTCCCACGGCCCCAACTAGGTTAGAGTATTCCTCCTCTTTTATTATTTGTTGGGATTATTCCTCCTTTTAATTGGACTATTAATTGGGATGAGCTTATATAGTTATTATTGACTTGTTTCCAGATTGATATAATTATGATAATTCTATTCTCGTACCCCTTGTGATAAAAAAAATAAAATCTAAAGCATTAAAAAGAAACTTTTTGAAGTGCACTTATAAATAAATTAGAGTACAAAAAAATACACAGTTTAAACAGAAGGGGTTGGCTTGGTGGTCAAGATTTAAGACTTAAGAGTTTGCTTCCTCCTAAGGTCTCGTGTTTGAAACTCTCTGGTGTTATTTACTTCTTTCGAGTTAGTTCATACTAATTACGCTCCCACTTTAATTCAGCTTCCCGTATGAACCACCAAGTTAAAACTGGAGGTGCATAAGTAGGGATGACAATGAGGCGGTTCGGTTCGGTTATTGCCATATCCGAACCCATTATCCGAAACTAGATAGATATCTAGAACTGAACTGAAACTGAATGGATAAGGGAAATTGAAACTATAACTAAACCAATCGGGGATCGGTTCGGTTTGGTTCGGGTACTCCCCGTTAAATTAGAAAACAAAATAAAACGGAATAATTATTAATGAAATTCAAATATGAAAATCAGTTAAACTGAAAATTCCACAAATTTGTCAATAAAAAGGGTATGCAGATATGCATCTAGATATTTTAAATGCAAAACTAATATACATGAAAGTGGAAATTCAATGCATTGAAGCCATACATAGGCTAAACTTCTACATATGAAGAGTAATTTTGTAATTACACATATCCGGTTCGGTTCGGTTCGGGAACGGTTTAGTTATCAACTTAAACCATAACCGAACTGAACCCGTTTGGTTATCTCACATCCCATACCATATCCGCACCCACGGGAAATATTTCGGTTATGGTTCTAAAAAAAAATCAGTTATGATTCGGGTACCTATAGGTTTGGTCGAGATTGCCATCTCTATGCATAAGCAACTCTGAATTTCTGTGCTGTCCACCCAAAAAAAAAGAAAATACATAAATTTTTTTCTTTTAATACTACAGTATAGTCACCCACCAATTCCTGCCGACAATTTAATGAGGTCCCAACTAACTCCAGCAATTGCGAAGGAAAACCACTCCTTGTACAGTGAGACCTTTTTCTTTCGACAGAAATAGTCGGGATTGTTTTGGCTATGGCCTACTTTGAGTAATAATCCGGATTATGATTTTTTGGTTTCATATTTATTCAAAAAAAAATTTGTATTTGTTATTTTCGCGTCAAGATTTTGTGGTTTCTGAATTTCTCTTGACGAGACGAATCTAACAAGTATAGATTTATGGTCAAACCAAATTTTTTTTTAATAATGCCGAAATACTTTGATTATTGGCCAATAATTCAAGTATTTTGGCTTCATTAAAAAAAATTTGAGTTTTGACCATAATTTTATACTTGTTAGATACGTCTCGTCGAGAGGAATTCAGAAACCACAAAATCTTGACGAGAACATAATAAATGCAAAAAAATTTGAATAAAGACGAAACCAAAAAACCATAATCCGGATTATTACCAAAGCACAACATGGGTCCTGCTGCTGACCTCCAATGGGTGGCATACCTTTTTCCTTTATCAACAAGGGTGCAGTTCAAAAAAAAAAAAGAAAAGGCTACTGTACTTTGTATGCATTTTCTCCATCACGTGTCAGTGTTACTGTCCGTTTGTTATTTTTTTTTGCCATTTCTTTCAAACTAGTAATTCACCATTTGCTATTGTTTTTGGATATTGATTTTCCCACCCCCATTTCTCCATCTGCACTCCTTTTTTTGTCTCCATTAGGCTGAAGTTACTAAATTACCCCTTTATTTTACAATTTCACTTTTTCTCTTATTTTTCAAATGACTGAATAACCCTCATGTTTCTTACCTGGGAAAATCCCAAATCCTTTTCAATTCCAGATTTGCAAACTGCCAACTCCACCACCGAAAAAAAAATTCATTCCCAGACTCCATTAAACTAACATAATCCAATAAAATTATAAATCCATAAAATGATCAATTAAGCTTTGTTGCCTCAAATATGTTTCAATTAAGCTCAGTCTTTAAGTTATTCATCGCATAACATAGAGCTCAATCAATTGAATTTTTGCATTAGCCCAGAATTCTAGCTAACATTATCTGGGGTCTATAATGTATGTCATTTTCCTTAACACAAAAATAAGAAGAAGTCATGCAATTTCAATGGTTCTGCAATTTCATTTGTTTTTCATACATTTCCACATACTTCAAAAATTTTCATCTGGCTTCATTTGTTCTACATATAGTCACTCAAAAATTCACAAGTTCCACATATATAGATTCTTCACGTTCTAACCGAGTCTTACAAAAAAGTGGAAGCATTTTTTGTCTAATTCGAGCTCCGCAAATAACAAAAAACATTGGCACCTCCACGATATTAAACTCCACCACACTTACAACTCTAACGAAGCACTGATCTCACATTGAAGGGGTATACCGGCCAACGTCATTTGTCTTATGCTTAATATCTCTTCTTGTGAAAAACGACGACAATAAGGATGTCTGGATATATTACTCAACGGTTGATGATTATGAAATGCATTTTTGAGCAACACTTTCCAACACTCACCAACTCTTTTTAACCCCACCATCTCGAAGGAACAACTTATTAGGCGAGTTGCTGATATCTTTTTTCTTTCATCCAATGGAACACTGGTGCCACGAAATTTCCCACCTCTATCACAACCAATAACAACTTTACGATCCCCTTTCGAACTTTTTATTACAGTGACATAGCCTTCCATTAATGCCGTGCTACGGACCCTATCAAGGAGCTCTTGCCGAGTTGAAAATTCCTCGTTTAACAATGATTTTAATCCAGTAGACTCAACCTTTTGCACTTTGGGCATTTGGTTTTCTATATTACCACCTGTTAAGTACCAATCCACAAAGTTTTTATTAAATAGTAGAGTACTAATCCTATCATGTAAAGAAGCCAGCCACCAACAAGTAAATTATCAATGTTAAAGATCGACTAAATTAATCCAGCTAATATCAATGTGTATTCAAAGAGGCAAAGCGTGACCATTATCTTGCTGCTAATTGTGTCTTATGTTTATTTTATCATTTTCTAGGTACAAGGGAGGGCAAGGATTGTAGTCTGGTTGTTCAAGGGCTTTCTAAGATTAGTAGTGATGATGTTCTAGTGCAACCTATTTTGTATGATACTTTGGACATCTCATCTTATTTTTCTTTTGTTTATGTTGTTAAGGTTTCTAGGTTAAGGGTCGAGGCAGCGCATGCCTTAGCTAAATGTTGTAATCGCTAACTTTTGTGGTTATATATATATATATATATATATATATATATATATATATATGTTTCTATTGCTAAAAAAAAAAAAAAAAAAAGGGAGGGCAAGCACTACCAAGGAAATTGATTTCCTAGGTGATGTTAACAATCAATTCCACGTGGGGTTTATCCCGTTTGTTTAGTGTTAGCTAATTCTAGAGACAATAGCCAATTAATAATAAGGTTCAGCAAGACGATAACACTCTGTTCATTGTTCCACGTTCCAAGGTCCAGGAAGTTAGAAACAAAAAAATCCTAGATTTAGAATCCCAAGCATAAATGAAAAAAAATTACCATAATCATTTGTAGAGTTGAATGACTTGTATAGCTCTAAAATTTCCTCAACGCTGTTTGTGGTTGTGAGATTGATTATATCATTCAACTCTGAGAAATCTTCACTTGTAAATTCCATTGTCTGCTGTAAGTTATCATTTCCACCGTCATCATCCATTGGTGATCTTGTAAATCGGAGAGTGTTTTGGAAAGAATTAACAATAAAAATGAGAGGAGATGAAGAAGGAAGGTTGGGAGAGATGCAAGCAGGTAGTCGCCAGATGCAAACGACAGGGCTGGTGGGACTCTCTCTCTCTCCCCCTCCTTTACAAAGAAAGATCTGGAATTGAGTTTTGGGATTTTCCCGGGCAAATACACATAGGGTTAGTCCAGTCATTTGAAAAATAAGAGGAAAAGTGAAATTATAAAATAAAGGGGTAATTTAGTAACTTCACCTTAATGGAGACAAAAAGGGAGGAAAATCAATCTCCTTGTTTTTCTTCCATTTTTTTTTTTTTTTTGGCCAAACTTTCGTCTCGGAAAGAAAAATCGAGAAGAAAAAAATCCTTATTGAAAGATGATAAATGCTAATGGTTGCAATATTGCACCTGTTACGGGCTTCAACAAGGACACTTGTTGGATCCCACGTCTTTGGTCAAAAATAAAAATTTCAGGGAAAAAGAGTGACGTGGCATGATTTGAGTGGATGCATACGAATCAAAAATTTCTAACTCCTTCGTACATAAGTTCCTCTCTTTTCTTTCTCATTGTCTCTCTCTCCTCCACAACGATCCCATTTCTTCTACTTGCTCATCACCCGTCACTCTCTCTCTCTCTCTCTCTCTCTCATGGAAGCAACAACCAAGCACCCTAAAAAACCGCCCTCCCTCCCATGGAAAACCCGGATCGCCCTCTCAGTCGTCACCACCGTCACGAACGCCGCCCAACGCCGCGACGGCACAATCAACCGCCCTTTACTCAAACTCGTAAGCTTCACCTCTCCCCCTAACCCGAAGCCAATCAACGGCGTCTATTCCTCCGACGTCACCGTCGATCCCTCTCGCAACCTCTGGTTCAGAATCTTCGGACCCACCACCGCAACCCAACCCCTCCCCGTTATGGTCTTCTTCCATGGTGGTGGTTTTGCTTTCCTGACGGCCGACGCCAAGGCCTACGACGCCGTTTGCCGCCGCTTCGCCCGTGAAATCTCGGCTGTCGTTGTTTCGGTTAATTACCGGTTGGCGCCTGAACATAGGTACCCGGCCCAGTACGACGATGGACAGCGCCGGCGGTAATATTGCTCACCATGTTGCCAAACGAGCATCAGAATCTGCGTTTACGCAATTGAAGGCACGTAAATTTAAACGTATTTGGATCGCGTTACATACTACTTTCTAATTGTTGGAAGAAATATAGTGGCAATCACAGATCCAAAGAACAAATTCTTCTTATAACATTATACATGAACAAAATGTAAACAAATTACATGAACCGGAAATAATAGAATCGAAACAGAGATACAAACAGTAGATTGGAAACTGCCGAGTCGTGTGTAACCACACTCTCCTTAACAAAGATTCGCCGCCTACCGTGAGTGTTGTAGGTTGAACCGACGTCTTCGTCCCAGGATACAACGGCTAGAACCACGAGCCGACGAAACACCACCGTCAACCGCCTTGGCGAACTAACTAGCGCCTGTCTCTCTTCCTGACTTAAATGAACTTAGTTGGAATGGATTGGATTGTTTTTGTGTGATTCAAAACACAATGAGGAGTGACCTATTTATAGGAGAAACTCCAAGTGTGAAAGAGGGAAAGTTAGGTAGCCCACAATGGTGACTTCTAGTGTGAAATGAGGGAAAATTAGGTAGCCTACATTGAAGCCACCCATGTGCACAATTCCATTCACATTGAAGCCACCCATGTGCACAAATTCATTCACATTGAATTGTCAAAATTCCAACAATCCCCCCCATGAATGAAATTGGCATGCATTCTAATGCAAACTATAATGCTGACCTAGAAAGAGAGACAACAGATAGGTCCTGCATAGGATAGGTAGCTTTTGGCCTTGAACCTTCCCTTGTGATAGCCTATCGAGTTTACTGACAGACCAGTGTGCAGTCCTGCTTTGAACTATTCCGTCGCTGGTGTAAACTTAGACAACAGACGTCACACAAGACTTCTCTTGACGTAGTTCAGTTCTCACTGTTGGGTTCATTTCGGCCTTGACACCCCCCTTCCTGGTTCTGCAAGTATTTTCTCGAGAATTTTGCTCGAATTCTCACAGAAGCGGCCCCACTTCATACTCACATAGGTGACCTTCTTATAAAGGGTATCCTGTTATACCCCGCTCGGCATCTCCGACGCATAAGAGTCATTAAAAGCAACGCTTAACCTTTTTTTTTTCACTTTACAGGTATCACTGTTCTACATCTTATACAGGAATGGGTAGGAGACGTCGTCTCCTCAGTGATCGTCCTCGAATACACGCAAAAAGTAGTCTCATTGAACCTAGATCTTGGGATCTCCAGTCAGCTAGGTTGGCTACCCTCACGGTAACTATGAGCGTATTGGCTTTAGCCCCATTCCTCTTGATGCTTTCTCAACTAGCTCTCGAGATAACCCTTTGGTTAGCGGATCCGCAATATTGTCCTTTGACCTCACATAGTCAATTGTGACAACCCCACTTGAGAGCAGTTGTTTAATGGTATTATGTCTTCGACGTATATGTCTAGACTTACCATTATAATTGGCACTCAAAACCCTACCAATCGCAGCTTGACTATCACAGTGGATACTAATAGCTGGCACTGGTTTTGACCATTTTGGAATTTCTTCCAGGAACTGACGTAGCCACTCAGCCTCTTCAGTTGCTTTATCTAAAGCAATGAATTCAGATTCCATTGTAGACCGTGCTATACACGTTTGTTTAGAAGACTTCCAAGCAACTGCTGCACCACCAAGCGTGAAGACATATCCACTTGTGGATTTTGAGTCCTTCATATCCGATATCCAATTCGCATCACAGTACCCTTCTAGTACTGCTGGATATCTGGTATAGTGCAACCCCAGATCACGAGTATACCTTAAATAATGTAGTACTCTGACTATCGCCTTCCAGTGATCATGTCCTGGATTACTCGTGTATCTGCTCAGTCTGCTTACTGAGTAGGCTATATCAGGCCTTGTACAACTCATCAAGTACATGAGGCTCCCAATTATCTGAGAATACTCTAATTGGGACACCCCTTCCCCCCCATTCTTGGATAAATGGAGACTAACGTCCACCGGGGTTCTTGCGATGCCTGTGTCAGACTGATTGAACTGTTCAAGAATTTTGTCAACATAGTGTGTCTGAGACAACGCAAGTCCATCAGATGTTCTGGTGATCTTGACACCTAGTATCACATCTGCAAGGCCCATATCCTTCATGTCAAACTTAGAGTTCAACATATCCTTGGTAGATTGAATGACCCTGTCATTACTACCAACAATGAGCATATCATCAACATAGAAACCCAGAATAACATATCCTTCATCAGTGTTCTTGACATAAACACATTTGTCACATTCGTTGATGCGGAAGCCATTAGACAACATTGCATAGTCAAACTTCTCATGCCATTGTTTTGGAGCTTGCTTTAGACCATACAGAGATCTAACAAGCTTACAGACTTTCCTCTCTTGACCTGGTGCGGAAAAACCCTCGGGTTGTTCCATATAGATTTCTTCTTCTAAATCGCCATTTAAGAAAGCTGTTTTTACATCCATCTGATGTATCTCAAGGTTTCGCAAAGCTGCGATAGCAATAATCATTCGAATGGAATTGATCCTTGAGACCGGCGAATAAGTATCAAAGTAATCTAGGCCTTCTTTTTGCCGATAGCCTTTAATGACAAGCCTAGCTTTGTACTTATCTATCGACCCATCTGCTTTCATCTTCCTCTTGAAGATCCACTTATAGCCCAGAGGCTTACAACCAGGTGGCAGATCCACCAGTTCCCACGTATGATTCTGTAGAATGGAGTCGATTTCACTTTTAATGGCCTTTTTCCACAGAGGACTTTCAGGACAGCTAACAGCTTCCTTGTAAGTCCGAGGCTCACTTTTTAACAAATAAGTTAGAAAATCTGGACCAAAGGACGTTGATGTCCTAGCACGCTTGCTACGTCTGGGTTCTACATCAACTTCCTTTTTTTGGTCTCCACTGCTATGGTTAGCAGGATGCAAAGTCCGTTTCACTGAACTGGACTCCCCAATGGATCTATACGGAAAAATGTGCTCGAAAAATGACACATTTATAGACTCCATGTAAGTGTTTTTGTGTATATCTTGTACTCCAGACTCATACACAAGGAACCGATATGCACTACTATTGTGTGCATAACTGATGAACACACAGTCAACGGTCTTCGGTCCTATCTTCTCATACTTAGGAGGAGGTATTGCTACTTTAGCAAGACATCCCCACACTCGCAAGTGCTTAAAGTTAGGCTTCTTACCTTTGAGCAACTCATAAGGTGTTTTGTCTAACTTTTTGCGGGGCACTAAATTCAAAAGATAGTTAGCGGTCAACACTGCTTCACCCCACATGTTCTGAGGCAACCCAGAACTAACCAACATAGCATTCATCATTTCTTTCAATGAACGATTCTTGCGCTCCGCAATTCCGTTCTGCTGAGGCGAGTAAGGTGCAGTGGTTTGGTAAATAATACCGTGTTTAGCATAGTAATTCCCAAACGGTGTTTCAAATTCACCACCTCGGTCACTTCTCACCACCTTAATCTTACTGCTAAGTTGGTTCTCCATCTCATTCTTAAAGAGAATGAATTTATCCAACGCTTCATCCTTGCTTTTTAGCAAGTATACATAGCAATATTTCGTGCTATCATCAATAAAAGTAATGAAATACTTGTTTGCATTAGGCGTTTGGACATATTTCAGATCACACACATTAGTGTGGATTAGCCCCAATGGTTCGGTACTTCTCTCAACCGATCGAAACGAAGTTCTAGTTAACTTTGCTTCGACACAAGTTTCACACTTGTGATTTGTATCAATATGAAAAGCTGGAATGTGGTCCAAGTTAACTAATCTACGCATAGATTCATAATTAACATGACCTAGTCTACCATGCCACAAAATGGAAGACTCAAGCACATAAGCAACTGGGGCAATTGTCTTATTAATAGTAGGGATAACAGTCATTACATTCATTTTGAACAGCCCATCGGCCATATAACCTTTCCCTACATATGATCCAGCTTTAGTCAAAATGACCCTATCTGATTCAAACACCATGCGAAAGCCGTGATTGCTCAGTAGAGAGCCAGATATCAGATTCTTGCGAATGTCTGGCACGAACAACACTTTGTTCAGGGTCAATGTCTTCCCCGAAGTCATCTTCAGGACCACTGTTCCTTCACCAGTAATATCTGAGGTCGCTGAATTCCCCATAAACAGCTTCTCCCCATTAACTGGCTCAAGTGACGTGAACATTTTCTTGTCACAGCAAATATGGCGAGTAGCCCCAGTGTCAATCCACCACTCCCGTGGATTTGAGCCCACCATGTTCACCTCAGATACCATAGCTGAGAAGTTCATGTCAGAACTACCTCCCGAGGCTTCTGTAATATGCGCTTGTGGACGAGGTGGCTTTTTGCATTCTGATACTTTATGGCCAAACTTGTCACAATTGAAGCATTTCCCTTGGAACTTCTCCTTGGGTTTCTTAGCGATACCGCCTTTTGGTCCCAGATGGACATTCTTGCCCTTCTGCTTATTAGACCGCTTGTCATGTTGGTTCTTTTTCACACCACTTGAGGAGGGACGACCATGCTCCACCATATTGGCCTTTGCCATTTCGTCCTCCTTGGCAGCCATCTCTCTAGCCCGGTTTCCTTCCGTGACATTGAGCTTGTAGAAGAGAGTTTCCAACGTCATCTCCTTGTTCTTGAACATGAGATAACTCTTGAACTCCTTCCAAGTTCCCGGAAGTTTGTGGATGATAGCAGCCACCAAAAATGGCTCAGGCAATAACATCCCTTCTGCTTTGATTTCATTGATCAACATCTGGAGCTCTTGGACCTGTTCAGTCACAGGCCTTTCATCTCTCATAGTATAATCAAGGAAGCGGCCCACCACGAATTTCTTAGGCCCAGCCCCCTCGATCTTGTACTTTTTGTCCAAGGATTTCCACAGTTCCTTGGCTGATTCTGCCTCATTGAACACAGAGTACAACGAGTCATCAAGAGCATTCAAGACATAGTTCTTGGCCAGATAATCAGCATTCTTCCACTGATCCAGAGCCTGTCGCTTCTGGTTGTCCTTCTCATTTTCAGCAACAACTGGGGCATCCTCAGATAAACACCCAGCGAGATGGAGAGTGGTCAGATAGAACATCATCTTCTGTTGCCACCTCTTGAAATCAACCCCTGGACCGAACTTCCCAGGCTTATCAACATGGGACATCGGTATCGAGGGGACTCCATGCAGAGGAGTAGCAGCACTTGAGCTTCCCACATTTGGAGTCTCATTGTTCTTTGCCATCGTACCTTGAGAAATGACAAACCACAAATTAGTGAAACTATTTTCACAATCATGACAATAAGCATAGATTAACAATCTAAACTTAGCAACCAAAAAAATGGTCTTGCACCCACAACGCACAAGCGTACCCCGGGGGTCCCAGGGGCTTGCCCCCTGGTGGGGGTTCTAGGGGGCCGTGCCCCCTAGCGGGGTTCCTAGGGGCAGCGCCCCTAGGCGGGAGTTTGAGGGCAGCGCCCTCGACGGGGTTCCGCCTCTACCAAGTATACCAATCCTTGTGCCAAGTGACTGGCCATGTACTAAGGCTGAGTAATTAACCTTCCACTGGTTATATTACTTGCAGGCAGAGCACACGCTTAGGCCGAACTAGCCCAACCACTGGTTGTTCTTAAACCCAACACAAGGACTGCTATCACAAAGCAGAGATCCAGAGGACTGTGGCTAAGCAACGTCACTGCTTAAGCAGAGTAGGTTGCTCCAAAAGCCAAACAATCCACTGATCAAGGCTAGTTGCGCACAACTGCCTAAAGCCGTGGCTTAATCAGTGAAGTTCAATCGCGCACGATTGACTTAGGCCGTAGCCTCTGATTGTTGTTTGTATTTATTTCCCACACGAGTAATCTAGTCAGATTACTCTATGATCTCAACGAGATACCACCAATTCTGTCTCTACTTCGATTCTGTTCTTGCAACTCAAAAGTCAGTACCAAACAAAATTGTTTTCTGGAACTCGATTGCCAATCGATAAGAAAATCTTTGTTAAGACTGTTGGAAGAAATATAGTGGCAATCACAGATCCAAAGAACAAATTCTTCTTATAACATTATACATGAACAAAATGTAAACAAATTACATGAACCGGAAATAATAGAATCGAAACAGAGATACAAACAGTAGATTGGAAACTGCCGAGTCGTGTGTAACCACACTCTCCTTAACAAAGATTCGCCGCCTACCGTGGGTGTTGTAGGTTGAACCGACGTCTTCGTCCCAGGATACAACGGCTAGAACCACGAGCCGACGAAACACCACCGTCGACCGCCTTGGCGAACTAACTAGCGTCTGTCTCTCTTCCTGACTTAAATGAACTTAGTTGGAATGGATTGGATTGTTTTTGTGTGATTCAAAACACAATGAGGAGTGACCTATTTATAGGAGAAACTCCAAGTGTGAAAGAGGGAAAGTTAGGTAGCCCACAATGGTGACTTCTAGTGTGAAATGAGGGAAAATTAGGTAGCCTACATTGAAGCCACACATGTGCACAATTCCATTCACATTGAAGCCACCCATGTGCACAAATTCATTCACATTGAATTGTCAAAATTCCAACACTAATTATGTTTGCTGAGATCGGATCATAGTTAAACTACAACAAGACTACTCATTTTCGTGGAATTCAAATAATCCGAGCATTACGTAGTTATGCACCGGAACTATTGAATAACATACAAAAGATACTACTCCCTCCGTCCCGATTTAAATGTCCCTCACGGGAGACCAGACTACTTTGACTTTAAAAAGTAAAATACTTTTGAAATTTTTTCTGCCCCATTCAAAGGATCTTAACGAGTACAATTTAAAAAATTTTGAAAAAAATATATTTAGAAATACATTTTTTTAAAGTCAAAATGATACGACATTACGTAGAGGACATTTAAAATGGGACGGAAAGAGTATATTAATAGACGTAGATGTTGACTAAGATTAGATGTTTAATTGTTGGAGAATAAGAAAGAAAAGCTGGCAATTGATTGCCGCACCTCTTGGGGTTATCATGCACAACAACTATAACAGAACCCATCTAGTATTCAATTATTGGGGTACGGGGAAAGCACACACCATTGGGATTTTTTTTTTCTCATTCATTCTAGTGGCTTCATTACGATCACAAGAATTTATATAGGTACTAAGTTGGGCTTGGGCCTACACTAGAAATTTTTATTTTTGGACCAATCACAAAACATATTGGCTGTGTTCGTTTCCCAATTTTAGTTTATTTTTAGTTTTGATGATATCATCGTTACCCTCATTTCTCTCTCTATCTCTCTTCACTCATTACACCTTTTTACATCATCAAAATTAAACTAAACTACCAATCGAAATAACCCAATTACAAGCTACAATTTTTAAAGCCCACTTACAAACATTATAATTTAGCCCAAACACAAAATACAACAAGACATTGATTTTAACAATAGGGATCCATTTGCGGTTCTAGACAAAATCGTGTAGGAGTTGTTTAAAATTGTGTTCTTTAGCATTGATACGTTGGTGTAATAGGTAGTTTAATCCCACATCAAAACTACGTTAACAATTCACATTATGCGATAAACTTTTGAAATTTACATTTTCATTTATATTATACTTCACACACGTTAATCATTCATATGGTTACCAATGATCAAGTTAATTTTTAGTGGGTTTGTATTTTGGTCGAGATACATGATAGATCAATTTGAATTATCAAGATCAATTTGAATTATCATTGTTGGCCCAGAATAAGCCCAGAAAACTTCCAACAGAAAGTACCAAATTTCAAGCTTGGGAACGGTCCCAAATCTTTAGATGATTTTGTGTTGAGTTATATGGAAAAAACATATCTCCACATTTTTTTCTTCTTAAAACTGACAACCTAATACGGTGAGTGTTTTTTATTAGTAGAAAAGATAAACAAGAAAACGAAACAATCATAAGGGCTTGTTTGGCTGTTGGAAAAAAATTAGGAAAAAGAAAAAGAATTAAAAGTTTTTCTATTCTTGTTTTCCATGGGATTTTTTTAAGGCTTGGTTTGGCTTATAAATTAGTTGGCTTAATTTTTTTTGTCTTTTTATTCCATTTTTTTTTATCACATTTTATAGTTTTGCGTCAAATTTTTATGGATTACTAGTTCGTCCTGACAAGAGGAATCGAAAAAGTAGAAGTTATGATCAAAACTTTTTTTTTTAATAAAAACAAAAACAAGCGAAAAAGTGACTCATATTTATCTTTATTCAATTTATTTTTTCGGTTGACGAACTAATAATTCATAAAATATTATGCAAATTCTTTTTTTGAAGAATTAAAAACAAAAAATATAAGCCAACCGGCGTTGTAGACACCCCAATTTGAACCCGTGAAAATCCTTAGCATTCCCGATGATGAGGAGATACTGAAGACATCACGATAAGGCTTGAACTAGATCCCGAAAGATTCACGACCCCTCGAATCCTCCCAAAAATTCACTTAAAAGACCAAAATAACCTCCAAAACCTTCAAGGAAATAAAAAACCCTTAGAAACACTTGAGCATTCAACTTACTACTTGAGCACTCAAATAGCAACCTGACTCAAGTTATCACTTGAACACTCACGTAGCAACCTGAGTACTCAAGTAGCTACTTGAGCACTCAAGTAACCTGGGCGGGAAAATTTCTAGTAGCACTTTAAAACTTGAGTAATCATTCCACTTTGATCCTCCGGCAATTTAGCCTCTCACACACTCAACCTCACATGCCTATTTCATCTATCACACCTAAATCACATCTAATATCCCTACCCAAGTTGCAAACCCATTTTAAACCCCAAATTCTTTCTATAAAAGGAACCCATTCCTTCATTTCTCTCCTTCTGATAATTCTCACTCTCTCTCTACAATCAGATCACTTCATCACTCATCCAACCCAGAAAACCTTGGTAATCTTGTTCATTACACTTCAAAACCCATCTTCTATCACAAAATCCACCAAATACCTTCAAACCTTGCACCTTCCAACCATGGATTAGTTCATTTATCTCATTTCCAGTACTTTTCCATCACCAAAACCCATATATAAAGTCATCCACTTCATTGATCATCAAAAATCCACCTTAAACTCTAGGTTTCTCTCTTTAAAATCCAGAAAGCTAGCTCAAACTATACAAAACAGTCAAGCTTTCACTCATCCAGCCCAAAAACAGCCCCAAATCAACCCACAAGTCCTATTTAGTGCTTGGTCAAGTCAAGGTTCTTTGTTTCAAGTTTCTAAAAGATAGAAATACCTTAAAATCGCGATATTTTTTCACTCATGAGGGAGCCAATGGGTTCATGCAGGTTCCTCATACCTGTTGTGAGCTTATTTTGGCCTTGAAGAAATAAGAAAATGATTTTAAAACTCGAAGTCGTTCACTGGCTTGAGTACTCAAGTAATGAACTTGAGTACTCAAGTTGGTAATCTGAGTACTCAAGTTGGTAACCTGAGCACTCAAGTGTTGTTTGATACACCACTCTATTTTCATACTTCTATTGTTTGGATCATATTTCTCTACTCTCTTGTCAGTTTTTTTAAACAGATCATGATCATTCATGAACAAATAATGAACTTTTGAAGCCAAAATGTGTGAAAAAGTGATGTTTTTGCCTTGAAGTCTATTGATTTCCTTTCAAAACATGTTAAAAGAGATGAAGAGGCTTCTTTGAAGCTTAAACACACGTGCATGGATGCTCAAGATCAAAATCATGTCAAAACAAGCAATCTGATTTGAGTGCTTGACTGTACTGCTTAAGTACTTAAGTAGTTACTTGAGTACTCAAGTAGCCAACTTGAGCAGTGGCGTAGCCAGGTTTTGATGTGAGTGAGGGCACCATGGCATAATATTTTAAAACACTTATAAACATAAGCAGAAAAAAAACTAAATATTTGTTGGTGTCTTTATTTACAATTGACCTCGAAAAGTTTTAAGTTTTCATCTGGTAATTGTTTCATTACTAATCCTATAAAAACATATTACTTTGTGTATATTGTCAGCGCTAGCTTAAAGATTCTACCTTAAGTTCATTTTTTTGAAGAAATTATAGAATTATGATAACTAGCTTAACTATTAGACAAAAAATTGAAAAAAATCTTATGACAAAAAATTAAATTAATTATAGTAATGATCCTTAAGATTTTTTTCAATTTTTTATTTTAAAATTAGTAAAACAGTGATAAATAAATTTACTCATTTTCTCGTCCCATTTGGAAATAGAAGGCAAAAGAAAAGCATAATAGTAGAAGGAAAGGAAAAAAAAAGTGATAACAGTCATTGCCAAGACTCGAACCTGGCCATTCAAGGAGGAAGGCAGTCGCTTGGCCAACTAGACCAAGCATATCTATTGTCAGAAAGCACATAATTTTATTATATATAGTAAACTTTTAAAAGGGCTGCAAAAAAAAAAAAAAAAAAAAAAAGCCTGGGGGTAAAAATCCAGTGTGGGCACGTGCCCACCCTGGTCCTGCACTGGCTCCGCCAATGAACTTGAGTGCTCAGTTCTTTTCAACCTTAATCTATTTTTCTAATGTTTAATCTGTTTAATCTTGTTCCTAGCTACTTATACCATTTATTTATGTCCATGGGGATCTATTGACATTCTGATTAACTCATGTTTTAGGCTAAAATGCATTTTGTGGCTTGTTTTAACTTTCAAATAAAGATTTTAAAGTTCTTTGATCCTCTTAAAAGAAGTTTTTAGATTTGAAGGCATGATAAAAAGGGATAAAATGAAGTATTTTTGGAAAGGTAAACAAGAACAAAAGCAAAAAGGGCGATGACATGAAAACTTGAGATTCAAACTTGAGTACTCAAATACCTGACTTGAGCACTCATGTAGTTACTTGAGTACTCAAGTCCTTTACTTGAGTGCTCAAGTCCAGACAGTGAATAGATCCCCTTTCATGTAAATAACTTTCTTTTAACTATGCTTATCCAACATGATTTTAATAAAGTTCATAATCATTTTATCATACTTTAGTTTAGTTTTTGTAGAAGATCATTGCATGAATCCGATTAACGGTTACGCATCTCATGTGGTATTTTATGTTCATTTTAGGATTAACAATTTCATGTTTTGCATAATCCATGCATCCCATGCCATCTAATGTATCTCATGCATCATAAATTTATCACTTTGTGCACGTCGCACAAGCATCCACCTTTTTATGTGCATATTTATTTATGATCTCATTTACCTGTTTCCCGTTCCCCATCCCCAATTTACATGCTCAAAGTTGAATAATAAACATTTTCTAAATCCCACAAATGCTAAGTAAAGACCGACTCTTGGGTCGGGCGAGAGGGGTGCCATAAAACCCTTCTTTTCTCATAACCAAGCTCCCAAACCCAAGATATTGTGGTGAAGACGTACTGGTTTTAATCCTTATCCAAAATAAGGCACGAGTCATTCGAGTTTGGTTCCTCGGGGGCAATTCGTTAAAACCAGGGTGGCGACTCCGAATCAAATTCCTCAGAGGGGTGTCCGCAGGCTTATTAAGAAAAACCTAAATCTTCTACTATATCTTCATTGTAATGATTAATTGTACTATTTTATGACGTAAATGAAGGTGATCGGACTGGTGGCAATACAACCATTCTTCGGTGGAGAAGAGAGAACAGACTCAGAAAAGAGGCTTTCACTACTAGTATTAATGGACCGATCAGACTGGCTATGGAAGGCTTTCTTGCCACCAACCGAGGCGGCCGAGGCCGGGAGGGATCACGCGGCAATAAATGTGAGCGGGCCAAGAGCAGACGACATATCGGCGTTGGATAGGTTTCCAGCCACGTTGGTGTTCATTGGAGGATTGGACGGCTTGCAAGACTCGCAACGGAGGTACTACGATTGGCTTAAGAGCTCTGGCAAAGAAACGTATCTTGTTGAGTACTCGAACATGCCTCACGCATTCTATGTATTTCCGGAAGTTAGTGAATCGGGAGAGTTGATTTCTCAGGTGATGGAGTTTGTTCATAAGCAATGCCAGGTCGCTAGAAGAGATGGAGGAGATAGTGTTGGAAGTACTAATTGAAGCAACTGTTTAGTTCTTTTGGACGTGTTTGGTACGTGTTGCCAGAGACTTTTTTTTTCCCAACCAGATATTACTTGAGATTTATAATTTATATATTGATGATGGACTTTGTTCAATTTTATTAGTTTTGCGTTCTCTTTTGAATTATCTTTAAGTCTATGAGAAAAAACTGAAACTAAATTTTTTGAATTAACCTTGGGCCAAACCATGACTTATATAAATTGATAGCTCACCTCTCTACTTATTCTCAAATAATAATGGGCTAAACCATGACTCAACAGATGAGCTTGAATTAACCTTGGGCCTCTTGGGCCAAACAATGACTCAATAGCGGTAACACCGCCAATAAAAGAGCCCATTCGAACAGCCATGGCAGGAGTCATATACTCCAGGGGAGCCCCCTTAATCTGCAACCACATGTTAACGGTGCTAAAATCCAGAAGATATAGTGGGACATTGGGCTGCCATGGATGCAAAAGGAGCAAAGCTTCGTTGATGTTCCATCGACCTGCATGGATGAGATGATCTTTATAAGCAACAGTTTCTGGCCTGAGAATATAAAACTTCCCAATCTTCTTAAGCACTGTGATCCTGCCCTCCAAATGCCAATTTGCATCAACAACATCTTGTAATTCTAGAACAGAGATAGCTCTATAGTTCACCAAATACCCCGCAATACATTCAAAAAGTACTTTTCCCTTTCTCTAAGAATGGACATTAGACTTGGCTCGTAAACCTCTGGACCAAACAGTGGTTGAGAAAGGACACGAGTTCAATTCCTTGCTTAAGGAGAAAATTGAGCTTCAGAATCATCCATAGTTGAGGCAAATCTTTTGTGGATAATATATAGAGTAATTCACACCAACCTCTTCTGTGGTTTCTAACAAACACAGTGTGCCCCTAATCTTTAAACTTATTACACCAGCCTCCCTTGAATGGGAATGATTTAGTTAACTCGGTAAGTCTTCCATTAGGATTGTGGATTCACCGTTACTGACCTTAAAAATGTTTGTGTACCTTCCATTTTGCTGTTAATTTTTTACAGGAAACCAACCCAACGTATTTAAATTTGTTGTGAAGTAAATTGTTTT
Organism: Vaccinium darrowii; assembly: GCA_020921065.1. NCBI lineage: Eukaryota > Viridiplantae > Streptophyta > Magnoliopsida > Ericales > Ericaceae > Vaccinium > Vaccinium darrowii. The sequence goes on along the minus strand of CM037152.1, from coordinate 42,659,966 downwards.
CTTTAAAATCTGTAACTTGAAATCTACAAATTTAACAGAAGACCAACGGAGTCGATCAAATTGTAGCTCCCATTTCGCCAGTAAGTTTCCCCGGAGAATCCATACCAACGAATTAAAACTTTTTGAGACTAAATTGTTGTGAAGTAAATTTTTTTTTATTTTAAAGGTTAGTGACTTAGAATCTAAAAATCTAATGTAAGACTAACGAAGTGGATCAAACTGAGTTGAGTGATTCCCATTCATGGGATGCCTGTCCAAAAAATTAAAGGTTGAAATATATTTGTTAAAAAACTCAGGGGAGGCTGGTGTAAATTATCCTAATATATTTTATATTACTTCCTCTGTCCCACAACATTGGTTCCTTTCGGATTTCAACTTTTTAAGCGATAAGCATTAAAACCTCACAATCATAGTTCAGTTGACCAGAACTCTTGCATCTCAGTAGAAGGTTAGGAGTCAAATCTCCCCATAGCCCCAACGAGGTCAGGGAATTACTCCTTTTTTTTATTATTTGTTTGAATTATTCCTCCTTCTAATTGGACTATTAAATGGGATGAGCTTACATAGTTATTATTGACTTGTTTCCAGATTGATATAATTCTGATAATTCTATTCTCGTACCCTGTGTGATAAAAAATCTAAAGCATTAAAAAGAAACTTTTTGACGTGCAATTGTATAAAAATTAGGGTACAAAAAAATACACATAGAATTTAATCTAGAGTGGTTGGCCTAGTGGTCAAGACCTGGTTGCCTAGTGGTCAAGACCTGAGATTTAAAAGTTTGCTTCCTTCTAAGTTATCATGTTCGAAACCTCCCAAGTATTATTTACTATTTTGGGTTCACTTCATACTAAATTAGGCTCCCCTTTTAAGGGAATCTTTAGTGCACTACATGAAAGAGTATTCTAAAGTGCCCTAACTAGTTACCTAAAACAAATTCAAAAAATGATCTCTAGAGCACAAAAATTGACACCCTAAAATTGTAGGTGTCACCCCTCACTCTCCAAAGTGTCCTAAGGCTAAGTTTTTCGTTCAACCATGATTTTAGCAAATAAGTTCAGCAAGTATTAAAATCATGGTATTTCAAATCAAAAAATTAAGTGTTCCCTTGTATTATTTTTTGAATTTTTCACACTGGATTAAAGTACATGAGGAGTATTTTAATTTGGTGCCAAAAAAATAGAAAAATGATACACGGAATCACTTCATTTTTTTTATTTCAAAACCATAATTTTAGGACTTGTTGAACTCATTTGCTAAAATCATGATTGATTTTAGCAACTGGGATGCTAAAATCTTTTGGAAAAGTATGCCTAAATCACTACCTAAATTTAGGGAGAGAGAGAGAGAGAGAGAGAGAAGGGGGAAGGAGGAGAGAGAAAAACTTTTTGAGGAGAGAGAGAGGACAGAGGAGAGAGGAGAGAGGAGAGAGAAAAGAAAGACTAAAAGGTAATGATTACTATATGTATAGGTAGCTTATTGAAGTGCATTCTTTAGTAGCTAGCTAACTAAGTTCTTAGCACATAAAATAGAATCTCACGTGTATTTAGATGTACACTTTAATAAATATTTTTTAAGTAATGCACTAGAGATGGTCTAATTAAGCTTCCTGCTAATAGTGAGAAATGCACCACCAGGATGTCCCCACCCAAAAAAATAAAAAAACATAATTTTTTTCTTTTAATAGTACAGACATAGGTCACCCACCCAATTACTACCGAGAGAGTCCCAACCAACTCCAGTAAATGCCGAAAAATCCCAACCACTCCCTGTCCACTGATACCTTTTTCTTTCAACAGAAACTTTTAGTAGTATTTGGCTAAATAAATAAAAAAACAAAGAAAAAAGTGGTTTTCTTTTTCGTGTCTTTATTAAAAAATTTACATTATTAATTTGTGTCATTTTTTTTTTGTAATTTATTGGCTCATCTTGACAAGTTTTTTGTTTGAAAATTAATGATAAGTTGTCACGATCATAATTTTAATTATCCCTGGTTATCTTTTCCATGAAAGAGATGCCTATAGAAAATATTTGAAAAGGACAATCTCCATAACACTTTCATATAAAAATAAAATTTTCAATAAAAAAGAGTGACGTGGCATGATTTGAGTGGATTTATAGGAATCGAAAATTTCTAACTTCTTCGTACATAAGTTCCTCTCTTTTCTGTCTCCTTATCTCTCTCTCCTCCACTGCCATCCCTTTCTTGTACTTGCTCATCACCCGTCACTCTCTCTCTCTCTCTCTCTCTCTCTCATGGAAGCAACAACAAAGCACCCTCAAAAACCACCCTCCCTCCCATGGAAAACCCGGATCGCCCTCTCAGTCCTCACCACCGTCACCGACGCCGCCCGACGCCGCGACGGGACAATCAACCGCCGTTTCCTCAAACTCATAAACTTCACCTCTCCCCCTAACCCGAACCCAATCAACGGCGTCAATTCCTCCGACGTCGTGGTAGATCCCTCTCGCAACCTCTGGTTCAGAATCTTCGTACCCACCGCCACCACCGCAACCCAACCCCTCCCCGTTATCGTCTTCTTCCACGGCGGTGGGTTTGCTTACCTGGCGCCCGATGCCAAGGCGTACGACGCCGTTTGCCGCCGCTTCGCCCGTAAAATCTCGTCTGTCGTTGTGTCGGTTAATTACCGGTTGGCGCCTGAATACAGGTACCCGGCCCAGTACGACGACGGATTCGACGTGCTTAAGTTTCTGGACGAGAGGAAATCGCAAGTGCTGCCGGAGAATGCGGATCTGTCTTGTTGCTTTCTCGCCGGTGACAGCGCTGGCGCTAATCTTGCTCACCATGTTGCCAAACGAGCATCAGAATCTGCTTTTACGCAATTGAAGGCACGTAATTTGTTTCATAGTTTATTATTCCTCCATAGCATAGATCCGTTGTGTTCCGGGACACTCTAACACCACTTATTCTCGTGAGATCTACATGAAAGTGTGATGCTAAAATGGTCAAGTGCACCACGTAATTGTGCTCTGCGACTAATGAGTAATTACTCCATCTTAAAAAAAAAAGTGGAAAATGCTACAATACAAACCTTTTATTTGGGTGTGTATTATACACACTCCTATAAAAGTAACGATTTTTTTTTAATAAAAGTTACGAGATACACTAAAATGTTATGAATCAAAGAAAATGTTATGAATCATATTGCTAAAAAATTACGAAAAACTAAAAAAATGTTACGATTGCTAATGAAGTGACACAATCTAGAGCATACAATAAGTGCATATGGTACACACTTTTAATGAGTGTGTATTGTAGCCATTTCCAAAAAAATGTATAGGCATTTAACATACAAAATACTTAGGGATAGATTTACGGGACAAGACAAAATCGTATCTGCAGTTATATAAAATTGTGTTCTTAGCATTGCTATGTTAATGTAATAGGTAGTTTAATAGGACATCACAATTATGTTAACAATTCACATTCAGCGATAAACGTTTGAGATTTACATTTTCATTCATATTACACTTTACACTTGTAAATCGTTGATATAATTATCGATATTGAAGTTAATTTTTAGCGGGATTGTATTTTTGGTCGAGTACATGATAGATCAGTTTGAATTATCATTGTTGGCCCCCAGAAAAATGTCAACATAATGTATCAAATTTGAAGATATTTGGAAACCTTTGTTTTTTAATTAGAGAAAAGGTATACAAGGAAACGAAACAATTATAAGGGCTTGTTTGGCGGTTGGAAAAAGGTTTGAAAGAGAAGAAAAAATTATAATTTTTTTGTTTTCTTGTTTAGCTGAAGAAGAAAGCGACAAAAAAATAGTATAAAATATTGAACACCGTAAACTTTCTTTTTCACTTTTCTTCCACTTTCTGGCTTACCAATTTTCTCTTCCCTTTGGTTCATTTCCGTAGGGTTTTTTTAGGCTAGGTTTGGCTTAAACAAGTTTGGTTGGCTAATTTTTTTTGTCTTTTTATTCATTTTTTTTTTCACATTTTGTAGTTTCGTATCAAATTTTTATGAACTATTGATTCGTTCCGAAAAGGGGTCGGGATTTGAAAAAGTAAAAAATTAAGATACATTTTTTTTAATAAACCAAAAACAAGGCAAAAAGTTACTCTTTTATTTTTGGTATTTATTCATTAAATATTGAGTGTTGATTTTACTTTTTACTTTTCTGTTCACAAACCAAAAATTTACAAAAATTTGACGCGAAACTCGTAAATGTGGAAAAAATTCAAATGAAGAAGAAAAAAAAAAGAAGCCAAATGTAAATCTTCTACCATACCCCTTCATTGCATTGATTAATTGTCCTATTTGTGACGGTAATGAAGGTGATCGGACTGGTAGCAATACAACCATTCTTCGGAGGAGAAGAAAGAACGGACTCAGAGAAGAGGCTATCACTGGTAGTGTCAATGGACCGGACAGACTGGCTATGGAAGGCCTTCTTGCCACCAACCGAGGCAGCCGAGTTCGGAAGGGATCACCCGGCGATAAATGTGAGCGGGCCAAGAGCGGCCGACATATCGGCACTGTATGGGTTTCCAGCCACGTTAGTGTTTGTCGGAGGATTGGACGCCTTACAGGACTGGCAACGGAGGTACTACGAATGGCTTAAGAGCTCTGGCAAAGAAGCGTATCTCATGGAGTACCCAAATATGTTTCACGCATTCTATATTTTTCCGGAAGTTCCTGAATCGGGAGAGTTGATTACTCAGGTGAAGGAGTTTGTTCATAAGCAATGCCAAGTCGCTGGAAGAGATGGCAGAGACAGTGTTGGAAATACTAAGTTATAGTTCTTTTGGATGCCTTCGGTCAAAGGGAAAAAGGAGGAGATCAATTAAAGGCCATTGTATGAACAATCGAGCCATACCTTGTTGAAATTAGTGACTCTCGCGATTGTTGCGGCTTGAGGAAAGGGAAATTCCAGTATGATCCCCATGGATGGATCTTTGCTAGTCTTTTTCGAAGTATTACAGGAGTTGCTCGATCTTGGCCGAGGAGTTGCTGCTCAATCTCGCCCTTCTCCTTGTTCGATGTCAAGTCTGAGATGTTATTATATCTTTTATGATGATTAGTTAAGTTTCACTAGTTTTTATGGATGGAGTTATCGATCTTCTACTTTTTTTTTATGGTGATTAATGAGATTTCACTACTTCAAAAGTTTGATATAATATTATGCATTTTATGATGATTAGTGAGGTTTCACTACTATGAAATTTGATCTTTTATCAAACATTTAGAATGATTAGTGAGCTTTCACTAGTTTCAGGAGTTGGTAATTGACTAATTGGTCGATTTTTTGAATTTTCTATACGATTTTATAACTTTTAAATATTAGTGAAGTCTCACTAATTTTTTGGGTCGCTGGAAGTGATCTGCCTTCGAGGTTGGCAGGAGTTGGGGTGGTGGTCAGCGGGAGGAAGGAGTTAATTTTTTTGAAATTTTTGTACGAAATTAGAAGTTTTAAAAATTAGTGAAATGTCACTAATTTATTGGGTCGTTGGAAGTGGTCAGCTGGAGGTGGAGGTGCAGTGGTGGTCGGCCAAGAGGCAGGAGTTGATTTTTTTTTTTTAATTCTCTGTACAAAATTAGAACTTTTAAAAATTAGTGAATTGTCACCAATTTTTTGGGTCACCAGAAGTGGTCGGTCGGAGGTGGGGTGTTGGTCGGCCAAGAGACAAGAGTTGATTTTTTTTGAATTTTCTGTACGAAATTAGAATTTTTAAAAAATTAGTGACATTCCACTAATTTTTTTGTCTTTATGTTCGATTGCAAAAGTTCTTTGTCCTTCTTTTTAAAAATTTCAAATGTTTTGAATTTTTGGCTTTTATTAAGAATAAACTAAAAGATTTAAAAATAATCTATGTTTCTTTGAATGTCATTCCCTTAACCCTACCATAACTAGTTGAAACTAAGAACATCTCTAGTGAACTCATAAAATGACTCTCTCATTGAGTGTTCCTAGACGACATGGACAAAGTTAGTTAATCTCTTCATTTTAGTGCTCTAATGGATTCTCTATAGCGGCAGACTCTTAAGTTTGGCTCCTAGTTGGTTTGATATGTCTAGCTAGTAAGGGCATCCACAGTGGGCTCTCAAAACTCAAAATGGCTCCTAAGTGATACTCCTAACATTTACCTAGTCATGTGCTCAAGTATTGCCTTCAATTGGCTCCCCATACAAACTCCTAAGGGTGGCTCCTAAGCTTGGCTCTTAGCACAATAGTTAAATTTAGGTAGCTTTCTAGCTAACTCTAAGTGGGGCCAAAGTCTTTAAATTTTTTTTTAATATGAAATCTTTGAAAATGTTGCTCCTAATTTTTTCTTTTTTCACAAAATAGAGAATCCTATTGCTAGCCCATTGAATGCACGCATCCTCTCTAAATTTAACAAGCTCTAGTAGTGAAAAGTGGACCCCAATTACGCTTATGTGTACACCTTAGGATACAACTTAGGAACAATTTTTAGGGAGTCCACTGTGGATGCCCTAAGGCTAGTAAGGAAGCTGAGAGGGAAGAGAAAGAGAAACAGAGATGGAGAGAGAGAGAGAGAGAGAGAGAGAGAGAGAGAGAGAGAGAGAGAGGAGAATGGGGGATTCTATTACATTTAATTGTATATAAATAAACTATAGTATACACTTTAAGAGCCAATTTTAGAGAATACATTGGAGTCCCTTCTCACCTACAAATTAGCAATTTATGACACAAAATTAGATCCTATTTTTGCTTTTGGGTCTACTTTAAGAGTCAACTTTAGGGAGTGCATTGAGATGTCTTAAGCACACAAAATAGAGGTTAATGTTGGATGTTTGACAGTTAGAGCCGCGCCAGATTGCATTGGAGATGCCTTAAGCATGCAAAATAGAGATTAATGTTGGACTGGCGGCTCAAATGTATAAGAACGTACGGTCAGTTGACCACCTTAAAAAAACAAAAAATCAAAATACATGCAGTAATTTCAGTTATGGCCCTTTTTACCACCAATTTTTTTTTTGAATCTTTCTTCGATAAGGACATAGTATAGGTGCCAATCATAGAAATAGGACATAAGCTAATTCTTTAATGACAAAAGGACAAATCACCTACACATTCCAAAAATGCCTCCGCTAGCCCATAAAAGTGCCTAAAACCCCCACACTCTATGAAAGTGCTTAAAACCCCCAATTCTAATGAAAACGCCTAAATCTAAAGTGCATAAAACCCTACGAAAGTGCATAAAACCCTCGGGTACTATATAAAAGTGCCTAAACCACTAAAACCCTATAATTGGAGAGTGCACTCTAAGTGCCTAAACCCAAAATGCTTAACCCACTATACCCTACCCCAAAGAGCATAAACCCCCTAAAATTGAACCCCAAAATTGAAGAGAAAGAATTAATTTTGTCCCACCCAAGCATGAGAGAGAGGGAGGGAGAAAGTAACGTGTTGGTCGGACAAAAAAAAAAAAAAAAGAACGTGTGGGTCAGCAGTGACCTGTCACTTTCAAGAAAAACAATAACTATTGGAAAAGTGACGGGCTCTACCCGTGTACCGGCTTTCTTTTTGTAGTAATTTTTTTTATTTATCATTAAGGGTATTTTTGTCTAGTATTGTCCTTGAACCCTCAAAAATTTTACATCAATGTATTGGAGACCTTAAAATAAATTAGACTGGACTAAACACCATTTAAAACCCCAAACTTGACCTTTAGGCCAATATTCCGTTTTTTTTTTTTTTAAACTTGTGAAAACCCAGCGTTAAAAAAGTGTTGAACACCCATCCCAGCAAACTAGCCCAAAAGGCAATATAATTAGGATAGCCCCGTTACCCTAGTTACAATCCGTATCTAAATAAAGGGAATGGCTACAATACATATGCATTAAATATGCGTACCATATGCATTTATTATGTGGTCCATTTTGTGCCACATTATGGCAATTCGTATCATTTTTTAGTGTCTCATAACTTTATTGTTAAAAACTCGTAACTTTTTAACTATGATTCGTAACATTTTAGTGCGTTTCATGACTTCTATAAAAAAAAAAAAAAATCGTAACTTTTTATTCATAAATGATAATCGAATCCTAACATTTTTACCCACTTTTAAGGATGTGTGATCAACCCCTTTTCAAAAAAAATAAAATAAAATAAAATAAAATAAAATAATTAAAAATATATATATATTATCCAATCTGGGATCCCAGATTGGAGGTTTTTTTGATGTTTTGAAGGTTTTAAAATATGTTTTTGCCTAAATCTGAGTCAACGAAGTCAAAGTCTTTTTTTAATCCGGTTAGGCCTCGTTTGATTCGGGTGTTAGGTACTTGAGATTGGACTATTTGTACCTAATCCCACATAGTCTCTCGTTTGGTTCCTGGCAAAATTGCATGGGATTAACAATCCAAGGACAGTTTTAGTCCAATACGTATGAGACTGTGTAATACCTCCATCACCAAGTCCGGGATAAAAGACACAGAAGGATCTCCATCAACAATTACAAAATTGCCATTCTTCTTCTTCCTCCTCTCTCTCTCTCTCTCTCTCTCTCTCTCTCTCTCCATCGCCAAGTCCAAGCAGCTCCATCGCCAGGTCCAAGCATCGCCAAACGACTCCTTTGGCCACGGATCTTTTTGTCTCTAGACTTGAAATCGAAGGGCAAGTGTTCGATCTTTCTTGGTGTGAAATCGTTTCCGGGTGTGAAATCGATCATGGGTGTGAAATCGATCTGGGTAGACTTGATGCTTTGGGCAAGTGTTCGATCTTTCTTGGGTTTTCGGATTCGATCAGCTTGTGGCTAACTGGGACTTCAATCAACTTGAAGGTTTTCTGGGTAGACTTGATGCTTTGGGCTACTCCTATTACTTTGATCAACTTGAAGGTTTTCTGGGTAGACTTCGATCAACTTGGTAGGTTTTCTGGGTAGACGTGAAATCCTCTGTGTCGATCTTGATTTCTCTGTTGCTACTCCTATTACTTCACTGGTTTGAGAGATTGAGAGAGAGTAACATTAATCCCAAAATTTAGTTTGGGAACCAAACATGGGATTGACCGAAACACGGGTTATCCCGATGTTAATCCTACACGAATCAAACAAAGGATTGAGTGAGATTCAGTACTAAATTAGTCCCAGAACAAATAATCCCGGACTATTAATCCCAAGACTATCAATCCCACCTATTTTAGTCCGCGAATCAAACGAGACCAGTCTACTCTTAGTTTTTCATGGAAAGCTTCAATGGCCAACCCAAGTATAATGGCCAACCCAAGTGTAGCTTTCGTTTGAATCAGATGACCACTGCAAATCTATCTATCTACTTTATGCTAGTTTTTGTCCTCGTGCTAAAAAACGGAAACGCATACTTATTGGTTATGGTATTGGTTGTTACATAAAATATTATTCAGAAAATATTAATTGACTAATAATTTGAAAATTGGTATTGAGGTAACAAAATGTTGCTCAAACTTGGTATCAGGGTAACATTTGATAGTTATTTCTTATTCCTTAAGGCTTTTGGGTTTTGGCTTTGGTCAATTCCAATAATTCTGCAAGATGTTGCTGTCAATTTGTATAATTGGTGCTGAAAACAGGTCTTTCATTGTGTTAAACATGGTATCCGGGTTACATTTTTTTGGTCTTGACTAATGGCATTTCGTTTAACAATCTCTCTTATAATGACGGTCTAGTAAACTTAAGTTATATTAAAACTCTAGTTGTCTAACGTGTTAAAAGACAAAAACGAGATGAACTAATATTTATTGGGCTAATCTCTCCAACCCCCCACCCCCCCCCCCCCCCCCCGGCCTTAACATGGGATACAACCCACCTTAGTCTCTCTTGAGTTCTGTCATGGCCAACCCGGCAAGCCAAATAATATAGTACTAAATATTTCTGCCTTGCATATTTTTAAATGTTAGAATAAAAGATCGAGTGATGGTTCTTACCTAGAGGAATTAGTGATCAGAGATTGTTTCAGTTTTACTGACTAACAGTTATTGGCTTAGTGGAGTTTATTAATATTCTCTTTCATCGTTCATATGAAGGAAACAATAAGAGGAGTTCTTGGACAAGTTATCATATGTGGAAGAATTAATATGTACAATTGAAGTCTTACCTCAAAAGGAATCATACCTAAAGAAACATGGAAGGGAAGCTGGGGAAGGTGTGGACACAAGACAGGGACAAGGGCTTCTATCATGTGACAAACCGTCATGGAGCTCGTCATAATTAATATCATTATTCTTCGAATTGTTCATTTTGTTGATCTTAAAGTGTTTATTATATATTCACACTTATAAAAATTCGGGTTGATTGGATATGGACATATCCATATAAACAAAGAGTATCTTTCACAATTGAAATTAACGACTAGCTAGACTCTGACCGTAAATTCATATTTTCAAAAAATATGGTTCGACCATATTTTATAAGATTTTTTTATTGAACTAATTTTTTTTATAAGAATAAATGACGACATATCAAGACCTTACTAATTAAGAGGGTGTTTGGCCACCTCCCTATTGCATTTTCACCTTCTCATTCTCTCCTTTTGGGTATTTGGGGGAGAACACCCAAAACTCATTCTAAGAAAACTCATTCTTGATTTTAAACAATCCAAGTAAGAAGTTAAAAAGAGGTTTGAGGCTACTTTTTCATTTCTACTTCTCATTCTCTTGTTGCAAAATGCATTCTGTACACTTCTAAATTCAAAACACATTCTAACCATAATCTAAAAAGCTAAAAAACCAAAAAGTTGAAAATGAAAAGGTAAAAAGTAGGCTCTCAAACACCCCCTAAATGGTTCAAAGCAATTTACAGGCCGGTCTCCTATATCATCGCATGTGAGGATCCTTAACCCGTGCATGGAGAGGGACCGACCCTCAATGCTTTTAGGGGTTGTTCCACAAACTCTGTCTTTTTTACTAAACTGTATTTTCCTATCTTTTGAGCTCTTTGGATTGATTTATTATGAGAGAATGACCTGACTAATAGAGCGTGAAAGATAGTAGAAGACTGTTTTATGGATCAACTTAGTTTCATTTGCTAAGACCGTTTGATTTACGTGTTGAGGAAGACTTTTTGGGTAATGAGTGGAGATAGATAAATAGATATGCAGAGTCTAATAATTGGGGAGAAAAATTTATTGAAAACCTTGTTAAAAGAGATGAGGACCATGCGAATCCACCGGGATAAACATCAGAAAATTAACAATCAAAATGGGCAAATTGATTTATTTTAAGAAATAGCTATTCACTATTCATTCCACACTCAACAAACTCAACAACGGCTTGAAACTTATTCTTTCAAGTTTCAAGTATAGAATTCCCCAAAAGGAATTTCAGCCGTTGATCAGAATCCACGTAACTGTTTTGACTTGCACGTAATGATACCTAACAATTACTACTCCCTCCGTCCCTTTTTAAGTGATTTATATGGGAATACGTGTAATTTCAAACTCTTAAAAACATATTTCTCTATATAACTTTTTAATTTGTTTTATACCAAATTAAAGTGCTCATTGAGTACTTTAATTTGGTGCAAAAAAAAATTTAAAAACGATATACGAAAATACATTTTTAAATGTCCGCAAAAATACACGATTTCCAAGTGGATCACTTAAAAAGGGATGGAAGGAGTATAATAAACTGGTAACATTACCAGACAGGGTTAGCCGGCCTGTACCTATAAAGATCACATTGCTTTCACATTAGACTTTCTTTCTCCTTTTTTAAATTATAGAAAAGCAAGAAGTAGCATTTTATCACTAGTGTCTTTTGTTTGTTTTTGGCTAGTGATCGAGGGTCTTTTCTTGGCTTGGTTTGTTTAAGGAGATTGTTTCTGGAGTTTTGTGGTCTTTGCTCTTGTTTTGTTTCTGGATTGTAAGGATTTTGCTTTAGGTTAGGTCTTTTGATTGTTTGGTTGTCTTATTGCCAGCTTTTCAATCTTTTGGGTCTGGAGAAGGTCTTTTTTTTGTGGGTAATTTAGCGTGAAATTAAAAGAGGTTAAACGAACGTACAACCTACAAGGGGCATACCCCAGGGAGGACAAAATGGAAAAGAAAGAAAATAAAAAATAAAAAGAAAAGAAAAAATGCGTGGTCCCCGGCACAACCCACCGGGGTGGGAAAATGAGAAGTACTGGCACATTCCGCCAGCATAGGTATAAATGATCAAACATGCAGCAGATAGAAAAATTACAATACTCCGACACAACTTGCCGGAGATAGGAAAGATAAGGTGCCCTTGCACAACCCGCAAGGATAGGGATAAGTAAGGAAAAATAAGGAACCATGCATACTCCTTGGCACACTCCGCCTTTTACTGCAGTAGAAGCTTCCAAATATATCCTTGGTTTCCAATCTCAACAATGGAGCACAACAATATAGAACTCGATCCAGAGGAAACGGGCCTCAAGTATTTCGGCAAGCACTAAACACAAAAAAGCCTCCCCATAGATCCTTGTGTTCTGCACCACACCTAGTCTACCCTACGCCTAACATCTCTTAACCGAGTTCCAACATCATCATCCATTCAGAGTTCAGATATGCTTAGAAAGTCCCAAATTATGGTAATTAATACATAGGATGACCGGCTCTCATGAGACCAACAACATGGCAACCCGAACCAAAAGAGGAACCTCTGACTTTCTGACAATCAGTGCACTCAAGGGAACTCCCTCATAGAACCCGTGGGACATATGCCTACTTAGTCGCCGCTCCCACATGCCTAATCCAGATTCCAAAGTGAGTCTATCCCAAACAAGTAGTACAATCCGTGTATATAGCTCCGAAGTCAGTCACACTTATGGTAAGCTAATATATAGGATGATCGTCTCTCTTATGCCAAAACTAGTGAAGCCCGAATCAAACGAGGAGTATCTGATTTTCGGCAATCAGTACACACAAGAGAACTCCCCCATAGATCCCGTGGGACACATGCCTACTCTATCGCCCGCTCCCACATGCCTAATCCTGATTTCAAAGACAATCAACCCAATCAAGACTTACAATCCGTATATTAGCAAACCAAAAATAGAACAATTGTTGATTACTCTAGTCCAACAACAGCGTAGTTGGACTCAAGTCTTTTGTATGAAAACAGCCTATTGCTTTGCTATTACCAAATGTAACCTGTGGTGTTCACATACTAGATGGAGCACTATATCTAAACTAGTCACTGGAAAAACCAGCCATGGATTGTCAGCTACTAATAGAACCGAACACCAAAGCCATTCACGGGAAACCAGTCACGGATTTGGACAAACGGCTATCAGAATCCAGATTTTAGATCTATGAAATTGCACACATAACCCAGTCAATTCATAGCTAGCTGCTCTCAACAATGAACACAGATTACACAATTATCAACAATACTAACCATTTAGGGCTAAAACCCAGTTTTGCTCTCAATGAGTTGAAGAACAATTATCAACAATGAACCCAGTTTTATCAACAATGAACCCATCAGTCGGGCATATAACCAATTGAAAACCCAGATTATATCTCAGAATGAACTCATATGAATACCAGTAATATCAACAATATCTAACCAATATTTTGAAGCCAGGACTCATGATTTTCTCCAAACAAAATGGATAGAACTCCAAAGTTAACGAGTTACCTGGTTGACTTGCTCCCGTTCCAAGGTAGCCCAGATCTGGGTATGCGATGGTCCAAGGCTTCCAAGGTACCTACTGTTGTACGGCTTCCGACAGGCTTCAATGAACGTCGCCGACCATAAAAACGAAAGCAAAACCCTTCCATAAAAACTCTAATGCTACCACAATTACATCACATACAAGCAGTTACTGGAATCTCAGCGACCTCTACAAAATAAACAACTCATGTTATTATTGTGGGGCCAAAAAGGGCCAACAATTATCCTAAATTGGACGGGACAGGACCGGACCACTGTTTCCGCATTATGGGGATACGTTTGCCAATCTGCTGTGATAGTTCTAGGGCTGTAAATGAACTGAGCCGTTCGTGAACTATTCGAGGCTCGATTCGGTAAAGGCTCGTTCGAGTTCGATTCGGATACTAAACGAACTGAACCTGAACCTCAATTTTAGGCTCGTTTAATAAACAAGCCGAACTTGAACTTGACAATATTCGGCTCGATTAGGCTCGCGAACTTTGAATATATGTATATCTCATAAGAATTTTCTATATAACTTTGGATATGTATAAACTTTTACATATACATAATGAAAATTTTATAACTTGTACTTGTATAAACCAATAAAAGTATTATAAACTTAAATTTTACTAATATATTTTTATAATTTTATACATGTATGAACTTATTTATGTACAAAATAGATTTTTTTTGAAGTTCTAGACTTATATTAGAGCATAAATATCTAATATTTTTTCCTCGTGAAGGCTCGTGAACAAGTTCGAGTTCAACTCAAACCTAGGCAAGTTCGGCTCGAGCTCGGCTCGTCAAATTTTCATTGAGTTCGAGTTCGGCTCGAGTTCGTTTAAAAATTTAATGAACGAACTTGAATATTCTAAAGATCGGCTCAATTCGGCTCGTTTACAGCCCTAGATAGTTCCAAGAGCTGGTCACAAAATAAATATGCGTTTGAAGAGACGCTTTCAGTTGTTCCTCCTATCTGCATAATCGTAGAGTGTTGGCAATCCAACTGATCATATGCGGCAATACGACAACAGTTTTTTTTTTTTGACAAGCAACAAATGGCACAACACACTGCTAGGCACAATTTCTATTAGGATAGAATAAGAACGAAGGAGTTAGTAGAAATTTTCGATTCCTATATCCACTCAAATCATGTCACGTCACTCTTCTTTACCGAATTTTTTATTTTTGTATAAAAGTGTTATAGACATTGTCCTTTTCAAATATTTTTTTGTATGTATCTCTTCCATGAAAAAGATAACCAGGGATCATTAAAATTACAATCGTGACAACTTAGCATTAGTTTTTCAAAAATAAATTGTTGAAACGAATCAATGAGTTACAAAAAAATGACAAAAAATTAATAAATGTAATTTTTTAATAAAGACAAAAAAAAAAACCACTTCTTCTTTTCTTTTTGGTTTATTTAGCCAAAAAAAACTATTTTTTGCTTTTGTTTCACAGCACCCTTCTGTTGAAAGAAAAAGGTATCACTGGACTGGACGGGGAGTGGCTGGGATTTCTTCGGCAATTACTAGATTAGTTGGGCCTCTATTAAATTTCTCGGTAGATTGGGTGGGTGACTTTTATGACTGCACTATTGAAAGAAAAATACGTATCACCTACCCTAGCTAGAAAAAAGAAAAGAAATTAAAGAAACCTTCTCTAGAATAAATGCAGTTATCACTTTTTCTTTCTGTTTGGTTTATTTAGCCAAAAAAACCATTTTTTGCTTTTGTTTCAGAGCACCCTTCTGTTGAAAGAAAAAGGTATCACTGGACAGGGAGTGGTTGGGATTTCTTCGGCAAGCACTAGAGTTATTGGGACTCCATTAAATTCTCGGTAGTAATTGCACGGGCACGGCACGTTCGGAGGCGGCACGGCATGCCAAAGGCACAGTAAAATCCTAGCACGGCATGGTATAAATTGGCACGCGGCACGGTACATGCACGGAAATGAGCCGGCGCGGCACGGGCTAAGGCGGCACGTGGCACGGCACGACATGGTCTTCTACGGGCACAGTATGAAGTCAACGGGGCACGAGGCACAGCACGGCACGGCACAACTTTATTCTAGCATGGCACGGCACGAGCACGGAAGTTGGCATGACACGGCACGACACAACACAGAAGTAGTACGGGCACGGCACAGTACGGGCACGGGCACGACACAAGGAAAAAAAAATGTTAAATAATTTATTTGTATATATTTTTTTGATAATCAAAAAAATAAAAAAGAATTATTTTTTGGTTGTGTAACTTGTGTTAGTGAATTATATATTTATATCAAGTTCAAAAAAAATTAAGTCATGAACAACAAAATAAACAAGAGGGAAAAAGAAGTTACAAAATTTTTATTGATTTATTCTATTTTATAAAATAAAATAAAATTTATATTTTATTTTAAATTCGATTCCTTTCACTGTCTCACTCTCATAGGCTCACAATAATGAGCCTCCACTTTCCTAACTAAATTTCGATGATCGGAATCGTTAGATATGTTTAAAACGTGTTTTCAACGTCCTACGCAAGAATTTTGCAAAAAATACTACTTAGACCTTACAGCTCATCAAATAGGGGGTGGATCGTCCACAATACTGCTCATTTCACTTTCAGTGAACACATCCAGATCAAGTATACTATCCAAATGTTTATGGATGGTGCCAGTTTCAGAAGCAAAGCTCAAGGATTTTTGAAGTACCTGAAGTACTTTAGACCTTACTTACCTTTTGTTCCAAGTGTTTACGGGTGGTGCTAATTTTAGAAGTACTGCTCCAAGATTGGCATTAGTTTTATTTTCTTTATTTTCTTTTTTCGAATATGGTTTCTTCCTTGTATGAAATCATGTTATGTACTTTGGTTTGATTTAATGTTGATATTTACTCGTATGTAAACAATCACAGAAAATGAGATGGTAATGGTACTAGGCGATGGGGCTATTTTTCTGTTTTATTTATTGGAAAGTCATCCTCATTTTTTGCTTGCACTAAAAAGCTGATAATGTAATGCTACTCCATCTTCGTCATTGCTAAGTTGCTAACACCAATCACGTTAGCTACGGCTTTTGCCTTGTTTGATCCATTACTGAGAGGAATGAGCGATGCCCTGATAAGCCAACTTAAGTATCTCTACGTTGTTTTCACCATCACCAATAGCCATTATCTAAAAGGCACGGCACAACACGACACGACACGGCACAACACGACATGACAAAAAAAAAAGGCACGGCACAACACGATAAAAAAAGACACGACACGGCACGACAAAAAAAAAAAACATGGCACGACACGATAAAAAAAGGCACGGTACGGCACGACACGAATTAAAAACGGCATGGCACGGCCCGGCACGATAAAGTAAATCGGCACGGCGTAGCACGGTTGGCACGACACGCCATGGCACGATGAAGTAAATAGACAAGGCACGGCACGGCACGACACACGGTTGGCACGGCACGATGAAGTAAATGGGCACGGCACGACACAGCACGGCACGCACGTTTGACACCTCTAACTTTTATGTCTTTACTATTAAAAGAAAAATACATAGCACCTACACTAGCTAGGAAAAAGAAAAGAAAAGAAACCTTCGTCTCGTTCGGTTGGGTTTCTAAGAACCCGGTTTTGAAAACTTCTAAGAACCCCGTTCAAGACCTTCAGAAATGATACATACACACAAACAATTTACCCAGAAATGACCCAAACACACACACAAGTGTGTGACCCCCCCCCCCCCCCCCCCCCCCCCCCACACACACACACACACACTGGACCTCCAGTGTGTGTGGAGGCGACACACGTGTGTGTGTTTGGGTCATTTGTGTGTAAATTTTGTGTGTATGTAGTGTTGCTCGTGGTATTTTTTCCAAGGTACTTTTTTCCTACCATTCTATAATTACCGATGATTCACACATAAGTGGGATACTGACGGTGCTTTTGGGTCCCACACGAATAATCTAAGCCGTTCATTCATCTTAAAATAATTTTTCGAGTGGCCGTGTTGAAAATCAGTTCAATCCGACTCGCGTAAGTGGTTGATCCGAAAATCCCTTGTTTCATTCAAAAATGATTTTGAATGAAAGAAGGGATTTTAGGATCAACCATTTATAGGCGTCAGATTGAGCTGATTTTTCACAGATTCACTCAAAAAATTATTTTAAAATAAATGAACGGATCGGATTATTTGCGTGGAACCCAAAAATAAGCCCCACATAAGAATCAAAGTTGTTTAAAACTTATAGAATATAGATAATAGATTAATATCGAGGTGACATGTTTGCCTTCCACTACACACGCAAACCATGTAATAAAATAGTTACCTAATGTGTATGAATATGCTGTAGCATATCCTTAAATTCCTTCCATCTCTTTAAGGTTTGCCTATAAATTAAAGCTATTGCTATGTGCCAACCATAACGGCTTAGTTTTTATTCCAAAGTCTAGTGTCTTAAAGGAACAAAAAGGTGCAAAAAAAGAAAGAGAGTTAGGAAAAATGAAGTCCGTTTTGATCAAGCTTTTGGTGGTGCAATGTCTTGCAGTTCTTTGTTTGTCTCAGAGTTTTGATTTCTACTACTTTGTTCAACAGGTGAGACTAATTAATATGTTCCTAATTTCTTCATGTGATGCATGTTTGTCACCCCTCTCTCTTTCTCTGATCTCTGGAATACTTCTAAACTAATTGGAACCGAAGGTTTCGAGTAGCGTACCATCCTAACCGGCATGTACCATTTTTATAGGAAATCGGTGTGTTGTCCCTTCAATGTCGTTATGAGTGAAGTACCGGTCGGTACCAGCCATATATATCAGATGGCTACCGTCTAGTACCGGTTGCACCATGATTTTTAAGAAGGTCATTCCATAAAATGATAGTTGTTGCGCATGCGTGAAAAAAATTAGAAAAAATGAGTTCATTCTTCTTATCAGTACTTAATACTAACATATGATTTTTGAATACCACATTAATTACTTACTTCTTTAGATACTTGGCCACATATTTAATTTCTTGTTTCTTGGATGGTTTAAACTTTTTTTAAGTATATATAGGCATATAAATACGTATAGAAAATTCTTAGAACGATAACGTACAGTATCCGATACAGAACCAATACTAATAAGGTCCATATCAATAATAAAACGATATAGTAATAGATACGGTATTCAAAATCTTGCATCATATATAGACTCAATCTTGATGTTGTGTGATGCAGTGGCCAGGATCATAGTGTGACTCAAGACAAGGTTGCTGCTATCCAGAGACTGGAAAGCCTGACGAAGATTTTAGCATTCATGGCCTTTGGCCTAATTATAACGACGGCACATATCCCTCTAGTTGCGACTTGAGAAACTCTTTTGATGAATCAAAGGTACTTACTCGAAAATGACACACATAAACATTCTCACATAAACAGGGGCCGAAGTAAGGGGGGGTGTTTGGCCCTTGCGCTCTCCCCAATTTTTTTCTTATTTGCAGTACACTTTTGAATTTTTTTGTAAAATTACTGAAGAGTGGTCCTTTGCAAACAAGGCCAAATTGGTAGCCCTGCATCCACCACTGCTCATAAAGTACATAGAAAATGCTTTGCACATAGAGATGTTCAGAAATTGATTTGGACATAATTATGTATACATAGTCATCCGATAAGTACGGGACCAGTGGGCCACGCACGTCGTGTGGGATCTACTTGCATCAAATGGTTGCTACCACAACACATGAAAGGGATCGAACTCGGATTGCAATCACGTTACATCTTCACACTATAAAATCAGACTTTAAAAGGAATTTAAGTATACAATTTAATGTTAAGGGCCATGGAGTAACTTCAAGCCATTATTTTCCTTGTCATCCCTCCCTTTCTTGTTGAAACTGCATCATTATTTTCCTAACTGTTGTGACTAGGAGTCTCCAGAACTTTCATAAAGTTGTTTACTTGCAACTTTAGACTTCTTCCAAAATTGAGGTACCAAACACATGGCTTTTGACAACTGCAATGTTAGACAAATAAAGAAGCTACTGATGTTGCACCGACTGACTTTTGGGTTCCACACGAACGATCCGAACCGTTCATTAATCTTAGAATGATTTTTCGAGGGGTCTTGCGAGAAATCAGCTCTATTGGACGTGCGTAAGTGGTTGATCAAAATTCGTCTTTGAATGAAATGGGGTTTTTTTTTTATCAACCACTTATGCACGTCCAATGGAGAGAATTTCTTGCGGGGGCCTAAGACGAATGAACGGCTCAAATCGTTCGTGTGAGACCCACAAGTGAGTTTCCGAGACAAGTCGGTGCACCATCGGTGCACCCCATCTGTACTAGTAGTAGCGTTGAAAATTTATTATTACCAGTGAAAGTTCATATACTGACGAGTAGTTAACCTGATTTTGTACACCATGACATGATATACATAGATCTCGGACCTGATCAGTAGGTTGGAAAAGGACTGGCCCACACTAGCCTGTCCAAGTGGTGATGGGTTGAAGTTTTGGGGACATGAATGGAGTAAACATGGGACTTGCGCTGAGTCGGTCCTTGACCAGCACTCCTACTTCCAAAAGGCCCTTGACCTTAAAGGGAAAGCAAACCTTCTTCAAGCCCTCGAGACTGCAGGTATATTTCTACTATCCATTTTCAATTTTTTTTTTCACCAACTAGAATTCTACTATAGTTATTGTGTCTAAGACGTACATACACAAATACATGTATTGTGTATTCAAGTCTATGTATTGTGTATTCAAGTCTATATACGTAAGCGGAGCCAAGATTACCGTTTCAGGAAGGCCAACGAGGAAAAAAAAATCGTAATGTGATTATAAACTTAACTTTGGTTTTCCTAAGTTTTGTAAAATGGTTTTGACAACATGTACCTCTGAAAAGCGGTATCACAATGCATTATTAAATCACAATCTACGCAGATAAATAATATATACCTGCAAAATTGCATATACTAACAGTAAAATTGATCATTAAATTTCTGTAAAAATTAAATTTTCTTCAATTACATAAAAAAAATATGAAAAGAATATTATGATTCTTTTGCACAGTGGAACTTTTTCGTTTTTCGTTGTGGGGACTTTAGTTCTGTAGTTGTAGTACTCGACAAGCCCTCACACACTAATTTAAAATAGATTATATTTGACTCGATCGACATGTATTGATGGCCAAAGAAGCTAGTCTCATGACGGAAGTTCTCGGTGCAAAAATATACAGGAATTCGGCCTGAGGATGGGAAACAGTACAGCTTAGAAAGCATCAAAGATGCCATTGAACTGGCACTTGGTGTTAACACATTCATTGACTGCAATGTGGATGCAAGACGTAACCACCAGCTCTATCAGGTTTACCTGTGCGTGGACTCTTCTGCATCTAACTTCATCGAATGTCCGGTGCTACCACACGGTCGCTCTTGTGGTTCTAAAATCGAATTCCCCTCCTTTGGCTCCGACTCCACCCATGACGAGCTCTGATCATCGAGTCAATTTTTCAAAATATAAGTCTACGTGCACATTTTTATATGCATAGATCCTGATATAGATGTGTATGAAACCGTTCGTATAAAGATGTGTACATTAGTTGATTTGATCATGAGTAGTTCCTTTGATTATGGTACAATAGGTTGTATTAACTTCATGGCACTTTCAATTTCCTTGTACCAAGAAAGCTTGTGGTTTATGAACCTTGATCAGATATGGGTGCTAGGTTAAATTTGGACAAGCTTTTATAAATGATGTATGGCTAGAAAGGATATACTAATCTTGTATTATGAATGAATTGTTCTTTGTCCGTTAAGGAACAAAACAAATACACCAGCTTTAATGTTTCGGCGGCAACGATAGGAGTTTGCTCCTGTGTCCCCCTACACCCCACAATCAAACGGTCCATATCGCGCCACATAGGTAAAAATGACCTTTAAAACCGGTGATCAAAAAAAAAATTAAGCCATTATAATATATTAGAACCATTGAAAGAATAAACTAGGGCGTAACTAGCAAAACATATCCATTTAAAAACATAACCGGTTATATACAAAAAAAAGTGCAAAAGGCATAACATGTGTATAACACTTACCATATAAGGGTATAACAAAACCATTAATAAGAATAAAGTAAAGGCGTAACCAAAAAACATAACCATTAAGAGGCATAACTAGTGTGGCATAATGGTTATGCTTTAACAAAAACCATTGAAAATTGTAAAGTGAAACCATTTAAGGAATATGAAAACCATTTAAAGGCATAATTATATATGAAAACCATTACAAGGCATAACAAAATCCTAACAGAATCCAATCGATTGTGACTATTTTAATTGTTTTTTTTTTTGTAATTGAAGTTAACCATGGTTAAAATGGGTTGTCTTCTATGTTATACATTTTGTAATAATCCTCGATTAAAATATGACGGATCTCAGTAAATCAAACTTAGTTTAACAAAGAAAGGCCGTTGAGTTTGTTTTAGTTATCGATTAAATCATTCTCAAAAAAAAAAAATCGTTACGATCCGTTGTAGAAAAGTCCTTTATCGAGACAAAAATAATTATTTGAATGATGTGTTTAATAGATTAAATGCATACCGGTATGGGAATTTTTTATTTTTTTAGTACGAATGATGTACACAATAACATGTGAAAAAAGATAGACAGTTTCGATCATGAAAATAAAATTCACGTGGTGGTCGTGTGCCCCACAATAAGTCTTTCATGTCTCGGGAAGCACTAATTAATTTTGTTCTGATCATAATGTAGCCATTATCTGATGATCTCCGATTTTAGTGATAAAAGTGGAATCAGTGAGACGTTGAATTGTAACGGTTTGGATCGACCTTTGCAAGAAATGAATTGGTAATGACTTTTCAAAAGCTTATGTTGTATAAAATTGGTGACAAAATTCCGTTCCGATCACGATGTCACTTTATCAAAATTCCTCATCAGGAGAAGCAAAATTTTCACCAAATTTAACTTCAAAAACACCTTTTATAAATTAACAAGTCACTTTATCAAAAACTCACAAAATCAAACTCTCTATTTTAACTTTACTATATTAAACTATTCCCCTCAAATCTATATAAAAAAAAAAAAAAACTTCCCACTACAAAACACCTTTTCGGTGCAGTGAACCCTTCCCAAGACACGTGTATGCCATGGCCGTGTAGTGCCCCCCCATCTTAGCAGCAGTGCAGTGGCCCCCAGCAACACGTGTGCAATGCCGCCCCATCTCTTTTGACGCAAAACCAGGAAAAATAATTAAAAATTGTTAGGTGCGTGAACAGTACCGCACCAAATTTGGTGCGGTACTGTAGCAAAAACAATTTGGTGAGTAAAAATAAAGAGCCTAATTTTTGGAGGTTTTGGGTTTGTCTCCCTATTTTGACTTAAAAGTTAAATTGCAAAGCTAAATGGGGATGCCCTAACTGCGATAAGAGCAACTCTTTTGATGAATCATAGGTACTTAATTGGAAATTATCCAAACCCAAACTTTCTTACATTAACTACGTAAAATAATAGATGGGACACCCACACATACACACATATATTTGTCGGCAGGGAAGTTTTTTATCAAAGAAACGATGCATTGAGGAAAAGGGGGAGAGGGAAGGCCAAAAAAAAAAAAAAGCTATACAAATTAGACAACCTCTAGAGGCCATCACCCTTGTACTATAAAATAGTACTAATAAAGCAAATTGATTTTTCCAGATTTGAACATCCCTGAGAAAGCTATGACTCCATAAGATCCCTAGACGTGGTGGAACTACCCATTGTACTATCCACCATCTCAAAAAAAAAAAAAATTAATTTTTGACTGCCGAACCATCTCATATTATTGACCAAAACCTCCAAGAAAAGTGGCAGTGAAGAACATCTCCTCTACATGACATCTCTCTGGATCTATCAATAGAAAAACTTGGCTGTTTTGGACATAGATGTTTTGTCATAGATATCCAGAGCAAGATGTATCCAGAGTCATCTACCGAGACCACGTGCATCGAATGACTGAAAAAAACGTTACTTATATTTTAGAACTCTGCTGTGAAACCCGAAAAAAAAAAAAAAAAGGAAACGGCAGTCGATGGTTGAGATCCACTCAGTTTCTTGTTCCGAACACTTTCCTATGTTTTAAGTGAACACGTTACCTATGCCCGCTACAAAGTGGTGGCCTTGTAGTGAGCATGCATCCCAATTTATCCGGATCCTTGATTGCCTATCGGATGACTGAGAGAGCTCACTACACGCATGTAGTGAGTCCCCTCACTATAGGACTCCCAAATCCCACATAACCAGACACCTTTAGAACAATTTTTAAGTGAACACATTAAGGACAAATGTTGTTACTTTACGTCATTATTTTGCTTGTCATCCCACTTTTCTTGTTGAAACTGCAACACAACTAAAAGTGAACATATTAAGGACTAGGGCTGTCCAGCGGATCATCCGATCCGCCAATCTGACCAATCCGAACCGATCCGAACCATCCGTTGATCCATCCGTGAATGTTCGGTTCGGTTCCGGATCGAGAATTTCTTATCTGACGGTTCCGGATCCGGATCGGATCGGATCGGATCCGCTCAATCCGCTCAATAATCCTTCTTTAATCTGTCAAATCCGCTCGATCCGTCCCGATCCGATCCGATCCGTAACCGATCCGTGAATGTTCGGTTCGGTTCCGGATCTTAAAAACCATAATCCGCTCTGAGCGGATCCGTATCCGATCCGTCCGGATCCGATCCGTGGACACCCCTATTAAGGACAATGTAGACATGTAGTTACTTTAAGTCATTATTTTGCTTGTCATCCCACTTTTCTTGTTGAAACTGCAACACAACTAATTATATATATGACTATTTGTATCTTTCTAACTGTTATGATATGACTAGCTAGCTAGGAGTCTTAACAACTTCCTTTAAGTTCTTTACTTGCAAGTTTGGCCTTCTCCCGGAATGTATGACTTTCAGAAGTTTGCATGCTACAAACATGGGTTTTTACATCGGCAAATGAGAGACAAATTAATAGAGTAATGGCATCTCTTTATTTTATGACTTAAGAATTAAGGAAGGTTAAACTCGCTTAGAAACTTCAGAAATGTTGCCTTTTATGTCAAATAGTGTTTAAAAGAAGGAGAAGACGGAGATGACGAAGAAATCATTTAGATCATTTTCTTCTAGGGGTGTTCAAGAAAACCACAAATAAGGAGGCCGCTAGGGTACACACCCCTCTAAAAGGGGCGTAGGTAAGCACCATTACATATTTTTTGATATTTGCTACGTCTGGTTTTGGTAATTGTTACAAATGGTTTGGTACTTGGTACGAGCAGTTACGGTTTTCAAAATTCATTATTCACATCAAAGCCTTGTTACTTACGATAATCACTATTCATGTTACTATTTATGATAATCTCCCAAAACATGCGTAAAAAGTTCCAAGAAAATACGTAACGAGTACAAAAAACATACGTAACTGGGCATATGGTACCAAAACATACGTAACCGGGCAAAGGGGGTGTACCAGAGATTTTTTCCCAAAAATAAACTTGACTATATCCCGAAATAGGCTATTTTCTGAACTAATTTAAGTTGAGTTTTATGAAATTTATACTATAATCATTTTGCGTGATGTTTCATACGCGATGAAATACTTAGCGAGTTCATATTTCTGCTTTTTTGTGCTAACTGTTTGAATACTTACAGAGTTACTGATAGTATTGAGAACGTATCCAAATCGAATGGTTTTGTATGTAGTTTGACTCTAGTCCAATTTAAATTATATAAAATGGTTAAGTTTTAGTTCTCAATTACTATAAACAGTTAAGAATGATCTGCCAATATTGAATTTCTGTAGAACCACGCACTCTTATACTGACCGTTTGTTGTGTGTGCATATGTTATGTGCCTATTAAATCGACCAAAATTCATACCTTGTTGAATGAAAACTCAACCTTCAATATTGAACTCATAACTTTTTTGCATCAATTCATAACATTTGGACATAAATTTATCGCATCCATTTTGAATTCCAAACAGTTGCATATTACGAATTTCCGCGTTGAATTTTTATGCCAGTGTTACGAATTTTTATACAAATTCTCTTGTATGTGTTTCATACGAGATGTCATTTCTCTGCCAATGTCATGAATTTAATTTAATACAATTTTCTTGCGTTTCATACAAAATGTCTTGAATTCTTATATAACTAGTGCATGTCGTGCCCGTGCCTAAAGGCACAGCTTGAGCAATCGATGCACGTGCTCATGCCATTTTTTTATGGTCCTTCAAATTTCAGAGACGGGGAAGGAGAGTAGGTACTATGTAGTGAGATCGAATGTGATTTGAATTTCGAAAATGGGAGAGAGAGAATGTAGTTTGAAATTTTGGACGTGGTGAGCCGGTGGAGGAAAAGGGTAGAAAGAGAGGGAGAGGAATGACTTGGCAGGGAGAGACATAAAATGTAATACGATGACTGAGACAAAGTATGACTGGGGAAAAACCGTTCTCCGTTGTAATATAGATGTTTTGAATTCAAAGGGTGCTTAGGATTCCACATTTGTATTTCTTTTTTGCCTTCAATTCCTTTCTTTAACTTGTGGGATTTTCATATATATATATATATATATAGATAGATAGAGAGAGAGAGAGAGAGAGAGAGAGAGAGAGAGAGGAGTGCTTAACCTGATTTCTTCACCATGACTTGATACTTAGATATCAGACTTGATCAGTAGGTTGGAAAAGGACTGGCCCATAGTAGCCTGCCCAAGTGGTGATGGGTTAAAGTTTTGGGGACATGAATGGAGCAAGCATGGGACTTGCTCTGAGTCGGTCCTTGACAAACTCGGCTACTTCGAAAATGCTCTTGAATTTTTTGAGCATTGCTCGAGCCTTCTCCATGTATTCTGCCATCCTGTTATCTCTTGCCTCGTATTCTCCTGATAATTGGTTTACGACCAATTGAGAGTCGCTGTACACCAACAACTCCTCGACTCCCAGGTACTCCGCCCCTCTAAGTCCGGCCAAGAGGGCTTCATACTCCGCCTCATTGTTGGAGGCTGGGAAACCTAACTTCAAAGCTTGTTCAAAAACCACTCCATCTGGGGATATGAGAACCATCCCTGCTCCAGACCCCTTGTTGTTAGAAGCTCCATCCACGAAAAGCTTCCAAATTTCCCCAAAGAACAACTTCCACGCCTCAGATGGTGTATGCCCCCCGAGCTCAGTGTCTAGGTTGTTGACACCTGAGGTCGGTAGTTCGTTTGATTGAACCTCCGGGGGTGTAAGTTCTGCAACAAAATCAGCCAGCACCTGTGCTTTAATGGCGGTCCTTGGTTGATACCGGATGTCGTACTGGCCCAACTCGACCGCCCAATGAGAAATTCTTCCAGAAAAGTCAGCCTTTCTAAAGAGAGCTTTCAAAGGGTACTCAGTCAGGACCACAATGGTGTGGGCCTGAAAGTAGTGCATCAACTTTCGTGAAGCCACCACCAGCGCGAACGCCAGTTTCTCCAGTGGCAAATACCTAGTTTCTGCATCAATAAGAGTTTTACTGATATAGTAGATAGGAATTTGATCTTTACCTTCTTGCCTGACTATGACTCCGCTAACAGCATGTGGAGAAACTGCGAGGTATAGGTATAAGTCCTCTCCAGGGCAAGGCGTCGATAAGAGCGGTGCTGTGGCCAAGTATTTCTTCAAGTTCTCTAGTGCCTTGTCGCACTCTTCTCCCCACTCAAATCTGGCCTTTTTCTGTAGAAGCTGGAAAAAAGGCCTGCACTTATCCGAAGATCGACTTATGAAGCGGTTTAGGGCGACCGCCATTCCTGTTAACTTTTGGACTTCTTTCGGTGTGCGTGGCCGCTCTAAGGCTTGTAAAGCCCTAATCTGGTCCGGATTAGCCTCTATACCTCTGTGTGTTACCATGTACCCAAGAAACTTCCCTGATCCTACCCCGAAGGCGCACTTCGAGGC
This sequence comes from Vaccinium darrowii, assembly GCA_020921065.1. Classification (NCBI taxonomy): domain Eukaryota; kingdom Viridiplantae; phylum Streptophyta; class Magnoliopsida; order Ericales; family Ericaceae; genus Vaccinium; species Vaccinium darrowii. Next base: position 42,632,425 of record CM037152.1, on the reverse strand, counting down.
ATTCAAGCGAAGCTTGTGGGTTTTTAGTATCTCAAACACCTCTTTTAAGTCTCTGAGGTGGTCTTCACTCTTTTTACTTTTGACAACCATATCGTCTATGTAAGCCTCCATTGTCTTGCCAAGTAGTCCTTCAAACATCCGAGTGATCATCCTCTGGTAGGTGGCCCCTGCGTTCTTTAGACCAAATGGCATCACCTTATAGCAATACACTCCACGAGGTGTAATGAAGGCGGTCTTCTCTTGATCTGAGACATCCATTGCAATTTGGTGATAGCCGCGGTAGGCATCGAGAAAGCTCATGCGTGCATGTCCTGCAGTTGAGTCCACAAGTTGGTCGATTTTTGGTAATGGGAAGCTATCCTTGGGGCACGCTTTGTTAAGACTTGTAAAGTCTACGCAAACCCTCCACTTTCCATTTTTCTTTTTGACTACGACCGTGTTGGAGAGCCACTCAGGGTAAAGCACCTCCCTAATTGACCCTGCCTCCAGAAGCTTATCCACCTCCTCAATCACTGCCTCTGCATGGTGGGCGGCCGACCTTCTGCTCTTTTGAATGACAGGCTTATGAAGTGGATTGACGTTCAATTTGTGGCAAATAAACTCTGGGTCAACTCCCACCATCTCATAGGGTGTCCACGCAAACACCTCCAAATTTTGCTTGAGAAAGCCTACTAACTGGTCCCTCTCCATAGGGTCCAGAGAGGTTCCAATTAGAAAGTACCGCTCCGGGTCGTTCTCATCGATATAGACCTTCTCAAGATCCTCCACTACTTTTTCAACCGTGCCACGCCCAACATCCTCTAGCACCTGTTGATCAGGGATCTCCACCACTTGTACATGTCTGGATTTTGTTTTGTTTTTTACTGAGGCCATGAAGCATTGTTTTGCCGCCACCTGATCCCCGAGCAGATCTTCTACTCCGTTCGGGGCTAGATATCTCACCACCTGATGATAGGTGGAAGGTACCGCCTTGAATTTGCGAATCCATGTCCTACCCACTATTGCATTGTATGTGGATGGTACGTTCACCACCATAAACTCGACGTCATTCTGAACCGACCCTATCACCACTGGAAGAGTCACTTTACCCAAAGGCCAAACGGGGCTCCCATTGAATCCAACCAATGGCGACTGGGTTTGGGTGAGCTGTGAGTCCTTGAGACCCAATTGTTTGTAAAGGTCGAAGTACATTACTTCGCAAGAGCTTCCCTGGTCCACCAAGATTCGCTTGACATCGAAGCCTGCAATCCGCATTGTCACCACAAGGGCGTCATCATGGGGATGCTGAATGCGCTCCAAATCCTTGTCTGAGAATGTAATTGCAAAACGGTCTGTGCTAGGTTCCACACAGACCTTCTTGAGTGGGGGTTCTACTCGCAGCACCTCTTGCATGTGCCGAGCCTTCTGAAGTTGCCCCCTGAGTTCGTTCTCGAACGAGGGATCCACTATTCCATGGATCATATCGATCACGCCTCTCGGGGCATCCGGGGCATTAGTTCCTCGTCTCCTTTGTTCAGGTTGGGTTACGGTAGCAGGAGCTCCTTCATCAATGAAATCCCTTAGGTGCCCCGCAGTCACAAGTTCCTCCAAGTGTTGCTTGAGGGCTCTGCAATTCGCGGTCATGTGACCATAATCTTTGTGATATGAGCACCTCCACTTGGAATTTCTTTTAGTTGGATCACCAGGCATCTTCGGTGGCCATGCAAAATACGGCTCGTCGCGAATCTTTGGGAGTATCTTGTAGATAGGCTCTTTGAACAATGTGTTGATGGCCTCCCTTGGGTTTGATCTCTCCCTTTGGTTCTGACTTGCACCTCCACCATATTTTGCTCCTCCATTCCGGACCTTCTTGAATTCTTTTTGGCCATTGTCTTTAGGGGAAGACTCCACCATGTCCACATCTATACGATTGTTGTCCTCTTCAATCCTTGCATGTTTCTCCACTCTATCCATTAATTCCTTAATGGAAGTAGCTGCTCGTTTTGTGAGAGAGTCCCTGAGGCGGTTTCCAAGAGGGAGAGCAAGTTTGAAAGAGGCTACTGCAAGCTCCTCATTGCAACCCTCAATTTCATTGTACGTGTCGAAGTATCGACCTGCAAAGTCTCGAAGAGGCTCTTTCTTGCCCTTTTTTAAGGCAAGTAAAGCATCCACCTCTTTGGGGACTTTGCTATGCGTGACAAACCTTGCGGTAAAAGCCGCTGAGAGTTGCTTCCAACTTGTTATGGACTCTGCCTCCAACTTGTCAAACCACCGTAATCCAGCTTCCCCGAGGCTCGACGGGAAGACCTTGCACATTAGAGCGTCATTCCTGCTATAAAGGGTCATCATCTGACGAAAGTGGCTGATGTGTGAGTAAGGGTCCCCCTTTCCGTCATACGACGTGAACTTCGGTAGTGAGAAGCCCTTCGGAGGATCTAAAGACTCAATCTCTGGAGAGAAGGGAGAGAGGACTAGCCTATCCAGGGCATGATTGCCCCCAGTCATGTCCGACTTGGCACGGTTTCTCTCGATCCTCTTTTGAGTGATGACAGACCGCAAGTCGCCTCCAGCCTTTCTAGGTGGAGTAGGCATCTTGCGAGTGCTTGAAACATGGGTAATCGTCTTCTGTCTCTTTGAACTTACTACCCTATGCATACGTGGGTAGCTGCTATCCCCTACGCTCCGGGCAGGAATAAATTCCTTGATAACGCGCTCAATCGTGTTGAGAGAGCGGTGTCGCTTAGTCCGTCCAGAATGGACTGGCGTGAGACTCCTTCTAGATTTAGAGCCGTGATCGTTAGTGCGCCCTCGCGAGACACTAGCACGATCAACCTCCTTTTCTTTGAGTGCTCTGCGAAGCTTCACGATCTCCGCACCCATTGTCCCTATGACTTTGTCACGCTCATCAATATCATCCTGGGGGTTACGGGTTTTAGGGACGGAGTGCCGCGGTTGGTGATTGTTTCGCCTTGGTTTCTCACCGTGGTGAGGATTCCTGTCTCCATTCTTTTGCTGAGCCCCTCGGAGAGGCTCTCTCGGATTTTGATCTTCATTGCTAGGATGGTTCCTAGCATTCTCTTGGTTTCCGTCGTTTTGGACAAAGTTTCCTTCTTCCGGTCCCGCCATGAACTCAGCAAGACTCGTGATATGCTTTCCCACAGACGGCGCCAATTGTGGTGGGGTAGGTTTTCACCTTAGGAAAGCAAGCCACCGAAAGTCGCGCTGAGTAGGGTTCCGGCGAGAGCACCTGCAAGACTCAAATAACGTTAGGCTACCCGGCCGGAGTTTGGCCGGAATACCCCTCCGATGCTTAAGTCAGAGACTGAATATGAGAGAAGAGAGGGAACTAGGTTTTGTGGGTATGAATGTGTGTACCTTTAGTTGAGGGTAAAACCCCCTTTTATAGGCTCTCTTCACTTGGCGTCCAAGATACCCAGTCCGTCCGGGATACACTTGTATCCCTAAAACTCCGGAGCTTCGCCTTTATCGGGATACTTGATGATGTTTATCAAGGTAGCTTCCCCGATTAGGGCGGACTCGTCTCGGTAGCTTCCCCGATTAGGGCGGACTCCAATCCTCACTAGATCATCTCTGTATCCAGAGTGCCGCTTTTATCGGGATACTTGATGATGCTCATCAAGGCAGCTTCCTCGATTAGGGCGGACTGCTATCTCGAGTAGATCTATCAAGCACCTTCTAGAATAATCTCTACACCGCCCGGACTTTTACTCCGCCCATTGAGACGGTCCATCCCAACCGGGCCTAGTCCGCTCAAGTCATGCTCCGTTCTAGCTCGCTCCGCTAGTTTGACCCAATTAATTCGGGGGCCTAAAATTCGGCCCACCTCAAAAGGAATGCAAGCCTTCTTCAAGCACTCGAGACTGCGGGTATATACGATATGAATTTACAATTTTAAATAATGGTCAAATATATTTTCACTTTCAAATTCCAATGGGCACTTGAATTTGGTATGCGCAGTTAATTAGTGATAAACGAATCTAACAAACCGAACAGTTGATTGTTATTGATTTGAAAATTTTATGAAACAAGTCGATTTCAAAAGAGATTTTTTTTTTTTTTGGGTAAATCGGAAATGCATTACGAAATTAGGAAAGAGTCACAGACTGCATCAGTAGTGCAGGTAAGTTAATACAAGAGCAACCTAAACAAGACAGAAGTAAGCTAAGCATTATAACAAAGATTAGAAATAAACTGGTGCTAGTCAAGAAATTGCCGGATATTGTGGCTATCTCTGATGATGTATTCCCGTATCTCCACGGGAGAGGTGTATGAGACCACCAAATCTTCCATTTGTTCTGCTCCAAGTCGTGCAAGAAAGTCAGCACATTCATTGGCTCCACGATAAATATGGGTGAGTTTGGTTTTGGTACGTTCCAGTAGGTATTTACCATCGTTGATGATGTTGCTGTAGGGATGGGTTGTGTTATTACCTTCATTGATCAAATTCACTGCTATTTGTGAATCAGATTCAATTTGAGTGTTGTACAATCCTTTCTCCAGCAAGATGGTTAAACCTCTGTAAATACTCCACAGTTCTGTCTCCAGGCTGGATGATGCCATCATTCTTCTGAAATAACCAAGCTCCCAATCTCCTCTTTCGTTTCTGAAAATGCCTCCAAAGCCAGCTTTGCCATTCGATTCATACCAGCACCCATCTGTATTTAGTTTAAGGTTCCCTGCATTTGGAGCATACCAAAGAGTCAGTCTATTTTTTGCAAGGCCAGCAACCAGAGGGGATTTAAAAGCCTCCACGATCTCAAAAGCATAAGTGCATAAAATTCTGGAACTCACTTCTGGAAGCATATCAATGTCATCAAAACTTTTTCTATTTCTATCCTTCCAGACTTGCCATAAAATGGCACAGAAAAGTATGTTCCAAGGAATTTCATTAGGCACTCGAATGATTTTGTTTCTTTTCAAATTGTGTGATATCCAGTCAGATGTGGAGGTTTCAAATCCATCTCTCATGGCTCTGCCCATTTGGAATTTGTCCCAAAGTTGAATAGCTTTGGGGCAATCACGAAAAAGGTGATTTAAGGTCTCGGGGAAGCTGTTGCATCTCGGGTAGAGATCAGAAGTTGCCATACCCCTCCTGACACGCAAGCTGTTGGTAGGGAGCTTATTGTGGAAAATGAGCCAAATGAATGTTTTAAATTTTTGGGGAACTTTCATTTTCCAAAACCAGCTCCAACCTTTTAGATCAATGCTATCATTATTAATCATATCATAAGCAAGGGAGGCAGTACATAAACCATTAGAAGATTCTCCCCATGATGGGTGATCTATCACCTGGGAGTAGCTAGGGAGATTGATATTCATGATATCATTGCACGTCTCTTCATCAACAATATGCTCAATTGGATCAAGGTTCCAGACACCATTAAGAACAATAGTATCCACCTTAACATGTTCTTCAGTGTGAGGTCCGGGATATCTATTGGCAAGTGGGCCATTACCACACCACCAATCTTTCCAAAGATCCACACTCTTACCGTCGCCAATGGTCCATTTTGTACCTTTCTCAAGAAAGTGTCTGATGTGCATTATACTACGCCAAGTGTGTGAAGCATTTCTACCAACGGGCCAAGACTGAATAGTATGATTCCTTAGATATTTGTCACGAAGAATGGTAACCCAAAGATTGTTATCCTTAGTCATAAGGTTCCACCCAAGTTTAGTAAGGAGCGCTAGATTTTGAGTTTTGGCTTTTCGCAGCCCCAGACCTCCTTTTTCTTTGCTCTTACAAACACTACTCCAATTCACAAGATGTATCTTCTTTTTAACAGGTGAGTCCCCCCATAGAAAGTCTCTATTCATGCGATCAATTTGATCACAAACACTAGTAGGGAGGTCAACAGTTTGCATAGTGTAGCTAAGGATAGTGGCCGATGATGCTTGGATAAGTGTAGCTCTACCCGCAAGCATAAGAGAATTAGATTTCCATCCAGCAAGCCTACCTTGCACCTTCTCAATGATATACTTGTAGTGCTTCTTGCTAGACTTAGTGTGCAACAGGGGGACTCCTAAGTATTTTCCAAGATCATTGGTGAGAGTTATACCACAGAAATTACTGAGTCTGCGAGCTTTATTCCGGTCAATGTTAGGAGAGACATAGAGTTTGGATTTAGAGAGATTCACAGTTTGACCAGAGATGTCACAAAAATCATTTAGGACTTGTATCATGGCTCTACAATTGGCTTTAGTGGCTTGGCCAAAAAGTATGAGGTCGTCAGCAAAGAAGAGGTGAGTAAGATCAATGGAATCCCTAGCCACTTTTATACCTTTCCAGGCCCCAATATCATGCTTATTTTCAATGAGAATAGACAGTCTTTCCATGCATAAAACAAACAAATACGGGGATAGAGGGTCACCTTGTCTGAGTCCTCTCCCTGGAGAGAACTCTTCTAAGATCTCCCCATTCCTAATAATAGAGGAATTCACACCAGTAACACAGCTCATAATTAGAGCAGTCCAAGCAGGATTCATGATAAGCCCCAAATGTTGTTTATAATCTGGGCTTATCTCTCTCATTTTGCACACACTTTCGCATTTAAGTACTTTGAATTGTTTGATATTGCGCGTTTTGTGTGTTTTTCCAAGTTTTAGGAAATCGGAGCTAAAAGGCGTGTCCAAAGCTCCAAACAATCCCCGGTTGTATCCGGAAGTACCCAAGGCGCCGCAATGCCGTGGAGGACAATCGCCGAAGCTTAGAAGTCAATTCAAAGAGCTTTGGAAGGTTCAAGGAAGGCCCGGAACAAAGGAACAACAAAGCTAGAGTTATGAGGCTATAGGAAACCTGACCAACCGATAGAAAAATGCTCATTTCTCTCAAGATACAAAGGCTATGAAGATGAGGTCAATTGGGTTTGAAAGTAGACTCATAGAGCTTTCCAACGGTTCAAGAATCACCTCATTCCGAGTTCGGACGAAGCCGGGGCGTGCTCGCGAAGTTGGGGCAAAAATCTGTCTGAACAGACGCTGATGGATCGATCCATCACTTTCCATGGATCGATCCAAGCTTCAAAAATTCCCAAAAATTCCCAACAGAAGCTCTTGGATCGATCCAAGGTGATGATGGATCGATCCATGGTGGTTCCGGGCGTATTTTTGACAGCACATAAAGGTGTTTTGGGTTGGGCATCCACTTGAATTACTTGCTACTAATGGATGGCTTCTAGATATTTTAGGAGGATGGGGATATTTTGTATAAATATCCTCCCTCCTCTCTCTCCCACATCAGACTTTGGACCACTGGACTTTCATTAGTTAGGAAGTTTTTTGGCCTTATCTCCATTAATGTTTTTCTTTGAAGCTTTCTCTCTCTAGGAACTCATGTAAGTGTTTGTTTTATGTTATTTTGTCGTGTTATAATAGTTCTTGTAATCGAATGGTTGTTCTATAAATCTAGTTTATTTACGTTTTTAACGGTGAAATCTTGTTCACATGTTCTAGCTTTCGTTTCACTTAAACTCTAGTACTACTTGCTTGTTTGTGATTTCTCTAAGTATTAACGTTGTTGGTATAGTCGTTGGCTTTCATAAAACTCAGCTTTTCAAGTCATATGTTATGTTCTTTGTTTTCTTCATTAAATTAGTCATGTTTTCCGTAGCTATGAACGAGTAGTCGTTATAGGCTCGGTCATGGGGTGATTAGCACCCCGTGACTTAGGTTCATTCACTCTCCTCGCCATATTGCAAACATTGCTTGTTAATCAAAGAGTACGGATTGATTTTATGTATCAAAATTGGGATTTGTTAATCTCTTTGATCACACGTAGCCAAGGGCTAGACCACTTGGCACGTGTGATGCTTAGGGCGATGTCAATTCAAATGTTTGTATAAATGGCACAAGAATCCTACTCTTTGAGAAACACCATTTCTAGTTAAACGAGTTTAAGTACCAAATCTTCCGTTCGGGGACGTTTAACGACGCCCCGAGCCGGTTATTTTAGAGGAGAATGAATTGGCCTAAGGCATGGGTGTTGTGAACCCCTTGACTTAGTCTTGTTTTAATTAGTCTTTTTAATCTTCCGAGTCATTCACGAAGTTAAGTGAATTCCACCAACAAACCACAAAAGCAAAGTTTGCCGCTTTAAGGCTAAAACCAACAGTTGCGAATCAACACTCACGTGCTGCACATTCGGTCCCTGAGGACTCGACCCGGACTTCCGGTTATTATGCTTGGCGACACCTAAACCCTACGCTTGGGGAAACTTCATTTGCAATACAATCAAAGGACGCAAGCAATTCAAATTGAAATAAATAAGCGTGTCTAAGAGAAAATTCCAAGAAATTTTGTCATACGCTTTTTCAAGATCAATTTTCATGAGAATGCCACCTTTTTTCCCTTTTTTCTGTCTAAGAGTATGTATAATTTCCTGGGTAATAATGATATTATCAGTAGTGCTTCTTCCAGGAATGAAACTACTCTGAAAAGGGCCAATGATTTTACAAAGGAAAGGCCGAAGTCTATGAACAATCAGTTTGGTCACAATTTTGTAACTAACATTGCATAAGCTGATAGGTCTAAACATTTTAATGTTCTCAGGGTTATCAGACTTAGGAATGAGGGCTATAAGAGTCTTGTTAGCCTCCCTCGGAATGGAATTAGTATTAAAACAATTTTTGACAAAGTCACAAACATCTTCTCCAATGATGCCCCAATATTTATGATAAAAAATCCCTTGTATACCATCAGGGCCAGGTGCTTTGTAGGGAGGGATACTTCTCACCATGTTCCAAATTTCAGTGTTAGTAATTGGACTACAAAGAGCTTTATTATCGTCATTGGAAAAAACTTTGTGAGAGCTAACGACAAAGCAAGATCCAGGGGAGTCATCTTGGTTTTTGAAAAGATGTTTATCTTGGATTTACGTCTCTTGATAATAGTAGATAAGTGAAAGTATCGAGTATTTCTTTCTCCCAAGACAATCCAATTAGATCTAGATTTTTGAAACCAAAGAATTTCTTCTTGAGCAAGAATCTGGTTGTAGTAATTAAGAATCTCCCTTTCTAAAGTCAAGAGATTATGAGAAAAATTGAGGCTTTGAGCTTGTTGGACTCCGTTAATTCTAGCAAGGGTCCATCGTTTCTTACGGAATATGTTTCCAAAGGTGTTTTTATTCCAGCCAATGGCAGCTCTGGAAAAATTTTTAATTTTTTCAAATATGTTATGACCATTCCAGTTTCTATTAACAACATCTTCAAAAGTAGGATCCAGAATCCAAGCGGCCTCAAAACGGAAAGGTTTTTTAGTAAAGTTAGTGGGGGTAATACCATGTAAATGTAGGAGCATAGGAGAGTGATCAGAATATACTCTAGGAAGGTTTTGAATTATACCTTCCGGGAAGAGAGACCGCCATTCTTCGTTACATAGCCCTCTGTCGAGTCTTTTCTGAACATTAGCCAGCCCCTGTCTACCATTACTCCAAGTGAATTTGGCTCTAGATGAGCCAATGTCTACAAGGTTGCAGTCGTTGATGTTTTCTGTGAACTTTCTTCTTTGGCTGTGGTTATTATCCATAGCTGAGCTCCTGTTTTCATCTAGATTGGCAATATCATTGAAATCCCCAATCATAGCCCAGGGGTGGTTAATGTAAGTGGCAAAATCCTTCAAACTTTCCCAAAGGATATCGCGCAATCTAGGGTTCGGGTTAGCATAAAGTGCGGACAGTATCCAGTCCTCATAACCATTTTTCCTAATTTTAACATGGATGACCTGTGGACTGATTTTCATGGTATAAACAGAGAGCTTGGTAGGGTCCCAGAGGATCCATATACCACCAGCTCTGCCATTGGGATCTGAGAAGGTGTTTCTAGTAAATCCCAGATTTTGGAAAAAGGACCCCATAGATTGCAAACTAACCTTGGTTTCAAGCAAAGCAACTATCTCTGGTTTGTGGAGGCTGATCATATCTCTGAAATTGCTTTTGAACCTAGCATTACCCGCTCCCCGGCAGTTCCAGGTAATGATTTTGTAGCTGTCCATCAAAAAATCAGAATCAAGAGGAGTAGCACCCGGCGGGTTAAGAGAGTTGTGGAGATCCACTAGTGTAGGCTTCCGTTTCCTGCATGGTTTGGCTGAGATTTGATGCGGCTCCCAGCTCCCCAAGAATTGTTCCTTCATTTTTATTTTCAGACTCACTTCCTCCGACCACCACGTTATCTTTGCTAGGTGAACCGTTTCTGTCATTGCTTCCAAAAACCATTTGATTTTGTGATAGCTGACAGTTGTCGTTTGAGTTTCTAGCGAACTCATGGTAGGTTTGCGTTGAAAGGAGTGTTATATCTGGGGGTGTCTTGTGTTTTGTGGTTGAAGTGAATTCTCCTGGTTGAGAGAAGGGGGCAATCGAAGAAGAAGGATTCGATATAGAGATAGGGTTTAGGTCTATAACGATATTATTTGTGGGCTGGAATATGGGCTTGCCACTATTGGCCTTAGGATTTTGTTTCAATAATGGGTTGAAGTCGAATTTGTAGTCGGACTGGGAATTTGTCCCCTTTCTTTTTTGGTTGATCTTGATATGGGTTTTGGGCTTTCCCATATTGGGTTGGGCTCGTGTTGATGGGCTTTGAGTAACTTGGGCTTTTCCTTTTCTGGGATCAATGTTGCTCGGCCCGTCTTCTTTGTCTTGGCGAGACAATGGGCTTCCCTCCTTTGGGTTAGTGTTGTGGTTTCTTCCATCTTTTTGTGGCCCGGGTATATGCGCCCCATTGGTCTTGTTTCTATTTGTGTTTCTTCTAGTAACAAGCATCCACTCTCCAAACCCTTTACCCTCTGGTTTTTCAGTTACCACTGTGCCGTTGTATCTGACCACTTTTGGTTCCTGGGATGGGATGTTTGCAACGGTCAAATTTTCTCCGTCCTTCTTCTCCGGCGCCGGCGATAGATTACAGGTCTCCTTCCGATGCCCTACCCTTCCACAAGAGAAACAGATCATATGGATATGTTCGTATTCAATTTGATAGTCATAATTACCTATTGCCACGGAAATCTCCAAGGGCTGACTGAGGTCTAATTCCACACACACTCTGGCGTAGCTACCCCGAAGCCCATCTATGGTATTTACATCCACCTTGAGCGGTTTTCCAAGTTTTGCAGCAATTATGAGCAAACTTTCCTCATCATAATATTCATATGGGAGGAATTTGAATCTGAGCCAGACTGCTGTTTTGATGGCAGAAGCCATGTCCGCTTTGAATTGCGGCTGCCATTTCCTCACCGTTAAGTAGTGATCTTGGAGGATCCAAGGTCCCCCAGTGTAAACTTTGTTGTAATCAGCTTTGGATTCGAATCTAATTAGGTAGAAACCCAAACCTAGATCTACGGGCGTGAATAGCCCTTCTAGATCCCATAGGTTTGAGATTCTATCCATTAGAGGTTTGAATCCCATGTTGCGGCCAAGTAATTTGATTATCAAGCAGCCTTTGTGATTTTGTCTGATTTTCTTAAGGTGTTCCTTTGAGAACTCGATTTTAATTCTTGAGACTGTGTTTTTTGGCAGAGTAACATCCTCTTCATCATCGCTATCATCTCCGAATTCTTTTGCAATATTTTCCTCACTCTCCATAGCATTTGTGTGAGCATTGAGCAGTGCAGCTTTAAATGATCTAGTCTTCTCTGCTGACTTTGTAGCTTTGGCTTGTGTAGTCGGTATTGTTTTCTGATTCCCAGCTGCATTTATACTACTTTCATCCATTTGGATTTCTGGCATGTTGGACTGGGCATTCTGATTTTGATCTGCCTCCATAGGGCTAATCTCTTCCGTAGAATTTTCCATTTGGTTGCTTTTGATCTTCTTGGTACTTCGCACTAGATGATCTTTTTCTTCTGTAGATGTTTGATCGGCTTGAGGGATTAGGTTGGGTTCAGAGCAAAGCATATCTCTCTAGACTTTTTAGTTTGCGAAATTTCAAAAGAGATTTAATCAAACCAATCACGAGCTGATTTTGAACACATTGAGGCTGTGTTTGGATGGGTTTTGAAAAGAAATTTTTGAGATAGTGTTTGGTTGGGTTTTTGAAAATGAGAATAATGAAGTAATGATTAGAGAGAGAGAGAGAGAAATGAAATGATAAGGTAATGAGTAGAGAGAAAATTTTTGAAAAGAAAAAATCTCGTTGGAATTTTTTTTTTTGAAAATGAGTAAAGAAGGGAAGTGAACAAGGCCTGAATTTGTTAGACATCATAAATTGAACGAGTTGAGTTATAGTTTGTTTATAGAGCATACTAATCTCAACTTGTAAAGATCGAAAACTAACTCAAACGCAAACGGTTTAGTTCATTTATTTCGAGTGTAGCAATCATACTCGTTCAAGCATGTACAATACTTCTAGTCATTTTAATCAAACAAGTAGTTGAATCGTGCATTTTCTAAATTAATTAGTTATTTTATTTTTCATAAAGTCAATATTATCATTTTTACATTACCAAAAAAACCTGTCGTTTCTTCTTCTTATTTTCTTTCTGAATTCTCTTTTATTCTACCAGAGAGGGAATTAGAGAGCTTTTGAGAAGTAGATAGTCTCTATACACACATAAATTTAAAACACAATTGTGGACACATTCGTGTCCGGAACTATTCGATGCATGTGGATTCATGTGCATCGATCGGATTCGAATATAGTCGTCACGAGTTATTACTTTGAGAAGAGAGAAAAGTACTTAAAAAGCGGAAAACCTAAGGGTATAGAACCCTTATGCACAGATTTTTCGCATAGATCTGTTCCGGGGCATATTTGTGGATCCTACACGAGCAATCTGAACCGTTGATTCATCTCAAAATAATTTTTCAAGGGGCTTGCGAGAAATCAGCTCAATCCGACGTGCTTAAGTGGTTGGATTGCTCGCGTGGGACCCACTTGTGACTCTCGAAACAGATCTGTGCGAAATCTGTGCATAAGGGTCTGTACCCCTAGCACTGCCCCTTAAATAGAGTAACGACTTAACAAAGTTTCGGATAAATATCAAGTCTACCTGTGTGTGGACTCTTCTGGGTCCAACCTCATCGAATGTCCGGTGTTTCCACATGGTCGCTCTTGTGGTTCTCAAATCGAATTCCCTTCCTTTTGCTCAGACTCCAACCGTGACGAACTCTGATCACCACATCAATCGGCGTAGAACAGGTGGTTGAATCATTCACGGAGCAGTTTGAAAAGTCTCAAGTCAAATAGTAATACGTATTAAGTCGTTTGGTGTGTCTTTTAAAGTTCCAAGGTCAAGTACAATGTATTAGTAATTTTTAGGAGTCTAAAGGGTCTTTGTTGGAAATTAACAGTCATGTTGGTTGGAAAACTCAACATTCTTAGGAGTCTAAAGGCTCTTTGTTGGTAGTTTAGTTTAATTTTAATGATGTAACAAGGCGTAATGAGTGGAGAGAGATAGAGAGAGAAATGAGAATAATGATGATGTCATCAAAGTTAAAACTAAACTAAAACTAGGAAACAAACACAATTTTGTCTTTTCCTTGTGGATCTCAAAAGCTACTCGTGGGTTCATCTATTTATCATTTTATCTCATCTACTATAATGCTATCTAGCCCTCGTGTCTTTTTGCACTGCATCGCCAATTTTCCAAAAGTCTACGTGCACAGATTTTTGTGCATAGATTCAAAAAAAGATGTGTATGAAACTGTCCAATGCGTCAAAGGACATTCATCATTAAGTGGACATATACCTCAGACTGGATCTGTACAAATAAATTTGTGTTACCAGTATTAATCTTTTCAAATGATCGCGAGTTCTTTGGAATAGGATATTTTTAGTAGTATTAGTAATTGGGTCTTGTTAACATATGCCCCAAAGGCATATGATAAAACCACATTAACTACTCTATTTAGCTCCATTGTCATCGGGAATGTAATGGTTAAAGTGCAGTCATAAATTACAAAAACCGACTTACTTCACACTTGACGAAAATGACCCTATCTAATACCTTAGTGGATAGAATTTAAAAAAACCCACCAAAATTAATGCACCCAAAAACTTGCCATTTCAAGTGTTTTACAATATTATACGTAATATGATGACTGTTTACATAATTGGTATAGCAATTTCTAAAAATCTAGATAATTTTGATTCGATCAAGTTACAGATTAAATCTTTTTAATTTCTTTCGAAGATAGAAATGCAAGCACATTGGCTTAGCAATTGTCAACACAAAATATTTATGTGTTGAGTTAATAGAATTTCCAGGGCTGTTGGTAATGGAACAGGAAAAAAAGAACGGGGTGGGGAATTAAACGTAAACGAAATCAAAATGGAGGAAAGAAAAAGTATAAGGGTGGTTTGGTCTCTTACTCCACAGTTGCCAAATTCATTAACTACTTCTCCAATTTCCAATACAATTGAGTGTAGATGTTTCTATTTAATGATCCTTAGCATATGCCCCTAGGGCATACATTAACAAAAGCCTTAGTAATTTCGTGGACACTTTCAAATTGTTTGTAGCAAGAAGCCTTGTGATTTATGAATGTTGATCACCTATGGATGTTGTACTACATTTGGCAAGCTTATTATCAATGTTGTATGTCTAGGAAGGATACACCAATCATACATGATGAATGAAATTTTGTCTGTCCATTAAAGAAAAAAAGAGAGATGCCAACTGTGATGTTATCACAGAGACGTTATATAGTCGTGTTTAAACCACATTGCTAGGATCGAGATTAAGTATAAGAAAATGAAAGTAAACCACTAGGATACAGTGCAGACGTTTGGGAGCCTCATTTTTAGGTTTTAATTTTGAAAATTTTTATTTTTTACCTTTTTGAATTATGGTCAGAATGTATTTTGAATCTGGTAGGAGTGTTTTGGGAAAATGTGTAAAATACATTTTGCAATAGAAATGGTGTTTGTGAGATATGTGCAAAACATATTTGTAGAGTCTTTTTGTTAATCAAAATGGAAAAATGAAAAATGAGAAGTCAAAAAACTACTCATAGCCTACTTTCAACTTCTCCTCTCCATTGTCAAATTTTGATAATGAGCTTTGGTTTAATGTGTTTTGTTCGGGCAGCCAACACCCAAAACTTAGAGGTAATTGATTTTCACACAGCCCAAATTTTTATTTGTAAAAATTTCATGAAAAGACAAAATGGGGGGGTGTGGATAACAATTTGGGGATGTGGAAATCACTCCCCAACTTAAAAATGAAAGGTTGAAAATGAAAAAAGTAATGGGCCAAATGGGCTAGGATCGAGAATAATTGGGGGTGTTTGGGAGTCTACTTTTCAGCTTTTCATTTTTAACTTTTTGGCTTTTTGGATTATGGTCAGAATGAGTTTTGAATATGGGATGAGTGTTTGGGAGCAATATGCAGAATGCATTTTACAAAAGTAATAGTGTTTGGAAGAAAAATGGTGAAAATGAGTTATGTATTTCTTTTTACCATTTTGCCCTTTTTAAAAAACAAACAGTGGGCTCATGCTTCTCACTCTCTCCCCCGATCTGATACTCTCTCTCTCTCTGACTCACACACACACACACTTTTTCAATTTGCTACAGTGTCGTCATCTCCAAAGTCCCAAATTGGAAAACCCAAAACCTCATTCAATTCAACAATCAAATTCAATTCAACAACAAAAATCAGGACCAAAAATCTGTGCAAGAAAGAAGAGACTTTCAGTTCCTCGCCGTCTAGATCTAAAAATTTTTCCGAAGACAAACTGGGTTTGTCTTCCTCATCGTCTACATCTGGAATTTTTTCCCAAGACAAATTGGGTTTGTCTTCCAAAAACGAGAATGCAAAGGGTAGTTTTGGGAGAGAGAAATGAGAACCCAGAAGTAGAAATTGAAAAGCAGGGGTGAGCCTCTTTTTCATTTCTTGCTCCTATCATCTGAAATGGAGAAGCTGTTTTGGGCAAAATAGATTCTGGGTGTTGCTGCCAAACACCCAGAATGAGAAAAAGAGAAACCAAAAAACTGAAAAAGAAAGGGCCAAACAGGCTAGTCTAAGAAAACAAAGTAAACCAGAAGGAGACACCATTCTAAGACCAACTCTAGATCCAGGGACAAAGTTAGAGATTAGAAAGTCGGGGTCCAAGTAATGTGTAGCGAAGAAAATAGATGTTAGATTCCACTCTAGGGTTTGATGATTTCTGGGTTTCAGAGAGCCCTACCAATCCGGTCAACCCGACCGTCCAAACCGCAAATGATTTTAATGATTTTTGGTCGGTTTATACTAGTACACTTCAGTCCATTTGGGTCCAGAAAATCCCAAGCCAACTAGTCGGGTCGGGCGGCAGGTAAAGATCAAACCCGACCCGTGCTCACCCCTAGACTATATACAATACATGGAAAGAAACCTTGTGTCATTCGCGGGATAGGCAATAATCCCAAGAAGGGTTTACTTTTAAGTCCCCTTAGAAGCGGAAATGTGAGACTTCTTTTTGTAATGATCTCCAAGCCTTTCCACAAATTCAATGAAGTTTTGCACTTAAATACATTCAGGTTGTTTGAGACTTTGAGCGTACGTATCTTCAAGTGAGTCTTGTAAAAGGAAAACATGCCGACGCCCGGGCTACAACCAGAGGCCTCTTCGTCAGCCTCCAACGACCATCACAGAAAAAATTCACACAGCCCTTCTGATCCAAAGCAATGCCATCTATAAGGTTGGCGCAAAAATCAGGAACATGCATCTCGTAGAACCATCATGCACCGAACATTGGTTTGAACAGAAGCTATGACACTTCCTAATTATGCCTATAAGGTGAGTTTTGATCTATTGCTCCATACCAAGGACCAACTTCTAATCGGGACATCGAAAAATAGTTGGACACGTTACATGAACTAGTCACATTCAAATCAGGTCACTGTCTCATGAAGGCATGAACTGAATCTACATTACAATTCTACAATGGTATCATGGTATACAACTAGGAACAAAAAATCTAGACGACATCATTTGAACTCGCGATAAGTGAATAAAGGGCTTACAAAATCCACGCAAACCGAAAACCAATGCACAATTATCAATAGCAGACACACAATCTCATAAATTGCTTTCCACATACTATATGGCACAATGTATACAAGTTGAAAACTCAGAAGTCTGATTTTCTTGTTCATCAGTCCCGCATTTCTCAACAGAACACCAAAACTGCAGCTACTAACCTGATCAAACCACAACTAAGCCTTCTCAAATTCGTTGGCCCTCTGTTGCTGATGATTCTCTGGCAAACTCGAGGCGGTCATACCAAGTCCTCCTTCATTGCGGTGCTTTTCCCATCCACCAGTATCAGCCTTGGAATGGGCCCAATAGTAAAGGACCGAGCCCACCATTGACAAAAATGTAAGAGCAGCACCAGCAGCAAACACGCCTTTGCGGAGAGTAGCGCATGATAAGTCCTGTGCGCCAAAGGTCACTCGGTATTTGGTGTGGTACGCATTCCTAGCTGCTCCCGCCAACAAGCATGCTTCTGCCCCCAAGAAGCTAACCCTATTTTTTGTTTTTTTTTTTTTATTTCAGATGTTAGCGTAAAGACTTTGACAATAAAAACATCAAACAGGATTTGGTATTTTCTACGTATATAACAGCTGTTAATAGGTCATTTAGGGTATCTATCCGGAAGGAGCCTTCCACATGTTTTAAAAAATCACAACAGAAAAGGAACACGCAGAAGAGTGTTACCCAACATAACAGTCATAGCTTAATTGATTATTGAGAGGTTCAATTAGGCAAGCTAACATTCAAAGATGTTGATGGGAAATTACAGGTTTTGGACAAGGCAGCAAGAGTCTAATATCAGGCTAACGAATTATTCCATAATTTCATCATAAGCCATGGTCAAACTAGGCCGCTTTACCAAGATCAATGAACAATGCATAATAAAGTCAAGTTCACCACTTTTTGTCCAGTAAATCAAATACTAGCAAGGCGATACACCATTTTTTACAATGTATGGTAACAAACCAAGGGGCAAAACAAAAGTAAATGAAAAACCTACAAGAGCCTAAAATACTACAATATTATTTGCACCTGCAAAGTTTTGACGAAACAAATTATATCTCAGCCTTTGTTCCAACATAATCATAGAAACCAAGTCAGCATCCCTAATGGTTAGAGGTAACTGATAACCAACAAAAAAATTCAGCTCCGCCCTTATTTGATGCATATGACTCATGAGATACAGGCCACGTGTCGAATGAATGACACCAGAATGGCCCAAGGCATAGCTTCAAAATACGTGCAAAAAAGGAGAAATGGAAAAAAAGGAAGAATTCTAAAAAAAAATGCACTTTGCAGTTTTAACTTTTAACCCATTTAAAAAAAAAAAAAAGAGAGAGAGAGAGAGAAATAAACCTAAGTTATGAGAATTGTGCTAAAAGTCTAAAACACATGGACCATTTGAAAGTTCTATATTTCTAGTTGCAAATGAAAAAAGAAAAAAAGCTTCTCAGTTTTGAGTCTACTGGCGAGAAATGTGTATTTTCGACAAGGTTGGGTAAGGGTGTCAGTTGGCTGCAAGTATTCCAGAAGGCGTCTTTTGAATTTGTCTGGCCTCTTATTACTTCTTTCCAATTCTAGTGTCTATTTTAAGTACTTCAGACTTCAGGGAAGTTATGAGGTCTTTTTAGTTACAATCAAGCATCTTAAAAAAAATGAAAAAATGTATTGGTCATGAATGGACCGAGGACATCTGGGTTCTGAGTAAATCAACCTTAAGTTAGTGAAGAAGAATATAAGTATCTTCTTGCTTATCCTTTCTCTTCTCCCTTTATCAATCAAGTGCAATTTTGTTTCCTGTTGTCCTCTGAAATCCATCACAAATGAAGAGAGCAATAAAAGCCTAATACATCAAATATATCCGCACTTCCCTTATCATTGTAGCTTCATTGGGTAGATGCCCCAGACCCTAAAGCAAACGTTGACTGAATGGTAGCACGTGCTACTGATGAAGCCTTCATCCCGGAAGACCCATAGGCATTTAACTCATCTTAATGACTGAAAGAGGTACTTTTGCCTAAACGCGACCCTCTTTAAATTAGATGTGGGCTTTTACAATGGCCCAAACTCCTGAGAGTTTTGAGTAGTCCTTAAGGCAAGTATTTGTTTACTACTCTCTGAGTGTAATAACAAAGTATGCGCCACATATCTAGAAATCTGCATTTGGCAGAGTTATCTACCAAAGATGCTTTTCTTAGACAAAAATTCTTGATCTGACAGTATTGCAGAAAATAAATTCACTTAATGATCATATAGGTTGACCAGCCAGGTGGATTTTGATAGTGTCATGTGTTGGTACTTCAATGCTAATATCGATAATGCAGTGTTACCACTTACCACATTTCCCTTCATTAGACAGTGATCAACTATTGATATCCTGGAAGCCTTAATTGAGCTCTAGGAGGAAGGATTGGATAGTTCGCTCTAATCAACAATAGACCCAGATCACAGAATGCCATGACCGACTTTGTGGTACCAATTTATGCAGGTAACCGGAGGATGCTGCACACTGTTGTAGGGATACTTGCTATGAAGCATAACTGTACATATACAGTTTTTATCGAAAGCTGCTCGCATCAAGCCCTTCCGGGTTTTTTTTTGTAGATTCCCTGCGTAGGCCCTTAAAAACACATTTTAAAAACATGTAGTGGTTCGGATCATCAAAATCTGGTTCGGAAACAGACGCTAGGTCCACATGGTAAGATCATAAGGAATCCCTTTTGTGAAGCTTACCGTGTGTGTGTGTAAACACACATCATTTCCCCAAAACGTATTTTTAAGATATAGTTTTGATTGAAAACTGCTCAGATTGAGCCCTTCCCGGTCTCTCTTTTTATTTTTTTTATTTTTTTTATTTTTATCATTCCTCGAGTGGACCCTTAAAAACACGTTTGAAACACATTGAACGGTTCAGATCGTTGAAATTTGATCGGAAAATGGGCCAATTCAGTGAGTCCCACATTGAAGAAAAATGGGTGTTTTTAAGGTTTTAAAACGTGTTTTTGCATAATCCAAACCGTCCAATGTGTTTAAAACGTGTATTTTAGAGTCCCCGCAAGAAATCATAAAAAAAAAAAAAAAAAAGACGACCGGAAAGGGCTTGATCCGAGCAGTTTTTCACAAAAAGTGTACTATAATACACTTTTTGTGAAAAACTACTCGGATCAAGCCCTTCCCCGTATTTTTTTTTTTTTATGATTTCTCACGGGGACCCTTAAAAACACGTTTTAAACACATTGGACGGTTCGGATCATGAAAATTTGATCCGGAACTATGAGGGCTCTCCCTCATTAAAATTTCGTGAGGACTTCATGGATCGAGGTCGAATCTCATCGATCTGAACCGCTCAATGTGTTTAAAGCATGTTTTTAAGGGTCACCGTGAGGAATCGCCTAAAAAAAATACCCGGAAGGGCTTAATTCGAGCATTTTTCGATAAATTATATATATACGGTTATTATGAAAAACTGCTCGGATGAAGCCCTTTAGGTATTTTGTTTTGGTGATTCCTCACATTGGCCTTGGAAAACATGTTTTAAACACATCGAGCGGTTCGGATCGTCGAAATTTGATCCGGAAAATAAAAAAAGAGGTGGTCCTCACGGAGGAGATCCGTGAGGGAGTCCTTAAGAGATCATGATTATATATATATCCTTTGACAACAGAAGATTAGGAGCAACACCTACAAAACATATAGACAAATACCAAGGTTCTAATAGACGCTAGTTGGTCCCAAATCGGTCGGCTGCCGACAAGCAAGTTTTGGCCAACTAATCGCCGACTTTTGGCCGACTAGTTGGATATCGATCAAGTCGGGAGACCTCCGACTAGCGACTTGTGGCCGACTAGTCGGCCGACTTGACCGATTTTTAGAACACTGACAAACACAAAGGGTTTATTAAGACTGGAAATTATGCTGCATTTTTCTATGAAAGACCAAACGCTACAAGTTGTCAAGAAAGAGCAAGTGAGATATCTGTTTCATGTTTGAGGGCTTTTGCCATTGATTAGTCATTATCTTCAACCAACTACATAAGACTTAAGAGTAGTTTCTCTCTTTCTCTAAACACAGTTCCTCGCATGTTTATGTAATGTCATATATGTTATTGAATATATGTACTCCCAGCAAGTTCCCAATGTTACTACGAACTGTGATACAAAGAAATGATCACCTAGCATTGTGAGATTTAAGTAAGAAGAACAGTAGAAGTCAAGGAATTTTTACTTAAAAGTGTTCTTCTCACCAATGAGGGTAAGTCATCTTCCCAATCAATTTCCTGAAAAAACTGCTTATGTGCGAAGCATTTTTTATAAAACACCATCTGTGTTGTGAAAAGCATTAGAATGGAAGTTAATTTTCCAAGAGGATCAAATATTGAATAACTTGAACAACAGCAGGAATTTTAGGTCTTATCTCCAATTGGTCACAGCAATAGTTGATTGCCAATACATTGTGAAAGTGAGAAAAAATTCACCTGCCTGAACCCTAAGATCAGAAGGAGCAGAGGATCCTTTTTAAGGGCCCAAGGAACAAGAACCTTAAATTCCGCCAAGAAGTAACAAGGCCATCACTAGTCCATGCTATGTGAAGACCTTACTAGTTATTAGTCATGATTTCACCAACCATGGGAGCTGCATAACCACTTGGATTAGTTTCAAGGTCCAGTCTGATTTGTAATTGCAAATTCACTAACCAAATGACCAGACTATTGAACTGTGATAGGATTCCAAGAGAGAGATTGTTGGTTCGGGGCTCAAGCTTGTCAGTTTGAGACTCGAGCTAATAGAGCAGTATCGACTCTTGGTGGTCATCTAACGTACAAAAATATTGACATCCTACCAGATACCGTGTGGCAAAAAAAGAACTACAATTACAATGGGTCCACCAGATAACAGTATGCTCCTAACGAAGCAAAATCACATATCTTCATTATCAACTACTAGCAGAATAGAAAATGAAAAAAAAAAATCCCCCTCATACACAAACGATAGAGACAGCAAATAAAACAAAGCAAATTGTAAGCAAGTAAAAGAAATGTAATTATACTATATGTTCCAGATTAAAATTGATTAAACAATCATACTATGTAACTCTGAAATAGACAAACCTACCATCTCCGGGTAGGCCCATCACATGGTCAATAATTAACTCCGATACCTACCCAAATGGCCCACCACAAAGCATATACGTACAGCAAGACACTAGTCACAATGGGCCACCACTCTGCTGATAATTTAGCACCCCTAAGATATAAAGCACCGAAAGTGATTCACATTCCCCATCAAAAGAAATGCACACCATTTTTGAAATTTATGGTACTGTCATTCATATGATAATTTCACCCTATAATTTACACAAATAAAGGCAAGAAACCTTATTTACACAAGAAAGGTGTAAATAATTCGATAAGATCAAGTTCGTTGATAATGTCAAAACTGTTTTCCCAATATTTATATTTATAGTGCATAAAAGACTTACACCATGTGTTTGGTAAATTTTACGCATTAAAATTTCGTCATTAACCAAAGCAGTTTTATCATTATCATTTTCCTATGATTAAACCCCACAAAAAAGTAGAAGTTTTCTGTAACGGCTTGGCACTCACGGGGTCCACAGTTTGCCGCCAATTGGGACCCACAAAGCAGAATCAATAATCTGAAGCGTTAAGGCAGAAAATACTTGGAGAAAGTGAGGGGAGATTAGTTATTTGAGATACCAGGAGAAGATGAAGAAGAAGACGGCCCAAGTAGTGGAGCTCCCTCTCCCCATGAGCCCTTTGCCGAAGCAGAAGCATTTCGTGACGGCGTTAACCACCGTCTGGCTAATCAGCAGCAAACCAAACGCCGACAGTCCGTACGCCGTCGATGCGTCGGAATCGTACACGCAGTACGTTGTCTCGTCGTACTCGTCCGGCACAACTTTCGCCTGCGCAAAAACATTCAAATTAGAGAGAGATAAAGAAAATGTATAGGTGTACGTATATGGATATATGTATGAGGGGAAGGATACCGTGCTGCGGCGGCGTTCGGCGCCGACGGCCAGGACGAAGGCGATGAGGTGAAGAGAAGTGATGATGGCCACAATGGAGACTGAGACAGCCATTGACGACTCTCTCTCTCTCTCTCTCTCTCCCTCTCTCCTACTTTCTCTCTCTTCTGCCTCTCTCTCTCCTTTCTCTTTCTATTTTTTGTCGCTGGGTTTGCTCTGCTTTTGACAAGCGTGTATTCCGGCTTTCCTTTGCTCTTTTTCTGCTTTATAGAGTGCTCGCGCTTTATTAATTTGTCGCAAGATTATCGGCCTTGTTCGGTTAGACATTTTAATTTAGTTTAGTTTAGTTTTAATAATGTAAGCAGGTGTAATAAGTGGAGAGAGATAGAGAGAAAAATAAAAAAAGTGATGATGTAATCAAAACTGAAATAATGCAAAACTAGGGGAAAACCCCCAAACGAACACAGCCCACATTTCCCTCTACTATTAGGCTATGTTTGGAACATGAGGAAGGAAAGGAAAAGAGAATGAAAATAAAATGAGAGAAAAGTAAGAAGCAAGTGAGAGGAAAATTTCATTATTCACAAAATTTAATTTTTTTATTTTCCCTCCTGTTTCTCTCCAAACCAAACAAGAAGAGGAAATTTTTTTTATTTTCCTTCCCTTTTCCTTTCTTTCCTCGTGTTCCAAATAGAGCATTAAAATCTGGGATTCTTCATGAACAATACCGGCAATATTTTAAAAAGTGGATGATTTTAGAGTCCAATGCGAATTGAAATTGGCATTCCCGATTTTGGTTTTGACATTTCTTTATTTTGTTTCTATTAGATGAAGTTACTAAATTACTCTTGTATTTTATAATTGCATTTTTCTTTTGCTTTCAAAATAGAAAGGTAGTTTAGTAACTTCACCTAATAGAGAGAGAGAAAAAAAAAGAATGTTGATATCAAAATGGGAAGTGTTAAAATCAACTCCCTATATAAAAAATCCCAAAATAGGAAGGTATCCTATGTCCTAAATTTCTTAGTCTTTTTAATGGCGTGTATTTTACCATTTTTGTTGCAATTGGTTCGAACCAAATTATTTGGATTAATTGTTCATCTAAATAAAAGCAATTGAAAAAAAAAAAGCAAAATATTGTCTATAGTGGAAAAACATTACTACTAAAGACGATTAGAAGAAACAAGTTCGAAAAAGACAAAAAGGATTTTTTTTTTTTGAACAAAAATAATGGAATAGATTGCGATTGGTCCGGTTGTCTAGAAATTCAACAACCAGACCATTTGAAACAGTTCTAAAAAAATTAAGAGCCAAAAGCTTACTAATATATGTGTAGAACTTGTCTAGATCCATACTGCAAAACT
Organism: Vaccinium darrowii; assembly: GCA_020921065.1. Lineage (NCBI taxonomy): Eukaryota > Viridiplantae > Streptophyta > Magnoliopsida > Ericales > Ericaceae > Vaccinium > Vaccinium darrowii. The sequence goes on along the minus strand of CM037152.1, from coordinate 42,608,129 downwards.
GGTTTTGTTTGTTCGATTTCACTTCTACACTATTAGCATCCAATCATGAACTCATAAAATTATTTAAGATAATTATGAGCACTAAATAAATCATAAAACAATTATGAACCTAATTTTAGGAGAATTATTTTCTACCCTATTAACTGAAAATTATATCCTAATTTGAAACCAAATATGGTTCACAAAATACTTGAGATTATAGATCTACTAAATTGGTAATGGAATAGAAAAGGAAGCAAAGAATCGAAAAAATCATAAAATAGAAATTAGGGTTCTGGTGGGTGAAAAGAAAATCAAGAAATTTTGAATAGGAAAAGATTTAATGGGGTACAATTGGGTAGGCTAGAAATGAATTAGTGCATACTGCTTAACTAGCATAAAGCCTGTGCTATGCACGGGAATTTAACAAAAAAAATTGTGTACTGTTTTTTTAAATAAGGCCTATGAAAGAGGTATACTTTTGAACCTCTCAATTAGTATAAACCTAAACCAATTGATTCCAATAACTTCAACCAATTAACAAAGATGGTTTTTTTTTTTATCAAAACAAAGATGGTTATCTCCCCTGATTAGTACAATAATCAATCAATAGGTTTACATCCCAAGTCTTCATACCAAAATCTACACTAAATGGGTCTATAGGAAAGTTTAGGAGTCATATCTCGCAATCAACATCGAATAGTACCATTTACATACTTGGAACAATGTTTTCAATTAATGATGCCAACAATTTAACGGAGGATTGGTCTACTAGCGTATTGGGTTCCATTATATTGGAGTTTCCATGCCTTTATACTTTTTTCATTTCACTTTGTGCTCAACTAAACATATTTGTAAAAGAGTCCACACTTTCATCTTTTAGAGAAAATGAAGGATCTCTGGTTGCATAGAAAGTCAACTGCATAGAAGCATCGCTGATTGCATCATAACCTACCCAAAAAATAAATTAGATCACAACAATTTATATAGATAGATTTAACTTAAATGTTGTTCGGATGGAAAGTAACCAAATCTAATTCACTTGGAGTAATCTTCTTTTCAGTTTCCAACCCTAAAAAACTACGCGCGAGGTTTCATATTATGAAATCACTTCATGATAGTCAATGAACTAAAGAGAGGAGTTGTGCACTCATGATCGGCTTCATGCTGATGAGGTGCATACGCCAACCAGTGGCAACTGCCACCACTGGCGGTTCGCCATTCCAGAATCGATAGATCACCGGACCCCAACCAAAAGCCCCTGGTCGTTGAAATCACGGGAGGACATTCTCCTCCACCTCCCCCCGGCGGCAGCAAACCTGTGAGCATTATACCTGGGCCTAGGGTAATCTCCCCTTTGGCAAACACAAAACCAAAAACCGCCATCCGACGAATGACGGGGCCACAGATGTGGTAATGCAGCAGGGTTTTGAGAAAAAATATCACCAAAGGGAAACAGATGACCATGAGGGAGGTCGGTCATGTGTAGGGTAACCAAATGAAGGTAATCGGAGAGTAACAAAATGTCGGACGGATCAAAGGTATATCCTATTGAGAGATGCATCTGTAGATTCTGATTCGCTAAAAAATTCTCCATTTTAACCTTCATTCGGCCATGTGTAGGGTTTCACATCAGTTTTTCAAATGGAGGTTAATATGGAGAATTTTTTAGCGAATCAGAATCTACAGATGCATCTCCCAATAGGATAAACCTTTGATCCGTCCAACATTTTCTTACTCTCCGATTATCTTCCTTTCGTTACCCTACACATGGCCGACCTCCCTCATGGTCATCCATTTCTCTTCGGTGATATTTTTTCTCAAGACCCTACTGCATTACCACATCTGTGGCCCCGTCATCTGTCGGATGGCGGTTTTTGGTTTTGTGTCTGCCAAAGGGGAGATTACCCTAGGCCCAGGTATAACGTGCACAGGTTCGCGGCCGCCGGGGGAGGTGGAGGAGAATGTCCTCCCGCGATCGTTTCAACGACCAGGGGCTTTTGGTTGGGGTCCGAGTGATCTATAGATTCTGGAATGGCGAACCGCCAGTGGTGGTAGTTGCCACTGGTTGGCGTATGCACCTCATTAGCACAAAGCCAATCGTGAGTGCACAACTCCTCTCTTTAGTTCATTGACTATCATGAAGTGATTTCATAATATGAAACCTCGCGCGTAGTTTTTTAGGATTGGAAACCGAAAAGAAGATTACTAGTAGGGGTGAAAAAAAAAAACCAATGGGACCCGAACCGACCGAAAAACCAAAAATTCGGTTCGGTGTTCGGTCGGTCCAGCCTGAAAAAAAAATCGAAAAAAATGAACCGAAAAAATCGAAATACATCTCGGTTCGGTTTCCCGGAATTTTTGTCAGACCGAACCGAACCAAACCGAAATACCCTAAAATCATCCCGATTTGGACCGAATTACCCCGAAACCACCCCCATTTGGACCGAAAACCACCCCTATCTCGGTTTCCTGAAATTGGCCCCGCAAAAATTAACAAATCACAGCCGTCCATCTCAATTTTAACGCCGGACAGAAAAAATCAAAAAAACCGAACCACCCCGAACCGATCGGTCCATTGTTTATTTCGGTCGGGATCGGTTCCCAGCAAAATCACCCCGAACCGATAGGTTCGATCCCGAACACCCCGAAAATCGAACCAAACCGATCGATTTTCACCCCTAATTACTAGGCCTCTAAAAGAAAACATATGATACAGAAAAAGTTCTTCCGCTTGTGGCACTTCTTTAGGAGATCTATGTTTTTCTTTAGTGGCAAAGATAACATACAGAGAGGAAAGCTTTACCTATTTTCTTTTAAAATCGGGTATTATTCCGCGGGTTGTATAGACATTAGAGTTTTGATTTTGAAATAAAAGAATTCACATTTTTATTACAACTAATTTTTCAATATTTTTCCAGTAGTCGCATTTTTTAAAATGTCTAAACAGTTAGAAAATTTATACAAAAAAATGATTGATATCTGATAGTGTCATTTTCAGATCTCTCATTATGCAAAGTCGCCCTGCATTACTATGGACTATATATTTCCTTTAAGGAACGTCGGAAAATGGCTTGAAAATATGTTTTCTCTCTTTTTTATAGCATCATATAAGTTATCTCTTCATTTATTTAGACTTGACCCAAACTTCCACCTCCCTCCACTAACGACATCAAATTTTATCAACACTATGGCAAGAGAGTATGGATTATAGCACAACCAAAATACAAAGCACTTAATTGACGTTTAATTACAACTATAAAGCATAGTGTGCAGTCAAAAATTTCATATCAATGAGAGCGAGTAAACGGACACAAAATACCTAAACCCATAGCATATCCACATTTCATAATGCCTAACTCAATTCTAACCAAAAAAAAAAAAAGTGATGACTGTACAAAAAAGGTAAGAACTAAAAAAGAATCAAAGTTCTATCAAGCAATTACCCAACATGAGAATATGAGAGGCACAATAATGAATTTCCCTGGAATTACATTATTTTAAGAGAACCCCATAACTTTGCATAAAAAAACAAATATGTTTGTAACCTATTCCATACCTGATCAACATCATAAAGTCATTAAATACTAAATCTTTTGAGACTATTCTCTCACACTTCCATAGTTTTTGTTCCCAATTTTTTGCAAAAGAAACCAAATTATGAATTAAATTAAGAACTCCACATATATAATTACATCAGTGGTCTACACAAATACATTCTTACAAATCCGCGTATTGTATGCCCGATTATGTTGCTTTGTCGATGTTTGAACTTCGAATCAAACACCAAGCCCAAATAGAAATATATCTTTCATATTCCAATTAATATTGAACCTTTGGGATTCCACTAAAAAACCAAAAATGCGTAAAAAGAAGTAATTGAGTCAAGGATAGTGTTGGAATAAAGAACATACCGAATGTGTTTGATGTAGAATAAAGAACATACCGAATGTGTTTGATGTGTAAAGTTAGTTGGCTTGGATCCTCATCGATAAATGGCATTTTAAATGCTGAGTTCTACATTTTTTGGGCATTTGAGATACAAAAGGAGGGAGGGAGAACTGTTTTGGGAAAAGATAAACAATCCCATAAATCAAGGGATTAGTTAGTAATAGGATTTTTTGGGTGTCAACTGAAATCTTTGATTAATTAGGTAATAGGAGGAAATGATTACGTTAGGTGCAAGAATTCAAGTTCAAAAAAAGGTGTCATATTCAAAAATTAGGTAATTTTCCAATTCTAAATTAGGAATTTCGAAATTCAAATTCCAAATCAATTCCTTAGATACAACATATACTCATGGATTGGTTTGTAGATATCCACGAATTGATTTTAAAAAGGGCCAAATCAAATAACCATTTAGGTTTTGTGGGCACCCTTGACCTCTGCGAGAAACCTTGAAAGTTCTAGAACACGCGTTCGTTAGAGTCGCCACTTGATTTTAAGGTTAACCAAGCAACCGAATTCAACGTACAAAATTCGAGACAACCGATCCGTCGTAACCAGAGTGATCTTGGTTCGGGAGCTAAGTTACCGGATGGGAAGGTTTTATTCGAAAAATGCACCAATCCCGCCTAATCAAAATGATTAGTCTCTACTAATAATTATGGGATTTAAAGTGATTTAGACAATTACGGGAAAGGGAACAAGGAAAAATAAATAAAATTAACGATGCATGAGGCTAGATTTATAGAAAGAAATATTACCGGAATAGATAAAATAGGCGAAGACTAAACTTCTTTTCTTTTAATCAACGTCCGGATACTCCCCTCAAAATCATGAATTCGGCAAGTATAAACTCCGTTCGCCGCGAAAAGCACTTTACTTAACTAATGTTTCAAAAAACTTGGATTAGGGACAAAGCGTTGGGTAATTTTGGAGACTAAGCTAAGGAGTAATATTTTTGGTGGCTGATTTTTGAAGAGGTTTTTCTTGGCTTTTGGGAAGAGAAACACTAGAGGAAAGTTTTGGATGCAAAGAATAGGTTAGAACAAGGTTTTTAGGCTAGAATTTCTTGAGGTTTCTTGTTGTGTATGAAATGAGAGGCTTAAGGTCCTATTTATAGGCACCATGGAAGCTTCTTGAGTTAATTTCACACCAGAATTCAAATGGGAGGTGAGTGAATTCGACATGGGCAACCATGCCAAAACTGCAGGACCTGTCTGGAATTCAGCATTGCGTCTGCAGGGTTGACCTTGCGTCCGCAAGGTCAAACGGCATAGTTTGGAGACCCATACTCCTGCGTTCGTGTGTCGGTGGTTGCGTCCGTAGGATGATGTTTTGGTCCAGAAATGGGCTTTTGTTGGGCAAAGAATTGGGATCGTGTGTTGGGCTTTATGGTTGGGCTAAATAAATAGGTTATGGGTGGGTTTCTTGGACTTATAAAGGTTGATTGGGCTTTTTCTTGGATTGGTGGATTTTTGGAACAGTAAATCCAAATTAACCGAAGCATTAGTTAGATAAAATAAATTACACGACATCGTCAGTAATTTTTCATCATTGGGGACACATCCGGACTTCTACTCAGGATTCACGGATAATCAAATTGGGGTACAGGTTTCCTTTTTCACCTTTTCTTTTGAACTTTCTAGTTTAATATTTATGCATTAAATATTTTCTTTTCACATTAAAAAGTTATAAGTGCCAAGTGTCGCAACCGTGGCCCTCCTCGCAAAAACCCATTCTGCAATACTATATAAGATAAGATGGGTTCAATAGTTATAGTAACTTATTAAAGTCTTTCTAAAAAAGATATTTATATCATAAATAGACTCAAAAGAATAATTTACCAAAAAAATGAACTTACCAAAAAAAAAAGATTCAAGAGGGTTCTAGCTATTCAAAAAAAAAAAAATCTAGACTATTTTAGAATGGTGGAGAACTATCTGCAAAATTAGAGAATATTTTAGATCAGAGGGAAAGCCCCGAGTTCTGAGAGTTTCAGAGGATTCAGGAGTCTAATGCTTGATTTGTTTGGAGAGGTTTTATAATATTGCGGAGTCATGAAGAATGAATGATGTTTTGTAGAAGGGTTCACAAGAAAAATATGAGTTATTTGATCAAGATGATATTAGTCATCCAGAAGAGGTGGATACCTACAAAAGGGAAAGGTGGTCTCATTTGTGAGGTGAACAGTTGAAATGCACCTAGGACGACTCACAAAGGAAGCATGGGCCTCTTCAATTGAAGCATGTAGGGTTGGTCATTTCATCCGTCCCGTCCAAATCCGATCCGATCCCCTATCCGAACGGATCGGCAATATGGAGATCTGTTTGGAGATTGGATAGGATATGGGGATTTTTTTTGAAAATGTTTGGGGATTGGATAGGGGGTGGAGATAGGCATGTCCCCGCCCCGTCCCCGCCCCGCCCCGCTCCGCCCCGTCCCCGATCTGCCCCGTCTCCGAATCCCCGAAATATAGGAGTCTATTAATGAATTATGAAACTTTGGGGTCTCACTGAATTTTCTCCAAATATATGGGGTTACACCAAAATTTCCTTCCTCGTGCATAGGGTTGGTTTGGTAATTGAAGCATTTTCATCCACTGCAATGGCATGGTTTTAACATATATGTTCCAATCAAAATGACCATACATGTGATCGATTACACAAAAAATATCTAGTAGTACAATCTTTAAAAATGTTTCCCGGGCATATCAACAGTGAATTGTAGACTTGTAGTCTCTTTTCCTTTGAAACAATTATGTATTTATCCGCTAGACAACCCATGTTGCATTTAATCAATTTTAATTAATGTCATGAATACACATAAGAACTCTTCATATTTCTACTTTTCTGCACTTTTTATGTTGTTCCACAAACACATGAAGTTTTACACGCCCAGGGGTTCCCCAATGATTGGATTTTAGGGAAAATGATTTGTAATTGGACTTATATAACTATTTACTTGTTACTCTAGGGAAAATGATTGGATCCCCGAAATCCCCGTGGGGATCCCCGTTCCCCATTTGGAGCGGGGATGGAGGATAAAAATAAATCCCCGTTGGAGATTGGATAGGGGATGGATATGAGTAAGGGGTTTGGGGATTGGAGGTGGAGATAGTAGTCTCCGGCCCCAATCCGTCCCCATGCCCATCCCTAGAAGCATGGTGTGCATGCTTCTGAGTAAAAATATAACTCTAAAAAGGCAAATAATGTCCAATTTACCCTTTTGGAATGAATTTACCTTTCAAAGTTTTTGTTTCAAGATGTCTAGAACATTCTGTGTTGTGCTTTACTTGGGCCCCAAATCTCAAGCTGGCCTATGTATTTTGCCCATTGAGGGTGTGAGGCTAAAGATTGGGGAAAGCATGCTTGATATTGGGCAATAGTATGTTGGAAGAAGTTAGACAAGTTTGATTAATAAACAAGGATTCGTAGAAGAGAAACAGAATTAAGAAACTTCAATGTGATCCTAAGGGAGTGTTGGTATTAGACCTGCAGCAGGGGAGACGAAAGGTCTGGCGAAATGGCGATCCCAGATTTCTCTCCGACCCGTCGTCCCTTCCCACCCCTCTCTCTTTGATCTCTTCTCTTTCCTTCTCCACCTTCTTTCCCTGTTTCCCACATAGATTCTTCCCCTTTCATAGTTAAAACCCTATTCTCCTTCTCTCTTTCTCTCATTTTCGATCAGTTTTCTGTTTGCCGCTGTTTCGATGAACCATCGCTACCTTTGAGCATCATTTCGGCTGAGTGGTGGTTCGATTTGCCACCGCTGGGTTGTTTATTCACTGGTTCAGCTGTTTGGTGGTTCCATTAGCCATCGCTGGTTCGATTATTCGATTATTCGGGTCTCATTTCGGCAGCTAATTGTGCTGCATCCGGGTTCAGCTATCAGTGTTCTTGTTTCTCACTCGGTGGGCAGATTTTCAAGGTATATACTCTGCTCGTTTTGGCAGCTAGGTTCTTCTTTTTGCTGTTCATCTTCATTGTTTTGGCTTTTTCATGCTATTGCTTGTTTGTCGAATCTTCCGATGCATACTTTGGTTGTGGACTACCTGCCTGAGGATGTGGGTATCCTTTGGTTTCGAAAATTTTTCTCCAACTTTGGTTCTGTTAAGGATTCCGTTATTCCCATGAAGAGAAGCAGAATTTCTGGTTGCAAGTTTGGGTTTATACGATATGAATTTGAGGAGGAAGCTAAGAAAGCTATTGTTAAGGCAAATGGCTTGTGGATTGATAATAGGAGTCTTGTGGTCAAGATTGCTAACTTTGACAAGAAGAAGGAACCAAGGAAGGATTGCTTTGTTAACAACTTGACGAGGTCTCAGAATTGTTTTATGCAGTCTAAACCACAGTTGAGGGGAGATAATGAGGTAAGACCTACTTATGCACAAGTCACTAGAGGGGTGGAGTGTATTGGAAAGAAAGTGGTATCTACAAGCATTCAGTGCCATTCTATTGGGAATGGGTGGCTATTCAGGAGCGCCATCGCGAAATCCAGAAAGCTTCTCTCTACAAAAGATCTGGAAAGAATCTTCGAGTTACAGAAAGTCCATGATGTCCAAATTAAAGCGATTGGTGGACGGTTTGTGGTTATAACGTTTGCCAATGAAAAAACTAGGGACAAGATTTTAGGAGAAAGATGGATAAAGAACTGGTTTGATGAATTTCAACCGTGGAACGGCGAGCAAGCCAAAGAGGAGAGATTTGTATGGATTTCATGCTTTGGGATGCCCCTTAGTGCTTAGTCCTCGCTAACTTTCAAAGATATTGGTACTATCTGGGGTGATTTTCTTGAGGTGGACGAGAACACTCTAAAAGGAGGGTCATTCGAAAAGGGCAAAATCTTGATTGAGACTAACCAATCCCAAAGATTGAAGGGAATGTCGAACTAGTTGTAGATGGAATGCGATACATAGTTAGAATAGAAGAAGAGGAGGGTTCTTTCAGGAAGGTGGAGTCAAGTAATTTTCATGCGGTGGATGAGTCGATGAGTGTTCATAAAGACCAGCTTTTTTGGGGTTTCTGCTTCCCTGTTTGGGTTTTAATTCTCTTGGTTTTGCTTGCTTTGAGCTGTTTTAGGGGGAGGTGTGCCTAGGTTTTTCTTGCTCTTGGCTGCTTTGTTTTTTGGTTCAGGAGTTTGGTCGTCTTGGATGTTTTTCTGGTTTTGTAGTTTGGCTGGTATCTTGCCACCCATGTTTGTCTTGTTATTTCCCCTTTTGGGGCCTTGGCGATTTCTGTCTTGGCCCCTTTTAATCTTTGTAATATGTTTTCAAAGATTAATAAATTTTCTGATTATCAAAAAAAAAAATCTCAAGCTGGCCCTGGCCCATACCACACCAAAATCGTCAATCAGAACACTTAACCTTCAGTCCTAATTTTGAAGATGCTTCGAGGCCTTCTTTTGCAGCAGTGGTGAAAGGGATGAATGCGTTTCCTTCCGTGATTTCTGTCAAAACTTCTGAAGGGTCAGTTGGGGAAGGGGGGGATTGGTTGTCAAGAAGTATTGTTGCTAAGTTACCCTCTCGTAGATCTATTGAGTCAATCAGAGATGCATTCATTAGTGAAGGTGTTTTTGATATTCAAATTAGATCTATGGGCGGTAATCATGTTGTGCTCACTTTTCCCTCCGTCGAGGATATGAAGTTTATGATTGAGAGTCCTCAAGTTAATTGGTTGGGTAACTTCTTTGAGGAGATTCGGCAGTGGAGTTCTGATTTGGCTTTTGATGCTTCACGCCTTGTTTGGGTTAGCTGTTACGGAGTGCCCTTGCATTTGTGGAATTCGGATACGTTTTTTAACATTGGAAGGAATTGGGGAGAGGCGATTACTCTTGATGATGGAACTTCAAGAGGTTTATCCTTCTCGGCTGGAAAAGTGCAAATTTCAACCAATTTCTTCGGAGTGATTAATCAAAGGATTAATTTGGAGGCAAATGGAAAAGTGTATCCGATTCGCGTTGTGGAGGAACAAGTCGTAGTGAACAACTTTATGAGGGCTTTTTGTGATTGTAAGCTCATTGGAAGAGTTTGCTCCAACAATCCCGTTATGGTAGAGGAAGAAAATGACTTGACTGATAATTTGGAAATTGAGGTTGATACAAAGACTAGTAAGGATGATGTTGAAGTAAGTGGCATTAAGGATGACACTTTGGCTTTCGCTAATAAGGGTGACCAAGCTAAGATGTCGACTCCATTGGGTATTAATCAGTTTACAGAGAGTTCAATCAATGAGGAGGAGTGTAAGGAGACTTCTCAAGCTGAAGGGAATTCTTTCAAGGACGGAGCAGGCTCTGATTTTCCTATCCTTTCCGGTAAAGATGAGGTGTCGGCTTTCGATGAGACACCAAGCTTTATCGGTATTCATGATGTTGAGGTGGATCCTTTGCTCTCTCGTCCTCCCCTCTTTGCTTCGGATGAGTCGATTTCGGTAGCTAAGGAGGCAGCAGTAAGTTCTGGCTCGGACGACTCCCAATCTGCTGATCTTGTTTCTTCTGATCCCCTTATTAATTATGTGGAGTTCAAGCGCCGTAAAAAGAAAGCCCGGGCTAAAAAGGGTTTGCAAAGGAAACCTGTATGGACAAAAAATCCTTTGAAAGCTGCCATCTTTTCCAGGACGGTTAACCAGGATCAAAAAGAGGAGAAATTGAAGAAAGGTAGTTTTGTTGAGCCCACCTTTTCGTCTGAAGTGGATTCTATTAGCGATGACGTTCGTAAGAGGTATGCATTTTTAATCAAGGAAGCCCGTGAGAATATGGAGATTAATGCTTCTCTTGGTGTAAAATTCTTCGGTAGGGAGAGCTACAATATTAAGAAATTCTTAGAACTGGAGGGAGTTGAAATTTCTGAACAGGATATTATAGCTATTGATGAAGTGGAGGAAAGTACCTCCGTTTCAGTAGAGTTCTGATTTTCCTTGGTTGGTGGTGGAGTCTCGAGGTGCGGCTTTTTGAGGTTGTTTGTTTGTCTTCGGCGTTGTGGGGTTTGCTTGTTCTTGGCTTGGTTTGGGTTTGGTTTTGGGGCTTTTCAGGAGTTTTGTTCTTGGTTTTTTGTCCTCCTTTGTTGTTGTGGCTGGTATCTTGCCATCCTTGGTTTTTCCTTGTTATCTCCCCTTTTGGGTCCTTGGCGTTTCTAGTCTCGGATCCTTTTAATCTTTGTAATTCGTTTCCAAAGATTAATAAATTTTTTGATTATCAAAAAAAAAAAAAGCCTGATGTGGTCCCACTAATCCACATGTCTCTTCGCTGGACTTGGCTGGATTAGTATGCGACGTGCATTAGTGGGACCACTTCACGCGTTTTGATTGAAAATTTTAGTGTGGTATGAGCCAGGACTAGCCTCAGCTTTAGGGCCCAAGTAAACCACAACACAGGGTACTCTAGATATCTTAAAACAAAAACTTTGAATGGTAAATTCGATCTAAAATGGTTAATTGGACATTCTTTGGCTTTTACAGTTAAATGTGCTCTCACAAGTATGCAAACCATGCTTGGATCGAAGAAGCATGCTTCCTTTGTGAGTGGTCCTAGCTGCCTTCAAGGCAATACGGGTGAAACTTGCATAAGCGAGTCTTGTAGCACTCTGTAATTCGCAAATTATTCATTACATATATCATTGATCCAAGCACAATCAAAGGGAACAAAGAATGCAAATTTAGAACTTTCAGCTAAGCAAGTTATTAAGGAGTTCAAAAAAAAAAGTTATTAAGGAGTGCGATTTTTTTGGAGGCTAAACATTATCCTCCCACTTATTGGTTGCAAACAGTGTAAGTCACACCCTTGTAATACACATTTTGATAAGGATAGCATCACACTAGCTCAACCAATAAGAGAGAGGGTAATAAGAGGGTAAACAAAAATAGGGGAACAAAATTAAATTTGCTAAAAAGGCATATCCAGGTCAAATGCTTGTCAAAAAATAACAAAACAGAGATCAGCTGAATTGAGTTGTTATATCATTAGCAGAAGCAGAATTAGTTAAACCATCCCTATAATAAAATTTTAACATGATTTTTGTTGGAACATGTGTGAAGGTTAAGTCGCACATTGAAAAAATATAAAGATGTTTGGACCTTAATATACAATTGGATCCCTCACCACTTACAAGGCTTAGCGTTTTAAGTGGATATGGGTCATTTAATGTATATTGGGCCCAACGAATGTGGTGGACTCCGTGGATACTCCCCAGAAGTTTGGGCCTTGTGCACGCGGGCGCAGTGGAAGGAATTAGTTTTAAAAAGAGTCGTCAGAAAACCCAATTACGATACGGAGCAATCAAAGCAGGGAATTTGAGTTAGCGAAAGGTCGAGCAAAATACATAAAGACAAATATCAAGCGCCGATGATCCAGAATCTTGAAAACTATAAGGGAGAACATTCTTTACACCGGCAGTGTAAACCAAAATTTCCTCCAAATCTATGCAAACCAAAGTTTCCTCCAAATCTATTGCATTGTGCCATATGTCCAAACAGTGGTCCCAAAAGGTAAAACATGGACACATGGCGCAATGCAATTGATTTAGAGGAAATTTTGGTTTACACTGCCGGTGTAACGAATGTTCTCCCTTATGTGTGTGTGTATTCATTGAAAGACTCAGTTTTGAATGACTAGAAACAAACATCTACACACAATCATCAAGAAATGCATACCCTGAAACGAAGTCGCCTAAATGTAGCACGGGACACAGCTATTAGCACTGGACACGGCAACTCTAAAAAAATAGGTACACAAACAAAATTGAAAACACTACAATTTCTTTTATAGAGTATAACTTTTTGTGTAGAACGGGACACGGACATTAGCACCAGACACGGCAATGGATACATGGACACAGTTGAAAACACTACAATTTCATTTATAGAGTATAACTTCTGGTGTAGAATGGGACACAGACATTAGCACTAGAGTCACCAGACACGGCAATTCTAAAAAAATGGATACATGGACACAGCTGAAAACACTGCAATTTCTTTTTCAGAGTATAACTTTTTATAGATATGCGTACTTACATTATTACCTCTAAAGTTTAGTTTAGGGTTTCTAATGAATGTATCAACCAATGTTGTATGCTTATATGATATATCCACCTATGTTGCATATTACACCCCTGGCTAAAGAATTTTGAAGTTATAAATATTCATTCCTGCGAAATATTTTAAAGAACACCTCATAAGCCACCTTATAAATATTTATTCCCGCTTCCTCTGAAAGCTGTTCTTCTGAGAGTGCTGCCGTGGCGGAGAAGCCCCCGGCATAGGGTCTGCCCTGAAGATCTTTGATTCCCCTGTGCGCTCATTGATGGCGACGATGCCATCTCTAGTAACTTCATAATTAACGTCCGGGTCAAGGCCCGGTTCGCGTGCCGCGCGATCCTCCTCGCGCCCCAGTCGACGTCTCTCTATGTTGACCCGGGTCTCATCTTCTAGTAGGGGGCGACCACGATCTGACGTCCGTGCGGCATGGTTGTCCCCCCTTCGCTCATTCGAGTGCTCCCGGCCTTCGCAATCCCTGCCACTACCCGTGCGGTTGCGGTGCTCGCCGCCTCAGTGCTCATCTTCAATAACTATCCCTTTTCCCGTGCCTGTGTCGCCGCTCCTGGTCTTTCGCCAACTGTGAATCCCTTCGGTGGCTCCTAGACCTTGCGCTAGATTCCATAGCAGGATGTCGATCAGCCGAGATCGGTTGTCCCTCATCTGAACGTCTTGCGTTGGCTGATCTCTTTGGGCTCGCCCGTGCTCATCTATCCTAAACACGTTGCTGTCAAGGCGAGCAAACGCCGATTGCCTCCTAGTCTGAACTGTGGTTTGGGCGAGGGCTTGGTGTTTTCTCCTCATCGTCCGGCCAACCGATCTGGACACTGCCAGCTATTGTTGGTTCTTCTTCAGGGCTTCCACTTTATCCATCAGTAGGGCCACTTGGGTTCCTAACGACAGAGGAGGAGGTGGGGGAAGTGGGGTCTCCTGCCTAGTAGGGGTCACTAAGTTATTCAACGTTGTAACCATGCCATCCAGGTTGAATAACACGTTGTGTGCCTCGGCAGCACTGGTGCCAGGGGCATTAGGGTCTACCATGGTGACTCTTTCCCTGCCAAATGGTGGGGTTAGCTGTAGCCCTAAGTCCTATCGCACCTCGTACCTCCGACGCAGAGTCGAGGTGCCACTGGTGGCGCTCGTCGAAGGTGTCGAGGCCCAGGGTAAGATCTTTAGTGGGGTCTGACATTTGAGAGGTTTATAGGAGAGGTGTTGGGAAAAGGTTAACCACTGAATGAAGAGAGCTGGGAAAGCAAGAAGTGGTCCCCAACGGAGTTGCCAATTATGGGGTTTGCTTCTCCGGTGGACCTCTGTGGTCTTTGTAGAAAGGGTGAGGAAAGGAGTAAGGTTGGTCTGAGATCTTGCAAACTCGCCTAAGGACAAGACCTGCACAAGTAACACCCGCGTTAGCGCCTAGCCCGGACGGTGGTGGTCTGTGAAGACACTCCGACGGTCTAGTAAGTCACCAGCGGTGAGAAATGTGACTGGAAATGTATGGAAAGAGGTGTTTTTTAGAGAGAGTGAGAGAATGAGAAAAAGAACCCTCAATCTGGTGAGCAAGTTACCCTTTTATAGGCAAAAGGAAGCTTCCTCACCACGCTTACCGTGACCTCCACGCGTCGTCCTTCCCTAACTAAGCACATGGGCAAGTAATGAGTGTTTCGCCGCTTCGGTTGACGTCAACCCACTAGCGTGCCTGAACAGTCAACAATTCTCGGATACCCCCCGGTCCATCACGCGGTCCGTCAGACACTTTGAGCGCATTGTCCAGATGCCACCTGACACTATTTTAATTCCATCCGTCACTTGTCACATCGCCAACTATCCTCGGCCGAAACCCTGATCCTTATGGCCTTCGGCCTAATGTTGCTCCTGTCCTAGCCCCATGTTTCATCGATCACCCTCGGTGATACCCTTGGTCCTCATGACCCTCGGTTCATCGTTACTCTAACTTCATGCCGTATCCCCTCCCGCTCGGCGGATGACTCGCCTTCGACCACGTCAGCTACTCAAACTTGGTTGAGGTCGATTCTAGGTCCCTCGGCGTGGAGTCCCACGACCCTTCGGTAGTTTAAACGGACCCTTTGGCCTCAATTCTAAAAGTTGTCGTGCATCACGTCCTCCGATGGATTATATCCGCCGAGGGATCAATAAAGGGGAGGTAAGCCCGCCGAGGCGTGTGTCCGAGCGTCTGGTCCCCAGTTCCTTTGTCCCTCAGCGGAGATTGCAGACGAGTGGTTGGATCCTGCCAAGGGGCAAGGGGGGATCATCCCTCTATTGAACCCTAGCTGGTCTTTGTGACCTCGGCTACTACAATGAGAATCTCAGAATACGTAAAACACAAGGAAAAAGCATGCATTAGAACTGTACGACAATTTCTGGGGACGAAGGATCTCATGCCTTGGCTTTAGTGCTTTATGCATAACTCTTGATTTCGCTCTTCTATACTTTCATTCTTCTATACATATATAACACCGATGCTTATTGTTAGTTGTTGCATGTGCTTACAAGATGGAGAGTTATTGGCCCATTTGTTTATTCATTGCCCGATCTCCAAGTAGCGTTGGAATGTAGTTCTTATTTCGTGGCGCATGTCGTGGGTCTTCCTTACGACGGTAGTGGAGCTTAATCAAGAATGCTATGGGGCTAGAGTAGAAGAATAAAGAAGCTTTAAATCATTATCCGATTGTGCTTGATGTGGTCAATCTAGAGAGAGAAGAATTAATGATATTCTGACGAGGAGGATAGCCCATTGTTCAAATTTAGGAGTCTTCTCATTTCCACTTTGTTTAGTTTAAGGTCGAGTGACTACAAACATGCTCTGGATCAATTCTTTGACATGTTAGATATTTTTAGAATTTAGAGTGGTGTATAGGTCCTTTTATAGTTTGGTTTTTTCTTCGTTATTCCTCGCTTTCTCTCGTACATGGGTGGCCGCGTAACACCGGAAAACATAAAGAATGTTTCTAACATTTTCCGGTAACAGAAGGGGACCACTCAAGAGGCTAAGGAATCCTGATCTTAACTCCTCTTTTAGGCAGGAATTTTGTTGAAAGCTGTAATAGCGTCTGAGAAGAAGTTGAATCGAACGGGGAGTATAGCCAGGGCCGGCTCTGAGTTTCTTGAGGCTTAAAGCGAACTTTTTAAAGGAAAAAAAAAAAAAGGGTCTTCAATCTTTTTTGCATAGTGAATGATGCTTGAGAAAGAAAAAACATTCATAAGGAAGGCAATGCAATAATTTGAGACCATAAGTACCCATAATCAATAGCCATTACAATACATTAAAAATTGTCATTTAAAGATTACTCTTCTCGCGTTTTTAGTAGCAAAAGTACTAATTAAACTTGCATAATTAAGTTTCTCCATCATAGCCTTTTCAATAGACAACGTAGCCAATCCGTTCGGTCTCTCTTGTGACATCGTCGACCTAAGATAAGTTTTGATCAACTTTAGCTTGAAAAAATCTCTTTCACCAGAGGCAACTGTAAATCGGAATAGTCAACAGTATTTTGTATGCAATCCACACATTCAGAAAAATAAACTATCCATTGTCTTCAAGTAATTGAGCACATCAATGGGCTTTTCTTAGCTCTTTTGGTAAAATTTCTCTCAAGACTTAATTCCGAACATAATCCTTCCCATCAATATCAGAAAGCTCATCTCTTTTCAAAATATCTTCAAGATTACATTTGGGCCCTTTCACTTGGACCTTATTTTAAATTAGGCCCTCAAATTTTTTAGACAAATTAAACTTAATTTTTTTATTGATACCTAGTAACTATATGGACCTATATTATTGGGGACCCCAAAAATTAGACAAAATTTGGAGGCTTAAAGCGGTTGCTTTATGGACTTTAGCCTAGAGCCGGCTCTGAACATAGCAAGCTTTAAAGCTTGATCGGGAAATAAAGAAAAGAAAGATTATTGGGAAAAGCTCCTCTCTCTTTTTTTGGTGAAGAAAACGAAAGTGAGGGTACTGTACTCCCGTCACCCCCGCCAGAGAATATCGTCCCTCACATCAAACCACTATCTATAAGGAACCCCATCACACCTATATCGGGACCGAATATCTAAGGTCTCCCACATGTGCAAGTGATGTCAGTAGTATGTTTAGCCCCAATAAAGAGCAATGGGGACTTCAACCTGTGCACGCCCTATTTCCCACCACTAAACCAACCGCTCATTCTAGTGAGAACCTGCACGACTGCAAAGGATTTGTATGGCACTGGACTTGAGATGGTTTCAGCCAAGGGTCTGAACCCGACCAGAAGCTCATTTTCGGGAGTTAAAATAATAATTTATGGTTTAATAATACGAGTAAAACACAAAAACAGCAAAAATAATCGACTTGGTCCCTTGACAAGTTTCATTACTCACCTAAATGAATATTTTGAGTAATACGGAGATAAATCTAATACGGGGAATATAAATGGGAGTACAGTTCTTTAACACGGGCAGCCGAGAGCAAGGGACTAAACTAGTTGCTTGTTCAATTATTCGGTGTATCTGGAAACCGAGAGCTAACCCTATCTACAAGGCGAGCGCTAATGTTTGGGTTTCCCAACCCCGGCTCCTAATTTGGTTGTCAACTTAATATTAAGTCATAATAAATAAAAAGACATACAAGTTAAAAAAAAAAAAATCAAGGTTACATTAATTATTCTTTTACTTTGAATTACGTAAAAAAAATCATAATTTTTAATTGTGTTATCGTATTTTAACTTATCCAAGAACTCATTTTTAATTGGGATCGGACACAATCCACTTAATCTCTCTCATGACAAGGTACTGAGGTAGTACCAAGGTAAGTTTTTAACACCTTCAACTTCAAAAAAACTCCTCTCCGCCGAAGCGAATCGACAGTGCAGCTCTAATATTTTAGGGAGCCAAAACAAACTCTCTTATGTTGGGCTCCCTACATCTTCAAAAGTTCTTTAAAAAACTTACAAAATTACAACAATACAAACTAAAAAGGATAAATCTATAAAAAATAAACATAAAAAGATATAATTGTGAGAGTTTTTTTTTTTTTGGAAGAAAATAAGAGAGTATTCTCATATTTTAACTATGGTTTGTGTGAAAAAACTTATAAATTGTGTTAGCTCGATAGATCTTTTGTTTTTTGCAATTTTCCACCATTGGGGTTTTTTGTTTAATCAAATGTAAAAATATATTAATTGTACATTATCTCACCTGGGTATTACTCAAAAAAACTCTTAAAAACCTCTTAAGAAGTCTCAAAGATTTTTTTTTCGATATATCCCTTCAACTATTACCCATTTCTCTATTTCATACCTGAACTTTCAAAAAAATTTATGTCGTCCCTGAACTACTTAATTGAGGTGCATGTGATCCAATTTCTAACACGTGTTAGTTTAATGGATGGAAAAGTACCCGTGTGCGCGTCACGGGTGATTTTGGTCCCAAAACAAAGGGTAAAAACGTCATTCCCTTCACCACCCTCCTCATTTGATCAAAGCAGTTCTCCTAAAAATCCTAAATTAGTGTTCGATCACAAATTCAATGATCAAGAAATGAGATCTCGCTGTAGAGTTCGAACACAACAAACAAAAGTAATTTTATTGATTACAAGCACTTGTACACTTAAGTTGTGTACAACAAGACACACTATCACTCATAAGGATGACTCTCTTACACAAGAGTTAGGACACACACAAACTAGGAAGACACTTTTAACTTTGGACACAAGCTTTTTAGTACTTGGACACCTCACACTTGGACACTCACTCAACTTGGAGTATTTCTCACTTGTTCCTTGCTAGGACTCTCTCTCTTGCATTCACTTGCATTCCCACAAATGAGGACCTCATCCCTATTTATAGGCACCAATGGAGTATTCTAGAAGCACACATTACTCCATGCTTCTAGATGTTTCTAGTGAAGCCCATAACCTTCCATCATATTCCGGAATATTCTCGTAGAACCCGGAACCTTCTAGCATGTTCTAGTAAACTCCTCAACATTCCGAAAAGGCCCAGAAGACTCTAGCATATTCTAGACGATTCCGGAGCATTCTAGAGAAGTCTAGATATTTCTGGAATAGCCCGAAAGTTTCTGGCGACGTCCGGAAGACTCCAGAAAACTCAAGAGAGGTGGTGATGATCTTTCAACACTCGTAACATTCAGAATAGATTCATTTCGCAAGAAAACCGCAAATTAGTGTTCCCAATCAGATTCACCATCCTAGTTTGATCAAATTTCCCATACTCACCACACATGCTTCATCCATTCTCCTAAATTTCCTCATCAAGAATCCTACCTTTGTTCACAATTGAAAAAAATCCCCCCACCAAATGCAAAACCCAAATCAAACTTTCATACCCATGAATAATAATCACTCTGAATCTTGATTTGTTCTTGGGGACTCCTCTCTCTATGTAAGCCAAGTACCTTCCGTCACTCAGTCTGATCCTTAATTCTCCAACGCTCAACTCATCACCATCTAATGATAATAAAGATGATGGTGATGGTGGCAATGGTGGTGGAGATTCAACGCTTTCAGAGGGTACAGGGAAGGTTTTGTGGTCCGGTATGCTATTCCGAGGCAGCCCAATAACGCCGCAGCGCGCTGCTCTCCTGAACACCATCTCACAGAGAGAGAGAGAGAGAGAGAGAGAGAGAGAGAGAGATGAAATTAGATAAATAGACATTTTAAAGATAAATCAACGAAGGCGGGAATTTGAGATAACCAGATAAGAGAGAACAAATGGGTTTTCAGGAGAACTACTCTGATTGAATGGAGAGGGTGGTGAAGGGAATGACGTTATTACCCTTTGTTTTGGGACCAAAATCACACGTGATGCTCACACGGATACTTTTCCATCCGTTGAACTAACTGCCGTTAGAAATTGGATCACATGCACATCAATTAAGTAGTTCAGGGACGATATAAAGAGTTTTGAAAGTTCAAGTACAAAGTAGAGAAATAGGTGATAGTTGAAGGGATATATCGAAAAAAAACTCAGTCTCAAAATGGAAGGGATTTATTGTTGAATGTAGGATCGAGAATTCTTTCACACATTTCAGAAAATCACAGCTCTGGTATACGATACCTTTAATGCTATCCTCATAAACCTCCTCAAAGTCATAATCTAAGAGCACAAATCTCAACTGGGTATTCCAATCAAATCACCAAATTGCATTCAGATTGAAGAGGACCCTACAATGAGAGTTATCTGGAGCTCAAATCAAGGAAACAGATCAGTTGGTGCATTTTCTTTGCAGTAACGAGTCAAGCTTTATAGTTGTTGAAGATTACAAATCACGTACCAAAAACATGGTAATTGCAAAGACTATAGATTTGTAGTTCATCGATCGGTTCAAAGTCCCCAATCTCGTCTGTCTTTGCGTTTCACGTCGTCAATCCTCTCTCTCTGGTTTGAATTCAGTCGTCGGTGCAGTGGTGGTGAGAGAGCCGGTCGTCGTCCTAGTGGTCGCATCGCCCCTCTGTTCTCTCTTCTCTCCCTCTATGTTTCTAGATTTAGAAACCACAAAAATGATAAGTGTACAACAATCAGCTCTAACAAGTTTCCAACACACCATGTAAGTGTATTGGAGACTAGTTGGAAATTTTTGTTGTACATATATCATTATTGTTAGGAACCATAAGCTTTTTTTCTTTTTTTTTTTGGTGGAATGCACCTGTTGATGTGGCGTGCCACGTCAACATGTTGTAGTGATGTTGTAGTACGTGTATTATTTTTGAAAAAACAAACCAAATGCTCAACAGTAGTAATGGACGAAGAAACCCAAATTCAATTATCCCAAATCAAATTCAAACCCAGTCCAATTCAGTCCACGGAACATGGCCCTGGCCTTGGTAGGCGTCTGAATATATATGCGGCATGTACATACTTTTGAGAGTCAATTTCTCATTCAAATCGTAATACATTTTACCAAGGAGTATACAAATTACAAATCCACTCGGATGCCACCTCAATCTCCACTTAATTTCTGGATCAAAGAAGTTCAAAAGTCTTATAAAAATCGATCTTTTCCAATAGTGATCATCTTTTTCACTCCCGCCGTCTTTTCCTCCGCAGTCACGTTCAAAATCCCATTCGCTTCTATATCGAATACCACATTGATCTGCAGAGTGCGCCTCGGCACTGGGGGAATTCCATCCAACTTTATTATCCTCAACAGATTATTATCCCTAGTCCTCGTTCTTTCCCCTTCATAAACATGAATCAAAACCCCCCGCTGATTATCCGAAATCGTCGAGAAAGTGTGCTCCTTCTTAATTGGAACCGTCGTGTTTCTTGGAATCAAAACAGTCATAAGCCCACCCACCCCTTCCAACCCCAAACTAAACGGCGTTACCTCAAGCAATAACAAGTCCTGCAGCTTCTCATTCTTTTCGCCCTTCAAAATAGCCGCTTGTATCGCTGCCCCATATGCCACGGCCTCGTCTGGGTTAATACTCTTACATAGCTCTTTTCCGTTGAAGAAATCCTGCAGTAATTCTTGTAGCTTTGGAATACGGGTGGAACCACCAACAAGTACAACCTCATGAACCGAATTTTTATCGATTTTCGCATCGCGAAGGCATTGCTCCACAGGCATCATACACTTTCTAAACAAATCGATGTTCATTTCTTCGAACCTCGCCCTCGTAATCTTGTGATAAAAATCGATCCCTTCATATAACGCATCGACCTCTATCATCGTTTGAGTAGCCGAAGATAGTGTCCGTTTCGCTCTCTCACAAGCGGTTCTCAACCGCATCAACGCCCTCGCGTTTCCGCTCATATCCTTCTGGTGCTTCAGCTGAAACTCCGCCACAAAATTATTCACCATTCTGTTGTCGAAATCCACCCCACCCAAGTAGGTGTCCCCCGCCATAGCATTCACTTCGATAATCCCCTCTGCGATAGTCAAAATGGAAACGTCAGTACTCCCTCCACCCAAGTCAAAAATCAGCACAATATGAGCCTCGTCTCTTTTAACTTTCTTCTCCAACCCGTAAGCAATCGCAGCCGCGTTCGGGTCATCAATGATCTTCATAACATTCATTCCCGATATCGCTCCTGCGTCCTTCATAGCCTGCCTCTGCGAGTTGTTGAAACGCGCCGGGACCGTAATCACGGCGTCTCTCACTGATTGGCCCAAAAAATTCTCCGCTGTTTCCTTCATCTTCACTAACACCATACTCAATACCTCTTCCGCTGTGAATTGCTTCTGTTCGCCCTTGTAAGTGACAACGATCATGGGTTTGTCGCCGGGACCCGGAGTTACTTTGAACGGCCAACGCTTGATGGCGGATTGGACGTAGGGGTCGGAGAATCGACGGCCGATGAGGCGTTTGACGTCAAAAACGGTATTTTGTGGGTTCATCGTGACTTGGTTTTTGGCGGCGTCGCCTAATTGTTGCTCACTGTCGGTGAAGGCGACATAGGAAGGGGTCGTTCGGTTGCCATGGTCGTTTGGGATGATTTCGACTCGATCGTTATGCCACACCCCTACGCAGCTGTACACCGTGCCGAGGTCGATTCCGATTGCCTTGTCACTAGTAGCCATTGTTGTTGCAGTTCTTTCTGATTTTTCCCTGGGAGAGAGAGAGTGAAACATAGTAGTTAGGCTTTTATTAGAAGTGATTAATGTAATACCAAGTTATCAACTTATATATTCCTTTTTGTAAACTGGAGTCAAAACTTAACTGAGAAAAAGACACAAACTGTTTAGTATCATCGTATTCAGTTCTTTTGATTAGTCTAACCTTTTGTTTCTCTCCTAAGTCAAACAACACATGACACAGAAGCCAAAGGCTAAGCCAGTCTCATAAAACCTCCGGGTGACGCTTGTCGCCTTCTTTTTCTTGTTTTGTAGTGTAGGATTGATTTGTACATATTGTATACGTAAATGACTATAGATGTAGAAAAGGACAAAAACATGTAGAAAAAAAAAAGGAAAAGAAAAGATATATTACTTCTAAAGAATGAAGAAAACCATTACAGGTCAAATTGCATTCATGTTTTTTTATACCAGTAAATGCATGATAATCCGTGAAATGAATAATTCGGATCTTACGTTATAATGAAGCTCTTGAGTTTATCAATCCAACTTTGTTTTGAGTCTCGTATTTTTTGCTCCTCCTTGCATCGTCTGTCCTCCTCTTCCCGCTCTCTCTGTCGATTCTTCTCCTCCCACACTAGCTCCCACTCCTCAAACTCTCTCCATCGTCGCTTCTCCTCCTCTCTCTTTTGCTCCTCCCACACTAGCTTGAGCTCCTCAGGCTCTTCCTGTCGCTCCTCCTGCTCTCTCTTTTGCTCCTCCTGCACTAACTCCAGCTCCTCATGCTCTCTCTGTCGCTCCTGCTCTCTCTTTCGCTCCTCTTGTACTAGCTCGAACTCTTCATGCTCTCTCTGTCGCTCTTCCTGCTCTCTGTGTCGCTTCTCCTTCTCTCTCTTTCGCTTCTCCCGCACTAGTTCGAGCTCCTTTTGCTCTCTCTTTCACTCCTCTCGCACTAGCTCCAGTTCCTCAAGTACTAGCTCCAGCTCCTCATGCTCTTTCTTTTGCTCCTCCCGTACTAGCTCCAGCTCCTCATACTCTCTCTGTCGCTCCTCCTGCTCTCTCTTTCGCTCCTCCCGCACTAGCTCCAGCTCCTCATGCTCTCTCTGTCGCTCCTCCTGCTCTCTCTTTCTCACCTCCCGCACTAGCTTCAGTTCCTCATGCTCTCTCTGTCGCTCCTCCTGCTCTCTATTTCGCTCCTCTTGTACCAGCTCCAACTCCTCATGCTCTCTCTGTCGCTCTTCCTGCTCTCTGTGTCGCTTCTCCTGCTCTCTCTTTCGCTCCTCTCTCACTAGCTCCAGCACCTCATGCTCTTTCTGTCGCTCCTCATGCTCTCTCTTTCGCTCCTCTCGCACTAGCTCCAACTAATCACGCTCTTTTTGTCGCTCCTCTTGCTCTCTCTTTCGTTCCTCCCGCACTAGCTCCAACTCCTCATGCTCTTTTTGTCGCTCCTCCTGCTCTCTCTTTCGCTCCTCAAGTACTAGCTCCAGCTCCTCATGCTTTTTCTTTTGCTCCTCCCGCAATAGCTCCAGCTCCTCATGCTCTCTCTGTCGCTCCTCCTGCTCTCTCTTTCGCTCTTCCCAAAGTAGCTCCAGCTCCCCCCGCTCCCTCTGTCGCTCCTCATGCTCTCTTTTTCTCTCCTTCAGAAGTTGTCCAACATTCTCCCGAAGTAGCTCCAACTCCACATGCTTTCTCAATCGCTCCTTGTGAAATAGCTTCAGCTCCACATGCTCTCTTTGTCGCTCATCCTGCTCTCTCTTTCGCTCTTCTCGAAGTAGCTCCAGCTCCCCCTGCACCCTCTGTTGCTCCTCATGCTCTCTCTTTCTCTCCTTCAGAAGTTGTCCGACCTCCTCTCGAAGTAGCTCCAACTCCAACTGCTTTATTAGTTGCTCCTGCCCCTCTCTCTGTCGCTCTTTGCGAAGTAGCTTCAGCTCACATTGAACTTTTTTCAGCTCCTCCCCGCGTTCTAACTCAACATTAGATATGCTAGTATATGAAGAGGGCCTTTGGCCGTCCAATGACAATCCTGCACAGTGCATTGTGTATAGAACCGGCCACAATGTGAGTATGTGCAAGTATTTATGCATGTGTATATATTGATTGAAATTTTTGATCTTGGTATAAGTCAACTTCAACCAAAATAAAAGCACCAAACTAGGAGGTTAGCTTCTGACCTGGGGCCTGCCTGTGAGTCGTGGGCACAACAAGGTGGAATGTTTGTTGATGGGGCATTTACTTCTTATTTGTATGATAATGTTCACCTTTTTGGCTCGTTGACTTTGTTGTCGTCGTAAAAATGATACATATTGACCGGACTTCGGCACCCATACAAACTATACACATTTCTTTAGAGGGTGACATATCCTCCGAATTGAGTTTGCCGAGTTTTAGACATTTCCTTTTTTTAGTTT
Organism: Vaccinium darrowii; assembly: GCA_020921065.1. Lineage (NCBI taxonomy): Eukaryota > Viridiplantae > Streptophyta > Magnoliopsida > Ericales > Ericaceae > Vaccinium > Vaccinium darrowii. The sequence continues at coordinate 42,583,240 of CM037152.1, read as the reverse complement.
TTTCAATCAAAACATGTTGCTTTCATGTTTATATTGGTACTAACATCGGATCAATAATTGGATAATTAGTAATCTCGAAATGGGTCCCGTCAGAAAGAACAACACCACGCAATGCCCCCAACTCCCGGCACCATTGACGGCCCCCCAAGTCCATTAGTTTCACCTAGACCTAAACTAGTAAACTATACTAGGGCTAGTTTTATTCCAAATTGGATTATCATGATCCAGTGGCTAGGCCAACATACTTATTTTTAAAGGGTCCTACTAACTTCCGTCTATTAGGCAGAGGATAATATATATATATATATATATATATATATATATATATATATATATATATAATGACAAACAAGTTCGGATATCAATACGCATATTACGGATATCAATGTATTTTTACGGATATCAACACAATTTTTTAGGATATCGATACACTTCCTGCACATTATCCACCAGGGCTGAGCTTAACATTTTTCATTTTTAAATACCTTGGGAGATTAAGTTTGGAATCTTACACACAAACACACATATAAACAATATACTTTTATCAATGCTTCGGAATGTAGTGATTGTGCATATACCAGGAGGTTATTTCTAGTTTCTACTACGTTAAGGTGCAGGTATAACTTAATGAAGGACGAAACAAACCTCAGAGAATATTTTGTACTTTTAAATTGAGGGAAGATAATCAGAAGAGTCCGATCATGGGTCAGTTTGGCCTAACTTTTGCCTTTTTAAAAAAAAAAAAAAAAAAGTCACATACATATCACTGTGTTTGTGTTTGGTTGGTAGTTTTGAGAAAAAAAAATTGAGATATAAATATGGTGTTTGGTTTGATTCTGAGAAATGGTTTTTGGGATAATGATTGCGGAGAGAAATGAGAGTAATAATTGGATAGAGGGGTTATAAGTAGAGAGAGATGGAGAAAGAAATGAAAAGTAATGATTGGAGAGAGGGGTAATGAGTGAATAGAAAAATGTGAGTAATGATTAGAGAGATGAGTAATAAGTGGGGAGAGAAGAAAAGAATTCCAAAATTATTTTTGAGAGATAGAGTTATTTGTACGAGGACATTTTTTTTTTATAACATGCAAATGCATTTCACAAATGCCATAAAGCAAAAGATTTCATCACAAATATAGGAATGATCCAAAACTAGCAAAATCTAAGACGAGCCCTGTAAAGAGCATACAGGCTCATAGGCAAGTACTGTCAAAGCAAACCAATACTAGGTGCTCGCATTGAGTCTCTCCTCGATTTTAGTGGTAGAGAATCCTAAGGATACCCGCTCAAACCATTAAGCACAAAGAACACAGATGAAATCGACCCACACAGGAGTAAGAGAGCCCACAAAGCGGAAAATAACCCACGCAAGGGAACTAAAAGCAAAACAAAAAACTAGAAAACCAAAGCCAAACAAAAAACCACACCCTCCGTCTTGAATATGTCATCGGAGCCGTTTTTTAAGGATGGTGAACAAAATTGCACTCGGGCTTCACATACACTGGTGGTGTAGTATGTGTGAACCCCACACCCCTTGTGGATGTGTGTGCACTGGCAGTTTGCAAGTGTTTGTGGTACTAGCATTTTTTTACGAGGAATTATACCGGACAAATAACGTAGAAAGAATCGAATCAATTGGCTTCATATATAAGGTCTAAATAAACCTGTCTGCAAGTGGTTCTGAACTCCGCTCATCACAGCAGCCAACACAAGAGGATCCGTCGTTAAAGTCGGGGTGAAGCATTCCTACATGCAAATTAGACACCCTTATAAGATATTAATAAATGCAATAGTTTGCTAAAAAAAGATATGTATATAATTTAAATGATTTTTCTACTCTGTAATTCTCCAACGCGTTCCTTTTCTCCACCTTCCTCTTCACCTTTTCGCTCTCTGCATTATACCAATCCACATCCGACGCCATTTTCTCAATCTCCTCCTTACTCAACCGCCCCTTATCATTCGTAATTGTAATCTTATTCTTCACCCCCGCTATCTTATCCTCTGCGGTCACGTTGAAAATCCCATTTGGATCTATATCGAAAACCACATTGATCTGTAGAACCCGCCTTGGCACTGGGGGAATTCCATTCAACTCTATTATCCCCAACAAATTATTGTCCTCAGTCCTTGCTCTTTCCCCTTCATAAACCTTAATCAAAATCCCCAGCGGATTATCAGAAAATGTCGAGAAAATGTGCTCTTGCTTGGTTGGAATCGTCGTGTTTCTTGGAATCAAAACAGTCATAACCCCACCCTCCCCTTCCAACCCCAAACTACATGGTGTTGCATCGAGCAATAACATGTGCTGCACCTTCTCATTCCCTTCGCCATTTAAAATCGCGGCCTGTACTGCCGCCCCGTATGCCACGACCTCATCTGGGTTCATACATTTACATAGCTCTTTTCCATTGAAGAAATCCTGCAACAACTGTTGTACCTTTGGAATCCGGGTGGACCCACCGACAAGGACGACCTCGTGAATCGAATTTTTATCGATATTCGCATCGACGAGGCATTCTTGGACAGACTCCATACATTTTCTAAACAAATCCATGTTCAATTCCTCGAACCTCGCCCGAGTAATCGTGGGGTAAAAATCGATCCCTTCGTGTAACGAATCGAGCTCTATCGTCGTTTGAGTAGCCAACGATAGAGTCCGTTTCGCTCTCTCACAAGCGATTCTCAACCGCATCAATGCCCTAACGTTTCCGCTCATATCCTTCTTGTGCTTCTGCTGAAACTCGGCCACGAAATGATTGACCATTCTGTTATCGAAATCCAACCCACCCAAGTTGGTATTCCCCGCCGTAGCATTCACGAATAAAATCCCCGCATCGATAGTCAAAATCGAAACATCAATACTCGCTCCACCCAAGTCAAAAATCAGCACATTAATCTGCTCCTCTTTCCTGGAACCCTTCTTCTTCTCCAACTCGTACGCAATCGCAGCCGCGACCGGCTCGTCAATAATCCTCATAATATTCAAACCCGAAATCGCTCCGGCGTCATTCATAGCCTGCCTCTGAGAGTGGTTGAAATACGCCGGGACCGTAATCACCGCGTTTTTCACCGATTGGCCCAAAAAATTCTCCGCCGTTTCCCTCATCTTCACTAACACCATACTCGATATCTCTTCAGCGGTGAATTGCTTCTGCTCGCCCTTGTAAGTAACGACGATCATGGGTTTGTCGCCGGGACCAGGAGTTACTTTGAACGGCCAATACTTGATGCCGGATTGGACGGAGGCATCGGAGAATCGACGGCCGATGAGGCGTTTGACGTCGAAAACTGTGTTTTGTGGGTTCATCGTGACTTGGTTTTTGGCGGCGTCGCCTAATCGTCGCTCACTGTCGGTGAAGGCGACGTAGGAAGGGGTCGTTCGGTTGCCGTGGTCGTTTGGGATGATTTCGACTCGATCGTTATGCCACACCCCTACGCAGCTGTACGCCGTGCCGAGGTCGATTCCGATTGCCTTGTCACTAGTAGCCATTGTTATTGCAGTTCTTTTCTACTTTTTCCACAGAGAGAGAGAGAGAGAGAGAGAGTGAAACAGAATATCGTCGGTCCTATGGTCACCAAAGTATCAGTGATAGAACGTTTGGAAAGTATTAGTGATAGAACGCTTGGAAGTTGGAACGTCGGACGCTGATGGATCTCTTCAGCAGCGAAGAGCACATATCTCTGGCTGTATGAAACTGAGGTCCTGAATAACAGACATGATGCCTTTTTTATTACCGGTAAGGTATCGTACGGTACCGGAGTGATACGAAAGTTTTTTTTCGCTCCGGAGTCCCTCCGTCCCAAATTTTCTATCCACTTTTATTATTTATGACACCTCAAAAAATTATTTATATTTTTAAATGCATAATATTTTATATATTTAATATAGATCCCGGTTGATAGTTCTCAATTAGTTCTATTAAACAAAACTTTTAAAATTGTAAATGACTTTATAGATTAACAGGTATAAGTAATAGAAAAATGATACACATGCCCGTAAATGGACAATAAATTCGGAATGAACTAGAGAGGGTCTGGAGAGACCAAAACTGGAGACTGGTTCCAAAAATTAAATATTTCCCTTCCCACTACAACCTACTCTTGGGACACCACCACAGCAGACGCAGCCCGGAGCCAAGATTTCCAAGAGGAGCTGATGTCATAGACATATTTTTATTTAAACATATACCGATTAAATATGTTTTTTGTCACTAAAGAAACATATACCTAATCGTAGAGTTTTTGGTTTCTAATATGATATAGTTATACATTAAATTTTTTTTTAACATAATGCATCAAAAGTAAATGAGTCATTTTATTATATTTATTTTAGACAACACTCGTATGCTTATTTGTTATTTGCAATAGAAATTAAAAGATGAAAAGATAAAATAATATTTTTTTTAACTAATCAAACCAACTTTACTGAGGTTATAAGGGGTGTTATTACATAAATCCTATCAAGACAACTTAAAATTAGCTATTATATTTTAAAACGCGGGGCCAACCCCCGTCCAGCCCCAACATAGCTCCGTCTATGGCAGCCCCGCCACCGACCGACGACCACCATTGACGCCACCCTGCCACTAAAGCTCTCCCCTTCCATTCTTCCCGACTCCCATCTCTCTTTCTCTCTCTCTCTCGCTTGCAAAGGAACCCATTTGCTAAAAACAAATCAACCCTTGATTTTAGCAAATTGTAGATTTTTGCAAATGGAAAAAACCCAAATAACTTTTGCACTATTTACCCCCAAAAAAGTAAATTTTGATGTGAATTGATTGGATGGGGCGGCTGGGTAAGTTTTCCTAAATCACACATCAGCTCCTCCTCTTAATTTATTTGCAAAGATAGATTAACTTTATCTATAAATAGTGCCCTCAGTTATCGGTTTTATTCATTCAAAACACTAGGGGAAAATATTGTGAAATAAGAAAGCAGAAAGAAAGAAAGAGGGAAAGAACAGAGAAATACGGAAAGTTTCAAGGTAATGAGAGTTTAATCAGTCTAGAAGATTGATCACAATAGTTCTTGAAGAACTATTTCATATACATATTATGTTTAATATTTGTCTTACTTTTATGTAAGTATCTTATTATTTGTCTTTAAATTTTATAGCACAGCACAATATTTGAGGGTGTCCTGCTGAAAGTAATGTATTGTACCCTTAATATTCAAAGTATTTTAATTATCATGTACTTGAAGTATTTATCATTTAGGGGTACCCCAAGAGGTTGGCTTAGTGGTCAAGGCTTAGAATTTAGGGGTTTGCCTCGAAACTTCGTAGGTGCTATCAACTCCTTTGGAGCCAATCCATACGGAGTTTTGCTCTGGCTTTAAATGGAGCCTCCGCTAGTGAACGGTGGAATTGGACTCACATGATTAGTTGAGGTGCGCGAAAGCTGGCCTAGACACCTGGCTATCAAAAGAAAAAAAAATTAGGAATACCCACAATATTCTATTCTAAAAATATTGAGAAAACCACACCACAATGTGACATTGAGGAAGGCACCTGGGCATTGATTGAGGAATTCATGCCACTTTTCTTGATTCTGATATCACAACCTTTATATCGGTACGATGCTTTCAGCTTAATCCTCTACTTGTAGCTTCTTATTGGTCCGGTTTATCTGTAATTTATTATAAAGTAGGATGCTTCCAACTTTGGTCTGCCACATACTGAATTCCCAACTTTAATTTATTTGCTTGATAATGATTTGGCTTTAATTAAAGTTAGTATTTTCTGGGTATATGTCGACAGTAAAATTATGTATATGGGAGAAAACTTTTAATGCTATGTTTTAATTCTGTTTCAAAATGCTCCAAACTTTTAATGGTATTTTTTAATTCTGTTTCAAAATGCTCCGTCAAGTTTGCCTTATTGGTAAATACAATAAGGAAAATGTTATAGGTACAACACTCATACACACCAAACTGAATGTGGTGAATGAGGAGAAACATAACGTGGAGGGCATCCAAAAAAGGGAAAATTTCAAAAAAATATCCTTGACTTTTGCACTCAATGTTCCATAAGCACTTGTACTTCAATAAAGGCCAATTAAACCTCTAACGTTCATTTGCCGTCCAATACTTAACAAAGCCCCTAAAAAACGACGTCGTTTTGGGGATTGGTCATGGACTTCTAATTATGTTTGTTACATGTTGTCCTACTGGGCCACCTTCGGGGTCCCACACAAAGGATCTGAACTGTTCGGTAATTTTAAAATAGTTAATCGAGTGGTCTTGTATAAAATTAGGCCCCATCGGATATTTATAAGTAATTGATCTAATTACTTTAATTTTTCATTCAGAATCAAAATCATATAATCTGAAAGAATTTTGAAAAAAGTTACAATTGTGCATTCGGTATCCCTTTGATCTAAACTGTAGATATCGTAGCGCTTGTTGAGAAAAAGCGTTCAGTAAAAAATTAGCTTGGTCGGACATTGATAGGGATCAATGCGGTTCATAATTTTTGCGTTTTCATGCCTACGATCGCCAATCAAGATAATTGCTTTCGTGAATGCTCTTTCTCAATGAGCAATACGAAATCTACAGCTCAGATCAAAAGGGATACCGAATGCATAATTGTATAAACTTTTTTTCAAATTCTTTTAGGTGGTTATAGAGTCCTGATTCTGAACAAAAAAGTAAAGTAATTAGGTCAATTACTTATACTTATATGATAGGCCGAATTTTTTACAAGACCACTCGATTAATTATTTTAAGATTATTGAACGGTTCAGATCGTTTGAATGGGACCCCGAAGGTGGTCCCATAAGACGACATGTAACGAACAAAATTAAAAGTCCATGACTAACCCTCAAAACGACGTTGTTGAACGGCAAATGGACGTAGGTGAGGAATTGATGACGGAGTGACAAAGTCAAGGGTCTAATTGATGTTTATTGAAGTACATGTGCTTATGAGACATTGAGTGCAAAGGTCAAAGATTTTTTTTGAAATTTTTCCCAAAAAAATGAGTATCTATGAATAAAGCAACTGGCTTTATTCAATTTATTATACGACTAAGAAAAGGAATAGATACGCCTTTAGATAAGGCTCACATGGTGGGCGCCCACTAGCACTATCCATCGAGTAATGTTACATATATATCCTCTTCCGCTCACATTCACTTTAGATTGATGACACGTGTCTTTTAACTTTAGAAGTCAGGAGAAAGGGAGGACATGTGTGAAAAATTCAAGGTGGGTATGAGTAAAGGTGTGTGTAGGAGGGTGTCTATGTAGCATTAATACTATCAATAAAGACCATAACAAGACGCTTTGATTTGTCTTTCCAAGGGAAGAAAGAAAAGCATGCAAAGAATCTGTCTTTCTTTATGAAAGTCGTAAGGGAAATACCAACTTTAATTATGGAAGCATTCGGGAGCTTACCTTGAGCTTACTCACCACACTTCTATAATGAGCAAGTACAACTGTCTGTTCGATAATTAACGAACCGAATTAGCTTACATAAAAGATAAACATTTTACAGTAGAATACTTTCATTTAATCCGAACCATTAATTGCTAAATGAACGGCTGTGATTGCTTACTACAAGGTAGGCTTGTCAATGGACATGATCCGAATTCGAATAGTTCAAATCTAAATCCAAATCCAAATCCTATCCGATTTTTTTCTTTCTTACATTATACAAAATTTTAGCAAAGAAAAAGGGCAAAAAAATACAATTCTTTTTTTTTTTTGCAAAAACTGTTATGCTGAAGCATACCACCATGGTTTTCCCCACATTTCATTAATTTTGAAAATTGAGTTCTTTAAAGCTAGAAACTTGAACGTCTACGCACGGCCAAGAGGGTAGTTCTAGAGTGGCCTGCATGGGGCAGGTTCTCGGGTTACCCAAAAGAATATATGTATTAGCAAATGGGGAATAGACAAGCAGAACTATCTCGAAAATGAATCTCGTAACTGTCATGCAGCCTAAGTCTATGAAACCGACCAAGAACGCTTGGAACAAAAACAAGAACACAGTACGCCACATGGCTTGAGTTGTCCCACAATTGGTTTAGGCTTCTACAACATTTTCTGAATGTTTCTTTCGAGTTGTACACATCCGATAAACAGAGTATTATTTTCCACCTTTAACATGCACAACAGATTCGTAGGGACCAGTATGAGCATTTTTTCTCATTTGTCTTTTCAATACTCCACCCCCTAAGTTTTTTTTTGTTTACTTTTTCTCCTAAGAGGGTAAAATGTAAGGACACCAATAGGCAAAACATTAGGGATCAGTTGGGATGGCTTTCATCTCTTGGAACGAAGACCGTACCATGTTTTTTTACTGTGCAATCCCAACCGATAGCACCAAGGCTATTTGCATTTTCTAGTAACACAGACCCCCAACACCAACACAAATGCAACCCCTATAACCACTAGATCAACTCAACAGCAACCCATTTACAGGAAATACATACTACAGAAGCAGCCAGTCTATCTTATAATGCTCAAAAAACATGCAAACCGATGTTCTCCAAACATCACTTCATTAGCAACAGTACACTAGTTGGACATCGTTCTCATCCAACAGCTTTAAGTGATACACTTGATGGGGCAGCTACAACTTGATACTATTATACATCCGTTCTATTAAAAAAAACCTCAAAACGTTTCAAAAAACTAATACTACAACAGCCTAAGTTCTGATAGTCAGGACAGGAAAAAAGAGCCTGTTATCTTATAGAACTTACCTTCATACGAAACAAAATATAGGGAAAAAAACAAGCAAGAGAAACTTAATAGCAGCTCAGCCCTGCATCTAACTCTATAATCTGTATTTGTATGAACTTATGGTCACCCCCACGTCACTTTTTCGAGTGTGCGTTTTTCTGATCTTTTGAGGGTAGCTGACTTGCTTGTCGTCAAATATAACATCTCTAAAAAACCAAACCAGAAAAACACCAACCCAACATTCCATAATTATCCGGAAACTCTAAGGTTGGATTTTGCTACAAAAAAGAGAACCATGCCTCCATGAAGGAGGGGGTTGGGCTTCATTTTCTGTAATTGTAATCGAGAAAAACAGACGGTAAGTCTTCTGCCTTTTATCTACGATGGAAAAAAAGAAAATCGGGTGATTGACCTGAAGCAGAGTTACCCATTTCTCAGCAGCCAGCAAGAGGGAATTCAATAGTAGTTGATCACCATTAGGAGTCCACAAGGATCCCTTGAACTTATACGAAGCAAGGCCAAATACTGGTAACGAAATCTTGGGTACTCCATCCATATCTCTGGAATAAGTCACACCTGGTGCCTGAGCACTTTGAGTAGCTGCTATGATCAAAACAGAAATTATGATTCAAAAGAAGGAAAAAAAAAAAAGGGAACCGAACATGCCCAAGGCTGTGACAACATTAGGAAAGACTTCTCATGTAAGTTGGCCTGGAGCTCAGAGAGGAAGCAAGAGGGGTTGGGCATATATCTATACAAAAAAGTTGCGAGTGACCAAGGCATCAACGCAAAATAGTTGTCTAACAAAAGTGAGGAAGACAAAGTTCATCAGCTGTATAAATAACCATGTTTGAGAAGGGAAAAAAGACACAATCACAGACAAATTATGCTTAATGACAAACTTGCAGCTCAATAAATTGCAAATAAACAACTCCAAAATAAACCATGAACACAAACCAACTGAAGCAAAAATTCTGGGTTACCTGACAATGGCGTATGAAGAGAATGGAAAGTCAGGAAGCAAGAATCCACATCTTTAAAAGTTGGACCCATCGGTATTCTGTAAATAGGATACCTAAAAGAATAGCATCAGCTAGTTAATCAATTAGTATGGGGGAATTTAAAGGCTAAGAAACAAGGTATGATAATTATACCAGGCCACAGACATCCAACTGGAAGATAGTATATCACAACTTCTTAGTGAATTCAGCCAAGGGAAACCGATGGCGGATATCTGTGCCAATGGAAGACAAGGAACCATAAGGAAATATACCACATCAAAACACAATAGGAGACTCCTCGAGAACTTGTGTACTAATGCTCGAATTGTTCCAAATGAAATGTTTTTGCCAAAGTGAAAAGAATATATTACAAAAAAAATTAGTTGCATCAGACAGATGTAAAACAACTGATGGAGTAAGCATACATAATCATGACCATGATCAGGTGGAATTGATTTGCACGTCTCGAAACCCCGACCAATTGCCATTGATCAGGTGCAATTGATTTTTTTTTTTTTTTTTTTGGAGATTTATATAAAGAATATTGGTCCTACTTTGACAATTTGAAATATTTTTGAATTCCCAAATTTTTTTTCCCATTTCCTAATTTTTTATTGAGTTCCCTAAACATGGGTTTAAAAAGGAGAATTTTTGGCCTGTACATAGCACCAAAGCGAGACATTCGGATTCCAGTCTTAAAACTGTTTAAAAAAAAGGATCTTCTCCTTATACCAAAAATGTAACTTTGATAAGTTCTCTTCGAAAGCTTTCGTTTGGTAACAATTAGTATTCAACACCACTTTGAACTTTAACAAAAACTAGTTTATATGAAAATATTGTTCTCCCGAGAACAATATTTTACGTCAAAACAAACGGCCCTAAATGAGGGAAGAAATTACTAGCCTTGTCAGCCAGAGGTTGGCGACAGTACGGTTGGTTCTGCTCAAGATACTCAAACAGCAGGCACCCTTCAGTATTCCCAAATTCACCCTCATCACTAGAAAAGCCTTCTTGAACGGGACTATGTTGGACTGTCAAGGACAATCGGTCGATTCTAAGAGGAATCTCACTTCTTAGATGACAATGATTATGTTCTTGAGAGTAACTGAAGCATCTCTCATGTTCAGAGTCACTGCTTATGTCACTACTTGAATCCCTAGAATAGTCACCATCGCTGTCTTCGCCAGTTTGCCTATTCAGGAAAACATTCAAACTTTATAAATTATGCAAATGACAGGTTGAAAAATTAAATAAACCTACTCAATCAAAATCAATTATACCAGCCAATGATCCAATCCTTCTGATTTGGAGAAAAATGAAAGGCATTCTAGCCAAAACTTACAAAGCCCTTATATGGCAAGGTGGAAACAGAAAGTAAATGGACATTTATAATTCTATATCCCCAAGTCTTACTCCACGTGAAAACTCTCAGAACACTTACTGTTTGAAAATTCAACAACCTACAACATCTAAACTCAATCTAAATCTCCTCTATCAACTAATCCTTCAACTTTCCTCTTTGTAGTTAAAACATAGACCAAAATGTTCTTATGAACTAGTCCATCAAAATGAATAACCGAACTCAGCCAAACCAAGTTAAGTAAGAAATAAAATTTTAATGGCTGTGTTTGGTTCGTAGTTTAGTTTAGTTTTGATGATGTAAGCAGGTGTAATGAGTGGAGAGAGATAAGGAGAGAAATGAGGGAAATGATGATGTCAACAAAACCAAAACTAAAACAAAACTCTAAACCAAACAGGGCCAATTTTGCTTGCGTTTACAATCTCTTGCCTTATTCTTGTACTAAAGAGCATAGGGAACGTCCTCTGTAGTTTATATGCACATATGTCATCGTGTAGATATTTGCCTTCAGTAATTGGCTAGGCCATGTGTAGTAGACTATATACGTACTACATGTTGTGACAAACACACACCTTGCGCACGAAAAACAGTAAAATCAAGAGAAAGCAAGACACACAAAATTACGTGGTTTGGCCAAATCTGACCTACTTCCACGGAGAGGGGGTTTTCACTATAATCCGGAGAAAATCCGAGTTCTTGTGTTACACACTCACTCTCAATCTCACAATAATGAAAGCCTCACAATTCTCTCGTGTATCTCTCTCTCACACTCTTTGCCTCTCTCACTTTTGTCACACAAAATAATCAAGACATATCCGAGTATTTATAGAGATACAAAATAGAACCCAATAGGGAATCCTAAACCCTATAGGAAATCCTAATTGCAATAGGAAAACCTAAATGAAATAGGAAATCACTCCCATCCGGCCCACACGGAGTGGAATCCCAACACTACACTAGTTTTAACTCATCTCCGCTAAATGCTAACTTCCTTTAAATACATATTACCAATTCCTAATAAACAGGAGTATGATGGGGTACAAAGTGCATGGAATGTTGAAAATTCCAATATGGGGAAGAGTGGTCAGGTTTTTCCCTATACTTGGGGAACATCCCCTTTATTTGGTATCACACCTAGGCTTTTGGAAGCTTTCGGACAAGACTCTCTTCAATTGAATGCTCATTTGTTTGTGCCTGAAGTGCACCTTTTTCATTGCGAACCCATGTTATAGATCCTTTGTTACAGCATCCACAATGGATTAACCAAAATTGGATAACCAAAAGTTGCCGCATCACATTATAGTTAGGCTTAGTTTTCCATTTGATAAAATGGATGTGTGTCCAGATTCATTGGAGATAAAATCACCTCCCCACTTCATTTGATAAAATCACCCACTTGATTTTAGCAAATGTCCATTTTATCAAATGGAAAACTTACCCTTAGCAACCCTGTGCTCCACAATGGTCTAATCAAAATGAGTTGGAAAAAGTTCAAATCCAACTGTCAGTTTTTTTCTTCTCAATCTAATGGTCTACATTGAATGGCATTCTAGTAAAATAGTGAAAGTAGAGAGCATTTGTTAAAATCTATAAAGTGACCAACAATGTTAAATGCAAAAGCTACTTGCTTAAGTGGAGAGTGAGTTTCACCCACCAATAAGAGAGAGAAAAGGGAAGAGAGAGAAGGTTTTTGGATAATGATGGGTGTACTTGATTGAGAAGATGTGGGGTCCACTAAATTTGGTTATTGGCAAAAGGTTCCTTACTTTGGTTATCCAAAAGCCAAAATTTGGTTAGTCACTAAGAGGTTGCTAAGTTTGGTTATTCCAATGTGCGCACTTTTTGAACAAACATTGCTAACTTTAGCAACCTTTGAGTTTTGATTAGGCCAATGTGGATGCTCTTATGATCCCTAAAAGTGCACGATTGCCAACTAAACAGTCCACAACTGTTTATGACAACAGAAATCAAAGATTCCAAATAAAGAAGTACCATTTTTTTTTTTTTTTTGACAAGTTAAATAAAGTAAGTACCATTAGTAAAGAAACATTTTGAGTAAATATCTTGACAGTCGAAATGGCAATCCACTAGACTCTAGAAACAACCAGACGGGTCTGGTTGATGCAGGGAGGGAAAGGATGGAAGAAAGGCAGGCAAAAAAGCCACAGGCAAAAGCAAGGCCACAACCTTGAACTCAATTCTCACCAATCAACTTCTATCAACAAGAAGATGAAACCCGAATCCTATTAATAATCGAAACATAACCCTGCTGCCTCTAAAAGAAATAACAATATGCCATATCTAGATCCTATTCTACTAAAATAAATAAGAACACTAGATGCATCTCTCAGACCAAACCATCTTCCTGTGTAGCAAGCCTTTACATTCCACATCATCAATGATGACACACTAATCACACCTACACAAAAACTTAGTGGTGCAATAGGAGTCCCTATCCAATGAATAATAAGTTAACACTTGCACATAATAGAAAAGTAAACAGCAAATTAGGAAAAAAAAAATAAGCAGCGGATAAAAAAAGAACTAACCTCTTACCTTTAGTAAATTCACGGTCAAGAAATATAAAAAAGGGGAGGGGGGTGGGGGGTGGGGGGGTGGTTAGAGGTAACTGCCTACAGTATGGATGGGGTCAGTTGGCACTAAGTTCTTGCATCAATATCAAATAAGAATATCAAAGTTCTGTTCTACGCAGAACTAAAAGCATTGCTATGATTACCTTCGTTTTGCTGGACACTTTGAAGGATCACCATATATTTGAATAGCAGATAAATATGGGACATAGTACTGAATCACGGAATCGTTGTCATCCAAAAGTAACGGCACTCCGGCACCATAAGCGCTCCACTCTTTAAATGACTCCCATAAATCACCCAGTACAAAGTACGGTTGATTTTCCACATCATAAGTCCTCAAACCCCTCATAGTTGTCTGTCATCACAATCATTTTAACATACAAGTCATTAAACACTTTCACATACAAATCATTGGATGGACACACCAAAACCCACAAATTAGTCATTAGAGCATCTCCAGCCCATACTCAAATCTTTACTAGCGATGGTTGCACACGCAATACAAGTGTATTGCGGGGTAGAAACTGCATTACTTTTGGAGCCCTAAGAACTAGGACAATGCAATGGAGTGGGTGGTTACATGAAGTCATGAATCATGTTAGGGAAATGAAAATTTTGAGCCATCTTCATTTTTTATCCACACCAAAAAGGGCTCTCCATTTATAGATTAGAAAAGATTTAACCTCAGATTTGAGTTGATAACCTGAAGTCCCTCTCCCCTCCCCTTAGTCGAGATCAAATCACAAGGTGTTTCTCATGTTTTTTACTCAACTCGAGGGACTCTTCTCTTACTCCAAATTGTAGGATATGTTGTGGCTTTCAACTTACAAGCATGCCATTAGAGAACTTTTTACTCCAATCTATGCTCAGATGTCAAATATGTATTAGCCTGTTGAAAAGCTCGCAAGAGACGAAGATTTTATTCAAACACTAAAGCAATTACAATTGCAGTAAAGGGTTGGAGATGAGAAGCTGCTTCTCAGATCTCCACTCGAACTCAATTTTGAAGTAAAAAGCGCTACAAAACTCATTTCACTCGTTTATTCAAGCGGACATCAAAATTGAGGTTTCGTTTCACACTTTCACATAAATCGATAAAGACTCAAATTATGACAGAAATTCCATACTTCAAAGTCACTTTGTGTACTCCAAAATCATGGCTATGCTATTAATGAAGCTTAACTCAAACTTACACTTAAATCACTCCCATCATTCAAGTGCTTATTATCAAATGAAGTGTCTACATAAAATTTACTTTTAATTTGACTAAAGGGCTGGAGATGGCCTAACTCCAACATAATACGATCACTACATGTCAGTTAAACAAACAAAACAACAAGAGCGATGCTACAAGCACAAAAAAATTGCACAAAGTAATGCACGGCACATCCATATGGCATTGCTTCATTGGGCATTGAAAAATATAAATCCACCCGATTACCAATCAAGCAGTACCAACCTTAGGCAGATACTGAGCAGGAACAGAGGGCGTCACTGAAACCAAAAACTGCTCGAGATTACACAAAGGCGATGCCACCGGCTCCAATGCCGGCTCGATTACCACCTTCTTTCGGCTTCCCTCCACTCTATTCAACGAAGAAACGACAGTACTGTCTTTCATTACTGAAGGAGATGAGTGACTCTGCACAGTCACGTCACTCTGAGCTCTACGAAGCTGATCTTCTTGACTCCGCTGGTTCTGACGGTTCTTTCGAGCTTTGACCGGATCGTAAAACCGATCATCCCCCCGACTTCTTCCCAATTGCAAACCGGTCCCTAGCATCTTTCCACAAAAACCACACTGAAACCCCAAACTTATAAACCTCTAAACCAAAAAGGACGTAGCAATTGAAATCAAGAAGACAATCGGATTCTGAATTTGATTGTAATCACAGTGGACGAAGAAGACATCGATTTAGGGCATTGGCGTCGAGCAAATTGAGAGGTTTAGTGAACAATGGAGAAACCCTAGCAAACGTTGAAGGAGATTAAGCTACGACTACGAATATTTAAATATTTGTGACCGTACGTACGTACATTAGAAAATTGTCGGAGTATAATGTATAGGTAGGGCAAATGAATTTGAAACTGGTTGATCCACAATTGCAAGAGCAGATAGAATCCAAAGATAGAGAGAGAGTCAACAGAAGAAGGCGATGGAGAGAGAGAGAGATACAACCAAAAACCAGTTCCCGTTCAAAAAAAAAATAGAAAAACAAAAAGAACAAAAGTCATCATATGAAGTATTCGAAAAAAGTTCGTAGCAAACATTCAAAATACCTTTTTCAAAAACATTTGGAAAAAAAATTGTTTCAAAAACCAGATGTTTAAAATAAAGATTGAAAACATTTATTAAAAAACATTTACGGTATAAACTTTTTAAAAGAAAATTAGTTTTTTTGGAACATTAAATTTGAAAACTTTTTTTTTTTTGGCATTTGTTGCGGTACATGTGTCATATTTTAAGTGGATTTAAATGACACATAAACATATTTAACGGAGCTTTAAGCCTAACGTCCAATTTGACAGATTGAGAGTGTAGGAGTAGTTTTGATTAACGGAAGCAGAACTTAGGGGTTCAATTGAGTTTTTTAAAATTTTATGTGTATATTTGATATTGAGATTAAAGTTTGGGGTTTATTTTAAAAAAAAATTCCATAGAATATTAAAATGGAGGCGCAATGCGAGAAGAACAACAATTATTAGACCAAAGTAGCATTGTACATTGTACCCGTTCGATGCATCAAACAAAAAATTCGGGCTCCATTCCTTTTTTTTTTAGTAGTCAAAATGACTTTTTCCGCTTATCTAATTTTTTATCTAGCTTCCTGTCGTAACTATTGGGATTAATTATTTGTATCAACAAGAGAAATCAGAAATGTATAAAAATGGTGAACCAAAGTTTAAAAAAGTTCATGTAAGACAACACTTTAGACAAAGAAACAACTGTTTAGTAATTGCTTTTTGTCATAATTTTTACTTTTAGACTCCTCAAGTCAAGATAGATGATTAATTCAAAAATATATCGCGAATATAACATAAATTTTAGAAAAGACGAACAAAACATGAAAACCAACAAAACAAAAGAATGGAGCCTAAATTTTCAAAACGAGAAAAACTTGGGGCCGAGTGGATAGAATACACGTGGTGCCCAAATTTCTTGCTCCTTTTAGAATACCATGCATTTTTGCACCGAAAAAGTAATGTGTTTATGAGTTATTTTTTGAAAAAATTTCACACCATTTTTTTTTTTTGGGTCTTAGTGAGATTTTTAAATTCGTGTAAAGATTTCCCAAGAAAAAAAATAATGCTAATATATTATTTTTTGCATGTAACATTTATGGTTCTAAAAAAAAAACATGGGCAATTTAAGACGAGAGAGCCCAACTTATCAAGATCATCAATTATTCTAAAACTGTTTGTCGCTTGTTGATAGATAAGTTTACATAATAAAATTTATGTTGTAAAAAATGACTTTTAAAATTCGCCGCATAATTATGTGCCGAAGATGACATGGATACATTAATTAATGGTCAAACAAATTCTAAGGGGTTGTTCTCTGACGAAGATTTTATAAAATCAAGACTTTGATTTTATCCATTGGTGAAGGAATTTGATAAAATCCTAGAGGCTGAGTTTAAATCTCAGTTTTTTTTTTTAAACTTTGACTTTAGGATTTTATCAAATCCCTTCACCAATGGATAAAATCAAAGGCTTGATTTTATCAAATCTTGATAAAATCTTTTGAAAATAATCAAAAGCTGAGATTTTATCAACCCTCTCTCTCATTTAATAAAATCAATGGGTGACTTTATAAAATTTTGATAAAATATTTTGAAAATAATCCTAGCCACCAAAACAAATAAAAAAAAAGTCAAAAAATAAAAATAAAAATTGAACGAGACAATTATACTCCCTCCGTCCCATAAAGTTTGGTCCATACGAAACTACGTGCAATTTTCAAACTAAAAAATAATGTATTTACCAAAATAATTTTTGAATTTTTTTTGCACCGTATAAAATTTCTCAATGAGATCTATCAAACAAGATCCATATTGACTAAAAAATTATTTTTGTAAGCACGTTATTTTTTAGCTTGAAAATTACACGTAATTTCGTAGGAACCAAACTTTATGGGACGGAGGGAGTACTTGATAATGATCACGACACGTGCTAAATACCGAGTTGTCTTCAATTGCCTTTTAAAAGGACCCGAATATGGGTATCCAATCAACAAAAATGATAAGTGTACAACAATCCAGCTCCAACATGTCTCCAACACACTCACATGGTGTGTGGAGCTCACACACACTTCACACTCAAGCGTGTGTGGGCTCCACATACCATGTGAGTGTGTTGGAGCCATGTTGGAGACTTTTGTTGTACGTGTATCATTGTTGTCCAATCAAAGGGTACCAAATGGCTGACGGGGACTCATTTCTAAATTCCATGGGCCTCGTTCATTCAACCGAAAATAAATGGATGGGATATGAAATCCCTTGCGATATGGGTGGGATATGAAATCCTTGGGATATTACTCAGGATATCAATAGATGCAGAAAATCCATGTTCAGTGTTTGCATTCAACGGGATATAGCCATTGGAAAATACTTTTTTGGTTGAAAAATTCATATCTCATTCAGTACGGATTGGAAAAAAACTTGGTGAGAGATTTCAAATCACATCCGAAAAAAAGTTAACAAACATGAAATTTTGGGTCTCACTCCATCCCAAGCCTAAATCTTACCTCCAAATCCCACCAAGCAAACATGATCATAGGGATAGTCCAAACCGCTCAATTAGATATGTATAAGTGGTTGATTCAAATTTTATTTCATCCAAAGTTTAGAATCAATTTCTGAATAAGAAATTTGAATATTTGATCACCCATGTACGCATATTTAATAAAGCTGAATTTTTTTACAGATACAAGAACACTTTTATTTTAATTTTTAAAATTAATTAACAATTCGAATTATTTGTAGGAGACCCAAAAATGAGTCCCATAAGCTGTTGTAGATTTTCGGCACCCTTTTTGATTTGACGCTCTCATCTTTATCGTTTTAAATGACAGGACAGTCGGGTCGCGTTGATGATCATGATAAACCTGGTCACTTTCTTCAAAGCTGCCCAGCTCGAAATTCTCCTTTTGGTGGTTCCTTTTTCAACCATTTCTTCTAGTTGATGATCATGCTTGGTGCCACTTTTAAAATATAGTGGCCTTGTTCGGTTTAGATGTTTAGTTTAGTTTTGATGATGTAAGTAAGTGTAATGAGCAGAGAGAGATAGAGAGAGAAGTGAGGGAAATGATGATGTCATCAAAACTAAAACTTGCAACCGAACATAACCAGTACTGTCTAAAATTTTAGGCATTCACAAAAAAGTTATGTTTTGAAAAAAAAATAAACGTTGTGTTTGGATGAGAGTTTTGAGAATAATATTTTGAGAAATATTTTTGAGATAGTTTTTAGATGAGTTTTTGGAAAAGGCAATAATTAAAAAGATGTGTAATAATTGAAAAAAGATAGAGAGAAATGAGAATAATGATTGGAGAGAGGGGTATAAGTAGAGAGAAATGGCTAGAGAGATGAAAAATGGGGAAAAAATCTTTTTGGAAAAAAAATTTAGAAATGTGAAGTGAACAAATCGCTTAATTATAATTTTATCTCGTTAATTTAAAGAATGAATTAAGAACCTTAATTAGGTATGAAAATGCTTAAAAATGCATGAAAATGTTTTATTTTGTATTCAAAAGATTACAACCCTTTTTCTAATCAACTCAAACTATGAGAGATGGACATCTCCACCACACCTCAGACCACACCGCTTGTGTGACACTACATGATTAGTGGTTGTAAGTTTCAAAGTGTTTGTTTTTCCATTATCATTCAAGCAGTGATACACAGGTGAATGTGATTTCAAGTGGAAATGTGTGTCCTTTTTTTTTTTTGTGTCAATCGATAGAATAGATCAATTACATTACATATGAAGTCTATGAGTCAACCAAGCCCAACAACTTAACCAATACAAGAAATAAGCATATTACAGGGTAGAAACAAAGAAAGGAAAAGCCTCTACACACAGACGGGGAGATTCGAAATCCTAACTTCGTAATGAGATGCAAGAATCCTGACCAATTGAGATAGCCCACGTGTGTCCTTAATTATCATTATTTTTTCCTTTAATCAACAAGTAGTAACAAAGTGGATGTCTTCTTCACGTATAACAGGATCACTGTGTGATTTGCGCTAGGGCACAGCAGGGGAGTAATGGGGCAATCGTGCATCTATCCTGGGTTCGGTGACAATCGGAGACGTTCACTTTCTGAAGCTCGTCGAGTAAGTCATCCACTCAATATTCATACCAACGCAAGACCGGTAACTAGGGTCAGAGAGCGCATATCTTACGCTATAACCTTCTCAATTCGTATGTGGTCAGATCACGTAATTTCTAGAATCCGACCGTCTAATATTTTAGTTTGCCAACAGACTCAACAATCCTAAGAAAGTGAACGTATCCGATTTATCCCTGGACCCGAGATATGCCCACAATTGCCACAGAACAGTATTAACACTGTGTTGTGCCCTTGTGGACAACACATACCCCGGTTCCTTTTTTTGAGTGATTTTGTTTGGAAGTCAAAGCCATCGAATAGACCTTAATCTTGTTGGCATTTTGTTCATCACCCAAAGTGGAAAGCAGGAACATGAAAGGATTGGATTGTATTGCTTATCCTCAGCGTAGTTTTCGAACCCGACTATGGGTACCGAAGAATTGGATACCGAAAATATACTTGTCGTGCGGAGCCCATTTTTGGATCCACTCAAACAATTCAAACCGTTTAATAATTTTAAAATAATTTTTCCAATGTTCTTGAAAAATAATTGGCTCAATTGGACACGCATGAGTGGTTGATTCAAACTTCAAATTTTCATTCCCCCCAAATGTAATAGATTAGGAATGACGAATGAAAAAAAATAAATAAATAAAGTTTTCATTTAGATCGAATTTAGGATTCTAAAAAATTAGAAATATCTCAAAATGTTTGAGTTAGCGAGAACAAAGATTGAAATAGAACTAAGATTCAGGGGCAGAACCAACATAATTTTAGCTTGATTTACTAAAAAAAAAAAAAAAGTTATTTTATATTTTGATTTCTCAATTTCTTTCGTACGTGAAAAATAACCATGTGAGTTTTGTATTTTTTTTAATCAACATAAATTGTGTTTTAATAAGCCATCCGGCACTTACAAAGATTACCAGCGGATACAATGAAAGGAAATTACAGCCGGAGCCTATATAACTAATAAGATGGGAAGATTAATGCCAAAATGCGAACGCAAGCAATATTAATGGCTCTCTTCTCACCGACTCAAAGGTGCAGTGCACGAGGAGTTGCAATTAAGGTAACTAATCCCCCAAGGCTAGCAGTAAAAACAGTCAAGGATAGCAATGAGCAACAATGGAAAATCTATTCCTAAATTTGGATATGTATTAACTAACGTCGGTCAAAGTAGCACTAAGAACTCGCAAGACAAACTCCCAATACCACGGTGGAGCGTCGGACAACACTCCCTGATGAAGCTACGCTGTCACGACAGCCTCTGGACACGGGAAGAAAGGCTGGCAACTGACAAACCCGAGACCACGACGAGCACATAACAAATCTAGGGCAGCAAGAACAAACTAAACAGAAGGAAAAAAAAATACCAACATAAGCAGATTATTAGCCCACCACCAAAACACCCACCAGATTTGGGAAAAACCCGACCAATTATGAAGACCAAGCAAGAAAACGTCGGAAAGAAAAATCCATTTTGCTCAAAACCCCTCTTTATTGCCCCACCTCCAGCCGCCTCGCTAGATCATCCCTTGTCACCTCCACCACGCCGAAACAATACCATGTTCGCTAGATCAACATTGCCGACGAACGACGACACGAGGACCGGACCACTGATACTAGGAGCAGAATCAAGAAGAAAACCAGGGATGGGCCGCGAGAACACACTAAAGGGGAGAGGATGAGGGAGATAGAGAGTTATAGAGTTAAGGAGAACAAGAGGAGAGGGGAGGAGGAGGAAGGCTGAGAGAGCTAGGGCCAGCTAGAGAGAGAGAAAAGACTCTTTTTGAAATTGAAATATTGGATCACTCACCATGTGAGTGCTGTAGTAGCCCAAAGAATATGACAAAACGATTCATATACTTCTAATGCACTGTGCTAGAACAATTTTAATGTATAAATGCGTTATGTTGAAAAACAAATGATAAATAGATAAAAATATGTCTAATTAAATCGGTTCCCCTCGGATCATATTCCTGGTTCCGCAGCTTCAAAGATTGAGAATTGGAGCATATCCGCCTATGTGATGCTATTCAAGAATCTATAATCGAATAGGAGCTTTTTGCCGTTCAAAAAAAAAGGTGTAGATTCAAAGCACCAATTTTCGAGATACGAAGCAAATGTCCAATGGAATATTGAGTCAGCTGATCCAGGTACGTAGCACCACCACCACCGTCCACCAGCACTGCACCACTAGCGTCACTTCAGGCCGAATCCCTTTCCCACGCAATGGCTTTAGTGCCACTCATCTCTACTTTGTCCGGAGTGTTTCACTGGCAAATGTCAATACTCATCTTATTTTTCTGATAGCTACTAATCTTTTTCATATCTGAGGTAGAGAGACGGGTGCCTACGTAGAGATTCCAATTTCCAAATTTCCAATAATATCTACAATCACCCGAAATTTGTGTGTGTATCAATTAAGCCAAAAACCATCATCATCGTGAGACAAGTCCAAACATTTTAAGTCGTTAATCGGGATTGGCACAGTAATAGTCGCGTCATAATAAAAAATATTAGAAAGCTTTTTAATCACGAGTTTGATTTTCATTTGCGTATGATGAATTCTTGTATTGTGCTAGTTCGTACGAAATTTTATCTCAGTTATAATTGCCCTCGGCAAGTGAAAGGTCAAAGGTGGGATTTGCATCCTCCGAATTACTTGGTCTATTTGGACCAAATACCAAGTTAGAAAAAAATACAAACGCCTAATTTTACGGCTTGTTTCATGCGTCTTCCGGTCAAGGTAATTTTTTGGTTTTCACTTATATCCATTCAAAAGTCACGTACGTGAAAACTATGATCACATAGTGGACATACGCTACACAACAGACCTTGTTTTCCATGATAAAATGGGAATCCCGTAAAATTAAGTGGGTGATTTTAGGAAATGAGAAAACTATTTGCTAAAATCAACCCATTCTAGTAATTAATGAAAATGAGTTGATTTTAGCAACCCGCTTGATTTTACGAGATTTCCATTTTTTCAAGTGGGAAATGAGGCTTGATCCTGTATTCAAGTGCACTTAAGAGGTGCACAAAAATGTCTGGTCAAAGTTTTGTGATCAGATGTCGGCGTTAGGATTCTGAAACGTGCAAGACTGGAAATGCTATTAGTACAAAGTCAACGATCACCTAATTGAGGCATGTCAGATTATGATGAACCTTTGAATATTCTCTCCTTACATGGGTTTTGTCAAATTGAATTTCCATGAACTGAAGTCAACAATGAGCTAACTTTGCGATTCTTTTAGATGCCCGTCAATGACTCAATGTGTTTGAAAAATTGAAAGCAAAAGGGCAACTGGTTACTGATGATACTTCTGACCACAGGCTTGGAGGTTCTTTGACGCTCTTGAACTTGGAGTTTGTGGCCATTTACCGATGTGATGTGTTGGAGACGCATTTGTTATTGTTGAGTGTGCTTTAGCTGTTTTATTTCAGAGTTTATTACGGAGTTATCAGTGTTTGTTTCAAGCACTTTGTCTTCCCGTGGCTTATTGTCCGAAATCTTTATAATTTTATCCTCTTGAATCTTCCTATTAGTGACAAGACAACTATCTTCTTCTATAAAAAATAAAAAAAATAAAAAGGTTGGAGTTTGTGAACAATTTCTCAACAATTTGCCAACCAAAGCAATTGACCCTCCATAGTTTGGTGTCATGATGAGCCTCTTCAGAATTTTGTTACCTTTAAAAGTTTTACTTGCTGAACTGCCCACAATAAATTCCTTTAGGACGGAGGTCACACTATATAAAACAGAATGAGGTGATGCCAGCACTTAAATGATGTGATTTTTTTATTTATTTTGAATCTGGCTAATATCCACCTAATAGGTGGAAGATAATATGTCTATAATGATAAACTAGTTTGGATATCAATGCACATTTTACGGATATCAATATACTTTTAAGGATATTAATAAATTCTTCTCGTTAGATGAATTCGCCTTGGATCCATTTTGTCCTTTTCGACTATTACAATGGAACATGTATTTTGAACTATGAAATTTGTGAAGGGAAAAGGCTACAATATACGCTCCTAAATTGGGTGTGTATGATATGCACTTCTAAAAATATTACTAATCGATTACCTCTTATGAATAAAAAGTTACAATTTTTATAAATAAAAAAAAAGTTACGAAATGCAAAAATGTTACGAATCATAGAGAAAATGTTACTGTAAATCATATTGCTGAAAAGTTACGGAACACTAAAAAATGTTACGATTAGCCATGAGGTGGCACAATATAAAACACACAATAGATGCATATGGTACACACCTTTAATCGGTGTGTATCGTAGCCATTCCCTTTGTGAAGACTGTATGGATAGAAGAACTTTTGGCAAGATTCTTGATTACATAGATTGAAAAAAAAATTGCTCAGGGCTCGTTTGGATGCAGTTTTAGTGAGAGGGATGAAGCAATCAAGGGGGATAAAGAGATGATGTGATGTTTAGCCCATGATTTGGGAACAAAAAACACAGTCGGACTAAATAGTTGTCGGCTAAATAATTAGGGGGAAGTCGAACTAAATAAAAGCTCGGGGGGATGTACTTCTATATAGTCAGGCCTCTCATCCACCCCCCTTTTTTACCTCCCTACCTTTCCCCTTCCCCCTCTCTCTCTTGCCCCATCTGCAACAACCTCGTCGGCGGCCGCCGCAAACGTAAACTTTATGCATGTTTGGAAAAATTAAAAATTAGCATAATTTATTCTCAAGAACAGAATCACCATCTAGAAATTCTGATTAATACAAACGATCGGGGAAAAAATACATCTGGATGAGCAAGGGCGGATGCAAGATTTTCTATTAGTGGGGTCAAGAATTTATAAAAGTTGTACATATTGCATGTCTTGAGGCAAGATCTAGTGAATCACGTGTAGGGTCTTTGGGCAAAATTATCAAAATATCCAGAAATATATATAAACATTTGTAGGAAATTTTAACTGAGCGGGATCAATTGATCCCCTTGCCTCTTCTTGGGTCCGCCGCTTCTGGTGGGCCTGGTTTGGGAAGTGCTAAACAAGAATTTTCTCTTCTTCTTCTTTCTGATCTCAGATCTCTTTCGAGAGAATACCGGCCAACCATCGCCAGAGTTGCTACGGTGCCACCAGTCTCGAGAAAGATGAATTGTTGTTTCATTTTTTTTAATAGTCATTTGTTTCGTTGTTTACAAGAGGAAGTGTATACTGTAGTAAGAGAGACTTTTATTCAGTGTGGCACATGTATGGTATAAAAGAGAGAGATTTTATTCCGTGCGTATTGTGGAGCCCTCTTTCTCTGGTAGTTCTTCCTGGTGACGATCGACGATGAAGATGATTCCCTCACCCTCAAGTTGAGCCTAGGCCTGCACACTTAACACACCGTTAGCACCGGAATGGACTGTAGAGTCCAGAATGGTACTCCGACGATCAAGTTAGTAGAGGAAAGAGATAAAAATGTAGATCTAGGGTTTTCAGAGGAGAGTTGTGCTTACCTTTCTGGATGATGGAGTTTACCTTTTATAGGTGAGCCTTGACTCGACTTTCAAGCACAGCTGTGCTCGTCACGTGATTTAACCGCTCGGCTGATGTCACGATGATGAGCCTGAAAGAATATACTGTGAGCACATGCTTCCAGTAAGATCACAACGCGTGTCATAACCGCTCGGGTGACGTCATTTGTCATGATCATAGTTTGTTACACGCATTTGCAGCATTGACTGCTCTGCTGAGTCAGCCCCTGGGATGGTTCTCGTGATAGCGCGGGTTGCTATACCTCTCGGTCATGCCGTTTCCAGGACCACCCTATGGGGGGCCTTAAGGAGGCCTTCGGCTAGGCCTGTCAATGGGTCGGATCCGATAAGCTTGGATCCGAATCCGGATCCGATATTCACAAATCCGAAAACGTTAATCCGGATCCGGATCCGAATCCCAGATATCCGATCTGAAAATCCGAATCCGATCCAATAATTTAATTTTTTTTGTCCTTTCCAGCTAGCTTGCTTGCTTACGGGTTGGATTTGATCCGGATCCGATAAGCTTGGATCTGATTCGGATCCGATCCAAATTTTATTAGAATTTTCAATTCCGGATTATCAGATTTGAAATACCGGATTCGGATCTGATCCGGATCGGATCCGGATCAAATTCGATCCATTGACAGGCCTACCTTCGGCATACGGCCGAGGACAAATGGCCAACATTTCTTTTCCTATAATTCGGATCCAAGATGATTGTCACGCCCTCGATTTTCAACATAAATAAATGAACATTTTCTTAAGAAATTTCTAATAAAAGAACTCATAGTGTAATGCAAAATCACCTTACAACATTTCCATACATTTTTGTAATAATCTCAATCTCGACACCCAATGCCCCATCGGATTACATTAAAGATTACATTCTTTTACAAGGAAAAAAAAAAAAGAAAAAAAAAATTTTACAATGTTTCAAATGATTCTTCATGCCATGATTTGACTATGTCATGCTCTCCATCTTGCTCTTCAAGCGAAACCTGAAACAGCAAAGGGGTGAGCATACACTTCGCCCAGTAGGTGTCCCCTTTGGGTTTCAGACTCTAAAAAAAATTATATGCATAAATAACATGTACCGAATAAGAGCATCAAGCAAAACTAACATTTACAAGTAGGTTTCTACACTTACCATTTGAAGTAAATATATATATACTTCACATATCACCCGAGGACACTTCCACAATCCAAACTTCAGACAATTAACCAATGGATATCCTTCTCGCCACACAACAAACCATACATACAAGCACTAGTTATAACACACCACCATCACGTCCCCAAACATTTCACACCTACTTAAATATACATATATACTCACTCGTCATAAGCTAATCTAAATACTTCCGCGAGTCCATGTACCCTGCCTTGCCTACACACTTATCAACATAATCCACAAGCACCAACGTGTCTCACTAATACTCACATACATCTCAACGTGCCCCATACGTTCCAAGGCATACTACAAGTTCACATAAGTACCACAATACCACATCGTGTCAGCGGTTTACCCACGTGCCCACTCAACACATCAATAATCAACCTATCGCAGCTCATTTATATATGTATGCGAGTGTACGTACGCTTGATATACTCGACACCATCCCGATGGTCAATTTCTTCCCACGTGTCACACAACATACAACTAGTGTGTCCTCGTATTCCATAAGTACCCACGTGTCCACTAACTATTTAACAAGTGCCTTATTGGATCCTACAAACACTCTGGTGTCCCACATGTACTCTCCAAGTTTCTCTCACGTATCCCACAATACCCATGAGTACCTCGTGTCTCTCAAATACCCACATGTCTCTCAAACATTCCACCAATGCCCATGTATCTCATAAGTACCCATATTAGTTCACTCATCAAATCCCGATCCGTTTTCTTTAATTTATCATAACTCAAGTCCAAGTTCATTTCACACGTATAAACAACCAAGCGTCCGTATTTAAATTCGTTAACCACCTCCACAAATCTCACTTACAACCTCGCATGACATCGCGAATGATGAAAAGATGTATCGAAGGAAAGAACAGGACGCCCAACGATCATGGGAAGAACGGAGAATACAAATATAAGATTTTAGCACTTCCCAACCAGTTGGAGGTTTTTGCCCAACTGGTTGGACCAAAACAGAAACAAGCATAATTTTTCAGAAAAGCCCAACTGGTTGGTGGTTTTTGCCCAACTGGTTGGGCAGAGGCAGATTCGTGTGAAATTTTTAGAAGCGCCCAACCGGTTGGAGGTTTTTGCCCAACTGGTTGGGGAAAACCAGAGTTTCTGCGAATTTTTCTCAAAACATGATACTTCAACCCAAGTGCATATATGATGATTTAGGCCAAAAATTGGAAATGTCAAGCAACTAATGGATATAGAGGGAGGGTAAAACAACCAACAATTGCATCAAACAACAACTCAATCCATAGATCACAAAATCAAATTGAACAAAACCCATTTGGGAGAGAAAACATGGTTTTCATGGAGTTTGAGTCCAAGTATCAATTATGTGCAACAAATCAACTAGAGAGAGTAGAAATTTGTTCCCCTACCTCAAGATTTGAGCTTGAAATCCACAAAACCCGAAACCCTAGCTTCCAAAAACTAGCTCAACCCGAAATCAAGCTTCTAGAGGCGATACAAACACGGTTCAAGCTCCAATACGCGCAATGGAGGTGATTTTATGCATGGATCTTGAAGGAGACTTGAAGAAGAGGTGTATTTTGGTGGGTTTTAGCAAGAAAATGGAGAAGGAGAGGAGAGAGAGAGAGAGGGCTGATTTTTGGGAGGAAGAGAGGTGTATATTTTACAAAAAAATCAGCCATATATAAGATATATACTCCCCAACTAATTACACTTTCACCCTTAAACTTCCAATGCACTTTAAAGACACCCAAATGCATTCTACCACTATCACATTGACCCATCTTAGTCAAAATTCAATTCCTCACATTTACCCAATATTATTCTAGAAAAATTATGTAAAAATACGGGTCCTTACAATGATCCTTCAACCGAGTGGTCCCCAAATGGTATCCCTTCGGTCGCTCGCTTTATTGGAATTGCCTGGGCTCTGGTTTACAGCGCGAAACCGGGAGGTTCATGCGGACCGAGGGGTCCTCAAACGGTATCCCTTCGGAACGCTATGTTGAAACCTTGTTGGACATCTTCAAGCTCATTGAAACCGCTCGGTATATCTGGACCCCTACACGTATAATATAAAGAGCAAGATTTAAAAAAAAAAAGAAGGTGAAACTAATTTTCATCTATTAGAAACAAATATATATTTAATATTATTAATTTATATAAAAATATGTTTAAATGTTTTACGATAACTTAATTGTATAACAAAACATTTAATTTTTGCATTTATATAATTATTTAAATACATAATCTAATATGGGCATTCAAAATGGCAAAATAGTCATTTGACAGATTTTTACATAATCTACCCTCTGTCCCCCTTTTTAATCTTTCATCCAAATCATCTATTATTTAACCCCCTTCTTATATGTCACATCAGTGGGGGCCGCCATTCTTATTTAATCCCCTGACTATTTTATTCCCTTTATTATTTAATCTCTCTAAAACCAATACGCCATCCAAACAGGCTCTAGAGGTTTTGATGCTTATTAAAACTAATTATTCGTATTTTTTATATTGTATGTTCAAATAATAAACATCGTTTATTGCGGGTTTAATATATTATTTTAGTTTTCAAAACTCGAAAAATATTCATATTGTAATTTATATTTTCTCTCCAGTTCAAAAAAACAAGGAAAAGAAATCTATCTTTTCTCTTTTATTTCAAATTATTGTGTTAGTAGTTATCATAAGCCCCCTTACATGTTGTTACGCTCGATCCCACACAACCAACCAATTATAGTTTATTTATTTATTGATTCTTCTAGGAATCATTCACTAGACATTATTGGTATCAAATGATAACAAAATTTTAGGACACATTCATATATTTTCCACGGGTAACAACATAATTAATTGCGGGTCTATTTGGAAGCAGATTGACCCATAATTAATACTAACAACAATAATAAATAATAAATTGCCCACATATTAATTTCAGTAGCGGTATTGGCTGGAAGGGCCGAGACAATGACAACAAAGCCCAATTCGGCTAGGTTTGGCTAAATAAGTTAAGTGGCTTTTTACTGTTCATTTTTTTTGTCCTTATTCAATTTTTTTTTTGTATTTTTAGTTTTGCGTCAAACTTTTGCGTCCAATTGATCCGTACTATTTTGACTTATTCTGTATTTTTGAAAAAATTTAAGAGTTTCGGTCAAAATTTTTTACTTTTCCGATTCCTCTCGTCGAGACGGATCAATTGGTCGCAAAAGTTTGACGCAAAACTAAAAATACAAAAAAAAAAATTGAATAAGAACAAAAAAAATGAACAGGGAAAAGCCACTTAACTTATTTAGCCAAACCTAGCCGAAGTTTTGTTTACCAATATCAAAAGGGTTTTGCTAGGTACCACCCAATGGGTGATCAAATACACGGGATAAAGTACCTCCTTCCCATCATACATTCTCGGCCCCCAACGGAAATTTAACCTTTCTGTGCAAAAAAGTCGTTTGTACGTACCAACGGTCCCCTTCTTGTAAGTCTTAAGGCCTGATTTGGCTAATTTGAAAAAATTGATTTCTTACCGGGCACTACGGTGAGACGTGAAAACAACCGATCCCCCTGCGCATCTTTCACACAGCCAGCCTATTTCTTTCTATTCAAAAAGGATCGACGAAGGGTGGTTCATAAATTCACACCTGGTACTTGCTTTGGATATGAAAAAGGGGCAGTAGTTGTCCGAGTAGGCTTCGTAGCTCCTTGATATTGCGCGGTGGGTTTTTTTTTGTTTTGTTCTTATTCAAATTTGTTTTACATTTGTTAGGCCTGATTTGGCTAATTTGAAAAAATTAATTTTTTGGGTTTTTTTTTGTTTTGTCCTTATTCAAATTTGTTTTACATTTGTTAGTTTTCGGTCAATTTTTTGTGGTTTGTTGGCTTGTCTTGATGAGAGGAATCTAAAAAGTATAAAATAGTTAGTCAAATTTAAAGTTTTGTGAATAAAGACGAAAAATAATCCAAAAAACTGGTTCACTTTCAACTTTATTAAAAAAACTATCACTTTTGACCCTAATTTTATACTCATTGGATTCGTTTTGACGAGATAAATCCAGAAACCACAAAATCTTGACGCAAAACTAACAAATATAATTTTTTTTTGAATAAAGATAAAACGAAAAAAACTAAAAAACCAATTTTTTCAATTTAACCAAATTAGGCCTTAATTGTCATCTGCTGCCTCTTGCTTTTTGAATGACGATTTTACCCTTTACACTGTTCCACAATACTAGTATAACATTTCAATACACCAGGTAAAACTCACGGACGTGCTTCCGTTGAAAAAGAAGAAGAAAGCAAACATGAGTTAAAAATGTAAAACAAAACACTAATGACACTTCTATAAAAATGAAAACGATCATAAATTAGTAAATTTTTAGTAAATTATTAATACCCGTATTGTGGAGTTTTATTCTGGGAAAAACTGGGCAGTTACTGTTTTGGCTGAATAATTGAGCCAAATTAATTTTTTTTTGTTCTTTTTCTATTTCTTTGCCTTCGTTAATTTTGCGTCAATTTTTTTTGAAATATAGAAAATAATTCAAAATATATAAACTTTTGAGATTATTTTTGTCTTTATTAACAAAAAAATTTTTTTGGTTAATACTTTTTACTCCCTCTATCCCCAAATAAAAGTAGAGTATTTCATTTTAGGTTATCCCTCAATAAGTTTGTTTTGAAAAGTTAATGGGTAAAGCTTTGTACAATTATTATTTTGCCATTTGGAGTAGTTAACGAGTAAATAGTTAATGGACAAAAGTGAAGTATAATTATAAAAAATAGAGGTGAAAGTTGATGAATTCAAAAAGAATTCAAAGTGCAATTATTATCCTTAAAAAAAACCAAGAAAACTGTACAAAATTTTACACGTACACGTGGCACAAGAAGGAAATTCAGATGGAGATCGTCTAACGTTCATCCCTCAAAATTTTGTGTTTGGTTTGGGTGCTTGAGTTTGGTTTTTTGGTAATGAGGGAAAAATGTGGATAGAAATTGAAAATATGGAGTGATAATTGTGGAGAGAGAGAGAGAAAAATAAATGAGAATAATAATTAAAAATATGGATAATAATTGGAGAGAAATGTGAGTAATGATTGAGGCCTGAGAGGGTGTTCCACTAAGGGAATTTTGTTTTAAAACAGTCTTGGTTTTTGTGTTCACACTTTTTTATGTGATATATTGTAAGAGGATAACCAGTCTTGGTTTTTGGAAAAAACTATTTTTTGAAAAAAATTAGTTAGTGGAAGACCCCCTGAAGACCCCTGAGTAATAATTGAGAAAACCGGTTTCAAAACCGCGCGCGTGGTCAGCACCGATGACCACCCAATGGGCAATCCGTAGCTTTTGCCATATCAAAATCATAAAATTACTGCCTCCCTGGTTTTTATTTTAGTTTAGTACTAGCGCAAAATCAAACCAACAAATTCGTCCTTCCAAATACCACAGCTCGTGTGGCTAGTTCGTCACATTTCATTCTAGTATTGCGTTCGAATCCTAATGGTAAATGTGACCAACTCTCGTTATAACCGCTACAAATAGGGAAGAGGACATCCTGTAGTACAGTGCCGCACTACTGAAATTTGAGCCGTCCATTACCGAAATCAACGGCTCGTGTGCCGCACTACAGGGTTGTAGTGCGGCACCGCCCTACAGATCCCCGGAGCCTACAAATAGATCTCTTAACCTTGTAGTGCGGCACCACCCTACAATATCCCGGGATCCTACTACAAATAGATCCCTTCCATTCTATTGCCTGACGCACAAAAATTCAACCCTCCCCAAATCACAGGTCAACGATTCAAGATTGTCAGTGTGGTCGGAAGAGATTAGTCAATTTGTAAGACTTTCTTACCATGTTCTAAGAAGGCAAAGGGCACATGAATTCAATAGTCTTAGATATGAGGCAGACATGAACAAATACGGGCAAAATTATTCCCTGGTCCCTGCAGTTTTGGTGATATTTAATTAACTCCATACATAAGTTAAGTGGAATTTAAATTTCCAATGAAAGTCAACACTTCCATTCTGTTCCAATTTCCAATAAGAGCATCTTCAACCCTTATTCTATTTTTGGACTCCAAATCAACTATTTAAGTAAAATATTTCAAAATTCATTTCATTCTTTCACTCAAACTGATATCAAATTGAGCTTTAATCAAATAAAGAGACTCCAATTTTTTTTTGTAAAATTTGATAGGGCCATTTCTGCTTCTCAAGTATACAACCATGCAATTAATGAACTATTTACACAAGTTTATGCATAGTTGCATACACATTTGGATTCATTCGTTAAATTACTTCGTAACAAAGGAAGCTTTGACTTAATTTTCTACTCAAATTAATATAAATTTGAGTAAATATTGAAGATGCTATAAGTAATGTGAATGAAGAAATGACATTTACAACACAATTGATCAAATATTTGAACGATATCTTGAATTTCGAGGATATGTCAAGTAAAACAAATCATAACTTGATATAGTGTATTTCACTATTCTTGTCTTGTCACTTGTTTCTTCTTTGGTTCCTCTAGTTTTAAATGTGGCTTTTATCAGTTTCAAATTCAAGCAACACATGAAAAAGGAATACGTTATTTTTTGGGTAAATGAGGAATATGTCATTGATTCATTCAAGTTTCAGTTTTCTTAATCGAATGAACCAAAATTTTAACAAACTTATCAAGCCTTTACCGATATCTGTCTGAGTTGATTTTTTTCAAGAACCTTTAAAACATATTCTAAAAAAATTGAGCGGCTTCGATCATTTGTGTGAGAGCTCGAGATAAGTTCCACACAATGAGATGTGGCTGGAGTGTGTTCGAGTGGGTATGCTTGTAGACTTATTCTACAGAGCAAATGGAAGCGTGCGATCCAAATGAATGAAATTATGCTGTAGTGGCTAAAGAAAAATCGTTGTAAAACTATAGGGGTTTTTTATGCTACTTATCAAAAACAACAAATTTCTGTCAAAATCAAGTACTCCAAAATTCCCGTACCCAGTCAACCAACCTTTTGAACAGCACACGGTTAATTACTCCCTCCAAACCTCTCCCCCCCCCGCATAACTTATCGTCTTCGCTATCTACTGCATTTATCTCTGTCTTTCACCACAGCAACATCCTTCCAAATGAAGCATCAAAGCTTGTCTTTCCTTACACCCTCCTTACCCCTCACCATATTCATCTTCTTCATCACAACCTCCTCTGTTTCCAGTGTGGATCGGTCCTATGAATCCTGTGTCCCCCAGAACTGCGGAAACCAAACGATAAGATATCCTTTTTGGATTAAAGATAAGCAAGAACCTTATTGTGGGTACCCTGGATTTGAGATCAATTGCCAAAACAACAGCTACCCAATTCTCCAAACACCACAAAACAACTACACAATCCAGGAAATTCAATACAAGAACCAGTCCATTCGCCTATCCAACGCCGCGGTTTGGAATTTAAACCACGGTTGTTGGCCTCCGATTGGTAACGTATCCCTTGAGGTGGACAAATTCATTGTTGTTACTAATCGTTCGGAGGATTTGTTCCTGCTTTCGAATTGTACTTCCTCACTGGGTGAAAAGCTTTTGGAGTACAGAATTAGGTGCGGAGAGGAGAGTGGGAATGGGGATAGGAGGTTGGCGATGTTCGGGAATGATAAGAACCTGGAATATGGATTGGAGAGTTGCCAAACGAGGCTGTTGGTGCCGGTTGAATTGCAGAAGGGTGATGTAAGGGATTATTTGGGTGTACTGAGGAGAGGGTTTTTGGTAGAATGGAAGCTGGCTCCGAATTGTAACAAGTGTGAGGATAGTGGAGGGAGGTGTGGGATTGATTTTGCTACGTATCAATTCAGTTGCTTTTGCACAGATAGGCCTCATCGTGTCCGGTGCCATCCAGGTGACTCTCTCTCTCTCTCTCTCTCTCTCTCTCTCACATTGCTACTCTTGCGTTTGACGGTGTTTCATGTGGGAAATATAATGAACACTACAAATTTCAGTTAGGTTTTTTTTTTTTTGAAATGCCAAGTACCCAGAAAGTGAATCTAAGTCACTAATTTTAGTTTCTAGATAATTTTCTATGCACTGCTATTTTTATTAGCGGATATTTAAACCAGCTTGCATATGGTTCAGTTAATAATTGGTCCGATCAGATGTAGGTTATTTTTGCCGACACTAGAATTCATACGAGAAAATCTGCAGTCTGACGACCCAAAGAATATTATGCCTTTAACTTGGAGTGGAACTAGAGAACTGTAGAAGCAAACGATTTTTGAATTCTTGAAAACCTAATGTTATGTAAGAAGACAAATTAAATAGGGGAAGGGATCTGATTTATTGACAAGAATATCGGAAGTAAAATAGTAGTGAAGAAAATATTTTTTAATAGGATAATTAATCTGATTGAACTTTTAATGACGTGATTAAGAATTAGAACACTTCCCCAAGAATACTTAATGGTTCCTATGGGAAATGTGGATTTTTTTAATTGGATGTTAGAAAAAACGTTGAATTTTTTAAAAATTTTTTGCACCAAATTAAAGTGCTCAATGAGAAATATATTTTTGAGGTTTGAAAATACACGTATTCCTATAGTGGATACTTAAAAAGTGACAGATGTTTTGAATTCCACATTTGGCAAATATTAAGTAAAAATATTAGATACACAACCACCAACCACAATTTCAACCAAAACACTCTCGCATGTTGTAGACCCCACCCATTGGAGGCCTATATTCCTATGTGCAGGGCAAACAATATGTGGCTACAACAGTCTCAAATGTATGTAGGCCCCACCTTTTGTAGCTCTCATATTCTTATGTGTAGGGCACGGATATATGTGAGATGGTTGTAGTTGACGATTGGATATACAGTATTACTGAATATAAGTCCTGCTCACAAAAGTCGGTGAACAAAATCAGACTGTGCTCCATGATTAGTATGCCATAAGTTAGTATGAATTTTTTTTTTCAAAAGTTAGGCCGATAGAATTTACAAATCTTGGCTAACAAACGAGGCCACAAGGATGCCACATGGGCATTGTGCTCGTATCTTATCCTATCAATCCATTAATGCCTAACTCTAACTTTACCTGTGACCAGTATGGGGAAGAAACATGCACTAAAAGAAAGATGGTAAATCAACACGACCGTGAATGCTATTGTTTTTTTTTTTTTTTTTTTAATACTGTAACTTGGAGTGTTAGGGCTAATTCACGTATACCTCGACGAATTCCTAACAACTCAATCCCACTGGTATTTGGAGGCACATCACGGTTTTAGTGTGGCTAATATTGCACCCATCACGGGCCCATTTATTTGATATGAATTGTTTCATTTCGTTGTTTCGTCGAGTAGTAGGTCATCCATGAAAAAAATCACGTGATCAATAGCACATTAACCATACAGTTCATTTCCAAAATCATTCTAGCTAGGTTTCTTTTTCAAGACAACTACGTTTCCATCACATGTTTACATATATGTTCGATCAATTTTAGTTTTTACTTGAGTCATCTGCCCAACTAATAAAGAAAAGTAGCAGTTCAAATCAAATAACATGGCCTTAGAATGTACCTGATATTGGCTGCACAACATGCGTGCTTTGCCATAGAGCAAAACATAGACTCTTGTTCCCATAATAAGAGTACAAGGTCACAACCATCAAACTGAAGACGTGGTCTTCTCGATCGCATATACACTTTTAACACTCCAACAAAATTCTTAAAAATATTAGGACCACTAGAGATTGTCAATGGCAATGCAAAAAATGAAAATAGAATATGTCAGACATAGCTTCTTTGAATATCTCAAGATTATGGCAAGTGGTTAACTTCAATATGTTATTTATACTCGAACACCCATTTTATATAGTTGACCAAAGATTTAATGTCATATGTGATATGACAGCAATATTAATCAGGTAAAATCAAATTAACTGCTTATTCTACAATCCCCTTTAGTTTTTTATCTTTGTTTGCTTTAACAAGGACAATTCACAAATGGGTACTTGCCCCAAATTCACATTGTAGAAAACAAACATATATGGTTGTTTTCAGAACCTTTGATGTTGATTAAATGCATATATATAATGTTTGAAACTCAATTAGAAAGGCTGGGAAACTGCAAGTGTGAGCGAAGTCAACTTGAATGAAGAAAAAGAATACCAAAACCATTTTAACAAACTTTGAATCATTCAAATCTGAAAGCGACTTTGATTGATTTTTTTTCGTTCTATCCCTCCCATTAGTATTCCTAATTGACTCTCAATCTTCCTTTCAACTCTTTCCTTCAAATGGACATTCATAACTTGCTGAGTTTGGAAGTAATCTTTCATGTGGTGATCCACTCTGTAATCTTCACCATATTAGTTGAGTCAGTTCTGTCAGCAGACTCAGGATATGAAGCCTGCATGCCTCAAAACTGCGGTACCGGGCCAAACATAAGCTACCCTTTCTGGATCCTCGACAAAAGTAGAGATTTCTGCGGCGAAAAGGGATTTGATGTCACTTGCGAGCAAAATAAGCCCATTTATAAGACCTCTGGCGCCCATTACCTCATTAAGGATATCTCTTATGAAAATCAGTCACTTCACTTGGTAGATGTGGAGGTGCTTGACCCCCCTTGCTTTACTCCCCAACATAATTTTTCTTTCGACCGATCATCCTTGACATTCCAATCCTCCGATACTTGTCTCCAGTTCTTCTACAACTGCTCGGAGAACTTTTCTATTCCATACCCGAACCTGAAAAGTTTAGTTACATGTGCTTCTGCTGCCAACCATACATACTCCTTTGTCGCGTTGGTTCCTAGCAAGGGTTTGGGTTTTAGTTCTCTGTTGTCATGTGAGTCCTTGGTGTTTGCTCCAGTTGAATTAAATGGGGGAAATTCAAGTGTGGCTGCAGAGACTCAAGACTATTCGGAGTTGTTGAAGCAAGGATTTTCTTTGCAATGGTCTGGACCGAGTTGTGCCAAGTGCAGAAGCAGTGGAGGCAATTGTGGATTGAACGGTTCAACTGTCATGTGTTTCTGTCCTGATGGGGTTCATCCCAAAAGCTGCAATGATGGTATAAGTACCACAATACTTTGTGCCTTTAAGTTGACATTCATGTTTTGTCCTGTCAAACAGGCCTTTAGAGACTCCCCTTCGCCACTAAAATAGATCATATGGTCTTTTTTCTCTTTTCGGACCATCTAGTTTAGCTATTTTCCTTTCACTGACCCTTGCTCAGCTGCTAACATTAGAAAACAAAAAAAAGTTCTAAAAATTGTCTAAAGGATCCAATTTAGAAAAGTTATTTCCTTCTTAGATGAAATCGACAGAACCATAATCATACACACAGGATCACTCCCACGGAGCTTACGCATAGTCCTCCGTAAATCATTTCCATGGCTTCTGGATTCATATGTTGATCAAGAATGGTATTTCTTGCGATGAGACACAGATCGTTCCAGCTTTCGCCTCGTTCTACCTCAAGGAATTGAATACTTGATGCTGTGGTAGTTCTGTTAGGTCCCTCTTATTCATTTTTCCTTCTATTTTTACTCTTGCCTTTGTTCATGTGGTGTTCCTTCACTCAGTTGGGCATTAAAAAAGATCCCAAATGGTCCTAATCCTAATTCTTTCTCTTTCTCTTTCTATCTCTGCTCCCTAATACTTTAATTTCCACTGTCCCTCTATGACACCTCTTTTTCAACCCTAACTGAGTAATAGTCTGAATGATACTTCTATGGGATCGGCAGTTGAATTCGTATCCCATGGAAAAAAAAGGCATTGATGGACTCAAAAGTCACTTTTGACCAAATCAATTCTACAACTTTGGTTTTATAAAACTACCCCAAATCAATCCTCTTTTGATTCCTTTTCGCTTTCATTTGAATATTCTGATATCATAGAGTTATTTGACTGGTCTTGTTTTTATTCTTTATTTGGTCTGATAAGGACAGTTTGCACAGTTTATTCCTATATTCTAGAATCTGGCTTCGTTTGTATAATACCATCTACCTAGGAATGCACTAAATGAATGTTCAATGAGCCATCGATAATCTTATAAATGTTTTAGATTTTCATTGCCCGGTAATCAAATTTGAGACATATCCTCTTAGCTTTGGAATTTGCTGAGATGAATCTGACAGACTCGAACCAAATCAAACTCAACAACACAAATTTAGGAAACTATCAAATGACTGATCATTGAAAAAATTGGCCTGCATTTGAGTCAATATAAGCCTTTTATATATCCCAGTTCTTGTTCTTATTAACCGAAATCTATGAAAATGGGCTGGCAGTTCTTGATCAAATTTTGAAATGGAAAAAAAAAAAAATTCACTTCTGATTTGGTTTCTTCATTAGCATGACCGTTGCAGAGTTGGTTCGACTACCAAATTGGGGATATCAATCCCGTTAGCCTAAAAATTGCGATCCTGGGCCACTCATAACGTACCCAATTGAAACCACCGATGACAAAGAAGGGTTTTATGGGTACTTATGTAGCATGATACTTCATTGGAGTCCATGTACTAGGTTTCAGACACTTTTTGGACATGACAATCTCTGGACACGTGTCCAGACACTCAAATCCGAAATGTATTATTATTTTTCTCAACGTTTTGGTTTGGGCACTCCGGGGATGTACTAATAAATATCTCGGAACACATAAATGGAATAGTTTAGACTCTTGTTAAAGCTTAGAAACGTCTTTTCTCTTTATGTGTCATGTGACAGTTTATTGATTATAAAGACACGTAATTATGAAGCGCTTTTTGTTGCAATATTTTTGTTAATGATGAGATGATAAATAGGATTTAAGTTATACATGGTGTTATACACATAGAATTAGAGCCTTTGTTTATTCATATAATGGGACCCATAAATATCATTTAAAACGTGTCCCCAACATGTCTTGTCCTCCATTTTTTAATAGTTGCATGTTGGAGTATCATGTCGTGTCGGTGTTGCATAGGTGGGTAACTTGGATTTGAGGCATACAAGGAAATAAGCCAATCTATACAACTTCCCGCTGTATAATTGCTTCATTGAAGAAATCTATTAGCCAAAGAACTACTTCCTGGTAGTCAATATCGAGGTGATTAATCCTGCGTGCCCTGCTCCGCCTAGCCTTTTTTGCATTTGACCTATGTTCCTTGGAATTCGGTCCCAACTTCGCGTATCTCCCCTTGTTCTTCAACCGCTCCACTCATTTCCTACTTTTCTTTCCACAGTTTCCTTTACTTGTTCGGCTCTGGATTCCTTTACTTGTTCGGCTCTTCCTTTTCCAGTTCCACCCAGAAGTCTTTTGCTTATTTGATCAGTGGAAAAGATTATTACATGAACACCGGCTGAAGTTGATAGAGGGCAAAATTGTAAAAAAAGGAGGAGTCCCTAGACTATGCGAAGTAACTGGATGTATTTACCTTGGACTGGTTGGATTTAGGTATGAAGAGTGTGAAAGAAGCCATGGCCGGTGTGGTTTCAATAACACTAGTTGTGTTTTTGCCCTGATCAAACCCCATGGCAGGAACCTGTGTCTAGCTCGCAGGTAAAGAGCGCTAATAACTTGATTCATGTCTGAAGTTTGTCTCTCGTAGACTCCACTAACCCACTAACTAATGTATGATGTTCTCTAGTTTTGTTTTGTATTTTTATTTGAGAGATAGAGCTCATAACTTAAATAAAATAGATTGAATTTCATATTTGTTAGTACCTTATGCAGGATGAAAATGAGTAATCAAACACACAAAACAACTCTTCTGCAAAGAAACTACAGTTTTATCACTTAAGCTTTTGCTTTCAGCAGATTTCAGGTTATGTTTTTTTTTTTGTTTTTTTTTATTTTGCTGTTGATTTACGAGCAGAGTAAGAAAAAAATCTTCATTTATAGCAGTCTGGTCCATTTTATGGTAGTTTTTGTGGAATTGTTGGTTTTTCCAATTGCTTAAGCACAAGCATTCAGAGTAGTCATAATAATTACTTGTCGTTCAGCTTTTCTCTTCCTGTCTTTTTGGATATTTTTAACGAAATGATTTTCGTCCTTGTCATTTGTTGCAGGAAAGAGAAAATTGAAATTGATTCTGGGAACAGGTAATGTGCCCCTGATCAGCTTCTAATGTATATGACAAAATTTACTCATGAATGTTTGGTTCACATTCCGAAGGTCTTCTTTATTCCTGCCATGCAACATTCGTCAGAGCAACTCCGATGGGTAGCCAACTCCAACATTTGTTAAGTATAAATTGGCTAGTTTACCTAACATTTAAACTCCAATGGGTAGCTAAATTCATTGGCAAATGATTGCTTTGGCCAATCTTGTGTCAAATTTAGTTCAAAAGTTGGCTCAAAGCCTCTCCATTGAAGAAACATTGGCTAACAGCCTAACACTGGCATTTGCACTGTGGCTAGCCAAAAAATACTAGGCATTGCGAGTTTGGCTCTAACCACTGGAGATGCTCACTTCTTCCATTTTTGAACTCTTGTATTTTGTCGTTGGTTTAATGATTTTGTATGGCTGAATCGATATCTGACTAGCTACACCTCTATTTTCTCCAGTCATACCAGGCGGCGTTATCCTTGTTCTATCCTTGATCATAGTTACTATCTGGTGGTGCAAGAAACGAAAGAATCTCTCTTATATCTTCTCCAAGAACACTTCTTCTGATCCCTCCTCAAGAACCGACCCTGAAAGAGGTTGCATCTACTTTGGGGTTTCTGTCTTCTCCTACACTGAACTTCAAGAAGCTACTAACAACTTTGATGCTTCTAAAGAACTGGGAGATGGGGGTTTCGGCACCGTATATCATGGTGAGAATGCTCAGAGTTCTGCAACTGTCATATAATTGCTACATCACATTTGCAATGAAGTTAAATTCATCATTCCGTAACGATATTATTAAGAAGTAAAGACACATCTACTGGTCTCGGAGGAGAGAGAACATTCTTTATACCGCCGATGTAAAACCCCCCTTTTCCACCAGCACTTTTGTGGGCCTCATCGTTAATTAAATGTTGATCTGAACCGTTCATCTTGTAAGACCCACAAAGTACTTCATCCCTGTAAAAAATCATCTTGATGTGAATTTTGTTTTGTAAAATGGGTGGTTATAGATTTTAAAGTCAAGTTGTCCTTGACCATCCATTTCGCCAAACGAAATTAAACATATATCTATTGATGTCCGATCAAAATGATTTTTAGCATGGACGCAATATTCTATGGGCCCTACAAGATGAACGGTCCAGATTAAAACAATAAACTCACGGTGGGATCCATATATGACAGTGGTGGAAAAGGGGGGTTTTACACCAACAGTGTAAAGAATGTTTTCTCCTCAGAGGAGGCCCCGGCCTGCGCTCAATTTTTTTACATATTCCTCATCAATACAAATTTTTTTATACATGATTACAACGTATAGGCCATAGTTACTCTCATTAGTTAGCTTGAATTTATATCACACTGTACTTTCTGAGTAGTATTCCATATTTCAGGTACGAGTATACAATATATATATCAGTCTCTCTGATGCTGTGGATTTTAAACGAATGGAGTATGGTAATGAGCATAGAAATTGAGTCGAGTCTCTAGACTTTCCCTCTTTGATGCTTTCTGTCTTTGATTTTGGGGCATGATTTTACGGCATAACGTCCCTTGAGCTTCCTCAACTTTTAGAGGTATAAGAGGGCTGCCATTTCAGTAGTAAAACTTTTTTAGAGCAGCTATGTTGAGCATATATTGCCAAAGATTAGGTCTGTCTCCAAATTTCTCCCGCAGTAATCCCATCGATTGGGGATTACAGAAGTATTGTTATTGTTGTTCTACAAAGTATCAATTCTACATGTCAAAACGTCTATGTCGTCTTCATTTTCTCTCAACATCTCTAGAGTCTCAATTGATATTGTTGCAACTCTATAGTACTCTGGATTCGGTATTCACTCTCTCTCTTATCTTTGATCTTTTTCTCAACCAGGAATACTCCGAGACGGGAGGGAAGTCGCGGTGAAGCGCCTATATGAGCACAACTACAAGCGAATGACCCAATTCATGAACGAAATCGAAATCCTCGCACGTTTGCGCCACCCGAACCTTGTCTCTCTGTACGGTTGCACCTCTCGCCAAAGCAAGGAACTGCTCCTCGTTTACGATTTCATCCCCAATGGCACAGTCGCTGATCACCTACACGGTGACCGAGCAAAAGACGCCCAGCTCACGTGGCCTATCCGAATGAGCATAGCCATTGAAACAGCCGGCGCTTTGGCATACCTCCATGCTTCTGAGATCATCCACCGCGATGTCAAGACCAACAACATACTCCTTGACAGCAACTTCTGTGTCAAAGTTGCGGATTTCGGGCTTTCGAGGCTTTTCCCAACCAATGCCACTCACGTCTCAACGGCTCCACAGGGGACTCCCGGTTATGTTGATCCGGAATACCACCAATGCTACCAACTTACCAGTAAAAGCGATGTTTATAGCTTCGGTGTTGTCCTTATCGAGCTCATCTCATCGATGCAGGCAGTCGACATAAGTAGGCATAGGCACGAGATCAACTTGGCTAACTGGGCGATTAACAGGATCCAAAACCACGCGTTCAATGAGCTAATAGACCCTTCTCTTGGGTTCGAGTCGGATTCTTCAATTGAGAGGATGACTCAATCAGTAGCGGAGGTGGCGTTTCGGTGCTTGCAACTTGAGAAGGAAATGAGGCCAACAATGGAAGAGGTTTTGGAGGCTTTGAAGGAGATTCAAGAGTACAAAGAGGATAAAATTAGCGATGGCGAGGTAACGAGTAAACGTATACCTCCTTCACCGGAGGCTGACAATGTCGTGTTGTTGAAGAGTAGCAAGGCGCCGCCTTCACCGTATTCTGTGACTGAGAGATGGGTTAGTTGCCCCTCTACCACATCTATTTCTAGTGGTTAAGGCTTTGTTTTGAGTCTCATTTGCTTAGGAAACAAGATTTGCTAAGAAAATGAGTGCCATTGTTGTAGATCATTTGTTTTGAAGGGATGTACATATCATATAGAGGCCTTATTTGTATGCATGGTGGTATTGGGTACTTGGAGGAGTAATTTTTCAGTAGTCTCGGTGGACGGGCCACGTAGTGCTCCGAATTACTCTAGCACCACATATTTACATGAGTAGATACACTTAGTGGTGGATTGCACAAAAATGTGTTGTGGTGGTACAGTATCTCGAAACACCATATAGCCGTCCTCCGGGAGCACTGATAATTACACTATTCGAAGTCATTGCTCAGTTGCCATGGCATTGTTGCTGGCTTTCTGTGAACTTGGAATTATACGACCTTTTGTCATCCTTGTTTCTTTGGGTGAAGGGCAATAGAAGAAAAAACAATTATTGCGAAACACT
The DNA here is from genome assembly GCA_020921065.1 of Vaccinium darrowii. Taxonomy (NCBI): domain Eukaryota; kingdom Viridiplantae; phylum Streptophyta; class Magnoliopsida; order Ericales; family Ericaceae; genus Vaccinium; species Vaccinium darrowii. Next base: position 42,539,258 of record CM037152.1, on the reverse strand, counting down.
GAACTTTGAGTTTTAGTGACATAAATGGGGGATTGCTTGTTTACTTTGTATGTTTTAAAAATGGCTGCCAGAATAACACCCCCTTTGGATGGAGGGGAAACGCGAGAAAAGAAAGGAAATGGAGCGGGAGTGAACTCTCTCCCTTGCTTGGATGACCAAAGTAGTGAGAGAGGAAGAGAAAAGGTGAGATTCTAGAACCAACCCCCCGCGGCGCGTTCCCCGCTCTTTGTTTCTCGCGTCTATTTGGCGCGATTCCGTAAAAAACGGATCGTTGGCAGCACGTGCGGTCCACCCCATTGTTAAATCGCCATTGTACTTGCACCGTTGTCTTTGTCTCGTCGAGGCAAAGCCGGATCCGTGATCAAAACTTAGTTTTGAAGTCGCCGGAGATGAGAGAGGTCACCAGAATGGCAGGGAGAGAATGATTTCTCCGGGTTATTTGGATGATACAGTGAGAAACCCCTCCCCCTTTTTTTTTTTTTTCTCCTCCTCTCACTAGCCGAAGGGGTTGTAACTAATTGGGCAGTTTTAATCGCCGAGGGAAAAACATCTAGTTCGGATTTTGAGTTTGGACTTCTATATCCATAGCTCTGTTTGCGTCTTATTTTTGCCTTCATTCCAGATTTCCCTCCTACCGAGTGTCAAAAGCAATACTAGCTAGCATTATTTGCATTCAGATTTGGCATTGGACTTCATGAACCTCATTTTTTGTTCATCAAATAAATTCTTGCAGGGTAGAATCAACATTGACTCGCAAGCTCGCTTCAGTTTTCCAAAACCACCCCCTCTTAGCACAGTTTCCAATAAATTTTATCTCCAATTATTATTTCCATTTCTCTCTCTCTCTCTACAAAAAATCTCCCTAAAACACAACCAAACAAACGCATGTCTGTGTTAAGGGGAGAGTTTGTCTTTGTGGCGATGCGTAGCCACTGCATCTATCATTGGGTAGCAGCTGTTCATTAAAAAAAATAGGACTCGAGGGTGAAGCGAGCCTTGCTAGAGCTATCTATTTGATCAAGGTTATTTGTTCAAAACAAGTACTCCATTCCAAGTAGATGTCCAAAACTACTATTTGAATAGTAATTTTGGAAACCCATTTTAGAACAAAAAGAGTACTCCCTTGGGTGGAACATATGCAATGTTGATTTACTTCAATTCTACGCTGTCCCACAAGCACTGAGCTGTCTCAAATCATGGGCTCATGGCCATACCAAGCCCTAGTTTCTTCCTTTTTTGTTGAGTGTCTCCAATTCTTCCACAAGATTTAACAGTTGTATAATGTGTCCAACAGTTACATTGAGTCTAACAATGTGCATCAAATTAACAATGGACGTGACCTCAATTCGGACAAGGACAGGCAAACCGATTGACAAAAATGCAGAAGACAGAGGCATAAAGCAACATATTAAGGTAACATCATGTGACCAGATTACAGTTGCCAAAGTTTTTGAGTAAAGTAAAACAAAACGTGACTAAATGCTTCAATACTTCCTCTGAAAAAAAATGCTTCAACTAACCTGAAAGAATTGCTTTAATTGGGGTTCTCTACATCAAATTGCAGGAAAACGGGGGAAAACAAACCTAAGAAACCTGGCAAATATAAGAAACAAAACATTGCATACAAAAAAAATTGAAACTAATTTTATTCACCCCTCATGTAAGAGTTCCCAATTGAAGGGAAGCTCTCTCACTTTTCCAGAAGAGTGGAAGAGAAGCCACTCGCGAACTCAACCCTTTAGTTTGGGTGTTTCCGAAGGGAACTAAAGCAATTATCCTATTCGATGGTGTTTGCGATTGTCATACAATTTGTCAGTTTTTTTCCAGTCCTTCCATTTCATCCCGAGGCTTAAAATGGCCACCGGATTCAGGGTTTGGGCACCGAATGGTTCTCTTTTGGAGGAATAATCTGCTCCAAAAACCTATGTATCATCTCGTAGCTGGTGAACGTTATGACAGCAGATGGAGTCGTTCTAAGTAGATTAGTTGCACATCCCCTGTAGAAACCACGAATACCTTCCTTTTCAAATACCTTCTTAACGCAATCAACAACACCATCATATCGGACTACAGCATTTCTCACTTGTCCTTGTTCTTGCAATTTGGACCGCACCACCTGGAAGATTTTATGATTGAAAAGAACAAAAAAAAAGTTACTCACACACGTGCAACAAGTATATAATTTGAATTGAAGATACAAATCGTCTTATCTGTTTTAGTTTAACTTTGATCTTCCGGTGAAGTTTATGCTCTTATCGAATGGAATTGTTGTAATTGGATGGCTCTACCCTTATATAGGGATAGGACTAAAAATAAACATCTTTATGATTATCACATTTCACGATTCATTTCTCATTTATCGGTTTCATTAGTTTGAAACAAAAACAAAAAAAAAAGCATTTTCTCAATGACCATGGAATAGGATTTATTTTGAAAGCACTTAGATTTGAAACATTTTGCAAAGTTACCATAATACTTTTACAAATTGGGTTGAAAGCAAGAGATATAGACGAGTCCCTGTACATCCAGAGAAACAATAATGCAGAAAATAAAAAAAAGTTTTAACTTCATGGATTATTTTCTACGCTTCAACGTTTTTTCAATTAATGATGATATCTACATATTTTCCATATTGTAGAAATAGAGAAAATACCTCATGTGGGTAAGTCATTACGGAGGCAACTACTTTAGATGTTGATGAGGCAATTACAAGTCTCCCGAAACTTAGCTTATCAGGGGTTGTACCATCTGACATCATCAGGTAAGCATGATCAGCATCTCACCAATCACACATATGATTCTCGTATCTACAACCAACTCAAAAGAGCAGAAAAGAGAGAATGAAAGAACACATTACCCTTTATTGCGTAATAAGACTTCAGTTTTTCATACAACGGAAACTGGATAGCTACATGACTTAGCCCAGCTAATGAAGGCAAAAGACCACTGTAGAAATCACAAAAATTGGCACTTAAAAAAATAGTTCAATGGAATAAAACAACCAACAAGTTAAACAATTAACTATGGCAGCAAAAAAATTTCAAGTTCTAAGAGTTTCACTTTACAGAACTAGTATTTCAAAACCTTATACCTTCCCACAGACAAAACTTAGTTGCAGGGATCTTCCAAATAGGCTGTGCTCCCAAGTTAGGAGCACACTCCCGTCGCACTCCCATCGAGATGGGGGCCAACTCTAAACATGATGGGAGCTTCCACACTTATCTCATGGCAGAAATTCTGACTTCTCTTTGCAAACATATGCAAGGAAGAATAAAAGAAAATTGAAGTACAGAGAGATTTAGGACTCGTCTTGTGTTTGATTTATCTATGTGTTTAGTCCATAAATTTGATATAAAAACTATATTGGGCTGTTCCTGTTCCCGCTTCGTGCAACTAAGAGACACAAACACTATAGTGCTAGATAGTGAGATCATGAAGCCTGAAAAAAATACTCCCTGTCCCATTTTAAATGTCCCCTACGTAAAGTCGTGTCACTTTGACTTTAAAAGAAAACATATTTCTAGATATTTTTTTTCAAAACTTTTTACACCATTCAAAAGTACTCGTTGAGATCTTTTGATCGGTACAAAAAAAATTTAAAAAGTAGTTCCGAAAGTATTTTATTTTTTAAGGTCAAACTTGCACGGTCTTCCGTAGGGGACATTTAAATTGGGACGGAGGGAGTACCAACTTATATTTGTGATATCAACAAGAATCACTGACCTATACAATCCGCGTATCCCTTCCTCATGAGCAATCCTTCTTAATGCGGAAAAAATGCCATCATAGGGAACCACACCTTGTCTCATTCCCTGTGTCTAAACACGGAAATAAATGAACTGTAAGAGTGACATACACATGATAATTCTTAGAGATGTCAGTAACCAGTTCAAGAAGCAGAGTTTTCATCAGAAACTGTACACCCTTCGGAGGGTTCACTAGCTTGCTTAGAATCGGTACCAAAGTAATCCAAAGTGTGGTCATGTGGAAGTTTCTCAAACATAATCAAAGCTTTACTATATAACATACAACCACAATGTAATTTCTCACATCTGCAGTGCAGACATTACCCTAGCAGGACTCTACTGGGAGAATGATCCACTTGTTATTGCATCAAGAGAATATACACATGTACAAGGATAGTGAATAGAAGGCTTCAAGTTTAAGCGGAGAAGGTGATAGATGAACAAGATTGACAATCCTCGGTTTAGGGGACGAATGGATTCATTTCAGGTCCAGAACTTTTAATTGGAATAGAACCGAATTTCACCCAATTTGGAACAAACCATGTTGTATTGGGTTTGGGGGCCCCATCTTTAGTAGAGCAGCCATACGACTGAGGTACAGAGATACTATATTGCTTTCAGGGTACTATAACAAGCACAAAGTGAGGGTGCCATGGCCCCTAACAGGTTACTCCTCCGTCTGTCTCCGCATTAAGGAAATAAGTTTACCAGCAAACACAGGGAATAGACTTTCAAAGTCTAGTTAAAAATGTTGAGACAAAAGTGAGGAGTTGAAAGGGAGAATAATGAAATCAGAAATCTCTAACCCGCAGTTACTATAATTAACAATCTCATAGAAACTATATCTGCCAGGTCAACCACCGCATCTCACCCACACAAATTCTGGATTCCAAAAATTGTAATGTTGATTATATGATAGACAAACCAATACATGGATATTTGCTTAAGGATGGTACAATTTTATTTATTTACTCTCAAGAAAATACAAGAATGGGTTTCTTTCCCACTGTATTGGAGGAATATTTGGCCAACTTCAACAACAGGCCTGTATTGATCTAGAAAAGACTTGTAGGACCGTCAAACAGTACACACACACTCACACACAGAGAGGGAGAGAGATTGAAAACATTTCTTGTGGCTTTCTCTGGATCTATTACTGGTTGGATTTTCAGAGCAGATTTTCTTAGTAAAAGTGAAATTATGGCCTCAGAAACTTGTCTATTCTAATACCTAAATGGTAGTTTTAGCTTGCATGCTATATTCTACCTAAGGTGGGGAAATAATCATAGTGACGTAACTAGTTTATCACTGTGCCCAAATGATGAACTGATGAATTCAAATATGTGGAGTTTGAAAGAATAGCGTATAGATACCGTCAAAGCCCCGTTACAAGGTAAAGCACGGCATCAATACAGATCACGAACAAAAGGAAAAGGGCAAATATGGAGTTTTACATGTAGCATGTGTTGGGCTTTATAGTGTCAGGTTCTGGGTGATTTGAGTTTTATTTTTATGCATCTTCCATTTTCCTAGTCGATCTGATCCACTCATTTGTATAGCTAAGGGATTCTTTTCCCTGTAGAAGAAAATAAATACTTGCTTTTCTTGGTTAGAAAAATGCTAAAAACATTTTGTAGCTAACCAAAGATCCATAACATAACATACTTATCCAAAAAAAAGATCCATAACATCAGGACCACAGAAAAACAAGGCGCACTTAAGGCACAAACAAAGGGGAAATCAATCAAGAGTCTTCTTCAAAAGCTAACTAAAGCCTAGCTCTCAATACAATGTACATCCGACACAAAACTAGATGGAAATTGGCAATGGGTGGAGAATCCGCCCAGGCTCATATACTGCTTTTTTGAGGTTATAATAAGCCAACTGGGGACAAGCTCTAACAGGTATTGAGAACATCGGTGAATCAGTAAACATGGGCTTAGGTGTCTCCCATGGCCCCATGGGTTGGTCATGTGAGTGACACTATGGCCTTGGGTCTCGTATGGAAAACTAAAGGAGCCCCAAAGGAAAGATTCAACTTAAGCAAATGCACCAAAATCTACAAATGACACTCCCCAAGACCTAAATTAGGAAAGAAGGGATCCCCCTAAATTGGACGGCAAGGAACCTCAAAAGGAGGCATCTAGCAAACGTTATCTCAGACTCTTCATCTTCTAATTTGTTTGATATGAAATAAATTAGGTAGAGTTTGCTACGAACGGAATACAAACAGGGATCATTAGATGGGTAAACTGCTAAATTCAATTTTAACTGCGCAACTGATCTACTCATATCAGCTTTATTTATGTGTCCCAGGAGGCTTACTTGCATAGATCAAAAACTATGCCAAGTTGGTCCGTGGTTCCTAGCACTTGAAAGGAGTGTTACTGGCAGACTCCATCCCATTGAGAATTCTTGATACATTAAATCCAATTAAAACATGTGTTTACAAGTCAGAAGTCACACATGCAAAAATCAAACACATTCATTGATGTTTTAGTTCAATTTATTTTGAGAACTGCAAATACGACAAGATCCAACCTACTTGGAGTCTGGTCTTAACAACCCACAGTGGATTTGCTACAATAGCCGTAGCAGCCCCGGCGCCAGAAGCCGCTATCATATTGGCACCAAACGTAAGTTGACAATTGTTATCAACTGCAGAATCAAAAATTTCACAGGAGTTAACAATCTAATCTGCTCGAGGATAGAGAGGTAAGTCAGAGAACAAGACGAGTCATAAACCAAACCAAACTGACCATTGTGTTCCAATCCACTAGGAACAAGATTGGATGTGGCAAAAATATCGTCTAATAAAGCTAATGAAAAAAAGGTTTACCCACCATGTGTACAGAGCAAGCCTTTCAGGTGCCCATAGACGGTGAAGTACACCTGTGTGAAAAATCAGTACGCTACTAAGAGAAAGATAAAGTGAACATGAGACCAAAGCTATGCATATTTCTAGAAGGTGAAAGAGGCAAAAACAATGAGAATTTCTGTCAAATATAAGTCCCAAGATAAGTCACCCCAAGAAACTTGATCACAATCGTTCATGTAACTTCATAAACATAGAAGCAATATCTGATTAAAAAACAGGAAAATAATATCAGAAAAAATTTAGTAGTCATATTGGATAATAAGGGAGAAGCTGCGGTGGTTCTCCAACATTTTTTCAAACATGCTTACAAAGCGGTGGCTTGTGAAAATGCATTTTGTTAATCCAAGAATTATAGAAAATCTTATTTCCTACGACAATTTTCTGAAATTAGAAGAAAAGACATTGCTTCACCCAGAAAAATTTCCAAAGAAATATCTAGAACTCTAGAAGCCAAAAGAAGAAAATAGAGCAAAAATGGAGGGTATCTTAGTAGCTACATCAATTGCTCTAGACAAATGTAGTCCTTTAAGCAAGGAAACTATTGCTCCTGAAAAGTAAAAAGTTTCCTTAAATGAGTGGAAGACCTAGCGGCTTTTTTTTGGAACTCCTCTAAACCAAACCGACCTCAGGTGCCACCCGGGTGGGTCGGCCATATGAATTTGTTTTCTCCATTGAGCTCTGTCACAGGCAGTGGTCTACCCCTCCCCTAAGTGCTACCCTCTACAGTGGCAATATCATTCCTTCCAACTATCGCATCTACTGATCCACGACAAACATGTCGATACTACCTTAATCTATTTTCTCATTTTATCTTTTATCGTGCTACCCCTACCATTCCCCCTAGATTTTCATTTCAAACTCTATGTGCAATGTCTCACCACATATCAATCTAAACATTCTCATCCAAGCTATACTCATCTTATTCACATGTTGTTTCTTAGTAGCTCAACACTCTGTGCCGTATAACATGGCTAGCCTAATAGCAGTGTGGTAGAATTTTCCCTAAAACTTTGCAGGTATATCGGGATCGCAAACCACTCTAGCTTCCAGGCAAAGATGGTTCTCTTCTACCAAAATTTTTGGTTTTACAAAGATTTAATTAAGGAAACCAAGCTAGCATTTGCACCACTACAGCATTGCATTTACCGGGGGGAAAGAGAGCAACAAAAGAAAGAAAAAAGGGGGCCTCTTGGTAATTTGGGCACAAGAAAAACACAAATCCATTTTTTAAATAGAAAGGTATTCATAGAAGTTTAGTTCAACATAGCGAGTTTATATTAGCAAGATCAAACCAGTCTATTGGAAAAAAGAAAAATTGGGGGCAAAAATAGGATAAAAATCAGAAACCAGTTAAAGCTACAACTGCTTATATACATCGAAAAGATTTGAAGTGGCAATGGCCTCAATTATTTTCTAGAACAAATCAAGGAAAGTAATACTCACAGCCCAGTTTGGAAGTAGTGCAACTAACGTTGGTGTAAGGCCCCGGTACAACCCCTTCAAACCCTCAGTTTGTATTATATTCCGTAGGCTTGTTATAATGATACTACCTGATTATCGCCAAAAAAAAAAAAAGGTAAAAAAACTGTATCATATATGTATATAAGCAGAGCCAGCATAAACGGACAAACGTTCGGAGTGAGCAAGCAAATACTCTCGGTCCACTTTGAACTATCAAAGATGCAATTTTTTCGGGATGGAAGAACCCTATTTTTGCCTCCTCTAGTAGCTCTAGGAGGGGAGTCGGCGTTGACCTGACATTTGGCATTATTTTTACAAAGTAGTTGCCCTCATAAACCCATACCCAAAGGATAGAACACCGAGTTTCAACCAGTGAATCAGCAATGGCCTGTTATGCAGTTCGTTTAGGATAATATCAAAAATTTCTCCTAGGTTACGTATACATGCTGCTTTATTTATTTCAAAAGCACACACACACACACACACACACACACACACACACATATATATATATACCGGCCTCACAAACTAGCGTCGGACAACTGTTTTAGACACTTCGAACACGTGGCAACTTGTTCATACATCTGTTTCATTTCCACTATACCTTTCTTAGTCAGATTTGCTGGGAGCACGGCGAGACATCTTAGGAGATCATAATGCAATTTCATAAAAGGATGTCATTGTTGCCACACGCTTAGTTCTTGACACGTTACTATTATTCACTAATCTTTCAATTCCTATTTTGAGGGATAAAATACCTGTACATCCGTGTAGTGTCCGTGTTCATACTTCTTAGTATCTATGTCATGCATAAAAAAAATTGCAGTAAGCATAAGATTTTAATTAAGTTCTATGTTATACACCAGGGAAGAAACATTTTATCTAGTGAAACTAAATACTAAATTAAGACAAAACGATAAACAAAACCACCATCAAGTGGTTGATTTTGGTAGTCAAAAAAACTGTGCAACGTATAAACATACATAGTTGCTTTAGTAACACTCTAATGTGCATGATTGGAGCTAGAGTGGAAGCCCATTATCAATGATGTGATACTCATTGAAGAGGGTAACAACTAACAACTAATATAGATATGCCTTTCCAAAAAGATCACTGGTGGTCTATGATGTAAAGGAAAATAAATAGGTGAAGCCAAATCAATAATAGCAAGCACCATCAAGAAAATGACAATCTTTCCAAAGAATCAAAAGAAAGAGCTACTAAGGTAATGTTTATCAATAATTTGCCTGCCTCTGTAACAAAGTTACAGGCTGCTAATCCCTCAAACTTACTACTGCCAAACTAAATTATTGCCAAAAAAAGAGAAAAAAATGAAACCACCAAATAATGCTCTGGATTTTCAATGAAGGAAGCAAAGTAATAAGCACCTTAGTTGCACGAAGCGGGAGCGGGTGCCGAAGCGTGGAAGTTGGGGAATAAAGAAGCTCCCAAGGTTGGGAGCGTGAAAAGCATGTGTACATACATTATGAAATAATGTAGCATAGAATATACACTTTAAAACTACAATCATTTTATGGAGTAAAAAAATATGGGCCAAGGAAGTTCTACATGAGGGTAGTCTCAAATGTTCTTGAAAAATAGTAAGTTCTACCAGCTTCTTCCATTATGCTTTCTAGTTGGAATGGCTACAGGAATTGGTTCCTTGTAGTATACTATATCTTTTAAAATTGGTGGAACAAAACTTTACCGTCCATATCTAATTACGTGACTAATATTCATGACATGAAAGAACTTTCAAGTTTCAACCCTTCGCCATCTGCGTCATCTTTTTGGCAGGTTACAATAATCGGGAGTTTACAAGATTAAATTAAAGGACTGCAACATAAAGTCAAACTAAGGAGTATGTCGCCAATTAGGTATTCTCTGATACCATGTAGAAATCTTATATCCAACCCAAAAGCTAAAGCTATTAGTTGGAGAGATCCCGACATAACCTCCCAATGGGGCCACATTTGAGGATGTCACGTGTAGCTTTATTGGGGTCATCATCGTGCGGCCTTTCTTTGGTTTGTCGGTTTGTAAATTTTTACAATGTGGGATGGAATGGCCTACACTCTGTTGCCATGAAGATTGAATCTTAATCACCATTGTGCATTGTGATTGGAGGGGAAGAGAGAGAAAGAGGTGCGAGTGGGAAATCTTATTTCTATAATCTTGGTTAACAAACTAAGAGAGCAGAATTACATTCTACATCAGAGGTACTCCTCCACCGACTATGATCTCTTAACCCCAGCTAAAAAATTACTAACCATAGTTACAGCACAACTAAGTATCTAACTAATGTACTGGTCTAAACAAATGCCAAACAATACCAACAGCACGAATGAGATCACGGTGGTACCTACTTAGTTAATGTGTCATAAGGATCTATGTCGATCAACTCCTCCATTTTAGAGTCTTCTATCTAGTTTGATTCTTTATTAGTATGATCTATAATAAAATCCTCTCATTTCAATATTTTATCAACGCAACGACGCATGTAGCACAAACTTCACCATGAGACATGAATTGCTTCCAAAGTATGATCAGATGGATGCACATCCAACTAAATAGTCATAAATAGTTCATTGATTTAGCATTCAACTATGCACCCATATTTTATCACTATCTTGACTAAACTGTCAAAGTGCAACACAACTATCAAAACTCGAAAACTTTGACCTTCTTTTGGCACAGCTTTCTAAGTTTTAAGTATGAATTCCAGTTTTTGTGAGCTGCGTGCGATCCACATTTTTTAGTTCAGTATAAGTAATATCAAACTTTGGCTCCTAAATTTGCAAGAAATAGATCCAAAAGAGGAGGGACCAAACCAAGTGACGGAAGCTGTATACAGCAGCAAAGGCAGCGGGTGGCCATGGCTCCCTTACCTTTTGAACAATTATTTGGACCACCCCCATAACCATAGAAAATTTCACAAATCTATATATAGGACCCCTAAATTTTTGGAAATTCTTGTTACCTTCCCTCTATTTCATGGATATTTCTTCAAAAACATGCCCTGGCAACCCTTCTTCAGATACTAAACATAGCTTCAATTAGAGCTATTCGGTAATTCCATTTAAAGGTAAATAGAAAAGTACCAATTTTTAGATGCTAAGTTCATTTTTTCTTAGCTGCAATTCATTCCACACCACCAAGTACGACTCCTAGCAGGTTTCATCCCTCATTCTATACGTCCCCTCAGGCCCTCACAAGCAACTACAAAATCATGATCACGATGGTTTGCCCTCCACACTTCACTAAAGCATTACATAAGAATCTAAATGCTAGTGTATAAGAAGAAAACCATACAGCCACTGGCTAGAGACGATTCAATTCATGTAAAAACACATACCTCTTTGACCAGAGTGGGGCACATCGGGTAGGCCATGAACTTGCAATCTAGTTTTAATCACATCCAATGGACACACAACAGTGGCAGCTATAGCACCTGCATGGGACATAAATCCCATAAAATTACCAAGCGAAGTGATACAATAAACCACAGTGCGCTTGACAATCAAGAACATTCCAATGTAGGAGTAACAAACATTCACCTGTGAGACTTTTTTTGTAAAATAATCAATTAAAATGCGAGTAAATTGAACTTGACTTCAAAAAAAAAAAAAACCGAAGTCAACCGAATTAACCTTTCTCCCTACATCTTGCAGAGAGAGATAAAGCTGTGATATTTGCCGATTATGTTTTGAAAAAAAATCTTTCATTTAGCCCATTTTCCCATATGAAGCAAGATAACAGAATCATAGTAGATGGAGAAAACGTGAAATATACAAATCAATTTCTATCTTCAACTCCGAAATCGTTTTTCTCTTTGAATACGAAGTAAACCTACTTTCCCGAGTACAAAAGTAAACATAGTAAATCACCAAAAGCGTTAATTTTGAGGAGAACTGAGGGGTTTATGGTAAAAAGAGCAAACCTGCAGCGGCACCGGCGCCACCGTCACATATGATTTTCTTAACGCGACGGCTGTTGGACGAAGGCGCATCGCAGCCAGTCATCTTGATTCTCTACGGCTCGAAGAATTTGGAACCGATTGAGTATTTGAGAACTGAAATGAGATTCGCATGGCAGATGAATATATATAGGTATACCAGTAGTCTAAGTATGCAGAGAGATATGAATACATAAACCCTCTTCCTGCTACATTAGTCGACGCAGTCTAGAGAGAGAGAGGGGCGTGGTCTTGGGGTGAAGGCTGGGCGTGAGTGAGGGTTTTGGGAAAGAGGGAAAGAGAGAAGAACAGACTGGTAAATGAAACGTGTTGGAAGGAATGCTTTGTTGAATTTCCTGTCCAAAAAATAAAAAAATTGCGTTGTTGAGAAATGAAGCTACAAAACTAACCCACCCATAATAATAATACTCCCTCCACTCATAATGGTCCGCTAGAAAAAGTCGTGTCATTTTTCAAATCAAAAGATGAAGTACTTCCGTGTATCATTTTTCTTATTTTTTTCGCACCGAATTAAAGTGCTCGACGAGTACTTTAATTCGGTGCGAAAAAATTTGAAAAATAATACACGGAAGTACTTTATTTTTTGATTTGAAAAATGGCAAGAGAGAGAAAGTGGGACTCTTATTTAGGAACGGAGGGAGTAATAATTTTGAATAAAAAAGTGACTTAGTAAAGTCGCTAAAAACAGAAAACTCGGACTTACTATATAGAAAATTGTTACTAAAATTGGAAAACTCGGGCTTACCATAAAAAATTGTTGACCGACGCAACATGACAAAATTCTTTCAAATTTGGCAAATGCTAATTTTTTTAATCATGTACAACAGTATATGGCGAAATTTCCATTTGAGATTGAGAGATAGGAAAATGAAAATAACCATGATAAAGTGGCATATATAGGTATAGCACTGCAATACCCTTGTCATTTTTTTGGCAAAATGACATTTTTGTTACCCAAATATGAGAATGTCAATGGAAAAATGACATTCATTTATGTGGATGTTTCTTTTTTTTGGACGGGTAGGAGTGGCAAATGGATGAGTTAGATTGGATTGAGTTTAAATGGGTTGATGTAAGTTATTGAATGAATATAACCGTGTTAAATATGGGTCAATAATAGGCGAGTTGAATATGGGCCTTGCTATACCCTACCCAAAACCTAACCCTTTTTTTTTTTTTTTTTTTTTCCTTTTCCCAACATCACTCCCTTAGGACAGTCAAATTTCTAAAACAACAAAACCCGACGACTACATCTTATAGACTATTTTGGTTATTAAATAATAATCCTTTTTTTGAGCACTATGTAAGTTTTCATCTTTGTTATTTAGAACAGTTATATTTTCATTCTTTTCACTTGTAAAATACATTTTCTACCCTTATTTAGTAATACATATTAATATACATAAATAATTTTTCCCCTTATTTTGTGAGATGTAGTTGCCTAATTGGCTGGGATTTAGTTTTTTTAAATTTATGGATAACCGATAATTAAGGACTTTTTGAACCGATAATTAATGATTTTTTGGTATGGTGGAGGATACACATAACAATATGAGTGATTCTATTTCCTAAATTAGTGGCAACCAATAATTAAGGATCTTCTAAAATTGTGGGGGAATCTAAAACATGAATATGAATTATGATGAATATGGGGAGTCAGGATCATGGTAAATGTTGTGCACTATCAGATTACGGTAAAAAAAATAATACTTGCATGATCATGGTTAATTAGTTTGGTAAGAACCAAAGTACAAGTTATTGCGAGCGATAAAATCATGGTAAAATTTATACAAAATTATTTTTCATATTCCATGGAAATACTGGTAAATTGATTTACTCTAGGATCTATCCAAAAATCTTGATAAATAGCTTTTCAATATTCACTACCCATAAACATACCCACCAGAAATCATGGTAAATACAACCAAAGAACATTAAAATTTATGTAAAACACTTATGATAAAATTTACCCAATGAATTCTTCAGATCCAACCACTTACACCATGAATTTACCTATGAATTCTTCAAATCTAAGCACATTTACCATATTTCAATCCCTTTTTTTTTTTTTTTAAAGTATAAATAAATATAAGTTCGAATCAAATTCAAGTCATCTGTAGTTCTTATTTTGAGATGTTTAGTTTTGGTGTGAAGATTTGGGGTTCGCAAAATTTGTGATTGTGCTATTATGAATGGGTTGACTACGTATCGGAGTTTGAGTCGGTATCAAGTCAGTATAGCTCAATATTGATTTTGAGATATGTTTTTGGGTTTTAATCCCACTTGAACAAGGGGCAAAATTCGGGGCAAACTTCAGGGCATAGGCGCATAAGCCATTAATTTCCCGTATAACTTTCAAAAGAATTTCACTTTCTGTGTCAATGCGAGCAGAAAACTTTCATTTTAAAGATGCTTTGCGTATCAAAATATCATATTCACATTCGTAAAACCATATATTACTCCATGGCAAAGGTAACGAGGTACCAAACTTGTACTTTTAATTTGGTGTACCAAAAAAAAAAAAGAACAATATATCATTTTTTTTTTTGACCGGCAACTATAAATCATTAGTTGCAATATGAAGTTTTTAAAATGTAACAATGGGCCACGGATTTCAAGTCACTGAAATCATTTTTTTATTTGAGCCAAAAATCTTAAAATAGTGATCTCCACAGATTGCGAAATCAGGACTGACAATTTATGTATTTTTAGGCTTCGTACATTAATTTTTTTACTAGTGTACATTAGGCCTAATAAAGTCAAGAAATTCAACAAAACCCTTTAAGGGAACTAATAATGCCAAAACCCATTTTGTTCATGCCAAAACTCTTTCATTACACGACTTAATTGCCCTTCTACTGCACCACTTGATTTACAAGAATGCCCCTTGAAATCGTATAGGATATTTTATCATTCATTTTAAAAGTGGGGAATAGTCATGCAATGAAAGAGTTTTGGCATGAACAAAATGGGTTTTGGCAGAAACAAAAATGGTTTTGGCATTATCAGCCTCCATTAAACAACCGTAGATTTGTTTTGGAATTTTCATTAATCAAGTTGCTTGAACTTAATAGAATCCTTAAGATATCAACGTGAAGGGCATAAAAATGGGTATAGCTTGCTGATAAAAATAAAAATAAAATGTGAAGAGCACAAAACATTGTGCTTTCTTTTTGGCGGCCCGTAACTAGAAAATGGAAGACCCGGAACTCAGGGATCATTTGCTGGATTGTACGTAGGAGCTTTTGTCGCTGATTTTAAAGCAATTTTGTGGCTATTTTTGAAGCACGTTAGCGGCTTGATTTTCTAGACCACTTTTTAATTTTTGAGATCATAAAGGGTGTCGTTATAAAAGTCGCTATGGCAATTTTGGAGGCCGAATAGAACGCCATTAAAAAGACCGCCGCTGGAGGCAATTTTTGAGGCTACAAGGGTCGTGATTGTAAAGGCATTGGACAATCATAAGTGAATTTCCTCTGTTTATTTTTCTCTAAAAGTTTGTCTCGATTTTTAATCACCTCCCTTTTCCTCCTAACAAGTCATGTATATAGAGGACTCAGGAATCAACTTCCACAAACGTCTTGAAAGCATCAAAGCAATACCACTAATATTCGAAAAATTATTTGGTGGGCCTGGACAAAGGCCCGCCCAATACCATTATCTATCATACAATACATTTTTGTGGGACCTAATATTAAGTGTCTGAACCCAAGGAAATGACCGGTGAATGAGCGTGTTGGGGTACCACTAAATAATCATTCACAATGGGGTATAATGCTCTTCACGACTAAATATTTAGCACTTGAAGACTTGAAGTGTGCCTCTTCAATTGTATGTGAACAGGAGGTGTTAGGGGTCTGGTTGTGGTGCCCCAAAATGGTATTGGGGCACTAGTGCTTCGGTTTTATTTATCATGAATACTGAGTCTACAAACTACAGAAATAGATCACACTTACTATAAACACATGATTTACTTACCACAATTTATGGTCTATACGTGTGGTAAGTAAAGCCTGTGTTTGTAATTAATAAAACCTGTGTTCATAGTAAGTACAATTACGCAGGAAAAGAGCAAAACTACTCTCCTTCTTGTGGTGGTTTTCATCTAATGGCTCAAATTTATCTTTTTTTTGTCTAATGGCTTGAACTTAGTGGGGGCACCGGTGCCCTAATACCACGATGGGGCACCATAGAAATATTTCAAGTGTTAGAGACCGGTCTCTCAAAAGGACAACTTTGTACTAACATAGTTTGGTACTAATATATACGTTTGCTAAAAATAAAAAATAAAATGGACAACTTCTGTACGACATTTGTTGCATATATGCCAAAAATTTCATACATTTTGAGCTCATGGTAATATATAGGGGTGTACAAGAAAACCAATATAACCGCAAAACCGATCCTATGCAGACCAAACCGGTCTATTTGGTTAGGTTCTATGGTTCATTGGTCTGGTTATAGTTCTAAAAATCTAAGAACCGATAATTATGGTTCGGTTACTGGTTCTCAATTTAAAAACCACGATTAGAACCAAACCGGACCGTATAATATTAATATATATACGCTTATTTATTAAATATTTATTACATGTACAAAATTATCAATCTTATAAAATCCTATAATTATTTATCTATTTTATGAGTTGTTTTGGTGCTCTAAATTCTAAACAATCTTTTGAAGTCATGTGTTATGATAAAGTCTTCCTTAATTAGGTAGAACCGAAACCGAACCAAAACTGATCCGGTCTTGCGGTTTGGACCTGGATAGGTTCTTCCTATGTATTGGTTAGGTTTCGGTTCTTCATTTTCTAGAACCAAACAGAATGGTCCGGTTTTTAGAGAACCGGTCCAATCCGGACCATGTGCACCCCTAGTAATATATCGTGCACAGGAGCATTTGTTAACTTATAAATTTGATGCTATATTTTTATTTCAATAAATTTATCATAAAACCCAAACGACAGTATCAAAATTATACATAGTTTACCATGAAAGCAAAACAAAAACCAAAAATATAAATTTAACAAATGAGTGAACAAATGTCTCTTACGAAACACAAACAAACCATAACACATCTACCATATAAACTACAACAAAAGTCTCTCCCGATAAATTTACTATATTCGAATTGTTGGACGGCCCGGATGTGCTGAGAGGACCATCCAAAAATGCATCGGATTGTCTGGATTGAAACACATTAGTTATTTATTTTCTTTTTTTTTATTTTTTAAATCCGGACGACACTTTCAATTCGAACCGTCGGTTGCATTATTGGGCTGTCGGTTACATTGTACCCAAAATTTTCTCATAGGTAAGGTAATGAATAGGGCTTAATAAATGGGGGTAAAAGATGAGGGGTTAGAGATTTTGCCTTTCATAAGGATAACTAATAAGGATATAATAGGCTAAAAAGAGAAACTTATTCAATTGAACACAACTTACCAATATCGAAAAATGGCTGATGATTTGAGCTCGGCATCTAATTAGCAGTTTATTGGTAAATAGTACGACTAAATTGATCACAACCATTTCACTTCGTAAAACCAATAAACATAAACAGAAAAAAAAAAAAAAAGTGAAGTACAATAATTCAAGTTTTAGCTATAACAATGTCACAAATGACTTGCAGATATAAAATCTTTCGATTCGTCACCACCGAAAGATTAGAAAAGTTAAAAAAAAAATTGGGCAAAGCATTAAAAAAATAAAAAAAAGAGACAAAAATAAGCCAAAAGTGTGATCAGTTTGGCTTATTTTTATCTCTTACAATTTTTTTCAAGTTTTGGACATTTTTTTTTCAGTTTTAAAAATATTTTTGTCAAGACAAATCAAAGTAAAATAAAACTTGAGTAGGAACTAACAAGAGTTCAAATAACAATAATAATAATTAGACTTTAATAAAATAACCAGTAACTCTAGAAAAATGGCTGAAGTTGTAACCTGTCGCCATCCTTGTGCCACTCTAAGGATCATACTTTGACCTTTTGAAATGAGGCTGAAATTGTAATCTGATCGCATCGTTGTCCCACTCTAATGCATCCCACCACAACTGGCTGCCCTCAATTTTCTCCAAATTAGGAGCACCGTTAGTGTCGAATGGGAGTTTTTTCAGCTTCGGACATCTTGTTATTAACACCTCCTTCAGTGATTGCCAACACAAGGGAACACCTTTGAAAAAACTGTCAAATTCGGGCAAGTCATTGAGCCACAATGTTCTCAATTTGGGTAGAGGCTCATAGTCGAGCTTCTGATCATCTGGAATCATCCCCTTGAGTCCCCGACAGCTGTGGACAAACAATGCTTCCAAGTTGGACAGTTGTTGAACCATGAATCCACTTGAGAAGAGCTGCTCAATTGATGGACAACTATATAAAAATAATGATTTTAGATTGGTAAAGGTGTTTGCATTTGGTGGCGGTGGTAGTAATGGTCCCTCCTCCATCTCCAAACAAAGAATAGTCTTCAATTTGGACAGCTCGTCTAGAGATAAATGTTCTAAATTTGGAAAAGCACCCATTTCGAGCCCATTTCTGTCGACAATTTTTTCAAGCGCATCACATTTTTCAATCCAGCACCGTTTTAGCTCACATATGTTGCGCACGCCCACTTCTGATAAAGTGCTAAGTTTTCCATGACCAATTAATACGAAGCAATCTGATTGAATGAGTACATTCTCTATGGCTGGGGGAAGGTTGCTACCCCTTTCTTCTTCTCCTCCTCCTCCTCCTCCATAAGATAGACACCTATTACTACCGTGTCGCCCGCAACGTCGGCCCGTATTTATATGGAAGTGAAACTTTGTCAATCTTCTCTGTTTCCAGGATATGCTATTTTCTAGGAAGTGTTGCAGATTGCCTACCGTCCCGAAGTCGAATTCAAGGCAAGAAAGTGAACTCAAGTTGCTCAATTCTTTCACAACAATCTCTTGACTTTCATCACTCAACTGAGGATTTAAAAGTTTAAATACTTCCAACTGAGACAGCTTGCATATCGCTCCGGCAGGGATAGCTTTCAAATAGCCGTTATTGGAAAGGACCAGTTCTCGAAGACTGTCCAATTTAGTTATGGAAGTTGGCAAAGATTTGATACGAATAAATGACAGATCCAAAACTCGGAGGTCAGGCATGTTGCCAAAGAAAGTTTCTGGAATCTCCTCTAGATTATCACTTTTTTGAAGCAACAACGTCAGGAGCTCGGGGCAGTTTGGCGATTCTGGAAAATTGCGCAAGTCATTATTCATAAATGATATTCTTGTTGCCCTTTTCCATTTCACTGAATCTGGAATCTTCCCTGAAGAGATTCCAGCTCTCACCAGATGTTGGGGTTCTTCACCTTTTGGGTAAGTCATTGCCAATACCAAGTCTCGAACAACATCGTGCATCTTCACAAAGTAATCATTGTCACAATTTTCCAACAAAGATGCATCAATAAGAGCTTGCAATATTGCATCTCCCTGATCAAATGCCTCCACAAAAGTAAGTTCTCGAGAAAGAATCCCCTCTGCTCTTAAATATTCTATCAATTCAGCCTTGTCAATCTCGGAGTCTTCTGGATACAATCCACAGAACAAAAGACATTGTTTTTTTTCTGGATATTTTAATTGGTCATAGCTCACCTTTAGAACTTTGAACACGTCTTCATTCATGTCTTCAATGAAAGACGTCGCAGGTGATCTTAATTTCATTAAGAAATCCTTCCAAACATTCACATTTTCCTCCTTTCGTAACACACCACTTACAACCTTTAACGCCAATGGCAAGCCATCACACTCTCCGACAATTTTCTCAGCGAGCGGGTTGATGTCAGGAAGCTTCACGACATCTCCCACACTTGCGTAAAACATCTCCCGAGCTTCCTCTTCTTGCAAAACCTTCACCTTCACTTCAATATCGGTTTCCATCTTACGACAAACTTCCAATTTTCTAGTTGTTAAAACAACTTTGCAACCACTGTCCTGAGTAGGATTTGGAAACCCTACATCAACTAAATCCACCCTCTCCCAAACATCATCTAAAAGTAACAGGTACTTCTTGCCGTGAAGTTTTTGAAGCAATTTCCTGGCTACTCTGTCATCAGACTCAGCCTTAGTTATTTCTACTGATAAACGCTGCCCAACTTCCTCTTGTATCATTCTAAGGCTTTGAGATCTTGAGACGGTCACCCATATCACAAAATCAAATATTTTTGCGATTTCTGGGTTATTATTCAAGAGTTTCAAAACTGTTGTCTTCCCCACCCCGCCCATTCCCCAAATACCAATCCTTGGGGTGCACTTGTCTCGAATTTTTTCAATTACCATGTCAAGTGTTTGATATGCAGATTTTGACAATTTTGAAGCGTGGACTGGCTGCATCTCAACTGGAGTTGGTGGTGCATCAACGAGAAACCCGTTTTCAAACTTGGACTCGTCTTTGAGTTCTTTAATTTCATCAATCATATTTACCACTCGCTTGCCAAGCTCTATACGAGCAAAAATGTCAAGACATAGTCCCCCAACACATTTCTTCTTAACATCGAACTCCGGCTTTATGGTCTCATGAACCTTTCTTACTATCTCGTCCACCTTTTTTATCCAACCATCACATTCTTTAGTCGGAATTTTCTGCGGATTCGATCTTTCAGCCTGGGCAAGAATATCCTCTCTTTTCAAACCCAAGTCATGTGCTTTCTCACAGAGCACTTCCCAATTCTTAGACAACTTTCTGACACAATTGACATGACTGGCAATAGGAGCCCATAAACACCTCCCAATCTCACAAACAGGTTGGGCGATGGCTCCAGCAACTGTAAAATGCAAGCAATAGGATGATTAACAAAGATATGAAGTTTGAATAAGGTTGATAGGTTTTTAAGGACGAGCAATTTGGTGCAACTAGCAAAGTTAGCTTGTTTAATTTCCTTTGTCGCTTTCTTTTTTCAGACAAGATACCAATACGAGAGAAAAGGGTTGGTGAGGAACCAACAAAAGGCAAAAACACCAGAAACAAAACAAGGCCTACGACAAACAAAAACTTATTCGAAAAAGAGCAGAAAAACCCAACCACAATAGAAGAAGACCCACGAAATCAAATTTAGCTTGTTTTCTTAGTGAACATAACCAAATGATTTGTTACCAAACAACCCCTTACAGAAATGCTGTTAGACCCTCTCCTGCCTAGCTTTGACGTAAAAATTGACTCATTTGAGTAAAGTTCTTTACTTGGTATGAAATGAAGCACTCAAAGAAAAAAAAATTAATTATGAGTACAATTAATATTGGAGAGAAACTATATTTGATACATAGTTTTGAATATCGGCCGATACGGTACGTATCGGCCGGTTCGTCTCTGGATTTGGAGGCTCTGATACCGATACGTACCATACCGTGTCGACCGACACGCCAAAAAAGTTAAAAAAATTCACAACCGCTACACCCGATTCCCGCGACATATCGCCGATACGTCCCGATACCGATACACCGATACCGCTATTTAAAACTATGATTTGATAGCACACCAGTAAGTTTTTACACAACGTATAGCATCGAAATTTTATTAGGAAAATAAACTACTACCTTCATTTGGTACAAGTCGAGTGAACTCACTTTTACATAGGTTTGGGTCAACAGGTGGAATAATGTTTCAAGTAACTTTTTCCCCAAACTTAGATATGAGTCAAGATTTTCACAAGGAGTGGAGATGCCCTTACTGGGAGATTTAAGATACAAAGTACTAACAAAAGTCCCTTAATTTGGATGTATCTCTAACATTGCTCCCCAAAGTTTTTGAAGAATCATTTCACTAGTTTCTATTTGCCCTTACTAGGGAATGTCGTGATTCGTGAGAACTATTGGAACATGTAATCCATAATTTTCTTAGCTATTGGGGATGCATGTATCTATAGTTACATACATGGTATTAGTAGTTCCTATCACATTGGATATGTAAAGTCTTCTAGGGACTTGCGATTCATTCTCTAGTTTCTTCTATGTAGTCCTATAAAAAGACATCACATGTTATGGTTTGTAATAAGTCAAGTAATCAATCAATCTCTATCATCTTCTATCTATCAAGCTCTTTGGTAAAGTTCTTTTGTACAGGAGCTCTGTAGGGCTCCGCCTTACATCTCCAAAAAACATCTTCTCTTCTATCTTTTTTATTTGCTTCTGCTGCCCAGAAAAACCAACAAGAACATGGTATATATTTTTGGAGTACTATGTGTGCCTTCTTTAATGGGCAAGACTTTTGGCCCAATGATTAGAACGAACTAACTAAATACATGAATGTGTGTGCCCAAGACTTTTGGAGTGTGTGTGCCTTCTATCTTTTGCTTGGTCCAATCTCCCATTACCTAACTGCAAAACTATAAATTCAAAATGCAGAGAGAGAATACATGAATGTAAATAGAAAACATAAATTTACCTTCAGCCATGGAGATAACTGGAAAATTATCAAGTCCCTGAGAAAAAAAATCAGCTATTTGCTTCCAATACTAGAGTAGTTCACTTTGAGAAGCAAAAACGTTGCATTGCAGGGAGAACCTTGACCTGTATATGCAGATTGTTCAGTTGGGATTAGCGGATAATCATAACGAATAATGAACATCATGTAATACACAATGAAACTTGCTTCCACATTGGCATAGTTTTTTCGTCCCTGTATTGAACAGGGTCTAGGGCCACTGATTAAATAGTGCTTCTCACTGGGTATTAATCACAACCGAGGGAAAAAAAATCTTACAGGAAACGATTACATTTGAATTGAAAACTTCTGTGGTGCCGAACTCATGGGTATAGTGTACGCACAGTGTGTTGATGCGTGTGGGGCCTATTTTTTTTGTCTCACACAAACGATCACAAAGCTTTCATTAATTTTAAAAGAAATATGAGTGGTGATGGAAACAATCAGCTCAATTAAATGAATAGTTGTTTAGTTTTTTTTTTAAAAGAAAAATAAATTCAGCATTCATTAAAAACATAGTGTACACAAAATTATCTAATTTAGTTGATTTGTATGAGCGTTTGGACATTTGCTCCCCACTGAAAGAAACCACCATTTTCCTCCTCACTTATAGACTTTGTAATATCCGCAACTCGCAACAATTGGTTAAATTGAACAAATAATTTTTTTTTGTTGTTGTCTAAATGAAGTTAAATTTAATTTCAAAAACTAAGACTTTTTTTTTAAAAAAAATTCTTTTTAGCATGCACGCGTTTGGACATTTACTCCCCACTAAAAGAAAACACCATTCCTCACTTATGGACTTTGTGAGAATTCTTTTTTTTTTTTATGACTGATACTTCTAAATATTATTAGCGACCCTTTCGCATCAATTCACTATGGGTCCCAATTGTGTAACCATGGGTGTTTGGGAACTACTTCGGGGATCGCATATAAATTGTTTGAGCAATTTAAAGAATTTAAAAACATGAAATCCAATTTAACTTCATTATTTGTTCACAATAAACAACAAAAAAAATTATTTGTTCATTTTAACCAATTGTTGCGAGTTGCGACCCTAATACATTTCCATAACATATACAAACTCCAGATAGAATGCATTTGGCTTATATATTGAAATAATGAGCCAAATGCATATGTAACGCTATTTGGAGAGTAACAATATCTTGATTTCGCTTTCTTTGAAGGCTAAAAATCAGATGTCCAAACAAGCAAGAACCACTCTCGTACTCACTGCTCAAAAGAAAAAAACAAGAAGCTACAGAGAAAGCCAATATTTGTGATTGCGTTGGTTCTTCACCTGTTGCTTTAGAAGGTAGTGTGGAGATAATACAAAAGAGAGAAACTTAAGCTTGCCTAGGTATTTTTCTTTTTACTTTAGAAAATATAAGCAAAATTGAGCAATAACATATATAAATGTATTCGATGTTAAAGTAATTTACCTAAACTCTTAAAATACCTTCAAAGTTAGTTGACAACAAAAAAACAAAAATAAAAATTAAATTACATTATAATTCACAAACCGTTTCTTTCATTTTTTTCGTGTAAAAAATGTACAAAATGAATTGATTTTCCTCATGTCAATCCAACACTCTGTTTTTGTATTGCACACTAGAACTACTCACTAGTAGACCTCGATATTTAAATCCATGGTTTGGTGGTAGGCATGATGGTGGAGGGTGGGATTGGGCGCGTCTAATGGTGATGATCAGGGGCAAACTTACCACTGGGCATGTGAGATCATGTGCCCCACTCAATTCCGTAAAAATAATTCACTCAGTTATTCTCTGGTTCATTTAAGACTGCAGTGTTTAGTTCTTACACACATTTGGAAGCCTGCTCGATGATCTAAGTCATTTATATTATAGATGTCATAAACTAATTTGTCTACACAAAAGTTTAGGTTGATCGAACCCTTATAACAATTGGATAAGAACAATTTATTTTTGCAAAAAAAAAATAAAAATGATTAGACAAATTTTTTTTTTTTAGATAAGAGTATTTCGATGAAGTAGTCGAGAGTTCCAACCAATATAGATTTTATCCGATTCGACAGCCCTATCATATGAACGTTATGGGCCATCGAGGATAGATCGAAGAACTTTTGGAAGCGTATGTGTGGGGTCGGTGTTCGCTCTCAAGCCTTAACTCCACTCTCGGCCACTTTCAGACGATTAGTGCCTAATCGTCTGAAAGTGGCCGGCAGACACTTCGAAAACCAACAAGTAATTAAGAACTTGCACAGAGAGGTTGAGAAGCAAAGGTCTGGGAGAGAATACAAAAACCAAGACAGTTTTAAAACAAAAGTCCCTTAGTGGATTAGGATGTGGTCGGAATTGACCCAAACGCAACACAGAGTATGTCTTGGGATGATCTTACCTCATGTGATCGAATTTCTGCCCGAGTCAATTCCCTCACCTCATCAATCCTTCCAAGTAATACAAAACTGTAAATATGAAAGAGTATTAGACTTTATGTTTACATCGTTCACCTAAAATTTGGATAGCATAATCAAGACACTAATTGGCAAGCCATTTCAATATGTAGAGAAACTGGAAAACTTTTGAGATCTATTCCAAGTTTCTAAAAAAAAATCTAGGAAGGACAAAGAGAGAATTTAGGAGCATGAATTTGCAGTTTCTCACCAGAAGACGAGCTACTTGTCACCGGAAGTTGGGCTAGCTCTCACTGCTATGGCAGATATAAGAGATACGGATGCGCAATTTCTCCTGAATTCGAGGTATTTTTTGTCAGATAGAGAGAGAGAGAGAGAGAGAGAGAGAGAGTTGTTTTAAGTATCACAGACCATTCCACTTTGATCTTATTATTGAAATGCCTATCAAAAACAAAAATTATGTCGAAATAAAACGAGTAATCCAATGGCAATATATGGTTAAGGCTGCAAACGAACCGAATCGAGCCGAGTTCTAAAATTTTCAGGTTTGTTTATTAAGTTTTTAAACGAACCCGAGCCGAACTTGCCTAGGTTTGAAACGAACTCGAACTTATTCACGAGCCTTAATGAGTCAAAACTATTAGATGTTTATACTCTCATACAGGTCTAGAGACTTCAAATAAAAATTTTGTATTTCGTACACAAATAAGTTTACACATATATAAAATTATAAAACGTACTAAAAATTAAGTTTATAATACTTTTAAAAGTTTATAAATGTACAAGTTATAAATATTTTCATTATGTACAAGTAAAAGTTTTTACATATTCAAGGTTATATGTAAAATTCGTATGAAATATACATACAACCCTCTACGTTCGCAAGCCTAATCGATCCGAATACTATCAAGTTCAAGGTCGGCTTATTTACTAAACGTGCCTCAAATTGAAGCTCATTTTTAGTTCGTTTAGTACTCGAATTGAACTCAAACGAATTTTTACCGAGTTGAGTCTCGAACAGTTCACGAACGACTCGGTTCATTTGCAGCCCTAACTATGGTGATGACGAGATAATCTAATGACTGTGATTTTCTGGGAGTAATCCGAGCGTTGCTATCTCGTGGAAGTGCTTGGTCGGCTGCAGGTACTGGTTTTTTATAATTGCCCAACATAATGGTGTGAACTTTATGTCTTGTCTTCTAGTTCACACTCCTCCAATAATTCAATCAGTGAAAAACAATAATTCAATCAGTGAAAAAGCCCCTGTTTTTTTTTTGAACTGGAAAAAGCCCCTGTTTGGGACCTTGTTTTTTATTCTCTCTTTCTCTTAGCAATGATTGTGTTGATTTTCCATGTTATTTTTGAAAATCTATGTAATGAAACTGGACATTTTGAAGATCTTCTACCTTCGTAATATTACCCTCTTTTTTTTGTTTTTGTTAAAATTGTATCCATCCGATATGGAAAAAAAATAAGAGAAAATGTTACTATCACAATTTTTTCCTATCAAATGTCTCTCTTTCACCACCGATGGTAGCCTGGTGAGCAGGGTGCCTCACATTCTTAGGAGAAACTGAGTTTCTGGTCTTGCAAGTAGCAAGGGATTGTGAAAGAACACACTTATGCCTACTTGTACCAAATTGATGCCGTGGTGGCGGCTTGTCCGCACAGACAATTTTTATTGCTCGCGCAAGACATTCCACTCGCAGGTCGAAAGCCCCTATGGTCATGCCCAAAGGAGGTTGCTACACTAGTTGTCTCATCCAACTCTTTTTCTTGATAAAAAAAAAAATGTCTCTCTTTCTTTATCTTCTCTCTTTTTAACAATATCTATATATAATCACTGTTCCCTCTACACAATTTTTTATTTTAAAAAAAATGAGAAACGTCTATATATTTGAAACCTCTTTCCTCATTTTTTTGAAATGTTACTTTCATCAACAAAAGTTACAAAAGTACTATTACCATTCAAACTTCGAGCAGTTTATCTTTTTCTAATTTCTGCAATGATTATCAACACAGGTAATAAATGCATTATACATTGGTGTGTTTCCCCAAATATCATCGTTCCAATCTTCAAACCTCCAAAATGAAAAACATAAGTGACACACACACACACACATATGAAAGGGTGATTTTGTAATTTATGCTCCATTTTCTTCAAAAAAATTGTACTTTTTTTAGGGATCCATTCTTCTTTTTGTCATGTCCATTCTTCAAAATTATTTGAAAAACCAAATTCTTCAAAAGGGAGGATGAGTCCCTCCAAAAAGTTTAATTTTTTGAGCAAAAGATGACATAAATTACAAAATCTACCATTGATATGCCACTTCCGTTCTACACTATGAAAGAAAGAGCATGGGTTGGAGAACTTACCCATTAATTTGGAGAATTCATTGAATGGAATGAAAGAAAAAAACTAAATTGAGCACATAACATGGCTTATGAAATATAAATGATAGGTATGATTAGAAAAATAAGGTGCAAGACAAATTAATGTATCATTTTTTGGTACACCAAATTAATATATCATGATGTTGTAGTTATCAATGTCTAAACTTGATTTTAGATTCAATTATGTATTGATCATATAAAAGTCTCTCCATAAATCTTGCAGTGCATTAACTCGCTATAGGAATCACACGCCCATACAAAGTGTGTACAAAAAAAAAAAAAAAAAACATGAGGTTTTTTTTTGGGTGCCTTTGGACGTGTCAAATTTGTAACAAAAAGGAACGATTTTGTTGAAATTTTTTTTGAAAATGACTGTTTTTAGATAATTATATAATGTGTCTCCATTTAAGCAGTTGATATGATCATTTTCTTCGAACGGCTATGATGAACCTTAATAGTACATCTTTCCTATGAGAGGTATATTCCCATAGTTGTAGCCAGTGTAGCGCAACACATACTGATACAAAGGTTCTCCGAGCATACAGAGAAGCTAAAATTAATTTGATGCAAAGAAATTGGTAAAATTATAAAATGAAATATTTTATTTTTTGCACGAACATTACCAGGTTTTTTCGTATGATATGCTTAAAAAAAGGAACAGAAAGAGTAGATTGTAATGCTTCCACATCCAAAAAGTATATACAAAAAAAACCCTTTTCAGATTAAGAAGTTGAAACAATCAATAGGAATCTTGTATTAAAAATAAGTCCAAATAGATAAAGTAAATACCATGAATCCATTGAGGTTTCACATGGCTAGGGTTTAGCAATCCATAGAAAAAAAAAAAAAAAAAAACTCTCTCTCTATTAAAAATTACATCATATTTTGACAAAAATTGATCCAATGTGAACATATTTTGACAAAAAAAGCGATTGTGTTGCTTAGTTCCTTGATTATAATCTTTCGCCCCAATTTGTTCGTCAAATTTGGAAAGAATTTGTGGTGTGGAATGGTGTTGGAGTACCAAGTAGCGGTGTTCCAAAACAATAAGTAATTACTCTCGCAGGTTTTCCAAAACAATATGTAATTACTCTCGTCGGTGGATAACAGCGGTAATACAACCGCTAGGGAAGTTGAATTTAATTCCTTTTTCCTTTTCTCTTTTAATTTTCATTTTTCCTTTTTATTCCGTCGGTTGTCTCACACAGCTAGGGAAATAAAGAACTGACATAAATTATTGACCACTGCCGACACTTATTTCCCTACAGGTTTTTTTTTTTATTTTTTATCCATTTACTAGGGTTTGCCCATGTCTGAAGACACGATGCAACAAGTTTGAGGGATCCGTTGGAGATGCTCTAATGAAACTTCTAATATATTTTTTTACAAATGAAAAAAAAAAAGTAAAACACAAAAATCCCGCCCTCACTCCTCTCCAAGTGGCTCTACCATTGCTTTCTTTTATATACTTTTAAAATGTAGGATTGGAGATGCTTTAATTTGATGAGACTTCTAGATTTTTTAATGAAGGATCATTATTGTTTGCTTTTTTGTACAAGTGGATTGCAGGTTGATGGTTAGTGCACCAAAAACAAAGAAACAAAAACAAAATGGACAAGATAAGGACGGAGTTAATTTACCCGCCCTCACTCGTCTCCAACTGGCTCCACCATTGCTTTCTTTTATATACTTTTAAAAGGTAGGATTGCAGAAGCTGTAATTTGATGAGACTTCTGGATTTTTTTAATGAAGGATCATTATTGTTTTCTTTTTTGTACAAGTGGACTGCAGGTTGATGGTTAGTGCACCAAAAACAAAGAAACAAAAACAAAATGGACAAGATAAGGATGGAGTTAATTTACCCGCCCTCACTCGTCCCCAACTGGCTCCACCATTGCCTTTTTTATATACTTTTAAAAAGTAGGATTGCAAAAGATGTAATTTGATGAGACTTCTGGTTTTTTTTTAAATGAAGGATCATTATTGTTTTCTTTTTTGTACAAGTGGACTACAGGTGATAGTTAGTGCACCAAAAACAAAGAAACAAAAACAAAATGGACAAGATAAGGATGGAGTTAATTTACTAATAGCAAGTTGTGTACTTAAGATGAGCCATCTCAATTAACACAGCCAAGACTAGACGAGTAACTTTGTAAAGAGCAACATGCCTGTCCAATAATATTTGACTGGAGCTAATTTAAACTAATAATCTTTGGCAGAATATTCGCAACTCATTCTGTTGGAACTTGTGGCTCATATGAAGAGGTACCAAGGAGTTCTGATGAAAGGTTAGATGCCCGAGCGGAACGGAGCCGAGCGGAGCGAGGGGAGCGAAGCGGAGTGGAGCGAGTACGGATTAATTAGGGTTGGAATAGAGTAGGGCTATATATACTTTCTATTGTAAAAACCCTGACCGATTTTGATCATAATAAACAGACTCGCTCTCGCTCCCGTGGAGGTACCCGGTTTTGGGGAACCACTTAAATCTCTGTGTTCGATTCTTCACTGTTTTCGTATTCATTATTGTGTGTATGTGGTGATTATTCTAACACATTCTTGGGGGTTCTCTTGGTGTGTCTTTTTCCGTGCTAAGAGCTGCGGTTCGGAATTGCTGGTGGTGTCTTTCAAGCATAGGAAGAGCACAAACTTGAACTGATTGTTTGTCTCCTTATTTCTGAGTGCACGTATATCCATCTTAGTAATATATTTTATAAATAGTACGATACAGTCCGACAAAATTAGGCCCACAATCTTGGATTTCCTCAAAAAAAATGAGAATAATTCCGATTTGGTGAAGTGTTTTGCCCGGTGTTTTTTTTTTCTTTTTTTTTTTATGCGAAGAATTTGGATTGGGAGCTATAGATGTTACGAGACCAGGGCCGGCCTTGACATTTCAGGAGCCTAAGACGAAGTTTGAAAATGAAGGCCCTTAAAAATGCTAGCGAAACTAAATATAAAGTCGATAAACACCGTTTCAAAACTACATGCATGTATTTAACACGAAAAAAACCCAAAAAATACATTATACTATAAGAATCAAAAGCATCGTCCACCATCATCACTTAAAATGGGCCTACATACTTGGTGCTAAAAAATATTAGGGGGCCTTATTTTTTCATTTTTTGGGAGGGCCTAAGACGCCGGCCTACTGAGCCTTAGCTCAGGGCCGCCCTGTACGAGACAGAGTGATCAAGGAGTCCAGAACTGCAGCCGGACATGTGGCGCCTGAAGAGGGATGAACCAACGGATATGTGAGAAATTGCATTCAGTTTAAATTTTTGCATCATGAGTAATTGTGATCGAAGTTAGTTTGAAAATTTGTATTTATATTCCTTTGCTTTGGAGATGGGGTGAGGAAGGGAAGAAAGAGGAATCACCATTCGGTCATGTGATGTGCACATGTACCTATTTTCCGTTTAAAAGATGAACGGGACGGGAGCTAATAGAGGGTTTATAGTGAAATGTAATCTTGAATCGAAGGTTAGAATGGTCTAAATCAAAACAAAAAGGACTAAAGTGTACTTTAGACTAAGCCGAAGGAATATAAGAGAAATTACCCAAATAATAGATAAATTAAAGCTGTCAATCTTTCAGCACGCCAAAGCTGAAAAATCTTTCAAAGCTCAACTTGCAAAGTTATAGGCTCACCTATTTGGTGTGGCCAAAAAAAAAAAAAGTTGGCTTGTAATTTTCTTGGAAAGAGAGAGAGAGAGAGAGAGAGAGAGAGAGAGAAGAAATTTCCTCCCTGATTCCATTTCTTACACACAATTCTACTTTCATTCTACAACACCACTGATCTTCCACACGTTAACACAATGTATGCATGACCATACTTGTCTAGGCAATTCTTCTACAGCTGCACACACTTACACAAACACAATAATGTAATTTTGTTTATCTACTTAAAAAGTACTCCTATATTTATATGAAACTCGTAACTCTAAGCCTCACCTGATAATCAGGTCCGTTTAATTTCTAATTCTCAGGGTTTTAACTTCTCTTGTCAAAAGTATTCAACTAAAATTCTAAACTAAATCTTGAACAGAAATAAATATGATTAAACAATAACACTAGTCTTAATAGAGATTCGATCGGAACAATTAGCCTTTGACGTTCCTCTATTAAGACAGGATATAGACAGTGGCGGGTAGAGTGAGAGACAAATGGGGTCAATTGACTACCCCAGTGGCTTCTAAATTTCACTATGGATAGGTATAGTTTCCACCAAGTTTTTACTTATTTGACTCTACTTTAAACTTCCTCACTTGCCCCAGCCCACTTAAAAGGTTTTAAACTTATAAAAATAAGGGGGCAAAATAGAAACTCCCTAGTTTTTCTTCCACAAAATCCACAAAGGTTAAAAGAGTTTCCTACGTATTCTTCTCTCTGCCCAAAAATCTCGATGGCACACCAGGGGGTAAGATCTCTCTCTACCTCGGCACAAAATATGAGTCCAGTCTATTCAGAGCTTATGAAATTTCGCTTTGTCTTTTTCTTGATTTTGGAAACCCCAAGTAATCTTGACGAAATCTAAGCTGTAGGTATGTTAATTTTTTCCCAATTGTTGTTCTAGACTTCTAGTCATGTGATACCTTCTGACCGTTTTGTCAATTTTCAACGTTGATAGTTTTATGTTATGGCTGATTGTTTTGAAAAGTATCGCTAAAGGCCTATTGTTTTGAAAGTATATATGTGAATATGTGATTAAATTGGTGGTTTTGTATTACTCAATTTAGTGCTTTTGGAAAGTATGTCAAAATGGGACAGAGCGAGTGTAAGTTGGAGAAATGCTCAATATCGAATGGGTGATCAATGGATGCATGATAGTTTGGTTGAGTACACAGAGAAAAATATTTTTTATAGCATTACAAATGAGACTCTCATGCATCGTTTTCAAAGTATAAAAAGTCATTGAGGTCAATTGTAAATCGAAGCTACCCTTAGTTATTAGTAATACATATATTCCTACTTTTTGATATTAAAACGGAAAAAAAAAAGAGTAGGATACTATATCGTAAGAAGTAAGGGAAATCGAAAAAACCCACATCTAGCGGGATTACCTCTGGTTTTAGTGAAATGAATCTTCTTGTTTTAGTGTATCAAATCTGATCTTCTTTACAGTTTTTTTTCCCCCTGTATTGCCTTCATTGTTTTTAAGATTTGATTGTTTCCCTTGGTGGTGTTTTGCGTTTTTTTTCTCGTATTTTTTTATTTTTCTCTTCTTCTTTGATCATGTCTTCAATTCTTGCTAATTTAATTGGTTTGAACTAGGCCATGGCAGCATATTCTTTGTTAAGAGCTGCGGTTCGGAATTGCTGGTGGTGTCTTTCAAAGCATAGGAAGAGCACAAACTTGAACTGGTTGTTTTTCTCCTTAGTTCTGAGTTCACATATATCCATCTTGGTAATGTATTTTATGCAGACCACGAGACGGTCCGACAAATTAGGCCCACAATCTTGGATTTCCTCAAAAAATGAGAAAATTTCCGATTTGACAAAAAGTGTTTCGCCGGCATTTTTTTTTGGTGAGTGAGTGAGGCGCGAAGAATTTAGTATGATCCCTAGATCCATGCAGGATCACATCCCGCCTATTTTCAAATCTCTAATTACTTATTGTCAAGCAATGCATTTATACCACTTAACATATTGCCACGTTTGGCAACTGCTCGTCTTACTTTGCCGAAACTCGTTATCATGCTTCTTTCTTCGACAAGCACCTAGAGCTTGGTTTTCCTTATTTTCTGGGTTTCTACTTCAACAAGGTTTTGTGAATAGTAAGGCTGATGCATCATTGTTTACACTCAAAGATGATCATGGAATTACTCTTATTCTTGTCTATGTGGATGACATTTTGATTACGGGGAGTAATGAGCAGTTTATATCTGACTTGATCAAGTTAATGAGTACTCAATTTGCTATGAAGGACTTGGGTAGTTTGAGTTATTTTTTGGGTATAGAAATTCACAAGCATGGAAGGGATATGATTCTCTCTCAGACAAAATATGCTACAAATCTTCTCAAAAAAGCTGGAATGTTAGATTGTAAGTCCAGCCCTTCTCCTTCTTCAGTCAAACCTGCCATACTTACTCCTAACACTGAGTTTACTGACTCACAGTGGTACAGGCAGATTGTTGGATCACTTCAGTACCTTACTTTAACCAAACCTGAGATTTCATTTGCTGTTAACATAGCATGTCAACACATGCATGCACCCAGACAGGCTGATTTTGTTGCCGTAAAAAGGATCCTGAGATATGTAAAGGGTACCTTGTCTGATGGATTACACTTTGTTCCTGGGTCTTTAGCTCTCACAGGTTTTTCTGATGCTGACTGGGCTGGAGACAGTATTGATAGGAGGTCCACATCTGGGTATTGCTTGTTTCTGGGCTCAAATCTCATCTCTTGGAGTGCTAAAAAGCAACATACTGTTGCTTAGATCCTCAACTGAGGCTGAATACAGAGCATTAGCTCAAGCTGCAGCAGATGTGTCATGGGTACAACAATTGTTATTAGATGTTCATATTTCTCCTACTTTGCCTCATCTATTATGGTGTGATAACATTTCTGCCATAGCCCTAGCCTCTAACCCAGTTTTTCATGCTAGGACGAAACATGTGGAAGTTGATTATCATTTTATCCGAGAAAAAGTTCTTAGTAAGCAAATTCTGGTTAAACATGTTGGCACTCTTCATCAGATCGCTGACATCTTTACTTAACCTTTATCTGTTGACAGGTTTTCTTTTCTTAAAGCCAAACTCATGGTGTCTCCTACACCCATGAGTTTGCAGGGGCATGTCAGCAGAACTCACTAAGTCTCATTTGAAGAAGTAGATAGCTAGTATAGCTTTTGTTCTGTTGTGTTTGAGCTAGTTTAGCTAGCATTATGTGGTGATTAGCCAAAAGGCAGTTAGAGTAGTTTGGCTTATGTTTCTTGTAATCAAGATTGGGAAAGTGATAGTTGGTCCTATAAAAAGGGACTGGCTCTTCTTGTAACATCGAGCTCTGAAATAAGAAATAACATTGTTCTCTGTTCTATTTCTTCTTCATTCTTAAGCTTCTGTATCTAGGGTTTGTTACTTTTCATACAAAGCATATGAAGACCACAAACTTGAACCGGTTGTTTTTCTCCTTAGTTCTGAGTTCACATAAATCCATCTTAGTAATATATTTTATACAGAGCACGATAGAGTCCGACCAAATTAGGCCCACAATCTTTGATTTCCTCAAAAAATGAGAAAATTTCAGATTTGACAAAGTGTTTCGCAGGCAATTTTTTTTTTTTTGAGTTGCGAAGTATTTGGATACTGTCCCTTATGATCCCCGGATCCATCCAGTATCACATCCCGCCTATTTTCAAATCTCTAATTACTTGTTGTCAAGCAATGCGTTTATACAACTTCGAACATGTTGCCACGTTTGGCAACTGCTCGTCTTATTTTGCCGAAACATGCTATCATGCTTCCTTCTTTCCCTCCATGTCGCGTAGCCTGATCTCAACATTTGTACGCAAAATACTACACTCCTTGAGGTTTAAACTTCTTCAACTGGGTTCGCCAAGAAGCATTGCAGATCATTGTCCAATCCTCCCACCCATATTTAGCTCTTGCCCTTTTGTCTAATTTCCGCAACGTAGCATGTTGATCATGTTCTTTGACCATGAGATGTTTTGTTACCAGGGATTTTTTTTTTTAACAAAAATGTTATTTTGGGTACCAAATGATTGAAGAATAACATATGTAGTTCGGATTCCAGGGTCAAGCCAAATTTAGTTAGTATTTTTAATTGGCGAGCCTCTATGGCTCAGTTGGTAATTTGATGAATTTTCAAAATTCATATGTAAATTTAGAAATTTCGGCACCGCTGTAAGAAGAGTACAATTTAACTAGTTTAGCACCCACCTCCTTACCGGTCGTATTAATTCCAATCCTTTTATAAAATTAAAAAAAAAAAAACAAAAAATTCAATGCACCCAATTGAGTCGGTTACCTACGTATTTGATTCATCAGTTCACCTATAAATATGTTCAAATTAAAATCAAGTCATCTGTCATTCTTATTTTGAGATATTTAGTTTTGACGTAAACATTCGGGATTCACAAAATTTGTGACTCTGTCCATATGAATATGAATGGGTTGACTTCCAATCTGAGTTTGACTCGGAATCAAAATTTTTTTTTTCTTTTGCAGTCGGTCGATAAAATTGATTACTCATCTTGTCAAGGGAAACATCAAACAGAGCTTCACTTTAGTTCAATTTGGATTTTGAGATATATTTTTGGATTTTAATTCCACTTGAACATGGGGCAAACTTTAGGGCATAGGCGCATAAGCTGTTGATTTCCCATATAACTTTCAAAAGAATTTCATTTTCTGTGTCAATGGGAGTAGAACACTTTCATCTTAATGATGTTTTCCGTAGCAGCATTCACATTCGGAGGAACAATAAATTTTTTTTTTATCGACAACAAAATTTTATTAAAGAAACTCGACTAAAGTTACATTGAGGAGGAAAGCAAGGTCCAACCCAAAGTTGGAACACCCAAAAGACAAAGCCCAAACACCCATGAGCCTAAAGTGCCCGGATAAAACAATGAAAATACAACCAAAGGCCTACAAAGCCGAAACAATAGTATTAGTTGTAATATGAAGTTTTTAAAATCTAACAATGGGCCTTGGATTTCAAGTCACTGGAATCAGTTTTATTTTAGCAAAAAATCTTAAAATAGTGCGCTCTCCGCATATTGCAAAATCTGGACTGACGATTTATGTATCGTTAGGCTTTGTGCAGTAATTTTTTTACTAGTGTGCATTTAGGCCTAATAAAGTCAAGAAATTAGACAAACGTAGACTTGTTTTGGAATTTTCGTAAACTGCTAGAACTTAGGAGAGCATAAAAAAGGGTACAGTTT
Source organism: Vaccinium darrowii (assembly GCA_020921065.1). Classification (NCBI taxonomy): domain Eukaryota; kingdom Viridiplantae; phylum Streptophyta; class Magnoliopsida; order Ericales; family Ericaceae; genus Vaccinium; species Vaccinium darrowii. Next base: position 42,503,060 of record CM037152.1, on the reverse strand, counting down.
GCTGATTAAAAAAAAAATGTGGAGCATTTGTCGCTGATTTTAAGCCATTTCGTGGCTATTTTTGAAGCACGTTAGCGGCTTGATTTTCTAGACCACTTCTTAATTTTTAAGACCACAAGGGGCGTCGTTGTGAAAGTCGCTATGACAATTTTTGAGGCCGAAAAGAGCGTCATTAGAAAGACCACCGCTAGAGGCAATTTTTGAGGCTACAAGGGCCGTGATTGTAAAGGTATTAGACAATCATAAGTGAATTTCCTCTGTTTATTTTTCTCCTCCAAAAGTTTGTCCTCGATTTTTAATCTCCTCCCGTTTCCTCATAACAAGTCATGTATATAGAGGACTCGTAATCAACTTCCACAAACGTCTTGAAGGCAATACCACTAATATTCGAAAAATTATTTGGTGGGCCTAGACATAGGAACGCTCAATACCATTATCTATCATACAATACATTTTTGTGGGACTTAATACTAAGTGTCTGAAGTCTGAACCCAAAGAAATGAAAGTGAATGAGCGCATTGGGGTACCACTAAATAATCATTCACAGTGAGTAGGTATAATGCTCTTCACGTCTAAATATTTCGGCAGCGAGCGATTCAGATTTGTTTGAACAAGATGTAATCTAAACTGTCCATGGCCAACAACGGAACAGCCGTGAACGGCTAACATCCATGCTGTCCCCGAAGAGACAACACCCACCTGGGTCGGTGTTAGAGACGAGTCTCTCAAAAGGACAACTTTGTACTAATATAGTTTTTGATAGTAATATATACGTTTACTAAAAACAAAAAATAAAAAGGACAACTTTTGTACGACATTTGTTGCATATATGCTAAAAATTTCATACATTTAGTTTTGCGCTCATGGTAATTTGATGCTACATTTTTGTTTCAATAAATTTATCAGGAAACGCAAACGACAATATCAAAAATTATACAATAAGTTTACCCTGAAATCAAAACAAAAATACTGTATAAATTTAACAAATGAGTAAACAAATGTCTCTTACGAAAAAAAAAACAAAATATAACACATTTATACCATATAAAGTCCAACAAAAGTCTCCCCCAATAAATTTACCATATTCGAATTGTTGGACGGCCCGGATGTGCCAGAAGGGCCGTCCAAAAATGCATCGGATAGCTCGAATTAAAACACATTCTTTCTTTTCTTTTTAAAAATCCGTACGACACTTCCAGTCTAGACCGTCGGTTGCATTGTACCCAAAATTTTCTCATAGGTAAGGTGATAAATGGGGGTAATAAATGAGAGGTTAGAGATTTTGCCTTTCATAAGGATAACTAATAAGGATATAATGGACTTTCATTCATTTACAGGATGAAAGATAATCCATGATGATGTCATAGAGTAAAACACTAGAACATAAAATACAGGTTGAATTTAGGATGCATATTTAATTTTCTCGTATGCTAACTATTGATACCTGCTAGCTTGACTAAAAAGAGAAACTTATTCAATTGACCACAACTTACCAATATCAAAACACAACTATTTCACTTTGTTATACTAATAAACATAAACAGTAAAAAAAATAAGTGAAATACAGTAATTCAAGTTTTAGCCATAACGATGTCATAAATGACTTGCAAATATAAAATCTTTCGATTCGTCACCACCAAAAGATTAGAAAAGTAAGAAAATGTGGACAAAGCATTAAAAAAAATCAAAAAAGATGGAAATAAGCCAAAAGTATGATCAGTTTGGCTTATTTTTATCGTCTTACAATTTTTTTTTCAAGTTTCGGTCATATTTTTTTTCTTCAGTTTTTTAAATATTTTCCTCAAGACAAATCAAAGTAAAATAAAACTTCAGTTGGAACTAACAAGAGTTCAAAATAAAATGAAAATAAGACTTTAAAGAAAATAACCAGTGGCTCTGGAAAAATGGCTGAAGTTGTAACCTGACGCCATCATTGCAGCCACTCTAAGCATCCCACCACTTGAAAAAGGAGTTTTCTTTGCTTTGACAATGCCTTATCCACGCCGCCATTAGGGACAGCAAAAACATTTTAGGGCTTCATATATTGACCTTTTGAAATGGGTTAGATGGACGCCCGGAAAAGAGGTTGAAATTGTAATTTGACCGCATCGTTGTCCCATTCTAATGCATCCCACCACATCTGGCTGCCCCGAATTCTCCCCAAATTAGGAGCACCATTAGTGTCGAATGGGAGTTTTTTCAGCTTTGGACATCTCAGTATAAACATCACCTCCAGTGATTGCCAACACATGGGAACACCTTTGAAACAACTGTCAAATTCAGGTAAGTCAACGAGCCACAATATTCTCAATTTGGGTAGAGACTCATAGTCGAGCTTCTGATCATCTGGAATCATCCCCTTGAGTCCCTGACAGCTGCGGACATCCAATAATTCCAAGTTGGATAGGTGTTGAACCATGAATCCACTTGAGAAGAGCTGCTCAATTTTTGGACAATTACTTAAACGTAATGATTTTAGATTGGTAAAGGTGTTTGCATTTGGTGGCGGTGGTAGTAATGGTCCCTCCTCCATCTCTAAACAAAGAATAGTCTTCAAATTGGACAACTTGACCAGATATAAATGTTCTAAATTTGAAAAAGCACCCATTTCGAGCCCATTTCTGTTGACGATTTTTTCAAGCGCGTTACATTCTTGAATGCAGCAACTTTTTAGCTCATATTTGTTGAGCACGCCCACTTCTGATAAAGTTCTAAGTTTTCCATGACCAATTAAAATGAAGGCATCTGATTTAATGAGTACATCCTCTATGGCTGAGGGAAGGCTGCTACCCCTTTCTTCTTCTTCTTCTCCTCCTCCTCCTCCTCTGTAACATAGACACCTATCAATCCTTATTGTGAAGTCAGAAGAGTGATCACCTATGTATAAATCTGAATCTATGTCCACATTATTTATATAGAACCGGAATTGTGTCAATCTTCTCTCTCTCCATGATCTGCTATTTTCTAGGAAGTGTTGCAGATTACGTACCGTCCTGAAGTCGAACTCAAGGTAAGAAAGTGAGCTCAAGTTGCTCAATTCTTTCGCAACAATCTCTATACTTTCATCACTCAACCCAGTTCCTAAAAGTTTAATTACTTCAATCTGAGACAGCTTGCATATCGCTCCAGCAGGGAGAGCATTCAAAAGGCGGCAATTGGAAAGGACTAGTTCTCGAAGACTGTCCAATTTAGATATGGAAGTTGGCAAAGATTTGATATCAGTAGATGACAGATCCAAAACTCGGAGGTCAGGCATGTTGCTAAACAGAGTTTCTGGAATCACATGTAAATTACTATTTCTTTGAAGCAACAATGTCTGGAGCTCGGGGCAGTCCGGCGATTCTGGCAAATTGGGCAAGTCATTTTTCATAAATGATATTCTTGTTGCCTTTTTCCATTCCACCTCATCTGGAATCATCTCTGAAGAGATTCCAGCTCTCACCAGTTGTTGGGGTTCTTCACCTTTTGGGGAAGTCATTGCCAATACCAAGTCTCGAACAACATCATGCATCTTCACAAAGTAATCATTATAACCTTTTTCCAACAAAGATGCATCTATAAGAGCTTGCAATATTGCATCTCCCTTATCATGTGCCTCTGCAAAAGTAATTTCTCGAGAAAGAATCCCCTCTGCTCTTAAATATTCTATCAATTCAGACTTCTCAATCTCGGAGTCTTCTGGATACAATCCACAGAACAAAAGACATTGCTTTTTTTCTGTATATTTTAATTGGTCATAGCTCACCTTTAGTATTTTGAACACGTTTTCATTCATGTCTTCAATGAAAGACGTCGCAGGTGACCTTAATTCCCTTAAGAAATTCCTCCAAACGTTCACATTTTCCTCCTTTCGTAACACACCACTTACGACCTTCAACGCCAATGGCAAGCCATCGCACTCTCTGACAATTTTCTCAGCGAGCGGTTTGATGTCAGGAAGCTTCACCACATCTTCCACATTTGCGTAAAACATCCCCCGAGCTTCCTCTTCTTGCAAAACCTTCACCTTCACTTCAATATCGGTTCCCATCTTACGACAAACTTCCAATTTTCTAGTTGTTAAAACAACTTTGCAACCATTGTCCTGAGTAGAATTTGGAAACCCTACAGCAACTAAATCCACCATCTCCCAAACATCATCTAAAAGTAACAGGTACTTCTTACGGTGAAGTTTCTGAAGCAATTTCCTTGCTACTCTGTCATCAGACTCAGCCTTGGTTATTTCTACTGATAAACGCTGCCCAACTTCCTCTTGTATCATTCTAATGCTTTGAGATCTTGAGACGGTCACCCATATCACAAAATCAAATATTTCTGCGATTTCTGGTTTGTTATTCAAGAGTTTCAAAACTGTTGTCTTCCCCACTCCGCCCATTCCCCAAATACCAATCCTTGAGGTGCACTCGTCTCGAATTTTTTCAATTACCATGGCAAGTGTAAGATATGCAGATTCTGACAATTTTGAAGTGTCGTTTGGCTGCATCTCAACTGTAGCTGGTGGTGCATCAACGAGAAACCCGTTTTCAAACTTGGACTTGTCTTCGAGTTCTTTAATGTCATTAATCATATTTACCACTCGCTTGCCAAGCTCTATACGAGCAAAAATGTCAAGACATAGTCCCCCAACACATTTCTTCTCGACATTGAACTCCGACTTTATGGTCTCAACCTTTTTTACCATCTCATCCACCTTTTTTAACCAACCATCACATTCTTTCGTCAAAATTTTCTGCGGATTCAATCTTTCAGCTTGGGCAAGAATATCCTCTCTTTTCAAACCCAAGTCACGAGCTTTCTCACAGAGCACTTCCCAGTTCTTAGACAATTTTCTGCCATAATTGATGCGTCTAGCAATAGGAACCCATAAACACCTCCCAATCTCGCAGACAGTTTGGGCGATGGCTTCAGCAACTGTAAATTGCAAGCAATAGGATGATTAACAAAGATACAAAGTTTGAATAGGTTGCTTGGTTTTTAAGGACGGGCAATTTGGTGCAACTAGCAAAATTAGCTTGTTTAATTTCCTTTGTCGCTTTTTTTTTTTCTCGCCAAAAAAGTTAACACGTGTAACAAGCAACATACAAATACAAGAGAAAAGGGTTGGCGAGGAACCAACAAATACATAATTTTTTAATTTGATTACTTTTTTTTTTTTCTTTTTGCACTGATTTTTCTACAGTGAGGAACCAACAAAAGGCCAAAACACCAAAAACAAAACAAGGCCTACAATAAACAAGAACTGATTCCAAAAAGATCAGAAAAACCAATCCACAATAGAACCAAACCAAATTTGGCTTGTTTCCTTGGTGAACATGACCAAATGATTGGTAACCAAACGACCCCTTACTGAAATGCTATTAGACCTTCTCCTGCCTTTGACTTAAAAGTTGACTCATTCGAATTCTTCACGTGGTTTGAAGTACTCAAAGAAAAAAATAATAATTTATGTACATATTGGAGTGAAACTATATTGAGAACAGGTATTTTTGGAGTGTATGTATTATGTACCTTCTTTAATGGGCAAGACATTTGACTCCAGGATTAGAACGAACTAACTAATGATAAAATTTGCTTGGTCCAATCTCCCATTACCTAAGTGCAAAAATATAAATTCAAAATGCAGAGAGAGAATACAAGAATGTAAATAGAAAATATAAAACTACCTTCAGCCATGGAGATAACTGGAAAAAATCAGCTATTTGCTTCCAATAGTCAGAGTAGTTCAGTTTGAGAAGCAAAACTGTTGAATTGCAGGGAGAACCTTGACCTGTATATGCAGACTGTTCAGTTGGGATCTGAGGAGATACTCTTACAATTTGGATAGTATAATCAAGAGAGAGACTACTTAGCAAGCCATTTCCATGCGTAGACAAACTGGAGAACTTTTCAGATCTGTTCCCCCAAGTTTCTAAAAAAATCTAGGAAGGAAAAAGACAGAATTTAAGAGCATGGATTTCCAGTTTCTCACCAGAAGTCGAGCTACTTTTCACCGGAAGTTGGGCTCTCACTAGCTACTACGGGAGATATCAGAGATACAGATGTGCAATTCCTCCAGAATTCACCAGAAAGAGAGAAAGATGAGAGAGAGAGAGAGAGAGAGAGAGTTCGTTTTTCTAAGTATCTCTGCCAATGCTACTCCTACTTTGATCCAATTATTGAAATGACTATCAAAAACAGAAACTTACGGGAGGTCTAGAACAGTAGGAGAAAAGTTTCTCATAAAATTACCCAAAAAATGCATCCAATGGATTTTGGGAAATTAGAGGGGAAATTCTATTTCAATGGATGGGAAATTGGACTTCGTTGGACAATATTCATGTTCAATTCCTCATAGTCTCCTATTAGATTATCCACAAATAGTGAGATTTTAACTTCAGTCCTGACATAAATTCAATGTGGTCTCCTACAAATAATGATGTGATTAACGAGACAAAGTTCCGTGATAGTAACGACAGGATACTATATTTGCACTTCTATTTTATAAATCAAAAACGGAAGAGGCTCAACAGGACCGTTCCGTCCCAAGATGAAACTGGAGAGTATTTGCCCTTAAGGCCTCCCTTGGATGGAGGATATGGCCCCCGGATAATTTTTCACCCCCTCAAAACCATGGGTCCCACAGCTAAGCCACCGTTTGGCAACTCCAAAAAACAGCCGGATAAAATTTCACCCCTTCTTCCGTTATACCCTAGCAAGGGTCTTCTCCCGGATAATTTTTGGGCACCCCTGGACCTCCCCAAAAATTTCCCGGCTCTAGAGGGGAAGGATTTTGTCCATTTCACCCCTCCTTATCCCCCTCCCCCAACCCCCACACAAAAATTTCTTGCTACTACAATTTCTAAAAACAAAAGAAAATTTTCAGTAACTGTCAAAACAAAAAAAAAACAAAAAATTACAGACCGCAGATCTTGGTCAGTGTGTCTTCGTGATCATCTTCATTGAAGCTCCCATGGTGGTTTTGTTGGAGGAAAAAAATCACAGACCACTTTCATGGAAGGACGAAAATCCAAGATGCTCCAATGGTGGTTTTTTTCGGATCTTGGATCGAATCCGAGGTTGTTGCCTTCGATTTTGGGTTTGAAGTATGAGATTGGGTTTGGGTTGGGAAAGAGGGAGAGAGAGAGAGAAACAGTTGATCGAAAAAGGATAATAAAACAATAGTATTGTGTTCTCTGAATATCTGGAAAAAGAAACAAGTATGTGGAAATTGCATTAGACCCCTCCAACTATTTACCAATTCCTCCACCAATTAACCTATTTATTGTACTTAATTGTAAAAAAAATCAATTTTTTTAAGAAAAAAGAAAAGGGGCAGAAGAGTAATTTGACAGTTTTTACCTCATCCACCCCCTCTTATTTATAAAACATCCAAACCAAGTCAAAAGTTATCCCCCTGTTTAATCCATCATCCAAACCATCTACTTTTTTATCCCCCTTCCATAAACATCACATCAATGTGGGTCAACCCTCCAAAAATAAGACTCCCTCTTATCTTATCCCCCTCTAAAACTTATCCCCCTGAAAATAATACCTCATCCAATCGGGGCCTAAAAGTTTAGCCCAAACAGTAAATGACAACTTTTCATATTCTTGATCGTGAGGGGTGGAGTATTTTGCACCACACCTTTGGTAGTGGCCCCACAGATACCGTTTCATATTGGTGCGTACTCCATAGTGCATTATTTTTCTGTAGGGACATTACTTTAATAATTCAGTCACTGTCTCGGCTTAATAATGCAAATAGGGTTGTGCTAGTGACCACCCTTAGGGTGTTTCACAAATGAGAATAAACAATTACTTTATGTCACTTCTGTGCCAGAAAGTGGGTTTCATTACTTACAGTTGGCGCCAGTACTTTTCCATCACCCCTGTGCCAGAAAGTGAGTAAACCTAGGGCTCGTTTGATTCGGGTATTATTCACTGGAATTGGACTATTTGTATCCAATCCCGCATAATCCCTTGTTTGGTTCATGAAAAGTCACATGGGATTAACAATCCCGGGACAATTTTTATCCAATACGCATGGGATTACACAATACCTGGGGGGGTGTGGGACTAAATAAGCCCGGACTATTTTCTCGCTACTTTGTCGGCTGATATTTACAAAGTTGCCATCGTCTTCTTCCTTTTCCTCATTCAGCCGCTCCTCTCTCTCTCTCTCTCTCTCTCTTCACCACCTCACCTCAAGGTTTCAACACGACCAGCCAACATCAGCAGCCGCCCTCAGATCCTCCTACCAGCAACGACGCTTCATCGCCCCTCAACAACCAACACCTCCTACCGCCGTCACGGACTCTGGGTTTACACCTCCTATCACCTCAACATCACAGAATCGACGAGCCTGACAGCGATTTTCGATTTCTGGGTATACACAATTTTTGATTTTCGATTTACTGGGTATACATGATTTTCGATTTACTGGGTATACATGATTTTTGATTTCTGGGTATACATAATCGACGAGCCCGACGGTGACTCCTGATGGCAATTGGTACTCCTTGTCCTGCCATGTCAATTGTTTATGATTCACTCTCTGTTTCCTCTTTTCTTTCCACATCGCACTATTGCAGAAGAAGTGGAGGTCATCAAGTTGTAATTTTAAATTGTTTGTATTGTGTAATCAGTGCGAAATTTCTATGATGCTCTGGGCAAGTGTTTGATCTTTCTTGGGTTTTTGGATTCGATCAACTTGAAGGTTCCTCTGTGTCGATCTTGACTTCACTGGTTTGAGAGATTGAGAGAGAGTCCTAAAATTAATCCCAAAATTTAGTTTGGGGAACCAAACATGGGATTGACCGAAACACGGGATATCCCGATATTAATCCTACACGAATCAAACAAAGGATTGAGTGAGATTCAGTACTAAATTAGTCCCAGGACAAATAATCCCGGACTACTAATCCCAGGACTACCAATCCCACCTATTTTAGTCCGCGAATCAAACGAGCCCCTAAGGTTTTCCAAAATGAGCTAGCCTTTTACGCATAACCACAGTACTTTGAGTGTATAGAAAAATGCTACAATACACACCTAAGATTTGAGTGTGTATCATAAATATCCCTATAAAAGTTATGAATTTTTTTCTAAAAGTTACGAATTTTTTTCAATAAAGACAAAAATATGTCAAAAAGGCAGTTTTTTTTACATTTTTTCCGATCTTATTCAAAAAATTGAGAGTTCTAATGATAATTTTTTACTTTTTTGGATTCCTCTCGTTGAGACAAATCAATAATATTAAAAAAATTGATGCAAAACTCACAAATGCCAAATCAATTCACTGTGTTATAGTTAATTTTAAAAAGTGTACTGAAATGTGTAAAAAGTGTATAAAATTATGGAGAAGCTTAAGTGTATAAAAAGTGTATAAAATTATCGTTAATTGGAACTGATGGAGAAGCTTAAGTGCTGAAACACTCGTGTATTATGCACTTTCTGTATTATTAATCCAATAGCTGAGAAGTTTCCTGGCATCTCATTTTCGTGACCCCTATTGGAGGCAATCATACTAAGGAAAAGCTCAAATTGCCAGGCTATAGGCATCTCATTTTGTTTTTTTTATTTACCCAAAAAAGAAGTTTTTTTTTTCTTTTCTTTTAAATTCGTTGTTCATATTAAATGCAAGCCGTCCATTGTCAAAATTTCAACGATCGGAACCGTTAGATGTGTTTAAAACGTGTTTTCAGCGTCCTACGCGAGGATTTTGCAAAAAATAATACCCGGAAGTAGTTGATCGGAGTAAGTTTTCGTAAAACTACTATACGAAAACCTGGCCCGATCAAACCCTTTTGGGTATTTTTTTTTTCCAAATCTTTGCATAGGACCTTAAAAACACGTTTTAAACACATCTACCGGTTCAGATTTTCAAGAAATAGATTAGATGGCCTTGAATTGGTGCATTATAGTGTTCAAATGCCACTGGAAGTACTGAATGTGTTCCGATCGTGTGGTTATTGACATCGGATGATCATCAATTTCGGGGAGAATGATAGAATTGATAAGATGTTAAATCGTATCGGTTTAGATCAAACATTCAAGAAAATGAACTAGTATCCACCATTCAATGTTATACATTGAACATACTTAGTTATGAACTAATATATACTGCTATAGTCTAATGTACGTTAGCCACACGTTCTCAATACATATTCGACGATCAACACCGACTATTTTGTTTTTCTTGGTGTTTTAATGAACCTCACAAAAATTTGGACCAATCGGATTTTGAAAAACCCTTCATCGGGAGATTCCGGACGTGAGAATCATTAGTAGGAAAATATTTGTTAACTCCGATCGAGCATATAGAGATAATTAATTTACTTAATTTTTGACATGAATGATATAATCCCTCCTAGAAAAAAGATAGACGGTTCCGATTTTGAAAAAAAAACTCGAAAGGCACCCGAACGAGGATTTTCCATACATGTGAATGCAATGCACTGCATACACGCAATCATTTTCCAAAATTTTTTTTGACGATCCGATCCGTCCAATGTGTTCAGAAGGTGTTTTCAAGGGTCCTCGCGAAAAATCTTCAAAAAAAATACCGGGAAGGGCTTGATCCAAGCAGTTTTCGCAAAAATATATAAATACAGTTTTTGCGAAAACTGCTTGGATCAAGCCCTTCCCGGTATACCATTTTTTTTATTGTGTATATCCGTCCCCCCCTACGCCAAATAATTAATTTAGAGAACTGCTTGGATCAAGCATATAGAGATAATTAATTTACTTAATTTTTTACTTATATACATTTTTTGCGAAAATTGCTTGGATCAAGCTCTTCCCGGTATTTTTTTTTTAAGATTTCCCGCGTGAACCCTTGAAAACACCTTCTGAACACATTGGACGGCTCGGATTTTCCAAAAAAAATTTGCAATACAAAAAAATTATTTTTTCTTAAATCCGGGAGGAGTGGACTAGATGATTTCGCTATATATATATACCCCAATCTTCTAGTCCACATCTCCCGTTAATAAGGAAAAAATGATTTTTTTTTTGTGTTGCAAATTATCGTAGGAAGGGCCACTTGAAGTGGGAGACAAGGATACCCAGCTAATTCACCGTGTGGGACATTTTTTGATTTGAAAAATGACACGACTTTTCGTAGTGGAACATTATTTTGGAACAGAGGGAGTATCAAATAAGGCTCCAACTTTATGAGACGGGATATTGCACCCGTTAGCATTTATCAATTTTTTTTTTGGGTAAATGCATTTATCATCTTTGAATAAAGGTTAAAGATTTTTTCATCGCGATTTTTCTTTCCGAGATGAAAGTTTGGAAAAAAAAAAAAAGAAGCAAATGGTGAATTCCTAGTACGTACTACTCCCTCCGTCCCAAATTCTTGGACCATGTCACTATTTGGGACCTCTACAAAAATCATCCATATCTTTTGATCTATAATGATTTTTATTTGCAATATGGATCTTGTTTGATAGATCTCAATTAACTTTATTAAATATATTTTTCAGAATTATAAAAAACATTATAGATTGTGAAATATGGATAATTGTTCGGAAAAATCAAAAAGTAAAAATGGCAAAAAACTTACACAAAAGAACAGTAAAGTACGGCACCCTAGCCTTTTTGAACAATGCTAGGGTACACAACTTGTGCACCCCAAATACACACCACCCTGAGGTGACAAATGAGGAGATGCCTATTTTTTGGGTGAGCCCCACATTGAGACTCTCCTCAATTGTCACCTCAGGGTGTTGTGCATTTAGGGTACATAAATGATGTACTCACTCGGTGGGCCCATATATTCACGCAAAGGAGCATTCAAATGGTCCAAGTTACGAACCAAAAAAAAAAAAAAAATGGTCCAAGTTGCTCTGACTTGCACTGCAGCAGTCACTCGGTGTAATGATAAAGTCACCGAACCACTGCAAAAAGGGCAGTTGTACTGGCAGAGAGAGAATCGCCACGCCACCCCACGCGCGCGTGAGGTGCAAACCTGACCACCCTTAGGGTGATTTCTAGCTTTTGCCATGCAAATAAAGTCTCAACCAAACCACATTGCAGGGACCGGACGGTACACATCTTTTTCACATGCTTCTCCAAATAACAAAAAATCTTCTTGTACTGCACCTGTGCTTCACCACACCTTAGCTCTTTTTTCTTCTTTCCTTCCCAAGTTTATTAATGCACTAAACGCCTGTAGTGCAATTTTGTGTATTCATCGAATTCATCACCATAATATGAATCTTTCAGCTTATAGAGTTCACTCAACAGATCACATTAGCCGAATTTAGTACCCATTGGAGCTGATGACCTCTCCGGCATCGGCTCTCCATATTAATGAAGAGAGAGAGAAGCAGATTGGTGGACAGACTGAGGGCGAGTTTCCCGCTTTTAGTTGAAAATGCTAAAACTTCCTTAAAGTGCTAAAATTCGTAAAAGTAATTGATGTATTTTAGGACAATGACTCGTCTCGAAATCCATGTTTAAGAGTTTTAGAAAATGAAAAATCTTGATCTTTCAAATCCTGTTTAAGAGTTGAAATCTGTTGTGGTCCTTGTGGGCTCCCCTATTTGGTGTGGGGCCAAAAAAATAAATTTGGCTCATAAATTTTGTGGGGGAGAGTAAAGAAATTTCCTTCGTGCGATCTCTTACACACAACTCCATTTTCATTCTACAACAACACGGATCTTTCACGCGTTTACACAATGTATGCGTGACCATACTTGTCTATGTAATTCTTCTGCAGCAACACAAACACAAAAATGGAATTTTGTTTATCTACTTAAAAAGTAAATAAATATCACCTAGCTAGTACTCTTTGTGAAACTCATTCCAAGCCTCACCTCGTCGATCAGGTCCGTTAAATTTTGTAAGGCTTAGGTTTTAACTAAATTCCATACTATTTATCGAAATCTTGATCTAAAATCCTAAACTAAATTTTGAAACTCATAAGAGCAATTATATAGGGCAGATATGACATTCTCCCCTCCCCACTTCATGTCCCCTTTCTCCCTCTTCCCTGCCCCACCCTCTTCCATTTCCTTTTTCCCATTTTCTTCGAAAAATTATCATCACTGATGCCTAGCTACCATGGTCAACTATCATGAATAATTATGTTTGCTTCTTATTATATTTCCTCTGTATCATTAACTTTTCAAAATTACACTTACTAAATGACAACTCAAAAAGGAATACTAAACTATTATTTGGGAACGGAGTAAATATATAATCTTTTCACAAACAAGGGTACGAGAGTAACGAGACATTGTGCGGAACACACGGGCATAACTCTAATTTACAAAAAGATAAACAGATAAACACAATATATAAATGACTTGTTGGTAATTGTCTGGGTCCTCTGGATGTCGCAGTGGGTATCAGCAAGATAGCTGCTAGGTTGCTCGATCAAATTAATTTTCCTTCTGATTTTCGTTCTTTGCTGCGCCATTAGGGAAGCAACATTGTATTTTCTTTACTCAAAGCCTAATGACTCCTTCGTGTCTTTTTAGTTTTTTTTTTTTTTCCCTTTCATAATCTCACTTTACGGGAAGAAAAAAAAAAAAAAGACCACGGAAAAGAAAATTCATTTGTTCATACGTCCACAATCAAACTCACTTCAAAAACCATCCGTGCAGTAGAGAAACATCTTGAAAATCGGGTTGCACAATTAATCCAAGGGAATCACATATCTACGTCTAATACTGAGTATTCCTCGGATGTAAGAGCATCTCCAAGAGGCTCAACAAATGGAGCCTGTTAGCTTTAATAGCTAGTCCAGAGCACTTTCTTCATTCCAATAGGCTCTCTATTCCACTAGCTATTTTACATTTTTTCATTTCCACTAGCTACATGTAGCTAGCCGGCTTCTCTCGCCTCTCTTATTAGCCGAGTAGAGAGTAGTGTTGGAATGTGGTGTGAAAAAGTGAATAGGCAAAATAGAATTTGTACTTTTTTAATATTTTTGGCTCTCTACTCTGCCTAGCAGTGTTGGAGTTGCTCTAAGGTCCCAGAAAAACAACAAATAGAGGAGACAACAAGGATCTACGTCTAAATATGATATTGTTGATCTCATCAGTATTATTAGAATAGAAGATTACATATCCTACGGGATTATCTATCTCCTATCCGATCCCTTCGAATAAGGCATTAACTGTAAAATCTCATTCTTTTTTTCTCGGACGGTGAAAAGCGTAAGAGGAGACAACAAGGATGTGGCAACTCTCTCTTAGCGAGACAAAAGGAGCCTTAACAATTGGTAAACCTCCTCACATAGACATGGCTTCCCAATAACACTCTTGAGAGAGAGAGAGAGAGAGAGAGAAGACATTTTCCTTTGTGGATGGGCTGAACTTTCGAAGCTGTCAATCAACTAACATGCCAAAGCTGAAAAATCTTGCAAAGTTGTGGGCTCCCCTGTTTGGTATGGCTGAAAAAAATAAAGCTGGCTCATAATTTTCCTTCATGTTTGATGTTTCTGTCTCTACAACAACACGGATCTTCCACACGTTTACACAATGTGTATGCACGACCCATACTTTTACCTATGCAATTCTTCTTACAGTCGCACACACTTACACAAACACAATGCAATTTCATTCACCTAATTAAAATGCAAGTAAATATCACCTACTTTGTATGGAACTCATACCAAGCCTCACTTCGACAATCAAGTCTGTCTAATTTGTAGGGCTTAGGGTTCAACTTCTTTCGTCAAAAGTACCCACTAAATTCCATACGATTTATTGATCCAAGCATTCAGTTCTTGGTCTAAAATTCTAAACTCAATTTTGAACGGTCACAAATTAATTCTATTAAATAACACTAGTCTTAATGGAAATTCGATCGGACCATGTTTTGATAGAACAATTAGCCTTTGACGCTCATCTATTAAGAGAGGATATAGAAATATCAGTTTAGCATTTAATTGCTAATGTCCGTCTAATGTACACACAATAAATACAAAAAAAAAAAAAAAAACATCCTCTAATGCACATTTGACACTTTTTAGTACACTTTCACATATATTTCTGTACACTTTTCACAAATTTCAATACACATTTTCAACCTTAACGTGTGCTTATTGGACACATGTTGACGCGCATTTTCCTTTAATTTTAGGCAGTGGGTTTGTCTAGGTAATGATCATGACATTCCACGAACATCTCCAACTCATTAGCCAAATGACTATCCTAACTCAATTTATATATTCATTCTAATGGGATTTTTATAGGGTTTAGTTAATATTTTGCATTATTCCAACTTCACAGCTTATATTTACGAGAGGTTAGACAAAAATGGTATATATGGAGTGTCCAGATAACTTCATTACACCTTACCAAGCACAAACTACATCTCCAACTCATTAGCCAAATGACTATCCTAACTCAATTTATATATTCATTCTAATGGGATTTTTATATGGTTTAGTTAATATTTTGCATTATTCCAACTTCACAGCTTATATTTACGAGAGGTTAGACAAAAATGGTATATATGGAGTGTCCAGATAACTTCATTACACCTTACCAAGCACAAACTCAGTGTTCATGCATGGACTGATGGACGGATGGTAAAAATAGAGAGTAAGAGTGAATATTAAAGAGACGAATGCGTATACGCAAAAGCCGCAAAACAAAGAATAAGGATGGAGTAACGGGTTGGAGCTTTCTTTTTACACTTTAAATTAAAAAGTAGGATTGGAGAAGCTTTAATTTGACGAGAATTCTGGACTTGAGGGGTAACGGTTTTTTTTTAATAAAGGATCATTATTGTTTTCTTTTTTGTACAAGTGGACTGCTGGTTGATGGTTAGTGTACCAAAAACAAAGAAACAAGAACAAAATGGACAAAACACAATTAATTGACCGAAAAATAATAACGAATGACGAGACTATATGTAAGAAGTATAGACAAAAAAACACAATTAATTGACCGAAAAAATCAACAGTAGACAAATGACATAGGATACTATATCGATCGTTAGAAGTAAGTAAGTAAGGGAAACCGAAAAATCTGACATCTAGCGGGATTACCTCTGTTTTTTAGGGAATTGAATCTGATCTTGTTTTAGAGTTTTTTTTTTTCCTTTATCGCCTTCATCGTTTTTAAGATTTGATTGTTTGCCTTGGTGGTGTTTTGCGTTTTTTTCTCGTATTTTTATTTTTCTCTTCTTCTTTGATCATGTCTTCAATGTTGGGTTTTCGGTTCTCCCATGTGAGGTGGGGAGACAAAAGGAAAAGTGTTAAAGTTTTGTCTCCCATGTGTCTTGGGTAAAGAGAAAGAGAAGATGCTCTTGGCAGGTGTGGGAGACAGAATTATCGGTAATCCTACTAGTACAGAAAAAATTGTACAGAAAATGTACAAATCGCTCTCGAGGATCCACTTTTGGGTCCCACACGAGTGATCCGAACCGTTCATTATTCTTAGAACATTTTTCCGAGGGGCTCCACAAAATTTCAGCTCAATCGGACGGTTAGAAGTGCTTGAACCAAAATCACACCGTTTTCAAACACTTCTAACCGTGTGATTTTGGTTCAAACACTTTTAACCGTCCGATTGAGCTGAAATTTTGTGGAGCCCCTCGGAAAAATGTTTTAAGAATAATGAACGGTTCGGATCACTCGTGTGGGACCCAAAAGTGGGTCCCCGAGAGCTGATTTGTACATTTTCTGTACAAATTTTTCTGTACCAGTAGCAGGATCCCAGAATTATGGGCAGCCCCACCCATTTGTTGACCGGCCCTCTCCCAGCGTGTATAACAGTATCGGCCCGTTTGGATGGTGTATTAGTTTTGGAGAGATTAAATAGTAAGAGCAACTCCAACACATACTCTTTTCTTTAAAATGAAGAGTGAAAGTGACATATTAAAGGGAAATTTTGTAATTTATGCTCTCTTTCCTCAAAAAGTTGTACTGTTTGGAGGGACCCATCCATTTTTTTGTCACATCCACTCTTTAAATTTAATTTTGGCTCTCCAAAATTAAAGAGCCAAAATTAAATTTAAAGAGTGGATGTGACGAAAAGGTGGATGGGTCCCTCCAAACAGTACAACTTTTTGAGAAAAAGAGGGCATAAATTACAAAATCTCCCCTTAATATGTCACTTCCACTCTTCATTTTAAAGAAAAGAGCATGTGTTGGAGTTAAGGGAGTATAAAACAGTCAGGGGGATTAAAGAAGGGTGGACCCACAGTTAAGAAAGAAGGATTAAATAGTTCATGGTTTGGATGAAGGATTAGAAAAGGGGGATAAGGAGGGTGAATGATGTAAAATCATGTCAAAAGATTTTTTTGCCCTCGGTAATGCATATATTATATTATGTATTTATATAATTATATGAATACCAAAGTTAATTGATTTTATACTATTCAATATTTAATTTATAATACTTAATTGTAATATTTTTATTTAATTTTTTTATTTGTACGTTTATTTATTTTATATACTATTCAACAAGCCAACATTGTAAAATTCTAAAGTATAAATTTTTTTAATTTTTTGTATCGAATTAAAGATCTCTATTAATAGTTTAATTTGGTGCAAACCAAAATAAAAAATTATGCCCGGAAGTACTTTATTTTTTAATCCAAAGAAAATTGCATAGGGGTAGGGAAGTAAATTGGGGAGCTAATCTCCCCTGATTAAACATAAGCACCCCCCTCCCCTACTTATATTTAGTCATGGAGAAGGTTGACTAATTAGCCGACGGGCTAATTAGTCGAGGGTGAAAAATTGCTCCCAAACAAGGAATATGGAGGGGAAGAGGGATAAGGAGAAGGAGGATGATTTAGTCATGGGTGAAAACCCTCATCCAAACAAGCCCTATATGTATGTGTGTATGGGTGAGAGGCAGAGAGAGTAGTGTGAGAGTTGAGACAGAGTTAAGCCTCATCATTTAGCCCGTTGGCCCGCGGCCCGCCCGAAGCCCGCAAGGCCTGCCAAGCTTTACCCGAGCTTGAGCCCGCCAAATGGGCGGGCTGGCCAGCCCAATTTTTCCTGGGGCCGGGCTTGAGCCTAAGAATTTTAGCTACAACCCGCCGGCCCGAGATATTAGCTCGCCCGTATCCCGGTACACTTTTAATGCATTATTGCACGTTTAATGTACATAAGATATAATATATAATGTACCAAAAAAATTATAATACACATAGTTGGACAAATGTGTGCAATTATGTATATTTCTCAGAGTAAAGTTCTAATATGAAACTAAACATATGCATTGAAATTTTACATCATATGGTAGGCTAGAAAAGGTTCAACTGTAATTAAAAAAAAATTACTCCCAAAGGTTCAGCTGTAACAAAAATAAAAAATAAAAACCATGATTTTAACAACGATACACGGAACCAATTCATTTTTTGATTTCAAAACCATGATTTTAACACCTTGCTGAACTTATTTGCTAAAATCATAGTTGATTTTTTAGCAACTGAGTTGCTAAAATCTTTTGGATTAACACTTGAGGACTTGAAGTGTGCCTCTTCAATTGTATGTGAATAGGAGGTGTTAGGGGTATGGTTGTGGTGCCCCAAAATGGTATTGGGGCACCGGTGCTCTGGTTTTATTTATCATGAATACTTGGTCTACAAGATATAGAAATAGATTACACTTACTATAAACACATGATTTACTTACCACAATTTATGGCCTATACGTGTAGTAAGTAAAGCATGTGTTTGTAGTAAGTAAATCATGTGTTCATAGTAAGTACAATTGCGCGGGAAAAGAGCAAAACTACCTTCTTGTAGTGGTTTTCATCTAATGGCTCAAATTTATCTATTTTTTGATCTAATGGCTTAAACTTAGTGGGACACCGGTGTCCTAATACCACGATGGGACACCATAGAAATATTCAGGTGTTAGAGACCGGTCTCTCAAAAAGGACAACTTTGTACTAACATAGTTTTTGGTACTAATATAACGTTTGCTAAAAATAAAAAATACAATGGACAACTTCTGTACGACATTTGTTGCATATATGCTAAAAATTTCATACATTTTGCGCTCATGGTAACATATATGGGGGTGCACAAGAAAACCGATATAACCGCAAAACCGATCCGATGCAGATCGAACCGGTCTATTTGGTTAGGTTCTATGGTTCATTGGTCTGGTTATGGTTCTAAAAATCTAAGAACCGATAATTATGGTTCGGTTATTGGTTCTCAATTTAAAAATAAAGAATTGTTATAGGGTCCATTATAGCTTTTTATTACACCTCTAGTCCACCTAATGTTTTCATAACATCTCTAATCCACCAAACCACTTTTTTATTCTCTTAAGGTCCATTCTATTTTTTTACTAGACAAATGTACCCTTACATTAAATTTAATACATAATATACCTCTGCCGGAAAAGTCATCGGAGCCGGAAAGTCTGCCGGAAAAGTCGCCGGAAAATTGGACTTCGCCGGAAAAGTTCACCGGAAAATCCTGCCCGCGCCGGAAAAGTCGCCGGAAAATTGGACTTTGCCAGAAAATTGACTGGCGCAGATGTGGTTATCTGAACTATGTCATTTTTTTAAAAAACCTACTTAGGATCAGATGTGGTTATCTTGACTCGCAAGAGGTGGTTATCTGTACTCATAAGATGTGGTTATCTGGGCATATTTTTGTTTAAAAAACTTACTTGGGATCAAGTCCTCAACCACCTAAGCACTACAAGGTAGCAACACAAACCCTCTGCTTTTAACATAAAAATTTTACTAGAAATTTTACTGAAAATTGAATAAAACAAAAAAAATCACTTTTTCAAAATAGAGGTGGTTATCTGGACTCAAAAGAGGTGGTTATCTAAACTCACTGGGATAAGTTGTGGTTATCTAGACCCAAAATATAACAACTAAAAATGAATTTTAATATATACCAAAACTATTAAACGTACAGTGAGTTTTAAGTGACCAATGAGGTAACTACTACTATTACCAAAATAAAAAAATAATAAAAACTAGGCAACTACAGTACTAAATATTGCACTGCCCAAGATGAACTTCACCGACCCCCACCGAGCCTATTCATTGTCCTCTTCCTATCTTTGAAAAAGGTCACAGACAGTCAAACTTCCATTGAATCGGCTTGAAGTTCCAAGAGAGCAAAATCGAAACGTCGTCGGACAAGAACATGGTTCCAGAGCAAAATCGAAACCTCGCCGGTGAAGAACTTGGCAGCGGCTTTAAGTTCTAGAGTAAAATCGGAACATTGCCGGAGAAGAACTTGGCTCCGGTAAGTTACAAGATCTGTGAAGGGCCGTCACTTCGTCGACGGCTTTAGATCTGACGTCACGTTGATCCGGCGGTGTCCAATTTTTTCTAGCTGGAGTTTGGGCGGCGGCCGACCAGTTCGAGGATGTCGGTGGTGTTGTTGATGAAGATGCAGTTGACATCGCAGAGGGAGAAAGTAGCAGGAGTTGAACCGCTTCGCCACAGCTTCTCGCAGGTGCCATGGCTTCGCCGGTCGCCGGCGCTGGTAGCCCCAAGTTACCCAACATCGTCACCACCGCCATCCGCCGCCGCTGATGGAAGACGGCCAGAACAGTCGGTAGTGTCTCCGGTGAAGAAGTGATGGCGAGGATTTGGTCGAGGATTTGATCCGGAGCTGCTGATGATGGGGGTAGTTGGGTCTTTTATTATTCTAGTGGATCTTATGTCTTAGAGAATATTTGAGTGGACCTTAGACTCTAGGAAATTGCTATAGTGGACCCTATACCAACTCTCCCATTTAAAAACCACAATTAGAACCGAACTGGACCGTATAATATTAATATATATGCTTATTTATTAAATATTTATTACATGTACAAAATTATCAATCTTATAAAATCCTATAATTATTTATCTATTTTATGAGTTGTTTTGGTGCTCTAAATTCTAAATAATCTTTTGAAGTCATGTGTTATGATAAAATCTTCCTTAATTGGGTAGAACCGGAACCGAACCAAAACCGGCCCGGTCTTGCGGTTTGGATCTGGATAGATTCTTCCTATGTATTTGTTAGGTTTTGGTTCTTCATTTTCTAGAACCAGACAGAATGGTCCGGTTTGTAGAGAATTGGTCCAATCCGGACCGTGTGCACCCCTAGTAATATATAGTGCACAGTAGGGATGGGCATGGGGACGGATCGGGGCCGGAGACTACTATCTCCACCCCCAATCCCCAAACCCCGAACTCATATCCATCCCCTGTCCAATCTCCAACAGGGATTTATTTTTATCCTTCATCCCCGCTCCAAATGGGGAACGGGGATCCCCACGGGGATTTTGGGGATCCAATCATTTTCCCTAGAGTAACAAGTAAATAGTTATAGAAGCCCAATTACAAATCATTTTCCCTAAAATCCAATCACTCGGGAACCCCTAGGCGTGTAAAACTTCATGTGTTTGTAGAAGGGTTAAATATCTATTTGCCCCTTTAAACTATCAAAACATTTTTTATTTCCCCCTTCAACTATCAATTGAACTCCCTTCCCTCTTCAACTATCATTTTCTTCTTTACTAAGGACAAATCACGTTTTCCATCCAAAATTTGTGACGGAAACCGTTAATTTTTTTTTTTTAAACTGATGAAAAAAGAGAGGGGGTAATATGGACATTTTCAACCAAAGCTATAGAATAGACATGTATGTATGTGTCATGTGTGTGTCCGTTTGTGTCAAAACTCAAAAGAGGAAGAAGAAGGGTGAAGGCGTACAACATAAACGAGAAGAGTTTGATTAGGTTCTCTCTTGCGAAGAGATTAACTGAAGGGTTTTCAACTCCATTAGTCACCAAATCTAGGGTTTTAAGAATGGTATGGATTTTGAGGGCTCCTACCGGAAGAAAACCGTCTTGTAAGTATTGAGCAACACATTTTTATTTCAAAAAATCCACTTTTTCGGGATATCCAGGTTGAAATCGAAAGGAGTCTATATGTTTACTGCAGGATTCTATGCATACTCTATATTTGCTCTGATTTTCTGGGAGACGAGGAGCTCCGATTTTGGGGTGTCAATGGGTCATCATGTTGCAACTCTTATTCTGATTCTGCTTTCTTATATATGAAGGTTAGCGCTTGCTTATTTATATATTAGGTTAGCTTGAATCTTGTTTATTTTCCATAGCAATAACCAAAAAAAAAAAAACTAGGTTGAATTCACACTCTTTGTTACCTTAGGCCATTAATGTGAAAAGCTTTTCCAGCAAACAAGTGTGGCTTCCATTTCATTTATTGAAAATTTGGAAGTGCTTATTACAAAACAATTATTTGCCTCCTGTGTCTTATTGCAGGTTTGCTCGTGTTGGCTAGCCCGGTTTTCGCACATGTAATTCGCTAGTTTGGTTGCTCTTTTAGAGATCCTTTCACTTGGACTCCTTTTGAGCTATATGGAACTGATAAAAAGACTAATATAACCTTGGGACTAACTTTTCCGTCCATCAAGTGGATGGAAAACATGATTTGTCCTTAATAAACAAGAAAATAATAGTTGAAGGGGGAAGGGAGTTCAATTGGTAGTTGAAGGGGGGAGTAAAAAAAAAATTGATAGTTTAAAGGGCAAGTAGATATTAAACCCTTTGTAGAACAATATAAAGAGTGCAGAAAAGTAGAAATTATGAAGAGTTCTTATGTATATTCATGACATTAATTAAAATTGATTAAATACAACATGGGTTGTCTAGTGGATAAATACATAATTGTTTCAAAGGAAAAGAGACTACAAGTCTACAATTCACTGTTGATATGCCCGGGAAACATTTTAAAGATTGTACTACTAGATATTTTTTGTATAATCGATCACATGAATGGTCATTTTGATTGGAACATATATGTTAAAACCATGCCATTGCAGTGGATGAAAATGCTTCAATTACCAAACCAACCCTATGCACTAGGAAGGAAATTTTGGTGTAACCCCATATATTTGGAGAAAATTCAGTGGGGAAAATTTCAAAAAAACCCCTGACCTTTGACCCGTTTATCACATCAACACCGGACCTTTTAAAAACGTCAACTAAACCCCCGAGCTTGACACTCCGTTATCAATTTGCCCCCTCATTCGATTTTCCGTCCAATTGATAACGGCGAGTCCTACGTGGACACATGTGGGACCCGATGCCCATTAGTTGGCCTCCACGTGGAGATGATAGTACTTAAAAAAAACCCCTGACCTTTGGACCAAATGTCACATAAACACCTGAACTTCAAAAAACGTCAATTAAACCCCTCACCTTGACACTCCGTAATCAATTTCCCCCCTCAGTCCATTTTTCGTCCATTGCTTAACGGAGACTCCCAAAATTACGTCGTTTTGTGGGTCTGTCATGGGCTTCCAAATTTGTTTGTTACACACGTTGTTTGTGGAGCCGGTTTTGGAGTCTCACACAAACGATCTGGACTGTTCAATAATTTTAAGATAATTATTTGAGTGGTCATGGAAAAAATCGGGCCCATCGGATATTAATAAGTAATTGATCTAATTAGTTTAATTTTTCATTCAGAATGAGAACCCTATAATATGAAAGAATTTTGAAGAAAGACACAATTGTGCGCTCGGTATCCCCTTGATCTAAACCGTAGATATCATAGCGGTCGTTGAGATTAGCATTCACTTAAAAAATTATCTTGATTGGACATTAATAGGTATGAAAACGCAAACATTATGAACTGCTTTGATATATATCGATGTCCGATCAAGATAATTTTATTAGAGAATGATCCTCTCAACAAGTAGATGTCTACGGTTTAGATCAAGAGGATAACGAGCACACATTTGCATAACTTTTTAGAAAATTCTTTCAAATTATATGGTCCAGATTCTAAATGAATTAGGGCATCATTTTTTACAAAACCACTTAATTAATTATTTTAAAATTATTGAACGGTTCAGATTGTTTGTGTGGGACCCTGAAGTTGGCTCCACAGACAACGTGTAATGAAAAAATTTGGCGGCCCATAACAAACGCACAAAACGATGTCGTTTTGGAAGTCTCCATTAAGTTGGATGAAAATGGACTTGGGCGCGGGGGGGAGGGGGGGAATTGATTACGGAGTGTCAAGGTGAGGGGTTTAGTTGACATTTTATGAAGTTCAGGTGTTTACGGGACATTTGGTCCAAAGGTCAGGGGTTTTTTTTAAGTAGTGTCATGTCCAACGTGGAGGCCAAGTAATGGGCAGGGGGTCCCGTAAGTGTCCACGTAGGACTCGTCGTTAACAATTGGACGGAAAATCGAATGAGGGGACAAATTGATAACGGAGTGTCAAGCTCGGGGGTTTAGTTAACGTTTTTAAAAGTTCCGGTGTTGATGTGATAAACGGGTCAAAAGTCAGGGGTTTTTTTTGAAATTTTCCCAATTCAGTGAGACCCCAAAGTTTCATAATTCATGAATAGACCCCTATATTTCGGGGATTCAGGGACGGGGCAGATCGGCGACGGGGCGGAGTGGGGCGGGGACGGAGCGGGGAACGGATTCGGAGCGGATTCGAGGCGGGAACATGTCCACCCCCTATCCAATCCCCAAACATTTTCAAAAAAAATCCCCATATCCTATCCAATCTCCAAACAAATCTCCGTATAGCCAATCCGTTCGGATCGGATTCGGACGGGGCGGATGAAATGGCCAACCCTAGTGCACAGGAGCATTTGTTACCTTATAAATTTGATGCTATATTTTTATTTCAATAAATTTATCATAAAACCCAAACGACAGTATCAAAAATCATACAATAGTTTATCAGAAACTTATTCAATTGAACACAACTTACCAATATCGAAAAATCATACTATTTTTATTTCAATAAATTTATCATAAAACCCAAACGACAGTATCAAAAATCATACAATAGTTTACCATGAAAGCAAAACAAAAACCAAAAATATAAATTTAACAAATGAGTAAACAAATGTCTCTTACAAAACACAAACAAACTATAACACATCTACCATATATACCATATAAAGTACAACAAAAGTCTCTCCCGATAAATTTACTATATTCGAATTGTTGGACGGCCCGGATGTGCTGAGAGGGCCATCCAAAAATGCATCGGATTGTTCGGATTGAAACACATTTTTTATTTTCTTTTTCTTTTTTTAAAAAAAATTCGGACGACACTTTCAATCCAAACCGTCGGTTGCATTATTGGGCTGTCGGTTACATTGTACCCAAAATTTTCTCACAGGGCTTAATAAATGGGGGTAATAGAGGTTAGAGATTTTGCCTAACTAATAAGGATATAATAGGCTAAAAAGAGAAACTTATTCAATTGAACACAACTTACCAATATCGAAAAATGGCTGATGATTTGAGCTCGGCATCTAATTAGCAGTTTATTGGTAAATAGCAGGACTAAATTGATCACAACCATTTCACTTCGTAAAACAAATAAACATAAACAGCAAAAAAAAAAAAGGTGAAGTACAATAATTCAAGTTTTAGCTATAACAATGTCATAAATGACTTGCAGATATAAAATCATTCGATTCGTCACCACTAAAAGATTAGAAAAGTAAAAAAAAAAAAATTGGACAAAGCATTAAAAAAAATATAAAAAGAGACAAAAATAAGCCAAAAGTGTGATCAGTTTGGCTTATTTTTATCGTCTTACAATTTTTTTCAAGTTTTGGACTTTTTTTTTTCCCAGTTTAAAAAATATTTTCGTCAAGACAAATCAAAGTAAAATAAAACTTGAGTAGGAACTAACAAGAGTTCAAATAACAATAATAATAATAAGACTTTAATAAAATAACCAATAGCTCTGGAAAAATGGCTGAAGTTGTAACCTGTCGCCATCCTTGTGCCACTCTAAGCATCAAATATTGACCTTTTGAAACGAGGCTGAAATTGTAATCTGATTGCATCGTTGTCCCACTCTAATGCATCCCACCAAATCTGGCTGCCCTCAATTTTCTCCAAATTAGGAGCACCATTAGTGTCGAATGGGAGTTTTTTCAGCTTCGGACAACTCCTTATAATCACCTCCTTCAGTGATTGCCAAGACATGGGAACACCTTTGAAAAAACTGTCAAATTCGGGTAAGCCATCGAGCCACAATATTCTCAATTTGGGTAGAAACTCATAGTCGAGCTTTTGATCATCTGGAATCATCCCCTTGAGTCCCCAACAGAAGCGGACATCCAATTCTTCCAAGTTGGATAGTTGTTGAACCATGAATCCACTTGCGAAGAGCTGCTCAATTGATCGACAAGTCCTTAAAATTAATGATTTTAGATTGGTAAAGGTGTTTGCATTTGGTGGCGGTGGTAGTAATGGTCCCTCCTCCATCTCCAAACAAAGAATAGTCTTCAAATTGGACAACTTGAATAGATCTAAATGTTCTAAATTTGGAAAAACACCCATTTCTAGCCCATTTCTGTCGACAATCTTTTCAAGTGCGTCACATTCTTCAACGTGGCACCATTTTAGCTCACATATGTTGCGCACGCCCACTTCTGATAAAGTGCTAAGTTTTCCATGACCAATTAATTCGAAGAAATCTGATTGAATGAGTGCATTCTCTATGGCTGGGGGAAGGCTGCTACCCCTTTCTTCTTCTTCTCCTCCTCCTCCTCCATAACATAGACACCTATTAATTCGAAGCGCGTCACATTGTTCAACGTGGCACCATTTTAGCTCACTTATGTTGCGCACACCCACTTCTAATAAAGTGCTAAGTTTTCCATGACCAATTAATTCGAAGAAATCTGATTGAATGAGTGCATTCTCTATGGCTGGGGGAAGGCTGCTACCCCTTTCTTCTTCTTCTTCTTCTTCTCCTCCTCCTCCTCCTCCATAACATAGACACCTATTAATACTCCTTCGCAAGTAATGTTGGTCCGCATTTATATGGAAGTGAAACTTTGTCAATCTTCTCTGTTTCCATGATATGCTATTTTCTAGGAAGTGTTGCAGATTACCTACCGTCCCGAAGTCAAATTCAAGGCAAGAAAGTGAACTCAAGTTGCTCAATTCTTTCACAACAATCTCTTGACTTTCATCACTCAACTGAGTAACTAAAAGTTTAAATACTTCCAACTGAGACAGCTTGCATAACGCTCCGGCAGGGAGAGCTTTCAAATAGCCGCAATGGGAAAGGACTAGTTCCCGAAGACTGTCCAATTTAGATATGGAAGTTGGCAAAGATTTGATCGAAGTAAATGACAGATCCAAAACTCGGAGGTCAGGCATGTTGCTAAAGAAAGTTTCTGGAATCTCCTTTAGATTACGATTTTTTTGAAGCAACAACGTCAGGAGCTCGGGGCAGTCAGGCGATTCTGGCAAATTGCACAAGTAATTATTCATAAATGATATTCTTGTTGCCTTTTTCCATTCCACTGAATCTGGAATCTTCTCTGAAGAGATTCCAGCTCTCACCAGATGTTGGGGTTCTTCACCTTTTGGGGAAGTCATTGCCAATACCAAGTCTCGAACAACATCATGCATCTTCACAAAGTCATCATCGTTACATTTTTCCAGCAAAGATGCATCTATAAGAGCTTGCAATATTGCATCTCCCTGATCAAATGCCTCCGCAAAAGTAAGTTCTCGAGAAAGAATTCCTTCTGCTCTTAAATATTCTATCAATTCAGCCTTGTCAATCTCGAAGTCTTCTGGATACAATCCACAGAACAAAAGACATTGCTTTTTTTTTTGTATTGTTTAATTGATCATAGCTCACCTTTAGTATTTTGAACACGTTTTCATTCATTTCTTCAATGAAAGACGTCGCAGGTGACCTTAATTCCCTTAAAAAATTCCTCCAAACGTTCATATTTTCCTCCTTCCGTAACACACCACTTACGACCTTTAACGCCAATGGCAAGCCATCGCACTCTCTAACAATTTTTTCAGCAAGTGGTTTGATGTCAGGAAGCTTCACGGCATCTTCCACATTTGCGTAAAACATCTCCCGAGCTTCCTCTTCTTGTAAAACCTTCACCTTCACTTCAGTATCGGTTCCCATCTTACGACAAACTTCCAATTTTCTAGTTGTTAAAACAACTTTGCAACCACTGTCCTGAGTAGGATTTGGGAACCCTACAGCAACTAAATCCACCGTCTCCCAAACATCATCTAAAAGTAACAGGTACTTCTTGCCGTGAAGTCTCTGATGCAATTTCCTTGCTACTCTATCAACAGACTCAGCCGTAGTTATTTCTACTGACAAACGCTGCCCAACTTCCTCTTGTATCATTCTAATGCTTTGAGATCTCGATATTGTCACCCATATCACATAATCAAATATTTCTGCGATTTTTGGTTTGTTATTCAAGAGTTTCAAAACTGTTGTCTTCCCCACCCCGCCCATTCCCCAAATCCCAATCCTTGGGGTGCACTCGTCTCGAATTTTTTCAATTACCATGTCAAGTGTAAGATATGCAGATTCTGCCAATTTTGAAGCGTGGTCTGGCTGCATCTCAACTGTAGCTGGTGGTGCATCAACGAGAAACCCGTTTTCAAACTTGGACTCGTCTTTGAGTTCTTTAATGTCATCAATCATATTTACCACTCGCTTGCCAAGCTCTATACGAGCAAAAATGTCAAGACATAGTCCCCCAACACATTTCTTCTCAACATCGAACTCCGGCTTTATGGTCTCAACCTTTTTTACCATCTCATCCACCTTTTCTAACCAACCATCACATTCTTTCGTCAGAATTTTCTGCGGATTCGATCTTTCAGCTTGGGCAAGAATATCATCTCTTTTCAAACCCAAGCCACGTGCTTTCTCACAGAGCACTTCCCAGTTCTTAGACAATTTTCTGCCATAATTGATGCGTCTGGCAATAGGAGCCCATAAACACTTCCCAATCTCACAAACAGGTTGGGCGATGGCTCCAGCAACTGTAAAATGCAAGCAATAGGATGATTAACAAAGATACAAAGTTTGAATAGGTTGCTTGGTTTTTAAGGATGAGCAATTTGGTGCAACTAGCAAAATTAGCTTGTTTAATTTCCTTTGTCGCTTTTTTTGTTTCTTGCCAAAAAAGTTAACACATGTATACAGGCAACATACAAATGCAAGAGAAAAGGGTTGGTGAGGAACCAAAAACAAAACAAGGCCTACAACAAACAAGAACTGATTCCAAAAAGATCAGAAAATCAATCCACAATAGAACCAAACCAAATTTGGCTTGTTTCCTTGGTGAACATGACCAAATGATTTGTAACCAAACGACCCCTTACTGAAATGCTATTAGACCCTCTCCTGCATTTGACTTAAAATTTGACTCATTCAAAGGCTTAAGTAAAATATTGGAGAGAAACTACATTGATAGCAAACCGGTATGTTTTGACACAACATATAGCATCAAAAATTTTAGTAGAAAAATAAACTACCGTCATTTGGTACAAGTCGAGTAAACTCACTTTTACATAGGTTTGGGTGGAATAATGTTTTAACTGACTTTTTCCTCAAACTTAGATTTGAGTCAAGATTTTCACATGGGGTGGAGATGCCCTTAACTTGGAGATTTAAGATACAAAAGTAGAAAACAAAAGTCCCTTAATCTGGATGTGTCTCTAGCATTGCTCCCCAAAGTTTTTGAAGAATCATATTTCACTAGTTTCTATCTGCCCTTACTAGGGAATGTCGTGACTCGTGAGAACAGGGTATATATTTTTGGAGTGTAACTGATGATAAAATTTGCTTGGTCCAATCTTCCATTACCAAAGTGCAAAAATATAAATTCAAAATGCAAAGAGAGAATACATGAATGTAAATAGAAAACATAAAATTACCTTCAGCCATGGAGATATTATCAACCCTGAGAAAGAATTAGCTATTTGATTCCAATACTAAGAGTAGTTCACTTTGAGAAGCAAAAATGTTGCATTGCAGGGAGAACCTTGACCTGCATATGCAGTTCAGTTGGGATCAGAAGATAATTATAAAGAATCATGATGTCGTATACTATATAGCAAAACTTTCTACCATATTGGCACAGTAAGCTAAAATATTTCGTCATAGCAAATCTTACAGGAAACGATTAGATATGAATTAAAAAATACTACGGTGCCGAACTCATGGGAATAGATAGTGTGTCTCACACCAAAGCTTCTATTAACTTTAAAATAAGTTTGAGTGGCGATGGAAACAATCGCTCAACTAAATAACTTTCGGTGCTTGATCCATTTTTTTTTTTTAATATAGGCAGGTGCTTGATCCAGTTGTTTAGCTTTTTTCAAAATAAATTCAACATTTCATGAAAGAATGGAAGATCGGATAACGTACACAAAACTGTCTAATAATTCAATTGATTTTTACAGTACCACATGAAAAATTAGTTTAAAATTAATAAAATGCTTGGACCACTTATATGGGATCCCGGAAGTGGGCCCCACACACATTATTGCACAATCCGTACCCATCGTGAATTGCTGTGAAAGGGTCAGTAATTATATTTAGAAGTTTCAGTCATCAAAAATAAAAAAGGAATAATTAGGAGGTCTAAAAGTCAGGAAGAAAAGGGTGTATTTTCCTTAAGCGGGGAGTAAAATATCGACACCTATATTTTCGTCTTCACAAAATATAGAAATTGTCATTTTATACCATTTGCAATGGTTCTTGGTAGTAAGAAGGATTTAACTAATTCGATTGACTTGCGACCACTCTGCTTTTCCATAACATATATGAATTCCAGATGAAATGCATTTGGCTCGTATATTTAAATAATGAGCCAATGCATATGTATGCCACTATTTGACAGTAATAATATATTTCTTTGAAGGCTAAAATCTGATGTTCAAACCCAGCAAGAAGCCCCTTGTACCCACTGATCAAAAGAAAACAACAAGATGCTACAAGAAAGCCAAATTTTCCGGTAAAAAATGTACGTACAACATTAATTTATTTTCCTCGTGTCAATCCAACACTTCTATATGTTTTTGCATTGGGCACTAGAACTACTCACTAGTAGACCTCGATATTTAAATCCATGGTTTGGTGGCAGGTATGGTGGTGGAGGTTGGGAGAGGTTGGGCCGCGCTGGTGGTGATGGTCAAGTGCGGATTTACCATGGGGCACATGAGGTCACTCCCTCCCACTTCATTCCATATAATTTTTTCACTCTGTTACCCCATGGTTCGGGTGTAGTTCACACACATTAGAATGCCTACTCGATGATCTATGTCACTTATATTGTAGAGATCATCAACTCATTGGTCTACACAAAAGTTTAAGTTGATCGAACAAGTGTAACAATTGGATAATTTGGATAAGAACAATTTATTTTTACAAAAAATTATTAGACAATCTTTTTTTTCTTCTTTTGAATAAGAGGTTTTTCGATAAAGCAGTTGAGAGTTCCAATCAAAATAGATTTTTAGATGGACATGCGATTCGATGAGCCCTATCATATGAACGGTATGGACCATCAAGGAGAGACTTACGAACTTTTGGGCATATGTGTGGGGTTGGTGTTGACTCCTGGGTCTTAACTACACTATTGGCTCTCCTTTGGTTATGATGAGTTGGGCTTGCCTCCCTCTCTATAACTCTGCACAAGGAACAATCAGTTAGTGCTTGATCGGCAAACACTCGAATGATCAAGTTAGAACTTGCTCAAAGACGTTGAGACACAGTTTTTTTGGAGAGAAGTTGGTCTTCCTGTTAGGGTTTATCCCATTCCCTCTGCTATTTATAAGAGTACTTTGCCTTGGAGGGCACGGTGTCGAGTGTCAGCCTCATGACAGGGTGACGTCCCAAACAACCATCCCCCGAGAATCAGATACCGACATCCACCTTTTGGGCGAAAGTCGTGCACGATGTCCTATAGGTGCAGCGTAGTGGCAAGCATGACAATTGCACCTTGACAAGACCAAACTGGTGCCACATGGCTGGACCGTACGTCGTGTAACACCATGCACTTGATACGCTACACAACCATGCCACATGGCATAACCACATAGGTGCCACTACCTTATGGATCCGATAGGCAGCACAAAGTATACTGTACCTCCACGGATCCGCTATGTGGCCGAACCAAATTGTTGTCATATCGGTATCGGTACAACATAGCATTTTAGGATGTGATCGGGACCGGACCCATCGACAACACAAAGTTATGTCTTGGGCTCACGTCACGTGATCAAGTTTCTCCTCGAGCCAATTCCCCCACCTCATCAATCTTTATCTCCAGGTAATACCAAATTGTAAGTGAGACAAGTGGACTTTATTATGTTATAGCATCTCCTCTAGGGATGACAATTTCCCCATATCCAGTGCATACCCGCCCTGCCCTGCCTATTTAGAGAGAGGGACAACCCAGAATTTTCCCCCTATAGAAGTGGGTATGATAGGATATGAAGAAAACCAGCTCGAGTATGAAGCGGATATGATTTTGTAATCCCCGCCCTCGAATACCTGTACCTGTCCCATACCGTCCCCGTACCCAGTTATACATTTGAAATATAATATATATTATATACATACCTACAAGTAAGAACATACGTATAAATCTTGAGTATAGTTATCTATGTAAACAATTTCCTCTTTAATTAGCAAATCTTATCAATTGCTACCTATCATAGACTACTTAATATTCAAAGAATATCAATTGAGGTTATATTTCTAAATATAAAAATCAATTTATTGTCATTCTTGACTTCTTTATTCTTTTTGTTTGGATATGGGTATATTCAGGAAAACCCGACCCTCATTGAGAGGTGTTTGGTTCTTTATCTATAATCCCCAATTGGGATGGGGGTGGGGATGGTGAAAAACCCTGCAATCGGAGATTGGGTATGAAATAACGTCCCCCGATTCATACCCTACCAGTTGCCATCCCTAATCTCATATGCATTCTTTACTATCGTTTTTTACTCAAACTCAAATTTGAGTAGAACCCCCTAAAAAATCTACTCCATTGCTTTACTCAAACCTATATCAAATTGAGGTTGACTCAAATTTTTACTCAAACTTTGCAAGACTATTTCTTCCTCTCAAATTTACAATCACGTCATGATGCTTTAGCTCAAATTTTTCCTCAGATTTGGATTTGCCCATTGTATGCTTCATACCAAATGAAGTTAGTACTCAAACTTTTCCTCAAATTTGAGTAAAGGTATGAGTAAGGGTCAGAGATGCTCTAAGCATCTCTGCTCCTTACTCAAATTTAGACTCAAAGACAAATTTGAGTAAAAATCATCCGAAACCGTCCTCCACTCCTTACCTAAACCTATACCAAATTTGAGTTTTACTCAAATATTTCCTCAAATCTGACGTGAACAAAAAAATTAACCAAATTTTCAAAGGTCTTTTGTTGCGCTGCTATTTATCCTTTGTCATTCAATGTTGTGGATTAAATCTTCACCGTACAATTTGAGTAAGGGCTAGAAAGAGCCATACCAAATCAAGTTTTTACCCAAATTTTTACACAAATTTAAGTAAAAATTTAGGTAAGAAGTGGAGATGCTCTTACATGGTTCACCAAAAATTTGGATAGAATAATCTTTTTTTTTTTTTTTGGGTACACAATTTGGATATTATAATCAAGAGACCACTTAGCAAGCCATTTCCATATGTAGACCAACTAGAGAACTTTTCAGATCTGTTCCACGGTTCAAAAAAAATCTAGAAAGGAAAAGGATAGAATTTAGGAGAATGGATTTGCAGTTTCTCACCGGAATTCGAGCTACTTTTCACCGGAAGTTGAGCTTTCACTATTACTACGGGAGATGTAAGAGCTACAGATGTGCAATTCCTCCAGTGTTCGCCAGAGAGAGAGAGAGAGAGAGAGAGTTTGTTTTTTTGAAGTATCACAAACGATTCCACTTTGATCTAATTATTGAAATGCCTATGGAAAACAAAAATTTGGAGTGTTTCACAAACTGACTTATTAGCAATATGTCAATGGAGTTGGTTTATTAAGTGAAATTGAATTGATGTATTGTGAAATAGTGACATATTAGCAACATGTCAGTGGAGTTGGTTTATTAAGTGAAATTGAATTGATGTATAGTGAAATAGTGACATGTCTTATAAAACGCAATAAATTAGCTTTGAGTTGAAATCTACTACTTTCATTCCAAAATAAGCGTCTCATACTCTCTCTTACCATTTTTCAAATTAAAAAATTAAGTACTTTCATGTATCGTGTTTCGAATTTGTTTGCACCAAATTAAAGTACTTAATGAGTACTTTAATTCTGTCCGAAAAAGTTTGAAAAACGATACACATAAGTACTTAATTTGTTGATTCAAAAAATAATACGGCTTTTCGTAGTGGACACTTATTTTGGAACGGAGAGAGTATTTTGCGAAACAACTCCTATGGTCGTGATTATGTGGGACTAATCAGATTGTTGCGATCTTGTTTCGTTGGACGATATTCAGGTTCAAGACGCACACATAGTTAGACCGAACCGAAGCAATGCTCCTTTAGAACAGATGACGGGATATCAGGTGGGATTATTTTGCACCACTCCTTTGGTAGAGCCCCAGTGGATCCCTCACATATTGGTGTCTTGGCTCGTACGCGCAGATAACGTCAAAAGAGTTGCTTTCTCAACCAAATGGGAGGGTACACATCTTTTTCACATGCTTCTCCACATAAGAAAAATCTTCTTGCAGCGGTCCCGTTCCACTAACTCAGTTTATTTTTAAGTTAGTTTAGATTGAATTTCAAAATAAATCATTCTTTCACAATACTTCAAGCAAAAAAGCCAATAAATAAAAAAAATAAAAAATAAAAAATGCTAAAGTTAGTAAAATTCGTTGACATCCCCATAATTTGAATCTTTTGGCTTATAGAGCTCACTGAATAGATCACATTAGCCAAATTGATTACCCACTAGAGCGGATTACCTCTCTCGAATTCGGCCCTCCATATTAATGAAGATAGAGAGAAGTAGATGAGGTAATGATACATATGATGATAATGACCCATCTCAATACCGTGTTTAGAAATTTTAGGAGAGATGTGAAACTACCCTGAACTTTCGAAGCTGTCAATCTATCAACACGCCAAAGCTGAAAAATCTTTCAAAGCTCAACTTGCAAAGTTGAAAGCTGCCCCTGTTTGGTGTGGCCGAAAAAAAAAAAAAAAAAGCTGGCTTATAATTTTCGTGGAGAGAGAGAGAAGGAATTTCCACCGTGATTCCATCTCTTACACACAATTCCATTTTCATTTTACAACACCACGGATCTTCCACACGTTAATGTATGCATGAACATACTTGTCTAGGCAATTTTTCTACAGCCGCACACACTTAGACAAACACAATAATGTAATTTTGTTTATCTACTTAAAAACTAAATAAATATCACCTATTTTCTATGAAACTCGTAACTCTAAGCCTCACCTCGACAATCAGGGTCCGTTTAGTTTCCAATTCTTAGGGTTTTAACTTCTCTTGTCAAAAGTACTCAACTAAAATTCTAGACTAAATCTTGAACATAAATAAATATGATTCAACAATAAGACTAGTCTTAATAGAGATTCGAAAGCTGTGGTCCTTGTGGGCTCCCCTGTTTGGCGTGGGGCCAAAAAAAAAAAATGTAATTTTACAATAAAAAACTTCGTGGGGGAGAGCGAAGTTTGTGATCTCTTACACACAACTCCATTTTCATTCTACAATAACACGGATCTTCCACACATTTACACGATGTATGCGTGACCATATATACTTGTCTATGTAATTCTTCTGTAGCCACACAAACAAAATAATGTAATTTTGTTTAAAGAACAAAGCTACCGTAGTGATCCGAATTAATTAAATTCGAACCCTATGATGGTATAATTATTCTATTATTGGACTATGAATTAATCCAAGAGAATTCACATATCTAATGGATGCTAATATTAGATATTTGTCGGACATAAGGTCTCACAAAAACAAAATATAAGATCGCATATTCTACGGGATTATCTATCTTCTATCCGATCCCTTCGAACAACGCACTAACTGTAAAATCTCATTCTTTTTTTTCTCAAGACGGTGAAAAAGGTAGGATGTGATGACAACCCTCTCTTAGTGAGACGAAAGAAACCCTACCAACTGGTAAACGTCCTCACATAGCCATGGCTTCCCAATGGCCCAATAACACACTTGAGAGAGAGAGAGAGAGAGAGAGAGAGAGATAAGAAATTTCCTTTGTGGAAGGACTGAACTTTCAAAGCTGTCAATCTATTAACACGCCAAAGCTGATTCAAAGTCATGGGCTCCCCTGTTTGGTATGGCTGAAAAAAATAAAGCTGGCTCATAATTTTCCTTCATGTTTGATTTTTCTGTCTCTACGACAACACGAATCTTCCACACATTTACACAATGTGTATGTGCGACTCATACTTACCTATGCAATTCTTCTTACAGCCACACACACTTACACAAACACAAATGCAATTTCGTTCACCTACTTAAAAAGCAAGTAAATATCACCTACTTTCTATGGAACTCATACCAAGTCTCACCTCGACAATCAGGTTCCGTTTAATTTGAAAGGCTTAGGGTTTTAACTTCTCGTGTCAAAAGTACTTAACTATATTCCATACGATTTATTGATACAAGCATTCAATTCTTGATCTAAAATTCTAAACTAAATTTTGAACAAAAACACATATGATTCGATAAAAATAACACTAGTCTTCATGGAGATTCGATCGGAACATATTTTGATAGAACAATTAGCACATTTTCTAACCATTTGTTAAAATCAACCCCTTGATTTTATAAAATTCTCATTTTATCAAACGGGAAACTAGTCTTAACATGACTACTTTTCATATTCTTGACCGTGAGAGGTGGGAGTATTTTGCACCACTCCTTTGGTAGTGGCCCAACGGATACCGTCACGTATTGGTGCGAACTACACAGTGCATCATTTTTCTGAAGGGACGTTACTTTAATAATTCAACCTCTGTCTCGGCTGTCCTCACGAGGACACTCACGTGGACGGTCCGACCTCTGTCTCGGCTCAATAATGCAGATAAAGTCTCAACCAAACCACATGGTAGGGCCGGAGGGAGGGTACACATCTTTTTCACACAAAAATGCTTCTCACACAACCGTTTCAGCTCCAACCATTTACAACCCCTCACATACAAACGGGGCCTATACCCATAATTGTGTGTGGACTCCACATGTATGTGAGTGAGTGGTAAATGGTTGGAGCCAAAATAGTTGTACATGTAGCATTATTCTTTTTCACATGCTTCTCCACATAAGAAAAAAATCTTCTTGTACTGCACCTGTGCTTCACCACACCTTTTAGCTTTTTGTTCTTATTTTCTTCCCAAGTTAATCAATGCACTAAACGCCTGTAGTGCAATTTTGTGTATTCATCAAATCACATCACCATAATATGAATCTTTCAACTTATAGAGTTCACTCTACAGATCACATTAGCCAAATTTAGTACCCATTGGAGCTGATGATCTCTCCGGCATCGGCTCTCCTTTTTTATGAAGAGAGAGAGAGGGGGAGAGAGAAGCAGATTGGTGGACGGAATGAGGGTGAGTTTCCCGCTTTTAGTTGAAAATGCTAAAACTCGTTAAAGTGTTAAAATTCTTAAAAGTAATTGATGTATTTTAGGATAATGACTCGTCTCGAAATCCATGTTTAAGAGTTTTGGAGAATGAGAAATCCTGATCTTTCAAATCCTGTTTAAGAGTTGAAATCTGTTGTGGTCCTTGTGGGCTCCCCTGTTTGGTTTTAACTAAATTCCATACTATTTATCGAAATCTTGATCGAAAATCCTAAACTAAATTTTGAAACTCATAAGAGCAATTATATAGGGCAGATATGGCATTCTCCCCTCCCCACTTCATGTCCCCTTTATCCCCCTCCCCTGCCCCACCCTCTTCCATTTCCTTTTTCCCATTTTCTTCGGAAAATCACCATCAGTGGTGCCTTCCATGGTCAATTATCATGAATAATTATGTTTGCTTCTTATTATATTTCCTCCGTCTCATTAACTTTTCAAAATTACACTTACTAAATGACAACTCAAACAAGAATACTAAACTATTATTTGTTCTTTGCTGCGCCAGTAGGGAATCAACATTGCATTTTCTTTACTTAAAGCCTAATGACTCCTTCGTGTCTTTTAGTTTTTTTTTTTGTCCCCCCCTTTCATAATCTCACTTTTCGGGGGAAAAAAATGACCAGGGAAAAGAAAATTCATTTGTTCATACGTCCACAATCAAACTCACTTCAAAAACCATCCGTGCAGTATTATTAGAATAGAAGATTACATATCCTACGGGATTATCTATCTTCTATCCGATCCCTTCGAATAAGGCATTAACTGTAAAATCTCATTCTTTTTTTCTCGGACGGTGAAAAACGTAGGAGGAGACAATGGCAACCCTCTCTTAGCAAGACAAAAGGAGCCTTACCAATTGGTAAACCTCCTCACATAGACATGGCTTCCCAATAACACTCTTGAGAGAGAGAGAGAGAGAGAGAGAGAGAGAGAGAGAAATTTCCTTTGTGAACGGACTGAACTTTCAAAGCTGTCAATCAATTAACACGCCAAAGCTGTCAATCAATTAACGCGCCAAAGCTGAAAAGTCTTTCAAAGTTGTGGGCTCCCCTGTTTGCATATGGCTGAAAAAAAATAAAGCTGGCTCATAATTTTCCTTCATGTTTGATGTTTCTATCTCTACAACAACACAGATCTTCCACACATTTACACAATGTCTATGCGCGACCCATACTTACCTGTGCAATTCTTCTTACAGCCGCACACACTTACACAAACACAATGCAATTTCGTTCACCTACTTAAAATGCAAGTAAATATCACCTACTTTCTATCATACCAAGCCTCACTTCGACAATCAAGTCTGTCTAATTTGTAGGGCTTAGGGTTTAACTTCTTTTGTCAAAAGTGCTCAACTAAATTCCATACGATTTATTGATCCAAGCATTCAGTTCTTGGTCTAACATTCTAAACTCAATTTTGAACGGTCACAAATTAATTCGATTATATAACACTAGTCTTAATGGAGATTCGATCGGAACATCTTTTGATAGAACAATTAGCCTTTGACGCTCATCTATTAAGAGAGGATATAGAAATATGTTTAGCATTTAATTGCTAATGTGCGTCTAATGTACACACAATAAATACAAAAAAAAAAAAAAAAAAAAAACACATGCTCCAATACACATTTTACACTTTTTAGTACACTTTCACATATATCTATATTACAACGAAGAGCGATTTTTGTCCCAGACATATTTTTTGTCCCAGTCATCATATTACATTTTATAAACTCTCTCTACCAAGGCCCCCCCCTCTCTCCCATTTTCCTCCATTGGCTCATCACACCCAAAATTTCAAACCACATTCTTTCTCACTACCTCCCCTCCTTTCCCCTCTCTAAAATTTGAAGGACCATAAGGGCATCCTTATCAAGCTCTCCACTTTAACTTTTGGGTTAAAGTGGAGAGCCAAACTCCCAAAAACACACCAAAATCAGCCTTTCTATTCCCACTCCTCAAATCATTTTTGCTACAGTACCGCACCAAATTTGGTGCGGTACTGTTCACGCACTAGTTAGGGTTTTTTTTTTTTTTTTTTTTTTTTTTCGCGGTTGCATTTGTTGCTGACGCAACAGAAGAAAGAGAGAAAGAAGAGAGGTGGCCACTATATCAATTTTTTTGCCGGAACTTCTCCCCAGGCGGGAGATTTGGGAGTTTTTTTTTTTTTTTTTTTTTTTTTATAGATTTGAGGGGAATAGTTTAATATAGTAAAGTTAAAATAGAGAGTTTGATTTTGTGAGTTTTTGATAAAGTGACTTGCTAATTTATAAAAGATGTTTTTGAAGTTAAATTTGGTGAAAATTTTGGTTCTTTTGATAAGGATGCTCTAATGGGCACGAGCACAGGTATATGCACGTGCGTCGATTGCTCAAGCCGTGTCTTTATGCACAGGCACATGCATGCACTAGTTCCTATACATGCTCCAATACACATTTTACACTTTTTAGTCCACTTTCACATATATTCCTATAAACTTTTCACACATTTCAGTACATTTTTCAACCTTAACATGTGCCTATTGGACACACGTTTTTCCTTTAATTTTAGGCAGTGGGTTTGTCTAGTTAATGATCATGACATTCCACGAACATCTCCAACTCATTAGCCAAATAACTATCCTAATTCAATTTATTCATTCTAATGGCCTTTTTATAGGGTTTGGTTTAAATTTTGCCTGAGTCCAACTCCACAACTTATATTTACAAGAGGTCAGACAAAAATGGTATGGAGTGTCCAGATAACTTCATTAGACCTTACCAAGCACAAACACTCAGTGTTCAAAATAGGGAGTAGGGAGTGAATATTAAAGAGACGAATGCGTAAAGGCAAAAGTCGCAAAACAAAAAGAATAAGGATGGAGTAACTGGTTGGAGCTTACTTTTATACTTTTAAAAAGTAAGATTGGAGAAGCTTTAATTTGACGAGAATTCTGGACTTGAGGAGTAACTTTTTTTTTTTTAAATAAAGGATCATTGTTGTTTTCTTTTTTGTACAAGTGGATTGCAGGTTGATGGTTAGTTTACCAAAAACAAAGAAACAAAAACAAAATGGACAAAACACAACTAATTGACCAAAAAATAATAACGAATGCCGAGACTATTATATCGTAAGAAGTATAGACAAAAAACACAACTAATTAACCGAAAAAATCAATAGAAGTACAGACAAATGACATATGATACTATATCATAAGAAGTAACTAAGTAAGGGAAACCGAAAAATCTGACATCTAGCGGGATTTCCTCTGTTTTTTAGGGAATTGAATCTGATCTTGTTTAGATTTTTTTTTTTTTTTTCCGCCTTCATCGTTTTTAAGATTTGATTGTTTGCCTTGGTGGTGTTTTGCGTTTTTTTCTCGTATGTTTTATTTTTCTCTTCTTCTCTGATCATGTCTTCAATTCTTGCTAATTTAATTGGTTTGTAGTAATACTCTGTGGCAGAATATTCGCAACTCATTCCTGGGGGTTTTCTTGGTGTATTTTTTTCCGGTGCTAAGAGCTGCGGTAGCTGCAGATGTTAGGAGACAGAGTGATCAAGGAGTCCAGAATGGTCGCCGAAGATGACAGAAACTCGCGTTCGGGGTCAAATTTTTCTCATCATAAGTGGTTGTAGTAATTGTGATCGAAGTAAATCTATATTAACTGTTCAAATTTTTTGCGTTTGAATAAATCTGTATTTATATTCCTTTGCTTTGGAGATGAGATGAGGAAGGGAAGAAAGAGGAATGACCATTTGGTCAGGTGAGGTCCACCCTGTACCTATTTTCCGTTCAAAAAATAAACGGGAGCGAACAGAGGGTTCATGGTGCAATGTAATTCTTAATCGAAGGTTAGGATTGTCTAAACTAAAATAAAAAGGACTAAAGTGCACTTCTAGGAAAAGTCGAAGGAATATAACAGAAATTACCCAAACAATTGGTAAGAGGCTTACTTTCAAATACCATTTCAAGACTAAAGAGTATACCGTCCAATTTTGAAGATCGAAAATCGCGTCCACAAAATGATTTTTGTTTTTGAACTGATCCGTTTTTTTCGGTAAAACGTTTTTTTTTTTTTTTTGAACTGATCCACAAAATGAATTGACATACAATTTGTGGCTCTTACCCTTCCTTGATCCAATAGGCATCAGGTTGAACGGTGAAGGACTTGCTTCGTTTCAAATTAAACTCATGTAGCCTCTTACACTTCCAAAAGCAACAACACAAAGCCAAACAAAAAATATTTGATTCAACAGAAAGTTCCAAATCAATCAGGAAATAAAAAGGCCAAAAAAGTGGGGATAATTTTAATTTCAGATCTTAACAAATCAAACGGAAACCATCTGTCTCAAACGCATGATTCTGGGTATAATTTTAGGTCGTTGAGTTTATATATGAAACTCAAAAATTAAGCTCCCTTATTATACAGATGATCAAATTTTCAATACAATACAAAGCCACATGTGAGTGTTAACCTTTTACAATGATTTTTAGGTTGAACATGGCGTGGTAGACATCTTCCTTTTCCACAAGGTCCTTGCTCTAACAATATCTCCACTTTTGGTGTCTGTGTCTCCTTGGATTTGAAGAAGATGTACACACTTAAATGGCTCCCCCTTAGAAGATGCTAAAATTGCATCTTCTTGAGGTTCACAAAAGGATTGAACTATATCAGAAGTTCGACACTCTCTCTTATATTCTAGGACCATGCTTGAAATTTGGTGGTCCTTCATAATTTCTTGTGGGATAGGCTGTATAATGTAAGAACATATTTAGCTGCAATTAGGACATTACAAACTTGGAATAAAAAAAAAAGATATATGTAAAATGGACGCTCGAGATGACAATGGTTAACATAGAATACATTTAGGCTTCCATGAATGATACTTTCGACATATCATCAATCAATTAATTTTTTTTGAATTTTTTTTATTAATCTTTGAAAACACAATAAAAAGATTAAAGGGATCTAAGGAGCTAGGCATATCACAACAGAGCAGGAGAAAACCAAAAGGCAAAACTTACACTCCGACGATCATGTGCCACCAGGACCCAAGGTTGGCAAGAGGCCAAGTGGCCAACAGAAAAACACCCCCGAAAACACATCCTAAAAGAAACAGAACCCAACACCTCAACAACAAAAGGCAAAAACCTCCCTACTGCCCCTCCTCCAACATGGCTCTATAGCACGCTTCATCATTTTCCTCCATTTCGGCGATCTTGCTAATAACTTCCCCCTCATCACCATCATAGCTGACTTCCAACGACTTCTTGAAATCCCATTGAGCTATAGCCTTATTTCGAAGCCCTTCGTCCTCCTCATAACTGAGCCCCACGGATAAGTTTTCCTCCCACACCTTTTGGGCTTTGTTGAGCAGGATACGATTTCTATTGTTGATTCCTTCGGACGAGATGGAGAGAAAGGCCGCAACTGCAGCTGGTCTAAAGATTGCTCCTTTAGGCCTTCGTATCTTGGAACCCTTCTAAAAATAATCTTATTGAAATTTCCCCAACTTTCGTCCATAATGCACAAATGTGTTTTGCCTACAAAATCCTCCAAACCCCCAAAAGTAATTTCCTACAATTTTGAATTATTTATTTCCCACAAAATAACCACGTCTCACTTCTTTAATGACTACCTGATTATCGCCAAAAAAAGGTAAAAATCATATCATATATTTATATAAGCAGAGCCAGCATAAACAGACAAACATTCGGGGTGAGCAAGCAAATACTCTTGGTCCACTTTGAACCATCAAAGATGCAATTTTTTTGGGATGAAAGAACACTCGGTTTTTTTGCCTCCTTTAGTAGCTCTAGGAGGGGAGTAGGCATAGACCTGACATTTGGCATCATTTTTACGAAGTAGTTGCCCTCATAAACCCATACCCAAAGGATAGAACACCGAGTTTCAACCAGTGAATCAGCAATGGCCTGTTATGCAGTTTGTTTAGGATAATACTCCCTCCGTCCCAGGTTACGTACACATGCTGCTTTATTTATTTCGCCTAAAAAGCACACATATATATCTACCGGCTCACATACTAGCGTTGGACAAGTGTTTTAGACGCTCTTCGAACACGTGCCAAACTTGCTCATACATCTGTTTCATTTCTACTATACCTTTCTTAGTCGGATTCGCTGGGAGTACGCCTAGACACCTTAGGAGATCATAATGCAATTTCATAAAAGTATGTCATTGTTGCCACAGACGCTTAGTTCTTGACACGTTACTATCCTTCACTAATATTTCATTTCCTATTTTGATAGATAAAATACCTGTGTTTTCTACGAGTGTATCCTATGTAACTTGCTTCATGTAAAAAAGCATAAAAAGTGCACTGTACATGTATCCGGACATGGCCATGTCAGTCATTTTGGAAATATGTGCGTCCGTGTAGTGTCCGTGTTCATGCTTCTTAGTATCTATGTCATGCATAAAAAAATTTGCAGCAAGCATAAGATTTTAATTAAGTTCTACATTATATACCTGGGAAGAAACACTTTATCTATTGAAACTAAATACTAAAATAAGACAAAACGATAAACAAAACCACCATCAAGTGGTTGACTTTTGGTATTAAAAAAAACTGCGCAACGTATAAACATGCAGAGTTACTTTAGGAACACTCTAATGTGCATGACTGGAGCTAGAGTGGAAGCCCATTATCAATGATGTGATACTCATGAAAGAGGGTAACAACTAATATGGATATGCCTTTCCAAAAAGATCAGTGGAGGTCTGTGATGTAAAGGAAAATAAATAGGTGAAGCCAAATCAATAATAGCAAGCACCATCATCAAAGAAGCTCCCAAGGTTGGGAGCGTGAAAGGCACGTGTACATACATTATGAAAATAATGTAGCATAGAATATACACTTTAAAACTACAATCCTTTTATGGAGTAAAGAAATAGGGGCCAAGTCCACCTTAATGTAAGAAATGAGCTAGTGTTAGAATATATAGTTTCCTTTTCAAGATCATGACTTGGGCTATACACATGAGTTAAATCAAAGACCAATTAATAAAAGTAATAAATTCTTGTTTTTGTATAAAAGGATTGTATAAAAGCTCCCATCAAGCTCCTTAGTTGGGAGCACAGAAACACACTCGTAAGGTGGGAGGAGAAGCTCTTTGCTACTAAGATAAGCACCATTATCCCACACTGGTTAATTATAACCTCTAAAACTAATATACAAGCCTGGGTGACCTCTCCACTCATTACCAATTAGTTTTAACTTCGATACTTTAACATGGTATCAGATCTGGACTTACGAACAAGACTCTCTTGATTGATTGCCCCGTTATTTGTGCCTTAAGTGCACTGTGTTTGGTTGTTTTACCTCCCCATGTGCAAGTTAGGGGTCGTACGTGCGAGGGAGTATTAGAGCTTGTCTCACATTGGTTAATTATAACATCCAAATTCCAAACTAGTATATAAGCCTGGGTGACCTCTCCACTCATTGCCAACAGGTTTTGAGTTGGA
This sequence comes from Vaccinium darrowii, assembly GCA_020921065.1. Classification (NCBI taxonomy): domain Eukaryota; kingdom Viridiplantae; phylum Streptophyta; class Magnoliopsida; order Ericales; family Ericaceae; genus Vaccinium; species Vaccinium darrowii. Next base: position 42,458,184 of record CM037152.1, on the reverse strand, counting down.
TCTTATAACAAGCACAAAAACTAAATCGGATCTTTGAGCCTACCCTCTTTGATGCCTTTGGACTTTCACTTGGGGCATGGTTCTAGGGCATAAAGTCCCTTTGGGTTCCTTGATTTTTTGAGGTATTATGGGGTGATAGTCAGTGGTGGAACTTTCTTAGGGCAGCTACTATGTGCACGATGATTGCTATTCATTTTAATGAAGCAGCAGTAACTGCAGACCCACTACAAACATTGTTGTTTATGCACACAAGGCTCACTCATTGGAGGACCAACTTTTGCTAAAATAACGTAAGCAGGGGAGTAGAATATACAAGTGCCATTCTCAAGTAGGACCACAATTTTGTTCATTTTCCCCCCTTTTTTTACGCATTATAACCTTATCTACTCAAATACATGAGGGTAGTCTCAAATGTTCTTGAAAAATAGGAAGTTCTACCAGCTTCTTCCATTATGCTTTCTAGTTGGAATGGCTAGGGGAATTGGTTCGTTGAAGTATACTATATCTTTTAAAATTGGTGGAACAAAACTTTACCGTCCATATCAAATTACGTGACCAACATTCATGACATGAAAGCACTTTCAAGTTTCAACCCTTCGCCATCTGAGTCATCTTTTTGGCAGGTTACAATACTCGGTAGTTTACAAGATGAAATTAATTATTTTTCTACTAGCTTTTTATCAAGTTAGTAAATTAAAGGACTTCAACATAAAGTCAAACTAAGGAGTATGTCACCAATTAGGTATACTCGGATACCATGTAGAAACCTTATATACAACCCAAAAGCTAAAGCTATTAGTTGGAGAGATCCCGACAACCTCTCAAATGGGGCCGCGTTTGAGGATGTCACGTGTAGCTTTGTTGCGGTCATCATCGTGCAGCCTTTCTTTGGGTTTGTCGGTTTGTAAATTTTTACAATGTGGGATGGAATGGCCTACACTCTGTTGCCATTATGAAAATTGAATCTTAATCACCATTGTGCATTGTGATTGGAAGGGAAGAGAGTGAGAGAGAGGGGCGCGAGTGGGAAAATCTTATTTCTATAATCTTGGTTAACACACTAAGAGAGCAGAATTACATTCTACATCAGAGGTATTCCTTCACCGACTATGATCTCTTAACCACAGCTAAAAAATTACTAACTATAGTTACAACACAACTAAGTATCTAACTAATGTACTGGTCTAAACAAATACCAAACAATACTAAAAGCACGAATGAGATCGCGGTGGTACCTAATAGTTAATGTCTCATAAGGGTCTATCTTGATCAACTCCTCCATTTAGAGATCTTCTATCTAGTTTGATTCTTTATTTGTATGATCTATAATCAAGTCCTCTCATTTCAATATTTTATCGACACAACAACGCATGTAGTGCAAATTTCAGCATGAGACATGAATTGCTTCCACAGTCAGATCAGAAAGATGCACGTCCAACTAAATAGTCATAAATAGTTCATTGATTTAGCATTCATCTATGCACCCATATTTTATCACTATCTTGACTACTCAACTGTCAAAGTGTAACACAACTGTCAAAACTCGAAAACTTTGACCTTCTTTGGCATACCTAGTTTCTAACTTTTAAGTTTTAGGTATGAATTCCAGTTTTCGTGAGATGCGTGCGATCCACATTTTTTAGTTTAGTATAAGTAATATCGAACTTTGGCTCCTAAAGTTGCAAGAAATAGATCCAAAAGAGGAAGGACCAAACCAAGTGACAGAAGTTGTATACAGCAGCGAAGGCAGAGGGTGGCCATGGCCCGCTTAACTTTTGAGCAATTATTTGGACCACTCCCAATAACCATAGAAAACTTCACAAATCTATATAGAAGGACCCCTAATTTTTGGAAATTCTTGTTACCTTCCCTCTATTTCATGGATATTTCTCCAAAAGCATGCACTGGCAACTCTTCTTCTGATACTAAACATAACTTCAATTAGAGCTATTCGGTAATTCCATTTAAAGGTAAATAGAAACGTACCAATTTTTAGAAGCTAAGTTCATTTTTTCTTAGCTGCAATTAATTCCACACCACCAAGTACGACACCTAGCAGGTTTCGTTCCTCATTCTATACGTCCCCTCACAAGCATCTAGAAAATCATGATCACGATGGTCTGCCCTCCACACTTCGCTAAAGCATTACATAAGAATCTAAATGCTAGTGTATAAATGAAGAAAACCATACAGCCACTGGCTAGAGACGATTCAATTCATGTAGAAACACATACCTCTTTGACCAGAACTTGCAATCTAGTTTTAATCACATCCAATGGACACACAATAGTGGCAGCTATAGCACCTGCATGGGGCTTAAATCCCATAAAATAACCAAGCGAAGTGATACAATAAACCACAGTGTGCTTAACAATCAAGAACATTCCAATGTAGGAGTAACAAGCATATTAACTAGTGCTGCACCCGTTTGATGCACGGGATGACAAATATTCACCTGTGAGACTTTTTTGGTTAAGTAATCAATTAAAATGTGAGTAAATTGAACTTGACTCCCAAACAAAAAAAAAAAAAGAAACGAAGTCAACCGAATTAACCTTTCCCCCTACACCCAACTATTACATCTTGCAGAGAGAGATAAAGCGGTGATATTTGCCGATTATGTTTTATAAAAATTTCCTTCATTTAGCCCATTTTCCCATACGAAGCAAGATAACAGAATCATAGTAGATGGAGAAAACGTGAAATATACAAATCAATTTCTATCTCCAACTATGAAATCGTTTTTGGCTCCGAATACGAAGTAAATCTAATTTCCCGAGCACAAAAGTAAACATAGTAAATCACCAAAAGCGTTAATATTGAGGAGAACTGAGGGGTTTATGGTAAAAAGAGCAAACCTGCAGCGGCACCGGCGCCGCCGTCACATCTGATTTTCTTGACGCGACGGCCGTTGGACGAAGGCGCATCGCAGTCAGTCATCACTCTGTTTGGTTGAGCGTTTTGAGAAGAGTATTTTGAGAAATATTTTTGAGATATTATTTGGATGGGTTTTTAGAAAAAGTAATAATTAGAGAGATGTGTAATAATTGGAGAGATAGAGAGAGAAATGAGAATTAATGATTGAAGAAAAGAATATGAGTAGATAGAGAAATGTGATTAATGATTGGAGAGATGAGAGATGAAGAAAGAATCTTTTTGGAAATTTTTTTAGAAATGTGAAGTGAAGACGGCTCCAAGAATTTGGAACCGATTGAGTATTTGAGAACTGAAAGGAGATTCGCATGGCAGATAAATATATATAGGTATACCAGTAGTCTAAGTATGCAGAGAGAAATGAATACATAAACCGTCTTCCTGCTACATTAGTCGACGCAGTCTAGAGAGAGAGAGGGGCGTGGTCTTGGGGTGAAGGCTGGGCGTGAGTGAGGGTTTTGGGAAAGAGGGAAAGAGAGAAGAACAGACTGGTAAATGAAGGGCTTGTTTGGAACATGAGGAAAATGGGGGAAAGGAAAGGAAAATAAGAATTTTTCTTACCTGGCTGTTTGGTTCCTGGTTTAAGGAGAGAAGGGAAAACAAGCAGGGGAAAACGTCTAGAAAATGGGAAGAAAAGAAGAGGAAAACAAGCGCCAAAATTTTGAAGTCAAACTCTCCAGTCCCATCTTAATCAGAAAACTCCTGCCTCTCATCTCCATAAGGTGCTCTCTCTCTCTCTGTGTGTGTGTGTGTGTGTGTGTGTGTGTGTGGGTGGGTGGGTGGGTTTGTGTGCATCATTTTGTACTCAATTGCTCTCAGCATTTTTTTGCCCACCAGGTGTTTGTGTTAATGTCGTAACCAAATCCTGGATGTTTATACTTCAGAAATTTAGTGTTTGAACTGCATAGTCTACTGAGTTTTCTCTCTCTATTTTCCTCTGCATTTTCAGCAGGGTAGTGGTTTGCTTATGGTCCATTTTGTTTGCTTGTAGACATGGGGTTTAGTTTGAATAGGACTTCGCTAAATTAGTAAGTTTGTTCACTTACTAAACCTGATTGCTACTGCTATCATGGTGTTCCAATTGTGCATTTTCCTCCCATTTTCTTTCTAAAACCAAACAAGAGTAAACATTTTTCTCTCTATTTTCCTCTCATTTTCTTTCTAGAACCAAACAAGAGAAAAACACCAATTTTCTCTCTAGTTTCTCTCTTAAACATTTTCTCTTCTTTTCTTTTCCCTTCCACATGTTCCAAACAAACCCGAAACGTGTTGGATGGAATGCTTTGTTGAATTTCCTGTCCAAAAAATAAAAAAATTGCGTTGTTGAGAAATGAAGCTACAAAACTAACCCACCCATAATAATAATGATAATTTTGGATAAAAAAGTGACTTAAGTAAAAGTCACTAAAAACGGAAATAATCGTATAGACTATTTTCGTTATTAAAATTAGAGGTAATTAAATAATTATCCTTTTTTTTTTAGCACCTTATAAGTTTCATCCTTGTTATTTAGAACGGTTATATTTTCATCCTGTTCACTTGTAAAATACCTTTTCTACCCTTATTTAGTAATACATAAATAAATTTTTCCCTTATTTTGTGAGATGTAGTTGCCTAATTGGCTGGGATTTAGTTTTCCTAAATTTATGGATAACCGATAATTAAGGACTTTTTGAACCGATAATTAATGATTTTTTGGTATGATGGAGGATACGCATAACAACATGAGTGATTCTATTTCCTAAATTAGTGGCAACCGATAATTAAGTATCTTTTAAAATGGTGGGGGAATTCAAAACATGAATATGAATTATGATGAATATGGGGAGTCAAGATCATGGTAAATGTTGTGCACTATCAGATTCTGGTAAAAAAAAAAAATACTTGCCCTATGATCATGGTTAATTAGTTTGGTAAGAACCAAAGTACAAGTTACTACGAGCGATGAAACCACGGTAAAAGAAATCATGAAATCATTATAAATATCTTTTCAATATTCACTACCCTTAAACATACCCACTAGAAATCATGGTAAATACAGCAAAAGAACATTAACATTAACCCACAACATGAATTTACGCAATGAATTCTTCAAATCCAACCACTTACACCATGAATTTACCCAATGAATTCTTCAAATCTTAGCACATTTACCATATTTCAATCCCTTTCTTCTTCTTTTTTAAAAAAAAAAAGTATAAATAAGTATAAGTTCGAACCAAATTCAAGCCATTTGTAGTTCTTATTTTGAGATATTTAGTTTTGGTGTGAAGATTTGGGGTTCACAAAATTTGTGACTGTGCTATTATGAATTGGTTGACTACGTATCGGGTTTGACTCGGTATCAAGTTAGCATAGTTCAATATTGATTTTGAGATAGCGAGAACATTCTTTACACCGGCGGTGTAAACCAAAGTTTTCTCCAAATGTATTACATTGCGCCATGTGTCCAAACAGTGGTCCCAAAAGATAGAACATGGACACATGACGCAATGCAATCGATTTGGAGAAAACTTTGGTTTACACCACCGGTGTAAAGAATGTTTTTCCTTTGAGATATGTTTCTGGATTTTAATCCCACTTGAATAAGGGGCAAACTTCAGGGCATAGGCGCATAAGCCGTTAATTTCCCATATAACTTTTAAAGAATTTCACTTTTTTGTGTCAATAGGAGCAGAAAACTTTCATTTTAAAGATGCTTTCCGTATCAAAATACCATATTCACACTCGTAAAACCATATATTACTCCATGGCAAAGATAATGGGGTACCATACTCGTACTTTTATTTTGGTGTACCCAAAAAAAAAAAGGAACAATAGATCATTATTTATTTATTTTTTACCGGCAACTATAAATCATTAGTTGTAATATGAAGTTTTTAAAATGTAGCAATGGGCCATGGATTTCAAGTCACTGAAATCATTTTTTTATTTGAGCCAAAAATCTTAAAATAGTGATCTCCAGTCTCCACAGATTGCAAAATCAGGACTGACAATTTATGTATTTTTAGGCTTTGTGCATTAATTTTTTTACTAGTGTACATTAAGAAATTCAACAAAACCCTTTAAAGGAACTAATAATGCCAAAACGCATTTTGTTTATGCCAAAACTCTTTCATTACACGACTTAATTGCCCTCCACTACACCAATTGCTTTACAAGAATGCCTCTTGAAATCGTATAGGATATTTTGTCATTCATTTTAAAAGTGGGGGGCCTCTACTACACCACTTGCTTTACAAGAATTCCCCCTGAAATCGTATAGGATATTTTATCATTCATTTTAAAAGTGGGGGCAATTAAGTCATGCTATGAAAGAGTTTTGGCATGAACAAAATGGGTTTTGGCAGGAACAAAAATGGTTTTGGCATTATCAGCACCCCTTAAACAACCGTAGATTGGTTTTGGAATTTTCATTAATCAAATTGCTTGAGCTTAATGGGATCCTTAAGATATCAACGTTGAGGGGCATAAAAATGGGTACAGCTTGCTGATAAAAAAAAAGAATGTGAAGAGCACAAAACATTGTGCTTTCTTTTTGGCGGCCCGTAACTAGAAAATGGAAGACCCGGAACTCGGGGATCATTTGCTGGATTGTACGTAAGAGCTTTTGTCGCTGATTTTAAAGCCATTTCGTGGCTATTTTTGAAGCACGTTAGCGGCTTGATTTTCTAGACCACTTTTTAATTTTTGAGACCATAAGGAGTATCGTTATAAAAGTCGCTATGGCAATTTTGGAGGCCAAATAGAGCGTCATTAAAAAGACTGCCGCTGGAGGCAATTTTTGAGGCTACAAGGGCCGTGATTGTAAAGGCATTAGACAATCATAGGTGAATTTCCTCTATTTATTTTTCTCCTCCAAAAGTTTGTCTCGATTTTTAATCTCCTCCCTTTTCCTCCTAACAAGTCATGTATATAGAAGACTCTCAGTAATCAACTTCCACAAACGTCTTGAAAGCATCAAAGCAATACTAAGTGTGATCAGTGTGGCTTATTTTTATCGCCTTACCATTTTTTTCAAGTTTTTTTTCAGTTTAAAAAATATTTTCGTCAAGACAAATCAAAGTAAAATAAAACTTGAGTAGGAACTAACAAGAGTTCAAATAACAACAATAATAATAATAAGACTTTAATAAAATAACCAGTAGCTCTGGAAAAATGGCTGGTTGTAACCTGTCGCCATCCTTGTGCCACTCTAAGGATCAAATTTTGACCTTTCGAAACGAGGCTGAAATTGTAATCTGATTGCATCGTTGTCCCACTCTAATGCATCCCACCAAATCTGGCTGCCCTCAATTTTCTCCAAATTAGGAGCACCATTAGTGTCGAATGGGAGTTTTTTCAGCTTCGGACATCTCAATATAAACACCTCCTTCAGTGATTGCCAACACATGGGAACACCTTCGAAAAAACTGTCAAATTCGGGTAAGTTACGGAGCCGCAATGTTCTCAATTTGGGTAGAGGCTCATAGTCGAGCTTCTGATCATCTGGAATCATCCCCTTGAGTCCCTGACAGCTGCGGACGTACAATGCTTCCAAGTTGGATAGTTGTTGAACCATGAATCCACTTGAGAAGAGCTGCTCAATTGATGGACAACCACTTAAAGTTAATGATTTTAGATTGGTAAAGGTGTTTGCATTTGGTGGCGGTGGTAGTAATGGTCCCTCCCCCATCTCCAAACAAAGAATAGTCTTCAATTTGGACAGCTTGCGCAGATATAAATGTTCTAAATTTGGAAAAGCACCCATTTCTAGCCCATTTATGTCGACAATTTTTTCAAGCTCATCACATACTCGAATGATGCACCATTTTAGCTCACATATGTTGCGCACGCCCACTTCTGAAAAAGTGCTAAGTTTTCCATGACCAATTAATTCGAAGAATTCTGATTGAATGAGTACATTCTCTATGGCTGGGGGAAGGCTGCTACCCCTTTCTTCTTCTTCTTCTTCTTCTTCTTCTTCTTCTTCTTCTCCTCCATAACATAGACACCTATTAATACCGCTTTCCACGTAATGATGGTCCACATTTATATGGAAGTGAAACTTTGTCAATCTTCTCTGTTTCCATGATATGCTATTTTCTAGGAAGTGTTGCAGATTACCTACTGTCCCGAAGTCGAATTCAAGGCAAGAAAGTGAACTCAAGTTGCTCAATTCTTTCGCAACAATCTCTCAACTTTCACCACTCAACTGAGTTCTTAAAAGTTTAAATACTTCCATCTGAGACAGCTTGCATATCGCTCCAGCAGGGAGAGCTTCCAAAGAGTCGCAATTGGAAAGGACCAGTTCTCGAAGACTGTCCAATTTAGATATGGAAGTTGGCAAAGATTTGATACGAGTAAATGACAGACCCAAAACTCGGAGGTCAGGCATGTTGCTAAAGAAAGTTTCTGGAATCACCTTTAAATTAAAATTTCTTTGAAGCAACAATGTCAGTAGCTTGGGGCAGTCCGGCGATTCAGGTAAATTGCGCAAGTCATTTTTCATAAATGATATTCTTGTTGCCTTTTTCCATTCCACCGCATCTAGAATCCTCTCTGAAGAGGTTCCAGCTCTCACCAGTTGTTGGGGTTCTTCACCTTTTGGGGAAGTCATTGCCAATACCAAGTCTCGAACAACATCGTGCATCTTCACAAAGTAATCATCATGTCCTTTTTCCAACAAAGACGCATCTATAAGAGCTTGCAATATTGCATCTCCCTGATCAAATGCCTCCGCAAAAGTAAGTTCTCGAGAAAGAATCCCCTCTGCTCTTAAATATTGTATCAATTCAGCCTTGTCAATCTCGGAGTCTTCTGGATACAATCCACAAAACAAAAGACATTGCTCTTTTTCTGTATTGTTTAATTGATCGTAGCTCACCTTTAGTACTTTGAACACGTTTTCATTCATCTCTTCAATGAAAGACGTCGCAGGTGACCTTAATTCCCTTAAGAAATTCCTCCAAACGTTCACATTTTCCTCCTTCCGTAACACACCACTTACGACCTTCAACGCCAGTGGCAAGCCATCACACTCTTTGACAATTTTCTCAGCGAGCGGTTTGATGTCAGGAAGCTTCACGACATCTTCCACATTTGAGTAAAACATCTCCCGAGCTTCCTCTTCTTGCAAAACCTTCACCTTCACTTCAATATCGGTTCCCATCTTACGACAAACTTCCAACTTTCTAGTTGTTAAAACAACTTTGCGACCACTGTCCTGAGTAGGATTTGGAAACCCTACAGAAACTAAATCCACCATCTCCCAAACATCATCTAAAAGTAACAGGTACTTCTTGCCGTGAAGTCTGTGATGCAATTTCCTTGCTACTCTGTCATCAGACTCATCCTTATTTATTTCTACCGATAAACGCTGCCCAACTTCTTCTTGTACCATTCTAATGCTTTGAGATTTCGAGACAGTCACCCATATCACAAAATCAAATATTTCTGTGATTTCTGGTTTGTTATTCAAGAGTTTCAAAACTGTTGTCTTCCCCACCCCGCCCATTCCCCAAATACCAATCTTTGGGGTGTTCTCGTCTCGAATTTTTTCAAGTACCATGTCAAGCGTAAGATATGCAGATTCTGACAATTTTGAAGCGTGGTCTGGCTGCATCTCAACTGTAGCTGGTGGTGCATCAACGAGAAACCCGCATTCAAACTTGGACTTGCCTTCGAGTTCTTTAATGTCACCAATCATATTTGCCACTCGCTTGCCAAGCTCTATACGAGCAAAAATGTCAAGACATAGTCCCCCAACACATTTCTTCTCAACATTGAACTCTGGCTTTATGGTCTCAACCTTTTTCAACATCTCGTCCACCTTTTTTATCCAACCATCACATTCTTTAGTCGGAATTTTCTGCGGATTAGATTGTTCAGCCTGGGCAAGAATATCCTCTCTTTTCAAACCCAAGTCATGTGCTTTCTCACATACCACTTCCCAATTCTTAGACAATTTTCTGCCATAATTGACGCGTCTGGCAATAGGAGCCCATAAACACCTCCCAATCTCACAGATAGGTTGGGCGATGGCTCCAGCAACTGTAAAATGCAAGCAATAAGATGATTAACAAAGATATGAAGTTTGAATAAGGTTGCTAGGTTTTTAAGGACGAGCAATTTACTGCAACTAGCAAAGTTAGTTTGTTTAATTTCCTTTGTCGCTGTCTTTTTTCTCACCAAAAATTTTAACACATGTATAACAGACAAGATGCAAATGTGAGAGAAAAGGGTTGGTGAGGAACCAACAAAAGGCAGAAACACCAGAAACAAAACAAGGCCTACGACAAATAAAAACTTATTTGAAAAAGAGCAGAAAAACCCAACCACAATAGAAGAAGACCCATCAAACCAAATTTAGCTTGTTTTCTTAGTGAACAAAACCAAATGATTTGTTACCAAACAACCCCTTACAGAAATGCTGTTAGACCCTCTCCTGCCTTTGACTTAAAAGTTGCCTCATTTGAGTAAAATTCTGTACTTGGAATGAAGCATTCAAAGCAAAAAAAAAAAAAAAAATCTGAGTACAATTAATATTGGAGAGAAACTATATTTGATAGCACACCGGTAAGTTTTTACACAACGTATAGCACCGAAATTTTAGTAGGAAAATAAACTACTACCTTCTTTTGGTACAAGTAGAGTAAACTCACTTTTACATAGGTTTGGGTCAACAGGTGGAATAATGTTTTAAGTAACTTTTTGCAAGGAGTGGAGATGCCCTTAAGATACAAAAGTACTAAAAAATGGGTCCCTTAATTTGGATGCATATCAAACATTGCTCCCCAGAGTTTTTGATGAATCGTTTCACTAGTTTCTATCTGCCCTTACTAGGGAATGTCGTGACTCATGAGAACATGTTATATATTTTTGGAGTGTATGTGCCTTCTTTTTTTTGCTAGGCTGTATGTGCCTTCTTTAATTTTAATGGGCAAGACTTTTGACCCTAGGATTAGAACGAACTAACTAATGATAAAATTTGCTTGGTCCAATCTCCCATTACCTAAGTGCAAAAATATAAATTCAAAATGCAGAGAGAGAATGAATGCAAATAGAAAACATAAAATTACCTTCAGCCATGGAGATAATTGGAAAATTATCAAGACACTGAGAAAGAATCAGCTATTTGCTTCCAATACTCAGTAGTTCACTTTGAGAAGCAAAATGTTGCATTGCAGGGAGAACCTTGACCTGCATATGCAGTTCAGTTGGGATGAGAATATAATTATAAAGAATCATGATCGTCGTATAGTATATAACAAAACTTGCTACCATATTGGCATAGTAAGCTAAAATATTTCGTCCTAACTAATCTTACAGGAAACGATTAGATATGAATTAAAAAATAGGTTAAATTCCTAAAAGACCCCCTCATCTTTTCCCTTTTTCCTAAAACACCCCATAACCTTTAAAAACGTCCATACACACCCCCTCATCTTTCACCGTTTCCCATCTTCACCCCTTCTGTTAAAGTTCCGTTAACGGAGTAAGGGAAATGACTATTTCACCCTCGTTTAAACAACAACTTATAGAAAGAAAAAAAAAACCCCTTCTCATTCTCTCGCAACTCTCGCCGCACTTCTCCTCAGAATTTTCTGCAGTTAAAAAAAAAAAAAACCCAAATCGAGTATGACTCTGTTGAACCCAAATCAAGCCCTATACGAAACAAATCAATTGTGGCTATATAGTTCTCAAATTAAATTGCATGCACCCAACAGAACTCTATTGACCACCGACCTCTGTTCCAAAACAAATTCTTATTTGAGCACTTTAAAAAAAAAAAATCATATCTGGTCAGACATTTCTCGTGGGAATCCGATCGTTACTCTTTGGGTTGAAGCAGAAAAAATATCAAAGGAGTATACCGAATTAGATTTTCTTCTTGCAAACTCAAATCTAGTTGAGCATCAGCACCTATCGTCCATCGCCGGAGACTCGCCGGACATCTTCTACCTTTACCCACGCCAAGATCAAAAACAAGAAAAGACGATCCAGATTTGCCCAAAACGCCTCTCCTGTCGACCATTGCCGGATGTCCATGACTCGCGTCGGACGGCACAACTCGTCGCCGATCACACCACCAGTCGCTAGACGGGGCAGCAGCGACTTGGGGCCAGTCGGCTGGGGTTCGATTTGCCTCACTTGTTTGCAGTTTCAACTTTCAACTGATTTTTTCCTCTGGAAAGATCCTTGCTTGAATCGGCAATGGAGAGATTGCTTGTTTCTAAAAGCATAAATTTTGCAAATCATGCAATTCGTTGATTCCAGTGCTTCCATGGAATATAAAGACTCTTGATTTTATGAATTACATGAGTTATAATATCTGGGTTTGTCCTTGCATTTTTTTTTTGGCTATTTGTCCCATTGGAATAGAAATTAAACAGGGCAGAGAGAGAGATTACAACAGAGGGGCAAGATACTGTCGTACGGGTGTTTGCCAACCATGGCTGCCACCGGAATGGGAGGAAAAGCAGGGGTGTTTTGTGAGGGAGAGAGAATACGTGGGAGGAGAGAGAGGGTGCACGTGAGAAATGAGTCTTTTTTAAAGTCTCAATCTCAACCCTTGGTTTCAAGGGCTAAGATAGAGTGTCAAAAAGGGTGTGCAAAATATGTGTCAACGGATCTGTCCCCTATATATATATATATATTTTTTTTGCTCCACAATATTTTGGAGTGAATGAAGAATGGATGAGAGAGAGAGAGAGAGAGAGAAAGAGAGGTGGGAGAGGTGTCACAGGGAAGAGAAGGGAGAGAGAAGAGGTTGTTTTTTAACTCAAAAAAATTTTACAAGGGTAAATTTGTCATTTTTTTACTTTGGTTAACGGAGTAAGGGGTTTTTTGCATTTCGCATAGATGAGGGAGTCTGTCTGGACGTTTTTAAAGGTTAGGGGGTGTTTAAGGAAAAATGGAAAAGATGAGGGAGTGTTTTAGGAATTTAACCTTTTTGCATTTCTCATAGATGAGGGGGTCTGTCTGGACGTTTTTATAGGTTATGGGGTGTTTACGGAAAAATGAAAAAGATGAGGGGGTGTTTCAGGAATTTAACCTTTTTTTTTTTTTGGTACACAATTTGGATATTATAATCAAGAGACAACTTAGCAAGCCATTTCCATATGTAGACAAACTGGAGAACTTTTCAGATCTGTTCCATGTTTCTAAAAAAATCTAGGAAGGAAAAAGAGAGAATTTAGAAGAATGGATATGAAATTTCTCACCGGAATTCGAGCTACTTTTCACCGGAAGTTGAGCTTTCACTAGCTACTACGGGAGACATAAAGAGCTACAGATGTGCAATTCCTCCAGAATTCGCCCGATGGAGAGAGAGAGAGAGAGGGAGAGATCTGTGTTTGTTTTTCTATAGTATCACAAACAATTCCACTTTGACCTAATTATTGAAATGCCTATAGAAAACAAAAATTTGGAGTGTTTCAGAAATTGACTTATTAGCAATATGTTACTGGAGCTGGTTTATTAATTGAAATTGAATTGATGTATTGTGAAATAGTTACATGTCTTATGAAACGCAATAAATTAGCTTTGAGCTAAAATCTACTCCTTCCATTTCAAAATAAGTGTCTCATACAGTCATACCATCTCTCTTACCATTTTTCAAATAAAAAAATTAAGTACTTCCATGTATCGTGTTTTGAATTTTTTGCACCTAATTAAAGTACTTAATGAGTACTTTAATTCAGTGTGAAAAAGTTTGAAAAGCAATACATGTAAGTACTTAATTTTCTGATTTAAAAAATGAAACGGCTTTTCGTAGTGGACACTTATTTTGAAACGAAGAGATTTTTTTGTGAAACAACTCCTAAATGTGAAAATAAAACAAGTAATCCAATAGCTATGGTGATGTCGAGATGACCTAATGGTTGTGATTATGTGGGACTAATCAGATGTTGCGATCTTGTTTCGTTGGACGATATTCAGGTTCAAGACCTCAAAGGTCTCTTATTGGTATACGCACACATAGTTAGAACGAAGCAATGCTCCTTGAAGAGATGACGGGATATCACCGGGGATTATTTTGCACCACTCCTTTGGTAGAGGAGTGCAAATTTGTTCACCCTCCCTAAAAGAGGGTGAACATTATCCTCTCCTCTATTGGTCCAAATTGATTGTGGGGCTCACTATTAACACACCCCTACCAACCATGGTTACGGACACCCAACTCTCTCTCTCTCTCTCTCTCTCTCTCTCTCTCACACACACACAGAGATTGGAGACAATCAAACCCAAATTCATTCTAAAATTCTCTCTCTCTCTCTCAGATTGGAGACTCACCCAAATTCATTCTAAAATTCTCTCTTTCCTCAATATGTAATCGAATGAAACCCTGCCGGTAAAAAAAAAATTGGAATGAAACTCAAATTCAAGATCTGCTATCTCTTTTTTATTTCATTTTCGGGTAAATTTTAGAGTTTTATCAGTTTTGTTTTGGGAAAATTTGACCGTGTTTCTACAATTTGGGTTTGCAAAGAGTGCTAGTATTATTCTTTCCCCTCTACATGACTACATGTTCTCTTGTTTACTCGGCTGTTTTTTTTTTTTTTTTAAATGGGGATTTTTTTTAAAAAAAAGAAAAGAAAAAGGGGACATGCATACTCTTTGAGATCTGTTAATAGTTAGGTGGGTTTGCATTTTCACAAAATTCCATTAATTCTTCTCCGGCCGTGTTTCTTGAATTTGGGTTTCACTGAATTCGATATTGAGGGGTGAGAGAATTTTTGTATGAATTTGGGTTTGATTCATCTCCAATCTATGAATTTCCATGGAAGAGAAAGAGATGAGAGAGAGAAACAGTGAGTGACTGAGTATAACCATCCGGTTCCCCCCCCAAAAATAGACTGAGTGTAACCATGGTTAGTAGGGGTGTGTAAACAGTGAGCCCCACAATCATTTGGACCAATAGGAGAGAGGGTAATGTTCACCCTCTTTTAAAGAAGGTGAACAAATTTACACTCTTTGTAGAGCCCCAGTGGATCCCTCACATATTGGTGATGGCTCGTACACGCAGATAACGTCAAAAGAGTTGCTTTCTCAACCAAATGGGAGGGTGCGCATCTATTTCACATGCTTCTCCACATAAGAAAAAAATTTCTTGCAGCGGTCTGTTTCAATAACTAATTTTTTTAAAAAAACTACTAATTTTTTTCCAAAAATCAAGATAGGTGATCCTCTCACAATATGTCACATAAAAAAGTGCAAACACAAAAATCAAGACAGTTTTAAAATAAAACTCCCTTAGTGGATCGGGGCCTCAGTTTATTTTTAAGCCAGTTTATTTTGAATTTTAAAAATAAGTCAATCTCTCGCAATACTTCAAGCAAAAAAGCCAATAAATCAAAAAAAAAATTAAAAAAATGCTAAAGGTTGTAAAATTCGTTGACATCCCCATAATTTTAGTAGAAAAATGAACTACCTTCATTTGGTAGAAGTAGAGTAAACTCACATCATTTGGTCAACAGGTGGAATAATGTTTTCAATGACTTTTTCCTCAAACTTTAGATTTGAGTCAAGATTTTCGCGAGTAGAGATGCCATTTTTGGAAGATTTAAGATACAAAAGTAATAACTCCCTTAATTTGGATGTATTTTTGTGGTGTATGTAGTACTATGTATACCTTCTTTATGGGCAAGACTTTTGACCCTAGGATTAGAACGAACTACCTAAGTGCAAAATGATAAATTCAAAATGCAAAGAGAGAATACGTGAACGTAAATAGAAAACATAAAATTACCTTCAGCCACGGAGATAATTGGAAAATTATGAAGACACTGAGAAAGAATCAGCTATTTGCTTCCAATACTCAGAGTAGTTCACTTTGAGAAGCAGAAGTGTTGAATTGCAGGGAGAACCTTGACCTGTATATGCAGAGTGTTGGGATCTGAGGAGATACTCTTACAATTTGGATAGTATAATCAAGAGAGAGACTACTTGGCAAGCCATTTCCATGCGTAGACAAACTGGAGAACTTTTCAGATCTGTTCCCCCAAGTTTCTAAATAAAAAATTCTAGGAAGGAAAAAGACAGAATTTAAGAGCATGGATTTCCAGTTTCTCACCAGAAGTCGAGCTACTTTTCACCGGAAGTTGGGCTCTCACTAGCTACTACGGGAGATATAAGAGCTATAGATGTGCAATTCCTCCAGAATTCACCAGAAAGAGAGAAAGATGAGAGAGAGAGAGAGAGTTTTTCTAAGTATCTCTGCCAATGCTACTCCTACTTTGATCCAATTATTGAAATGCCTATCAAAAACAGAAACTTACGGGAGGTCTAGAACAGTACGAGAAAAGTTTCTCATAAAATTACCCAAAAAATGCATCCAATGGATTTTGGGAAATTAGAGGGGAAATTCTATTTCAATGGAGGGGAAATTGGACTTCGTTGGACAATATTCATGTTCAATTCCTCATAGTCTCCTATTAGATTATCCACAAATAGTGAGATTTTAACTTCGGTCCTGACATAAATTCAATGCGGTCTCCTACAAATAATGATGTGATTAACGAGACAAAGTTCCGTGATAGTAACGACGGGATACTATATTTGCACTTCTATTTTATAAATAAAAAACGGAAGAGGCTCAACAGGACTGTTCCGTCCCAAGATGAAACTGGAGAGTATTTGCCCTTAAGGCCTCGCTTGGATGGAGGATATGGCCCCCGGATAATTTTTCACCCCCTCAAAACCATGGGTCCCACAGCTAAGCCACCCTTTGGCAACTCCAAAAAACAGCCGGATAAAATTTCACCCCTTCTTCCGTTATACCCCTGCAAGGGTCTTCTCCCGGATAATTTTTGGGCACCCCTGGACCTCCCCAAAAATTATCC
Source organism: Vaccinium darrowii (assembly GCA_020921065.1). NCBI lineage: Eukaryota > Viridiplantae > Streptophyta > Magnoliopsida > Ericales > Ericaceae > Vaccinium > Vaccinium darrowii. Next base: position 42,441,424 of record CM037152.1, on the reverse strand, counting down.
GGCTCTAGAGGGGAAGGATTTTGTCCATTTCACCCCTCCTTATCCCCCTCCCCCAACCCCCACACACAAAAATTTCTTGCTACTACAATTTCTAAAAACAAAAGAAAATTTTCAATAACTATCAAAACAAAAAAAAAAACAAAAAATTACAGACCGCAGATCTTGGTCAGTGTGTCTTCGTGATCATCTTCATTGAAGCTCCCATGGTGGTTTTGTTGGAGGAAAAAAATCACAGACCACTTTCATGGAAGCATGAAAATCCAAGATGCTCCAATGGTGGTTTTTCGGATCTTGGATCGAATCCGAGGTTATTGCCTTCGATTTTGGGTTTGAAGTATGAGATTGGGTTTGGGTTGGGAAAGAGGGAGAGAGAGAGAAACAGCTGATCGAAAAAGGAAAATAAAACAATATTATTGTGTTCTCTGACTCTGGAAAAAGAAACATATATGTGGAAATTGCACTAGACCCCTCTAACTATTTACCAATTCTTCCACCAATTAACCTATTTATTGTACTTAATTGTAAAAAAAATCAATTTTTTTAAGAAAAAAAGAAAAGGGGCAGAAGAGTAATTTGACAATTTTTACCTCATCCACCCCCTCTTATTTATAAAACATCCAAACCAAGTCAAAAGTTATCCCCCTGTTTAATCCATCATCCAAACCATCTACTTTTTTATCCCCCTTCCATAAACATCACATCAATGTGGGTCAACCTTCCAAAAATAAGACCCCCTCTTATCTTATCCCCCTCTAAAACTTATACTCCTGAATATAATACCTCATCCGACCTAAAAGTTTAGCCCAAACAGTAAATGACAACTTTTCATATTCTTGATCGTGAGGGGTGGAGTATTTTGCACCACGCCTTTGGTAGTGGCCCCACAGATACCGTTTCATATTGGTGCGTACTCCATAATGCATTATTTTTCTGTAGGGACATTACTTTAATAATTCAGTCACTGTCTCGGCTTAATAATGCAAATAAAGTCTCAACCAAACTACATTGCAGGGACCGGACGGGACACAACTTTTTCACATGCTTCTCCAAATAACAAAAAATCTTCTTGTACTGCACCTGTGCTTCACCACACCTTAGCTCTTTTTTCTTCTTTCCTTCCCAAGTTTATTAATGCACTAAACGCTTGTAGTGCAATTTTGTGTATTCATCGAATTTCATCACCATAATATGAATCTTTGAGCTTATAGAGTTCACTCAACAGATCACATTAGCCGAATTTAGTACCCATTGGAGCTGATGACCTCTCCGGCATCGGCTCTCCATATTAATGAAGAGAGAGAGAAGCAGATTGGTAGACAGACTGAGGGCGAGTTTCCCGCTTTTAGTTGAAAATGCTAAAACTCCTTAAAGTGCTAAAATTCGTAAAAGTAATTGATGTATTTGAGGACAATGACTCGTCTCGAAATCCATGTTTAAGAGTTTTAGAAAATGAGAAATCCTGATCTTTCAAATCCTGTTTAAGAGTTGAAATCTGTTGTGGTCCTTGTGGGCTCCCCTATTTGGTGTGGGGCCAAAAAAATAAATTTGGCTCATAAATTTCGTGGGGGAGAGTAAAGAAATTTCCTTCGTGCGATCTCTTACACACAACTCCATTTTCATTCAACAACAACACAGATCTTTCACGCGTTTACACAATGTATGCGTGACCATACTTGTCTATGTAATTCTTCTGCAGCAACACAAACACAAAAATGTAATTTTGTTTATCTACTTAAAAAGTAAATAAATATCACCTAGCTAGTACTCTTTGTGAAACTCATTCCAAGCCTCACCTCGTCGATCAGGTCCGTTAAATTTTGTAAGGCTTAGGTTTTAACTAAATTCCATACTATTTATCGAAATCTTGATCTAAAATCCTAAACTAAATTTTGAAACTCATAAGAGCAATTATATAGGGCAGATATGACATTCTCCCCTCCCCACTTCATGTCCCCTTTCTCCCTCTTCCCTGCCCCACCCTCTTCCATTTCCTTTTTCCCATTTTCTTCGAAAAATTATCATCACTGATGCCTAGCTACCATGGTTAACTATCATGAATAATTATGTTTGCTTCTTATTATATTTCCTCCGTATCATTAACTTTTCAAAATTACACTTACTAAATGACAACTAAAAAAGGAATACTAATCTATTATTAGGGAACGAAGTGAATATATGATCTTTTCCCAAACATGTGTATGAAACATTGTGCGAAACACACTGTCATAACACTACTTTACAAAAAGATAAACAAATTAATAAACACAATAAATGACTTGTTGATTGTCTGGTCCTCTGGATGTCGCAGTGGTTGTTCTTTGCTGCGCCAGTAGGGAAGCAACATTGTATTTTCTTTACTTAAAGCCTAATGACTGATGACTCACTCCTTCATGTCTTTTTAGTTTTTTTTTTTTCTTCATAATCTCACTTTTCGGGGGAAAAAAAGACCAGGGAGAAGAAAATTCATTTGTTCATACGTCCACAATCAATCTCACTTCAAAGACCATTCGTGTAGTAGAGAGACATCTTGAAAATCGGATTGCACAATTAATCCAAGGGAATCACATATCTCCGACTGATATTGAATATTCCTCGGATATAAGGTGCCAGAAACAACAAATAAAGTAATAAATATGATATTGTTGATCTCATCAGTATTATTAGAATAGAAGATTACATATCCTACGGGATTATCTATCTTCTATCCGATCCCTTTGAGTAAGGCATTAACTGTAAAATCTCATTCTTTTTTTCTCGGACGATGAAAAACGTAGGAGGAGACAACAAGCATGTGGCAACCCTCTCTTAGCGAGACAAAAGGAGGCTTACCAATTGGTTAACCTCCTCACATAGACATGGCTTCCCAATAACGCTCTTGAGAGAGAGAGAGAGAGAGAGAAGGAGATAAGAAATTTCCTTTGTGGACGGACTAAACTTTTAAAGCTGTCAATCAATTAACACGCCAAAGCTGAAAAATCTTTCAAAGTCGTGGGCTCCCCTGTTTGGTATAGCTAAAAAAAATAAAGCTAGCTCATAATTTTCGTTCATGTTTGATGTTTCCATCTCTCCAACAACACGGATCTTCCACACATTTACACAATGTGTATGCGCGACACCATACTTACCTATGCAATTCTTCTTACAGCCGCACAACCTACTTAAAATGTAAGTAAATATCACCTACTTTCTATGGAACTCATAGTAAGCCTCACTTCGACAATCAAGTCTGTCTAATTTGTAGGGCTTGGGGTTTAACTTCTTTTGTTAGAAGAACTGAACTAAATTCCATACGATTTATTGATCCAAGCATTCAGTTCTGGGTCTAAAATTCTAAACTCAATTTTGAACGGTCACAAATGAATTCGATTAAATAACACTAGTCTTAATGGAGATTCGATCGGACTATGTTTTGATAGAACAATTAGCCCTTTACGCTCATCTATTAAGAGAGGATATAGAAATATCAGTTCAGCATTTAATTGCTAATGTGCGTCTAATGTACACACAATAAATACCAAAAAAAAAAAAAACTCAAATGCACATTTTACACTTTTTAGTTCACTTTCACATATATTCTTATATACTTTTCACACATTTCAATACATTTTTTCAACCTTAACATGTGTCTATTAGGCACATGTTAGCGCACATTTTCCTTTAATTTTAGGCGGTGGGTTTGTCTTGGTAATGATCATGACATTCCACGAACATCTCCAACTCATTAGCCAAATGACTATCCCAACTCTTTTTTTTTTTTGGTAAATTAGCTTGAAATTAAAATGGATTAAGTGAATATATGGCATTGGCATACCCAGGAGTGACAAAATAAAACAAAAAAAAAGAAAAGGAAAATTGCGTACTCTCCGATACAACCCGCCGGAGTGGGAATAATAGAAAATAATAGGAAATTTTTGCACAATCCACATGGATAGGCATTATGATCCGGTGTGTAAACAGCTGAGGTGGGGACAGCCCCTTTTTGAATAAGTTGATCAGCTTATGGAAAGTGATCATAGGTCTCCCATTTAATAAAGCCCCATCAGCTTTTCCTTGTTTTGATGCGTGTATATCTCCCATGCTCTACGCATATAAGTGTAAAGATGCTTTCACTAGCAATGCCTGTAAAATATGAAACCATACTTTAATCATGCACACTGCCACATGCCGACTAAAGTATGTGCTGGCCCATTTCGTAGAAACCGGGCTCGGGAAATTATTCCTTGTTTATTGGGAAAGTGAGAGCACAAGGACCCAAGTGCTATCTCCTCCCAAGTAACTCGCCTTTCAATGCCTGCTTTTCCCAGACGCATGCTGTTAGGGATGGGCATGGGAACGGATCGGGGCCGGAGACTACTATCTCCACCCCCGATCCCCAAACTCCTTACTCATATTCATTCCCTATCCAATCTCTAACTGAGATTTATTTTTATCCTCTATCCCCGCTCCAAATGGAGAACGGGGATCCCCACGGAGATTTCGGGGATCCAATCATTTTCCCTAGAGTAACAAGTAAATAGTTATAGAAACCCAATTACAAATCATTTTCCCTAAAATTCAATCACTGGGCAACCCCTGGGAGTGTAAAACTTCATGTGTTTGTAGACAACATAAAGAGTGCAGAAAAGTAGAAAGAGTTCTTATGTATATTCATGACATTAATTAAAATTGATTAAATGCAACATGGGTTGTCTAGTGGATAGCATACATAATTGTTTCAGGGTGAGTTTCCGAATGGATTTTAGCAAAATTTGATAAAATCAAGCCTTTGATTTTATCCATTCGGAAACTGAGTTGATAAAATCTTAAATTTTTGAATGCAAAAATCTAAGATTTTATCAACTCAGTTTCCGAATAGATAAAATCAAGGCTTGATTTTATCAAATCTTGATAAAATCTAGATAAAATCCATTTGGAAACTCACCCTCAAAGGAAAAGAGACTACAAGTCTACAACTCACTATTGATATGCCTGGGAAGCAGAATATGATAGTAGCAAATGATAAGTATTCAAAGAACAACACTGACTACCTTCAAGTAGTCTCTGAACCAACAAAAATAGCCCCAGATCACCCAAAACAAGTGTCATAATTAAAATTGAACAAAATTTCAACAAGATAGCAACAACTAAGGTAGCATTAGGTATCATCGTAACGGAAATGCCTAAATGACGCCTGCACTTCACCCCAAGAATAACTCCACGCACTCACATTTCTATTTATATGTGATACTAAAAAACAATACGTAGATTTAAACCCTATAACAATAATTATAGTGAGACCCATGTGTTTGGAGAAATTTTGGTGTAACCCCATATATTTGGAGAAAATTCAGTGAGACCCCAAAGTTTCAAAATTCATTAATAGACCCCTATATTTTGGGGATTCGGGGACGGGACAGATCGGGGACGGGGCGGAGTGGGGCGGGGACGGAGCGGGGAGCGGATTCGGAGCTGATTCGGGGCGGGGACATGCCTATCTCCACCCCCTATCCAATCCCCAAACATTTTAAAAAAAAATCCCCATATCCTATCCAATCTCCAAACAGATCTCTATATTGCCGATCCGTTCGGATCGGAGATCGGATCGGATTCGGACGGGGCAGATGAAATGGCCAATCCTACATGCTGTTTCCAACTTCACAACTTATATTTTGCCTTAGTCCAACTTCACAACTTATATTTACGAGAGGTTAGACAAAAATAAGGCAAAAGCGGCAAAACAAAGAATAAGAATGGAGTAACGGGTTGGAGCTTTCTTTTTACACTTCTAAAAAGTAGGATTGGAGAAGCTTTAATTTGACGAGAATTCTGGACTTGAGGAGTTACGGTTTTTTTTAATAAAGGATCATTATTGTTTTCTTTTTTGTACAAACAGACTGAATGACGAGACTATATCGCAAGAAGTATAGACAAAAAACACAACTAGTTGACCGAAAAAATCAATAAAAGTATAGACAAATGACATAGGATACTATATCGTAAGAAGTTACTAAGTAAGGGAAACCGAAAAATCTGACATCTAGCGGGATTACCTCTGTTTTTTAGGGAATTGAATCTGATCTTATTTAGAGTTTTTTTTTTTTTTTTAATCGCCTTCTTCGTTTTTAAGATTTGATTGTTTGCCTTGGTGGTGTTTTGCGTTTTTTTCTCGTATGTTTTATTTTTCTCTTCTTCTTTGATCATGTCTTTAATTCTTGCTAATTTAATTGGTTTGTAATAATCTGTGGCAGAATATTCGCAACTCATTCCTAGGGGTTTTCTTGGTGTATTTTTTTCCGATTCTAAGAGCTGCGGTAGCTGCAGATGTTATCAAGGAGTCTAGAATGGTCGTCGGAGATGACAGAAACTCATGTTTGGGGTCAAATTTTTCGCATCGTGAGTGGTTGTATTAATTGTGATCGAAGTAAATCTGTTGACTGTTCAAATTTTTCGCGTTTTAATAAATCTGTATTTATATTGCTTTGCTTTGGAGATGGGGTGAGGAAGGGAAGAGAGAGGAATGACCATTTGGTCATGTGATGTCCACCCTGTACCTATTTTTCGTTCAAAAAATAAACGGGAGCTAGCAGAGGGTTCATGGTGAAATGTAATCCTGAATCGAGGGTTAGGATTGTCTAAACTAAAACAAAAAGAACTAAAGTGCACTTCTAAGAAAAGTCGAAGGAATATAACAGCAATTACGCAAACAATTAGTAAGAGGCTTACTAATTGTAAATTTCAAATACCATTTCAAGAATCAAGAGTATACCGTCCAATTTTGAAGATCGAAAATCGCGTCCGCAAAATGATTTTTTTTTTCTTTTCGAACTGATCCACAGAATGAATTGACATACAATCTGTGGCTCTTACCCTTCCCTGATCCACCTCTTCTTCAACTGTTGCAATTGCTCAATAGGCATCAGGTTGAACGGTGAAGGACTAATTGCTTCATTTCAAATTAAACTCATGTCATGTAGCCTCTTACAATTCCAAAAGCAACAACACAAAGCCAAACAAAAAATATTTGATTCAACAGAAAGTACCAAAAAAGTGGGGATAATTTTAATTTCAGATCTTAACAAATCAAACGGAAACCATCTGTCTCAAACGTATGATTCTGGGTATAATTTTAGGTCATTGAGTTTATATATGAAAGTATGGAACTCAAAAATTAAGCTCCCTTATTATATAGATAATCAAATTTTCAATACAATACAAAGCCACATGTGTGTGTTAACCTTTTACAATGATTTTTAGGTTGAACATGGCGTGGTAGACATCTTCCTTTTCCACAAGGTCCTTGCTCTGACAATATCTCCACTTTTGGAGTCTGGCTCTCCTTGGATTTGAACAAGATGTACACACTTAAATGGCTCCCCCTTAGAACATGCTACAATTACATCTTCTTGAGGTTCACAAAGGGATTGAACTACATCAGAAGTTCGACACTCTCTCTTATATTCTAGGACAATGCTTGAAATTTGGTGGTCCTTCATAATTTCTTGTGGGATAGGCTGCATAAAGTAAGAACATATTTAGCTGCAATTAGGACATTACAAACTTGGAATAAAAAAAAAAAAGATATATGTAAAATGGACGCTCGAGATGACAATGGGAAACATAGAATACATTTAGGGGTCCATGAATGATACTTTCGACATATCATCAATCAATCAATTTTTTTTTTGAAATTTTTTTATTAATCTTTGAAAACACATTACAAAGATTAAAGGGATCCAAGGAGCTAGACATATCACAACAGAGCAGGAGAAAACCAAAAGGCAAAACTTACACTCCGGCGATCATGTGCCACCAGGACCCAAGGTTGGCAAGAGGCCAACAGAAAAACACCCCCGAAAACACATCCTAAAAGAAACAGAACCCAACACCTCAACAATAAAAAGCAAAAACCTCCCTACTGCCCCTCCTCCAACATGGCTTCATCATTTTTCTCCATTTCAACGATCTTGCTAATGACTTCCCCCTCATCACCATCATAGCTGACTCCCAACGACTTCTCAAAATCCCATAGAGCTATAGCCTTATTTCGAAGCCCTTCGTCCTCCTCATAACTGAGCCCCACGGATAAGTTTTCCTCCCACACCTTCTGGGCTTTGTTGAGCAGGATACGATTTCTATTGTTGATTCCTTCGGACGAGATGGAGAGAAAGGCCGCAGTTGCAGCTAGTCTAAAGACTGCTCCTTTAGGCCTTCGTATCTTGGAACCCTTCTAAAAATAATCTTATTGAAATTTCCCCAACTTTCGTCCATTATGCACAAATGTGTTTTGCCTACAAAATCCTCCAAATCTCCAATCGTAATTTCCTACAATTTTGAATTATTTATTTCCCACAAATAACCACGTCTCACTTCTTTAATGACACTACCTGATTATCGCCAAAAAAAGGTAAAAATCATATCATATATTTATATAAGCAGAGTCAGCAAAAACAGACAAACATTCGGGGTAAGCAAGCAAATACTCTCGGTCCACTTTGAACCATCAAAGATGCAATTTTTTTGGGATGAAAGAACACTCGGTTTTTTTGCGAAGTAGTTGCCCTCATAAACCCATACCCAAAGGATAGAACACCGAGTTTCAACCAGTGAATCAGCAATGGCCTGTTATGCAGTTTGTTTAGGATAATACTCCCTCCATCCCAGGTTACGTACACATGATGCTTTATGAAAATAAATAGGTGAAGCCAAATCAATAATAGCAAGCACCATCATCAAAGAAGCTCCCAAGGTTGGGAGTGTGAAAGGCACGTGTACATACATTATGAAAATAAAAATATAATAAAATCCACGTGGGACAAGACCAAAATCATACATTTATCCCCTTGAATAGTCAAAGTAAAAAATATTACATTCTCACCGAAAACGGTCAACAAGTTCTAACAACGAAAAACCAAATCCCGAAGCATAAGTATAGAGTTTAAGAGTTATTACATTGTCCAATAAGTCAAAAGATTAAACCATAGAAGTTACAAATTCATCTTTCCAAAAATATAACACAAGATGAGAAAATAACTTCATGCACTTTAAAGCTCCATGTATGTATCACTCGACAAGCACCAAACTTCATGCTCCATGCCGTGTACCTGAAAATTGATAGGTTGAGCTCACTAGCCCAGTAGGAAAACTATTCTACTAACGCTAGGTGTATAAACATGATACATGCATAATGAATGAGTATGGAGATGGACACGACCAATGTACAAGGTTAACAATGAACGGAAGGCTATAATTCGACTACGAAGTGACCAAAGTGTATCCAAGTGTCCGAAACGTGTCCAAGTGTCCCAAAACCATTTCAAGTATCCAAACAAAGTCTAAGTCGTTCTCAAAATCCTCATTTTCACATACCGCAAGCCAAATTTCACCAAATACGCCAAATTTATCCAAACTCATCATAACCGTCGTTTCATAAGAAAATGTTCATAAATTTTAATAGGGAAAGATCCCTCTGCCGGATTTCATGGGCTCCGTGCACCCCTGCCGGATTTCATGGGCTCCGTACACCCCTGCCGGATTTCATGGGCTCCGTACACCCCTGCCGGATTTCGCGGGCTCCGTGCACCCATGGCTAGGGACACCAAACGGGTGATCCCTAGAGTTCATTTTATTCAATGATATCAAATTCAAAACCATTTGTTTCCCAAAAGTTTCCAAAAATCTCTTTTGTTTCAAATGTTCACCATTTTCGCCAAAATGTATCAACCGGCGCGTGTCCGATACGTCAAACATAAAATTTGTTAATTCACGTGTCCAAGGGTTAATTTTATGAATTCGAAGTGGATTCGGTGTTCAAAATGATGGTTTGAGTAAAAAACACGAAGATATAGATGATCGGGGACCAAACGAGCATCGAAGGGTGGCCTAAAACCACCCCGAAACAGGGGAATGTCTCTGGAAAACAGGGGCAGCAACATCACTGTCCAGAAAATGACAGATTTTCACCATTTTTGGTGTGGAATTTCAACCCAAATGCAAATGTGAAGTGTTAGGCCTAAAATTGGATATGTAGAATGTTTAATGGACTTCAAGGGAGTGCCAAACAACCATCAATTGCAACCAATAAGTACCCAAATCATAGATCACAAAAATTAGCTCAACAAACCAACCATGGGAGCAAAGCATGAATTTCATGGATTTGAGATACAAGAGCAAGTTATATGCAATATATCACCTAAATACAACTAGAGGGAGTAGAATTTGTCTTCCTACCTCAAGATTTGAGCTCCAAATGAGTGGGTAAATGAAAACCCTAGCTTCCAACTTGCTCCACCCGAAATGTGTGCTTTCGGTGCGAAATCAATGCAACCCAAGCTTCAAAATGCGTGGAGGAGGTGATTTTAGGTGGGGTTTATGAAGGGGACTTGAGGTTTAGTGGATTTGTGGAGCTTGGAGCTTGCAAGAATGGAGGAAATGAGAGAGAGGGGGGGTCGGCAGCAGTGGCAGAGAAGGAGGGCTGATTTTTTTGTAAAAAAAATGTCAACTTAAATGTCTCATATACTCTCACTCTATTACACTTACACCCCTAAACTTTCTAATGTATCTTAAACACACCCAAGTGCATTCTTCCACTACATATTGACCTCTTTTAATCAAATTTCAATTCCTCACATTTACCCAACATTATTCCGGAAAAAAATATGTAAAACTACGGGTCCTTACATTCTACCCTCCTTAGAAAAATTTTGTCCTCAAAATTTGAATCAACCATGCAATCCACTACATGCCATGCATGATATGCAATATGAATTTGATCTAATCAACTCAAAATGTAACAACATAAACTAAATACTCACATAGCTCATACGGTAAACAATTCCGGGTTTCTCTCTCATTTGGTCTTCCCTTTCCCACGTCGATTCTTCACTACCAAAGTTGTTCCATAGAACTCGCACTAGTCGAATCGTTTTGCCCCTTAGCGTCTTCTCCCTTGAATCGATGACCCGAATCGGTTTCTCTCCGTAAGATGCGTCGGCCTCTAATTCAAGTTCGGACCACTCTAGCACGTGCGATGGATCCGGTTCATACTTCTTCAACATGGATACGTGAAACACATCATGAATACCTGAAAGTCTCGGTGGTAAAGCTAAGCGATACGCGACCTCCCCGATTTTCTCAATGATATCAAAAGGCCCGATATAACGCGGTGAAAGTTTACCCCCACGTCCAAAGCGAGTCAAACCCCTACGCGGCGAAATCTTGAGAAAAACATGGTCCCCCACACTAAACGACAATGGACGTCTCCGGCGATCGGCGTAACTCTCGGTCGTGGTCGGCGGCCTAGCATTCTTCTTATCAACCCCCGTAGCCTCCAAGCTTCTTGCCAACTCCAACACCGCGGAAAAAGTTGTATGACCCCCACTTATCACAAACCTTTGGAGTGACTTGTCCAAACCCCGAATGAACCTTTTACACTTCTTCTCTTCCGTAGACACAAGTTCCGGCGCAAAGCGAGACAAGGCTTGAAACTTCATTGCGTACTCCGACACGGTCATATTACCTTGCTCTAGCCATTCAAATTGTTCTCGAAGCATGTCTTTGAATGATTCCGGAAAATATTGGTTCTCAAAGATAGTCTCAAACTCGGCCCAAGTCATGCTCTCTACGTCCGGCTCATTCACGTTTCCCGCCGTCTTAGCCAATTCCCTTGATGCTTTCCTAGTCGCAAGTATCGACTTCCACCACTCATTTGCCTCCCCACCAAGTTGGCATGCAACAAGCTTCACCCTCATCGCATCCTCGGTTACATCAAGCACCTCAAACAACTTGCGGATCTCCGACAACCAATGATCGGCCACCAATGGGTCACTACTAACCCCATCAAATGTAGGAGGGTTCAACTTGCGAAACTCTCTCACCACCTCTATAGCACGGTTTGAAGCATTGGCCCGAGGTGTTTGAGCCACATGCGCCGCAAACACCGCAACAAGATCGGTTAGAAGGGTATTTGGTGGGTTTTGCGCTCCCGGTTGTTGTACCTCTTCCTCACGCCTCTCATTTCGAACCCCCGAGCCTTCCCCACGTTGACTAGCCTCATCGTTTACCCGCTCATTCCTACCACGTCTATCATTCCGACCACCCCTTGCGGTCGCACCACGCCTAGTACCTCTCCTTGGCGCCATAATTCTAATACGAATATAAGAAAGAAAGATCATTAGGCCCAACATTATCTCAAATGAGGTCAAAGCCTCTACGCCAACCCAACACGGGCAACAACTCAACACTATGCTCATTAACTCACATGCGTCACAATATGCCTATGTTACGCTCATGAATGTCACACAAGCACACAATGAATGAGAAAACATGATTTTCATGAGAAAACTTATGCAAAGTTTTAAACCCCAAGACACGAAGTCTTCCCACGGTTCCTAAGTATTCGAACCTAACCTCTGATACCAAGTTGTCACGCCCTCAATTTCATAACATAAAAATATAATAAAATCCACGTGGGACAAGACCAAAATCATACATTTATCCCCTTGAATAGTCAAAGTAAAAAATATTACATTCTCACCGAAAACGGTCAACAAGTTCTAACAACGAAAAACCAAATCCCGAAGCATAAGTATAGAATTTAAGAGTTATTACATTGTCCAATAAGTCAAAAGATTAAACCATAGAAGTTACAAATTCATCTTTCCAAAAATATAACACAAGATGAGAAAATAACTTCATGCACTTTAAAGCTCCATGTATGTATCACTCGACAAGCATCAAACTTCATGCTCCATGCCGTGTACCTGAAAATTGATAGGTTGAGCTCACTAGCCCAGTAGGAAAACTATTCTACTAACGCTAGGTGTATAAACATGATACATGCATAATGAATGAGTATGGAGATGGACACGACCAATGTACAAGGTTAACAATGAACGGAAGGCTATAATTTGACTACGAAGTGACCAAAGTGTATCCAAGTGTCCGAAACGTGTCCAAGTGTCCCAAAACCATTTCAAGTATCCAAACAAAGTCTAAGTCGTTCTCAAAATCCTCATTTTCACATACCGCAAGCCAAATTTCACTAAATACGCCAAATTTATCCAAACTCATCATAACCGTCGTTTCATAAGAAAATGTTCATAAATTTTAATAGGGAAAGATCCCTCTGCCGGATTTCATGGGCTCCGTGCACCCCTGCCGGATTTCATGGGCTCCGTACACCCCTGCCGGATTTCGCGGGCTCCGTGCACCCATGGCTAGGGACACCAAACGGGTGATCCCTAGAGTTCATTTTATTCAATGATATCAAATTCAAAACCATTTGTTTCCCAAAAGTTCCCAAAAATCTCTTTTGTTTCAAATGTTCACCATTTTCGCCAAAATGTATCAACCGGCGCGTGTCCGATACGTCAAACATAAAATTTGTTAATTCACGTGTCCAAGGGTTAATTTTATGAATTCGAAGTGGATTCGGTGTTCAAAATGATGGTTTGAGTAAAAAACACGAAGATATAGATGATCGGGGACCAAACGAGCATCGAAGGGTGGCCTAAAACCACCCCGAAACAGGGGAATGTCTCTGGAAAACAGGGGCAGCAACATCACTGTCCAGAAAATGACAGATTTTCACCATTTTTGGTGTGGAATTTCAACCCAAATGCAAATGTGAAGTGTTAGGCCTAAAATTGGATATGTAGAATGTTTAATGGACTTCAAGGGAGTGCCAAACAACCATCAATTGCAACCAATAAGTACCCAAATCATAGATCACAAAAATTAGCTCAACAAACCAACCATGGGAGCAAAGCATGAATTTCATGGATTTGAGATACAAGAGCAAGTTATATGCAATATATCACCTAAATACAACTAGAGGGGGTAGAATTTGTCTTCCTACCTCAAGATTTGAGCTCCAAATGAGTGGGTAAATGAAACCCAAGCTTCAAAATGCGTGGAGGAGGTGATTTTAGGTGGGGTTTATGAAGGGGACTTGAGGTTTAGTGGATTTGTGGAGCTTGGAGCTTGCAAGAATGGAGGAAATGAGAGAGAGAGGGGGTCGGCAGCAGTGGCAGAGAAGGAGGGCTGATTTTATTGTAAAAAAAATGCCAACTTAAATGTCTCATATACTCTCACTCTATTACACTTACACCCCTAAACTTTCTAATGTATCTTAAATACACCCAAGTGCATTCTTCCACTACATATTGACCTCTTTTAATCAAATTTCAATTCCTCACATTTACCCAACATTATTCCGGAAAAAAATATGTAAAACTACGGGTCCTTACATCAGGGAATACCCTTTTCATACATATGTAACAAGAAAATTTTTGGGAATACCTTTTTCACACACATGGAACAAGAATAACCTTAAATTTGCCACGCAATCATTGAGTATGCAATACAGTCTTATGTATCTCACAACATATATCAAAGGAAAAAGGAATTGTGCAGATAGGCTGGTTCACTCTAAGAGAATCTATGATCTGATCCAAATCACAAAATTAGTCCAATGTATACACAATCAGATAGACAATTTGACCATATTAACTTTTTCATGCTTCTGAAGACACCCCACACTACGGTCGCTTTTCCGGTCCCATTCTTGCTCTCGCTCTCACTCCCACACCTGAATTCGTGCTTTGACTCTGGAAACACCTATTTAATTGCTATTCATTTTAATGAAGCAGCAACAACTGCAGACCCACTACAAATATTGTTGTTTATGCACATAAGGCTCACTCATTGGAGGACCAACTTTTGCTAAAATAATGTAAACAGGGGAGTAGAATACATAAGTACTGCCATTCTCAAGTAGGACCACAATTTTCTTCATTTCCTCCCCCCCCCCCCCCCCTTTTTTACGCATTATAACCTTATCTAACCTCAAATACATGAGGGTAGTCTCAAATGTTCTTGAAAAATAGGAAGTTCTACCAGCTTCTTCCATTATGCTTTCTAGTTGGAATGGCTAGGGGAATTGGTTCGTTGAAGTATACTATATCTTTTAAAATTGGTGGAACAAAACTTTACCGTCCATATCAAATTACGTGACCAACATTCATGACATGAAAGCACTTTCAAGTTTCAACCCTTCGCCATCTGAGTCATCTTTTTGGCAGGTTACAATACTCGGTAGTTTACAAGATTAAATTAATTATTTTTCTACTAGCTTTTTATCAAGTAAGTAAATTGAAGGACTTCAACATAAAGTCAAACTAAGGAGTATGTCACCAATTAGGTATTCTCGGATACCATGTAGAAACCTTACATACAACCCAAAAGCTAAAGCTATTAGTTGGAGAGATCCCGACAACCTCTCAAATGGGGCCACGTTTGAGGATGTCACGTGTAGCTTTGTTGCGGTCATCATCGTGCAGCCTTTCTTTGGGTTTGTCGGTTTGTAAATTTTTACAATGTGGGATGGAATGGCCTACACTCTTTTGCCATTATGAAAATTGAATCTTAATCACCATTGTGCATTGTGATTGGAAGGGAAGAGAGCGAGAGAGAGGGGCGCGAGTGGGAAAATCTTATTTCTATAATCTTGGTTAACACAATAAGAGAGCAGAATTACATTCTACATCAGAGGTATTCCTTCACCGACTATGATCTCTTAACCACAGCTAAAAAATTACTAACTATAGTTACAACACAACTAAGTATCTAACTAATGTACTGGTCTAAACAAATACCAAACAATACTAAAAGCACGAATGAGATCGCGGTGGTACCTAATAGTTAATGTGTCATAAGGGTCTATGTTGATCAACTCCTCCATTTAGAGATCTTCTATCTAGTTTGATTCTTTATTTGTATGATCTATAATCAAGTCCTCTCATTTCAATATTTTATCGACACAACAACGCATGTAGTGCAAATTTCACCATGAGACATGAATTGCTTCCACAGTCAGATCAGAAAGATGCACGTCCAACTAAATAGTCATAAATAGTTCATTGATTTAGCATTCATCTATGCACCCATATTTTATCACTATCTTGACTACTCAACTGTCAAAGTGTAACACAACTGTCAAAACTCGAGAACTTTGACCTTCTTTGGCATACCTAGTTTCTAACTTTTAAGTTTTAGGTATGAATTCCAGTTTTCGTGAGATGCGTGCGATCCACATTTTTTAGTTTAGTATAAGTAATATCGAACTTTGGCTCCTAAAGTTGCAAGAAATAGATCCAAAAGAGGAAGGACCAAACCAAGTGACAGAAGTTGTATACAGCAGCGAAGGCAGAGGGTGGCCATGGCCCGCTTAACTTTTGAGCAATTATTTGGACCACCCCCAATAACCATAGAAAACTTCACAAATCTATATAGAAGGACCCCTAATTTTTGGAAATTCTTGTTACCTTCCCTCTATTTCATGGATATTTCTCCAAAAGCACGCACTGGCAACTCTTCTTCTGATACTAAACATAACTTCAATTAGAGCTATTCGGTAATTCCATTTAAAGGTAAATAGAAACGTACCAATTTTTAGAAGCTAAGTTCATTTTTTCTTAGCTGCAATTCATTCCACACCACCAAAAATAACCAAGCGAAGTGATACAATAAACCACAGTGTGCTTAACAATCAAGAACATTCCAATGTAGGAGTAATAAGCAAATTAACTAGTGCTGCACCCGTTTGATGCACAGGATGACAAACATTCACCTGTGAGACTTTTTTGGTTAAGTAATCAATTAAAATGTGAGTACATTGAACTTGACTAAAAAAAAAAAAAACGAAGTCAACCGAATTAACCTTTCCCCCTACACCCAACTATTACATCTTGCAGAGAGAGATAAAGCTGTGATATTTGCCGATTATGTTTTGTCAAAATTTCTTTCATTTAGCCCATTTTCCCATTCGCAAGATAACAGAATCATAGTAGATGGAGAAAACGTGAAATATACAAATCAATTTCTATCTTAAACTATGAAATCGTTTTTGGCTCCGAATACGAAGTAAACCTAATTTTCCGAGCACAAAAACTAAACATAGTAAATCACCAAAAGCGTTAATATTGAGGAGAACTGAGGGGTCTATGGTAAAAAGAGCAAACCTGCAGCGGCACCGGCGCCGCCGTCACATATGATTTTCTTGACGCGACGGCCGTTGGACGAAGGCGCATCGCAGCCAGTCTAAGTATGCAGAGAGATATGAATACATAAACCCTCTTCCTGCTACATTAGTCGACGCAGTCTAATAATAATTTTGAATAAAAAAGTGAATTAGTAAAGTCGCTAAAAACGGAAAATTCGGACTTACTATAGAAAATTGTTACTAAAATTGGAAAACTCGGGCTTACCATAAAAAAATTGTTGACCGACGCAACATGACAATTCTTTCAAATTTGGCAAATGCTAATTTTTTTAATCATGTACGACAGTTTCTGGCGAAATTTCCATTTGAGGTTGAGAGAGAGGAAAATGAAAATAACCATGATAAAATGGCATATATAGGTATAGCACTGCAATACCCTTGTCATTTTTTGGCAAAATGACATTTTTGTCACCCAAATATGAGAATGTCAATGGAAAAATGACATTCATTTATGTGGATGTTTTTTTTTAGGACGGGTATGGGTGGCAAATGGATGAGTTAGATTGGATTGAGTTTAAATGGGTTGATGTAAGTTATTGGATGAATATAACCGTGTTAAAAATGGGTCAATAATAGGCGAGTTGAATATGGGTGGGTCGGATATGGGCCTTGGTATACCCTACCCAACACCACTCCTTTAGCACAATCAAATTTCTAAAACAACAAAACCCGACGACTACATCTTATGGACTATTTTGGTTATTAAAATTAGAGGTAATTAAATAATAATCCTTTTTTTGAGCACTATGTAAGTTTTCATCCTTGTTATTTAGAACAGTTATATTTTCATCCCTTTCACTTGTAAAATACATTTTCTACCCTTATTTAGTAATACATATTAATATACATAAATAAATTTTCCCCTTATTTTGTGAGATGTAGTTGCCTAATTGGCTGGGATTTAGTTTTCCTAAATTTATGGATAACCGATAATTAAGGACTTTTTGAACCGATAAATAATGATTTTTTGGTATGATGGAGGATACGCATAACAATATGAGTGATTCTATTTCCTAAATTAGTGGCAACCAATAATTAAGGATCTTCTAAAGTTGTGGGAGAATTCAAAACATGAATATGAATTATGATGAATATGGGGAGTCAGGATCATGGTAAATGTTGTGCACTATCAGATTACGGTAAAAAAATAATACTTGCATGATCATGGTTAATTAGTTGGTAAGAACCAAAGTACAAGTTATTGCGAGTGATAAAATCATGGTAAAATTTATACAAAATTATTTTTCATATTCCATGGAAATACTGGTAAATTGATTTACTCTAGGATCTATCCAAAAATCATGATAAATATATTTTCAATATTCACTACCCATAAACATACCCACCAGAAATCATGGTAAATACAACCAAAGAACATTAACATTAACCCTGGGCGCTATATATTATGTAAAACACTTACGATAAAACTTACCCAATAAATTCTTCAGATCCAACCACTTACACCATGAATTTACCGAATGAATTCTTCAAATCTAAGCACATTTACCTTATTTCAATCCCTTCCTTCTTCTTTTTTTTTAAAGTACAAATAAATATAAGTATAAGTTCGAATCAAATTCAAGTCATCTGTAGTTCTTTTTTTGAGATATTTAGTTTTGGTGTGAAGATTTGGGGTTCGCAAAATTTGTGACTGTGCTATTATGAATGGGTTGACTACGTATCGGAGATTGACTCGGTATCAAGTCAGCATAGTTCAATATTGATTTTGAGATATGTTTTTGGGTTTTAATCCCACTTGAACAAGGGGCAAAATTCGGGGCAAACTTCAGGGCATAGGCGCATAAGCCATTAATTTCCCGTATAACTGTCAAAAGAATTTCACTTTCTGTGTCAATACGAGCAGTTTAATTTCATTTTAAAGATGCTTTGCATATCAAAATACCATATTCACATTCGTAAAACCATATATTACTCCATGGCAAAGGTAACGGGGTACCATACTCGTGCTTTTATTTTGGTGTACCAAATAAAAAAGGGAACAATATATCATATTTTTTTTTTTTTGACCGGCAACTATAAATCATAAGTTGCAATATGAAGTTTTTTAAAATGTAAAAATGGGCCACGGATTTCAAGTCACTGAAATCATTTTTTTATTTGAGCCAAAAATCTTAAAATAGTGATCAATCTCCACAGATTGCGAAATCAGGACTGACAATTTATGTATTTTTAGACTTAGGGCATTAATTTTTTTACTAGTGTACATTAGGCCTAATAAAGTCAAGAAATTCAACAAAACCCTTTTAAGGGAACTAATAATGCCAATTTGTTCATGCCAAAACTCTTTCATTACATGACTTAATTGCCCTCTACTACACCAATTGCTTTACAAGAATGCCTCTTGAAATCGTATAGGATATTTTATCATTCATCATGAATAGTGATACATACACACACACTCAACCACACACAACCACACACACCACATGTGAGTGTGTGTGGTTGTGAGTGTTTGAGTGTGTGTCACAATCATTTTCATTCATTTTAAAAGTCAGGGGCCCTCTACTACACCACTTGTTTTACAAGAATGCCCCTTGAAGGATATTTTATCATTTATTTATTTTAAAAGTGGGGGGCAATTAAGTCATGCAATGAAAGAGTTTTGGCATGAACAAAATGGGTTTTGGCATTATCAGCCTCCATTAAACAACCGTAGATTTGTTTTGGAATTTTCATTAATCAAGTTGCTTGAACTTAATGGGATCCTTAAGATATCAACGTGAAGGGCATAAAAATGGGTACAGCTTGCTGATAAAAAAAAATGTGAAGAGCACAAAACATTGTGCTTTCTTTTTGGCAGCCCGTAACTAGAAAATGCAAGACTCGGAACTCGGGGATCATTTGCTGGATTGTACGTAGAAGCTTTTGTCGCTGATTTTAAAGCCATTTCGTGGCTATTTTTTAAGCACGTTAGCGGCTTGATTTTCTAGACCACTTTTTAATTTTTGAGACCATAAGGGGTGTCGTTATAAAAGTCGCTATGGCAATTTTGGAGGCCGAATAGAGCGTCATTAAAAAGACCGCCGCTGGAGGCAATTTTTGAGGCTACAAGGACCGTGATTGTAAAGACATTAGACAATCATAAGTGAATTTCCTCGATTTTTAATCTCCTCCCTTTTCCTCCTAACAAGTCATGTATATAGAGGACTCTGTAAGCCACAAACGTCTTGAAAGCATCAAAGCAATACCACTAATATTCGAAAAATTATTTGGTGGGCCTGGACAAAGACCCGCCCAAAACCATTATCTATCATACAATACATTTTTGTGGGACCTAATACTAAGTGTCTGAACCCAAGGAAATGACCGATTAATGAGGGTGTTGGGGTACCACTAAATAATCATTCACAGTGGGTAGGTATAATGCTCTTCGCGACTAAAATATTTAGCACTTGAAGACTTGAAGTGTGCCTCTTCAATTGAATGTGAACAGGAGGTGTTAGGGGTCTGGTTGTGGTGCCCAAAATGGTATTGGGGCACCGGTGCTCTAGTTTTATTTATCATGAATACTAGGTCTACAAACTACAGAAACAAATCACACTTATCATAAACACATGCATTTTGTTTGGTTTAGAGTTTTGAGAAGAATATTTTGAGAAATATTTTTGAGATAGTGTTTGGATGGGTTTTTGGAAAAAGTAATAATTAGATAGATGTGTAATAATTGGAGAGAGATAGAGAGAGAAATGAGAATAATGATTGGAGAGATGGTTATGAGTAGAGAGAGAAATGTGATCAGTGATTGGAGAGATGAGAGATGAGGAAATGATTTTTTTGAATTTTTTTTTTGGAAATGTGAAGTGAACAAGGTGATGATTTACTTACCACAATTTATGGCCTATATGTGTGGTAAGTAAAGTCTATGTTTGTGGTAAGTAAAGCCTGTGTTCATAGTAAGTACAATTGTGCGGGAAAAGAACAAAACTGCCCTCCTTGTGGTGGTTTTCATCTAATGGCTCAGATTCATCTATTTTTTAATCTAATGGCTTAAACTTAGTGGGGCACCGGTGCCGTAATACCACGCTGGGGCACCATAGAAATATTCAGGTGTTAGAGACCGGTCTCTCAAAAGTACAACTTTGTACTAATATAGTTTTTGGTACTAATAGTATATACGTTTGCTAAAAACAAAAAATAAAATGGACACCTTCTGTACGACATTTGTTGCATATACAATGCGGCTATGGGTACGCACACTCGTGTTCGCTATATGCACGCAACTAATCTCAACCGTCCATTTCAAAAATTAATTGTCTGAATTTTAAATAATTTGTTCGCGCGAACAAATAAATTGTTCGCGCGAATAGTATATTAAAAATCCAGATAGTCGAAAATGCGCATGGATGGTTAAGATTCACCGTTCGTGCATCTTGCGTACGCACACTTGTGTACGCGTAGTATTTTTGTTTCTATGCTAAAAATTTCATACATTTTGCGCTCATGGTAATATATGGGGGTGCACAAGAAAGCCAATATAACCGCCAAACTGATTCGATCCAGACCGAACCAGTCTATTTGGTTAGGTTCTATGGTTCATTGGTCTAGTTATGGTTCTAAAAATCTAAGAACCGATAATTATGGTTCGGTTACTGGTTCTCAATTTAAGAACCACAATTAGAATCGAACCGGACCTTATAATATTAATATATATACGCTTATTTATTAAATATTTATTACATGTACAAAATTATCAATCTTATAAAATCCTATAATTATTTATTTATTTTATGAGTTGGTTTGGTGCTCTAAATTCTAAATAGTCTTTTGAAGTCATGTGTTATGATAAAGTCTTCCTTAATTTGGTAGAACCGGAACCAAACCAAAACCGGTCCGGTCTTGCGGTTTGGATTTGGATAGGTTCTTCCTATGTATTGGTTAGGTTTCGGTTCTTCATTTTGTAGAATCGGTCGGAATGGTCTAGTTACTGAATTTGTAGAGAACCGGTCCAATCCGGACTGTGTCCACCCCTAGTAATATATCGTGCACAAGAGCATTTGTTACCTTATAAATTTGATGCTACAGTATATTTTTATTTCAATAAATTTATCATAAAACCCAAACGACAAGTATCAAAAATTATACAATAGTTTACCATGAAAGCAAAACAAAAACCAAAAATATAAATTTAACAAATGAGTAAATAAATGTCTCTTACGAAACACAAACAAACTATAACACATCTACCATATAAAGTACAACAAAAGTCTGTCCCAATAAATTTACTATATTCGAATTGTTGGATGGCTCGGATGTGCTGAGAGGGCCGTCCAAAAATGCATCGAATTGTCTGGATTGAAACACATTTTTTCTTTTCGTTTTCGTTTTTTTTTTTTTTTTAAATCCGGACGACACTTTCAATCCGGACCGTCGGTTGCATTATTGGGCTGTCGGTTGCATTGCACCCCAAATTTTGTCATAGGTAAGGTAATGAAATGGGCTTAATAAATGGGGGTAATAAATGAGAGGTTAGAGATTTTGGCTTTTTCATAAGGATAACTAATAAGGATATAATAGGCCAAAAAAGAGAAACTTATTCAATTGACCACAACTTACCAATATCGAAAAATGGTTGATGATTTGAGCTCGGCATCCAATTAGCAGTTTTTTGGTAAATAGTAGGACTAAATTGATCACAACCATTTCACTTCGTAAAACCAATAAACATAAACAGTTAAAAAAAAGGTGAAGTACAACAATTCAAGTTTTAGCTATAACAATGTCATAAATGACTTGCAGATATAAAATCTTTCGATTTGTCACCACCAGAAGAGTAGAAAAGTAAAAAAAAAATGGACAAAGCATTAAAAAAAAAAAAGACAAAAATAAGCCAAAAGTGTGACCAGTTTGGCTTATTTTTATTGTCTTACAATTTTTTTCAAGTTTTGGACATTTTTTTTTTCAGTTTTAAAATTATTTTCGTCGAGACAACTTAAAGTAAAATAAAACTTGAGTAGGAACTAACAAGAGTTCAAATAACAATAACAATAATAATAATAATAATAAGACTTTAATAAAATAACCAGTAGCTCTGGAAAAATGACTGAAGTTGTAACCTGTCGCCATCCTTGTGCCACTCTAAGCACCATCTATTCAGCTTTTGAAACGAGGCTGAAATTGTAATTTGATCGCATCGTTGTCCCACTCTAATGCATCCCACCACAACTGACTGCCCTCAATTTTCTCCAAATTAGGAGCACCGTTAGTGTCGAATGGGAGTTTTTTCAGCTTCGGACAACTACTTATAGACACCTCCTTCAGTGATTGCCAAGACATGGGAACACCTTTGAAAAAACTGTCAAATTTAGGTAAGTCATCGAGCCACAACATTCTCAATTTAGGTAGAGACTCATAGTCGAGTTTCTGATCATTTGGAATCATCCCCTTGAGTCCCCGACAGTCGCGGACTTCCAATTCTACCAAGTTGGATAGTTGTTGAACCATGAATCCACTTGAGAAGAGCTGCTCAATTGATGGACAACCAAATAAAAATAATGATTTTAGATTGGTAAAGGTGTTTGCATTTGGTGGCGGTGGTAGTAATGGTCCCTCCTCCATCTCCAAACAAAGAATAATCTTCAAATTGGACAGCTCGACTAGAGATAAATGTTCTAAATTTGGAAAAGCACCCATTTCGAGCCCATTTCTGTCGACAATTTTTTCAATCGCATCACATTGTTCAATGCGGCACCATTTTAGCTCATGTATTTTGAGCACGCCCACTTCTGAAAAAGTACTAAGTTTTCCATGACCAGTTAATACGAAGCCATCTGATTGAATGAGTACATCCTCTATGGCTGAGGGAAGGCTACTACCCCTTTCTTCTCCTCCTCCTCCTCCTACTGTATAACATAGACACCTATTAATAACTATTCCCGCGTAAGAATGTGACTCATTTATACGGAAGTGAAACTTTGTCAATCTTCTCCGTTTCCATGATATGCTATTTTCTAGGAAGTGTTGCAGATTACCTACCGTCCCGAAGTCAAATTCAAGGCAAGAAAGTGAACTCAAGTTGCTCAATTCTTTCACAACAATCTCTATACTTTCATCACTCAACCCAGTTCCTAAAAGTTTAATTATTTCCATCTGAGACAGCTTGCATATCACTCCAGCAGGGAGAGCTTCCAAAGAGTGGCATCTGAAAAGGACTAGTTCTCGGAGACTGTCCAATTTAGATATGGAAGTTGGCAAAGATTTGATACGAGTAAATGACAGATCCAAAACTCGGAGGTCAGGCATGTTGCTAAAGAAAGTTTCTGGAATCTCCTCTAGATTATAATTTTCTCGAAGCAACAATGTCAGGAGCTCGGGGCAGTCTGGCGATTCTGGCAAATTGCGTAAGTCATTATTCATAAATGATATTCTTGTTGCCTTTTTCCATTCCACTGCATCTAGAATCTTCCCTGAAGAGATTCCAGCTCTCACCAGATGTTGGGGTTCTTCACCTTTTGGGGAAGTCATTGCCAATACCAAGTCTCGAACAACATCATGCATCTTCACAAAGTCATCATCGTCACATTTTTCCAACAAAGATGCATCGATAAGAGCTTGCAATATTACATCTCCCTGATCAAATGCCTCCGCAAAAGTAAGTTCTCGAGAAAGAATCCCCTCTGCTCTTAAATATTCTATCAATCTAGACTTCTGAATCCTGGAGTCTTCTGGATACATTCCAGAAAACAAAAGACATTGCTTTTTTTTTGTATTTTTTAATTGGTCATAGCTCACCTTTAGTATTTTGAACACGTTTTCATTCATGTCTTCAATGAAAGACGTCGCAGGTGACCTTAATTCCCTTAAGAAATTCCTCCAGACGTTCACATTTTCCTCCTTCCGTAACACACCACTTACGACCTTTAATGCCAGTGGCAAGCCATCGCACTCTCTAACAATTTTTTCAGCAAGCGGTTTGATGTCAGGAAGCTTCACGACATCTTCCACATTTGAGTAAAACATCTCCCGAGCTTCCTCTTCTTGCAAAACCTTCACCTTCACTTCAGTATCGGTTCCCATCTTGCGACAAACTTCCAACTTTCTAGTTGTTAAAACAACTTTGCAACCACTGTCCTGAGTAGGATTTGGAAACCCTACAGCAACTAAATCCACCATCTCCCAAACATCATCTAAAAGTAACAGGTACTTCTTGCCGTGAAGTCTCTGATGCAATTTCCTTGCTACTCTGTCATCAGACTCACCCTTAGCTATTTCTACCGATAAACGCTGCCCAACTTCTTCTTGTACCATTCTAATGCTTTGAGATTTCGAGACGGTCACCCATATCACAAAATCAAACATTTCTGTGATTTCTGGTTTGTTATTCAATAGTTTCAAAACTGTTGTCTTCCCCACCCCGCCCATTCCCCAAATACCAATCTTTGGGGTGTTCTCGTCTCGAATTTTTCCAAGTACCATGTCAAGTGTAAGATACGCAGATTCTGACAATTTTGAAGCATGGTCTGGCTGCATCTCAACTGTAGCTGGTGGTGCATCAATGAGAAACCCGCTTTCAAACTTGGATTTGCCTTCGAGTTCTTTAATGTCATCAATCATATTTGCCACTCGCTTGCCAAGCTCTATACGAGCAAAAATGTCAAGACATAGTCCCCAAACACATTTCTTCTCAACATTGAACTCCGACTTTATGGTCTCAACCTTTTTCACCATCTCGTCCACCTTTTTTATCCAACCATCACATTCTTTAGTCGGAATTTTCTGCGGATTCGATCTTTCAGCTTGGGCAAGAATATCCTCTCTTTTCAAATCCAAGTCATGTGCTTTCTCACAGAGCACTTCCCAATTCTTAGACAACTTTCTGCCATAATTGACGTGTCTGGCAATAGGAGCCCATAAACACCTCCCAATCTCACAGACAGGTTGGGCGATGGCTCCAGCAACTGTAAAATGCAAGCAATAGGATGATTAACAAAGATATGAAGTTTGAATAAGGTTGATAGGTTTTTAAGGACGAGCAATTTGGTGCAACTAGCAAAGTTAGCTTGTTTAATTTCCTTTGTCGCTTTCTTTTTTCTCACAAAAAAAGTTAACACATGTATAACAGACAAGATACCAATACGAGAGAAAAGGGTTGGTGAGGAACCAACAAAAGGCAAAAACACCAAAAACACTACGACAAACAAGAACTTATTCCAAAAAGAGCAGAAAAACCCAACCACAATGGAAGAAGACCCACCAAACCAAATTTAGCTTGTTTTCATAGTGAACAAAACCAAATGATTTGTTACCAAACAACCCCTTACAGAAATGCTGTTAGACCCTCTCCTGCATAGTTTTGACGTAAAAATGGACTCATTTGAGTAAAATTCTTTACTTGGTATGAAGCACTCAAAGCAAAAAAAATTAATTCTGAGTACAATTAATATTGGAGAGAAACTATATTTGATACATAGTTTTGAATATACCGTATCGGCCGGTTCGTCTCGGGATTTGGAGGCTCTGATACCGATACGTATCGTACCATGTTGACCGATACGCCAAAAAAGTTAAAAAAAAATTCACGACCGCTACCCCCGATTCCCGTGACATATCGCCGATACGTCCCAATACCGACACACTGATACCGCGACCGATACCGCTATTTAAAACTATGATTTGAAGCACACCAGTAAGTTTTTACACAACGTATAGCATCGAAATTTTATTAGGAAAATAAACTACTACCTTCATTAGGTACAAGTCGAGTAAACTCACTTTTGCATAGGTTTGGGTCAACAGGTGGAATAATGTTTTAAGTAACTTTTTCCCCAAACTTAGATTTGAGTCAAGATTTTCGCCAAGGAGTGGAGATGCCCTTACTGGGAGATTTAAGATACAAAGTACTAACAAAAGTCCCTTAATTTGGATGTATCTCTAACATTGCTCCCCAAAGCTTTTGAAGAATCATTTCGCTAGTTTCTATTTGCCCTTACTAGGGAATTTCGTGATTCGTGAGAACTGTTGGAATATGTAATCCATAATTTTCTTAGATATTAGGGATGCATGTATCTATAGTTAGATACATGGTATTAGTAGTTCCTATCACATTGGATATGTAAAGTCCTCTAGGGACTTTTTTGTTGGATAAATAGTCCTCTAGGGACTTGCGATTCATTCTCTAGTTTCTTCTATGTAGTCCTGTAAAAAACATCACATGTTATGATTTGTAATGAGTCAAGTAATCAATCAATCTCTATCATCTTCTATTTATCAAGCTCTTTGGTAAAGTTCTTTCGTACAGGAGCTTTGTAGGGCTCCGCCCTACATCTCCAAAAAACATCTTCTCTTCTATCTTTTTTATTTGCTTCCGCTACCCAAAAAAAAAAAACCAACAAGAACATGGTATATATTTTTGGAGTGTATGTGCCTTCTTTAATGGGCAAGACTTTTGACCCTAGGATTAGAACGAACTAACTAATGATAAAATTTGCTTGGTCCAATCTCCCATTACCTAAGTGCAAAGTATAAATTCAAAATGCAGAGAGAGAATACATGAATGTAAATAGAAAACATAAAATTACCTTCAGCCATGGAGATAACTGGAAAATTATCAAGACCCTGAGAAAAAAATCAGCTATCTGCTTCCAATACAGTAGAGTAGTTCACTTTAAGAAGCAAAAACGTTGCATTGCAGGGAGAACCTTGACCTGTATATGCAGATTGTTCAGTTGGGATTAGCGGATAATCATAACGAATAATGATCATCGTGTAATATACAATGAAATTTGCTACCACATTGGCATAGTAACCAAAAAAATCTTACAGGAAACGATTACATTTGAATTGAAAATTTCTGTGGTGCCGAACTAATGGGTATAGATAGTGTACGCATAGTGTGTTGATGCGTGTGGGGCCTATTTTTTTTGTCTCACACAAACGATCACAAAGCTTTCATTAATTTTAAAAGAAATATGAGTGGTGATGGAAATAATCAGCTCAATTAAATGAATAGTTTTTTAGTTTTTTTTTTTAAAGAAAAATAAATTCAGCATTCATTAAAAACATAACGTACACAAAATTATCTAATTTAGTTGATTTGTATGCGCGTTTGGACATTTGCTCCCCACTAAAAGAAACCACCATTTTCCTCCTCACTTATAGATTTTGTAATATCCGCAACTTGCAACAATTGGTTAAATTGAACAAATAAATTTTTTTTTTGTTGTCTAAATGAAGTTAAATTTAATTTCAAAAACTAAGACTTTTTTTTTTTTTAAATTCATTTTAGCATGCACGCATTTGGACATTTACTCCCCACTAAAAGAAAACACCATTCCTCACTTATGGACTTTGTAAGAATTCTTTTGCTTTTTTTTTTTGTTTTTTGATGACTAATACTTCTAAATATTATTAGCGACCCTTTCGCATCAATTCAATTTAACTTCATTATTTGTTCACAATAAACAACAAAAGAAATTATTTGTTCATTTTAACCAATTGTTGTGAGTTGCGACCCTAATACTTTTCCATAACATATACAAACTCCAGATAGAATGCATTTGGCTTGTATATTGAAATAACGAGCCAAATGCATATGTACGCTATTGGGAGAGTAACAATATCTTGATTTCGCTTTCTTTGAAGGCTAAAAATCAGATGTCCAAACAAGCAAGAAGCCCCTCGTACTCACTGCTCAAAAGAA
Source organism: Vaccinium darrowii (assembly GCA_020921065.1). NCBI lineage: Eukaryota > Viridiplantae > Streptophyta > Magnoliopsida > Ericales > Ericaceae > Vaccinium > Vaccinium darrowii. The sequence continues at coordinate 42,412,730 of CM037152.1, read as the reverse complement.
AAAAACAAGAAGCTACAGAGAAAGCCAATATTTGTGATTGCGTTGGTTCTTCACCTGTTGCTTTAGAAGGTAGTGTGGAGATAATACAAAAGAGAAAAACTTAAGCTTGCCTAGGTATTTTTCTTTTTACTTTAGAAAATATAAGCAAAATTGAGCAATAACATAAATAAATGTATTCGATGTTAAAGTAATTTACCTAAACTCTTAAAATACCTTCAAAGTTAGTTGACAACAAAAAACAAAAATAAAAATTAAATTACATTATAATTCACAAACCGTTTCTTTCATTTTTTGCTGTAAAAAATGTACAAAATTAATTGATTTTCCTCATGTCAATCCAACACTCTGTTTTTGTATTGCACACTAGAACTACTCACTAGTAGACCTCGATATTTAAATCCATGGTTTGGTGGTAGGCATGATGGTGGAGGGTGGGATTGGGCGCGTCTAATGGTGATGATCAGGGGCAAACTTACCACTGGGCATGTGAGATCATGTGCCCCACTCAATTCCGTAAAAATAATTCACTCAGTTATTCTCTGGTTCATTTAAGACTGCAGTGTTTAGTTCTTACACACATTTGGAAGCCTGCTCGATGATCTAAGTCATTTATATTATAGATGTCATAAACTAATTTGTCTACACAAAAGTTTAGGTTGATCGAACCCTTGTAACAATTGGATAAGAACAATTTATTTGTGCAAAAAAAAAAATAAAAATGATTAGACAATTTTTTTTTTTTTTTTTAGATAAGAGTATTTCGATGAAGTAGTCGAGAGTTCCAACCAATATAGATTTTATCCGATTCGACAGCCCTATCATATGAACGTTATGGGCCATCGAGGATAGATCGAAGAACTTTTGGAAGCGTATGTGTGGGGTCGGTGTTCGCTCTCAAGCCTTAACTCCACTCTCGGCCACTTTCAGACGATTAGTGCCTAATCGTCTGAAAGTGGCCGGCAGACACTTCGAAAACCAACAAGTAATTAAGAACTTGCACAGAGAGGTTGAGAAGCAAAGGTCTGGGAGAGAATACAAAAACCAAGACAGTTTTAAAACAAAAGTCCCTTAGTGGATTAGGATGTGGTCGGAATTGACCCAAACGCAACACAGAGTATGTCTTGGGATGATCTTACCTCATGTGATCGAATTTCTGCCCGAGTCAATTCCCTCACCTCATCAATCCTTCCAAGTAATACAAAACTGTAAATATGAAAGAGTATTAGACTTTATGTTTACATCGTTCACCTAAAATTTGGATAGCATAATCAAGACACTAATTGGCAAGCCATTTCAATATGTAGAGAAACTGGAAAACTTTTGAGATCTATTCCAAGTTTCTAAAAAAAAAAATCTGGGAAGGACAAAGAGAGAATTTAGGAGCATGAATTTGCAGTTTCTCACCAGAAGTCGAGCTACTTGTCACCGGAAGTTGGGCTAGCTCTCACTGCTATGGCAGATATAAGAGATACGGATGCGCAATTTCTCCTGAATTCGAGGTATTTTTCGTCAGATAGAGAGAGAGAGAGAGAGAGAGAGAGAGAGAGAGTTGTTTTTCTAAGTATCACAGACCATTCCACTTTGATCTTATTATTGAAATGCCTATCAAAAACAAAAATTATGTCGAAATAAAACGAGTAATCCAATGGCTATGGTTAAGGCTGCAAACGAGCCGAATCGAGCCGAGTTCTAAAATTTTCAGATTTGTTTATAAACGAACCCGAGCCGAACTTGCCTAGATTTGAAACGAACTCGAACTTATTCACGAGCCTTAATGAGTCAAAACTATTAGATGTTTATACTCTCATACAGGTCTAGAGACTTCAAATAAAATTTTTGTATTTCGTTCACAAATAAGTTTACACATGCATATAAAATTATAAAACGTACTAAAATTTAAGTTTATAATACTTTTAAAAGTTTATAAATGTACAAGTTATAATATTTTCATTATGTACAAGTAAAAGTTTTTACATATTCAAGGTTATATGTAAAATTCGAATGAAATATACATACAACCCTCTACGTTTGCAAGCCTAATCGATCCGAATACTATCAAGTTCAAGGCCGGCTTATTTACTAAACGAGCCTAAAATTGAAGCTTATGTTTAGTTCATTTAGTACTCGAATTGAACTCAAACAAATTTTTACCAAGTCGAGTCTCGAACAGTTCACGAACGACTCGGTTCATTTGCAGCCCCAACTATGGTGATTACGAGATGATCTAATGGCTGTGATTATGTGGGAGTAATCCGAGCGTTGCTATCTCGTGGAAGTGCTTGGTCGGCTGCAGGTACTGGTTTTTTATAATTGCCCAACATAATGGTGTGAACTTTATGTCTTGTCTTCAAGTTCACACTCCTCCAATAATTCAATCAGTGAAAAACAATAACTCAATCAGTGAAAAAGCCACTGTTTGTTGTTGGAAATATTCTTTAGGATTTTTGTAAATTTATATAATTGGAGATAACGACACAACAATATAAAATGGCAATACTACAAATATAAAATAAGAGAGATTAAGAAAACTTATATTGATCGAGGCACGCGTAAAGCGCTCTCCTAAGAGAATATATGTCCCCGCTTGCACCGAGTTGTGTGACATTTCACCACCAAGATACAACGATCATCCACGGAAGCTTTGTGTGCAGTTAAAGTTTTCCACACGAATCAAGAATTGTCCGTATGCTCAAAACATTCAAGGATATATGAAAATATGTAAAACAAACATAGTTCAAAGATCACTCCCTATACATGTTAAACATGTGCTGTCCTTCTATATCTTTCATCTTTTACGACTCTCATATATAGAGCTATATGGTCAAATACACAAATCAATAGCGTTAAATATATCAATGAATGGGTAGAGAGTTACAATATGAGAATTAAGAATATTATAACACTCCATTATGAGATTTGTGTAACCTTCAAATTTTTAAGGGGTAAAATAAATCGCTTTAAATAAGTTAAAATTAAAAGATTTCTCCAACAACTGGGACCTTGTTTTTCATTCTCTCTTTCTCTTAGCAATGATTGTGTTGATTTTCCAAGTAGTATTTTTGAAAATATATCTACGTAATGAAACTGGACATTTTGAAGATCTTCTACCTTCGTAATATTACCCTCTTTTTTTTTGTTAAAATTGTATCCATCCGATATGGAAAAAAATAAGAGAAAATGTTACTATCACAATTTTTCCTCATCAAATATCTCTCTTTCACCACCACCGATGGTAGCCTGGTCAGCAGGGTGCCTCACATTCTCAGGAGAAACTGAGTTTCTGGTCTTGCAAGTAGCAAAGAATTGTGAGAGAACACACTTATGCCTACTTGTACCTAAATGATGCCGTGGTGGCGGCTTGTCCTCACAGACAATTGCTATTGCTCAAGCAAGACATTCCACTCGCTGGTCGGAAGCCCCTATGGCCCCGATTGGCTGGGGGTTAAGGAGGGGTATAAGTTATACCCCCTATTTTTATCCCGGTCCCACGTTCTTAACCATGGTTTGGGAACCAAAAGAGAACCCGGATAAAATTATACCCCTACCCAAATAATCCCCCTTTCCCTCACTAAATAATAACACCCCCCCCCCCCCCCCCCCCCCCCCCCCCAGTTATCAATTTACCCCCCTTGTACCCCTGCCAATTTACCAATATAACCCCCTTTATACCCCCTGCCTTACCCCTCCCTCACTCTCGTTTTACTGTAAAACCGAATTGCATTATAAATATATTACGAACTCTTGCCATTTCCTTCGGATAAAAAAATGAAGTACTTTTGCGCATAATTTTTTAATTTTTTTTACGCCAACTTAAACTACAAATTGAGATCTTTAATTTGATACAACAAAATTTAAAATTTTTTATACTTTAGAATTTGACATTGTTGGCTTGCTTTACAATATCCTTTGGATAAAAAAATAAAGTATTTTCACATTAAATTTTTTACTTTTTTTTGCACCAAATTAAACTACAAATTGAGATCTTTAATTGGATACAAAAAAAATTAAAATTTTTTATACTTTAGAATTTGACATTGTTGGGAATAACATAAGAATTACTAATGGTTTATTATTAAAAACATAAGTAATATAACTGTACATAACTACATACTAATAAAACATAAGTAATATAACTGTACATAACTGTACATAAGTAACATAACTAATATTTTAATTTTAGATATAACTAATAAAAGGAATTATTTATTGAAAAGTATAATTAATTTAATTAGTATTGTATTTATGTATTTATTTTATCATAAAATCTAATATAACTGTACAAGGGCAAATAAGTCATTTGTCAAGTTTTTACATCATTCATCCAACTTTATCCCCCTTTATTACAAATTCATCCAAACCACATACTATTTAATCCCCCCTTCATAAATGTCACATCGCTGTGGGTCCACCCTTACTAAATAATACCCCTTACTATCTTATCCCCCTTACTATTTAATCCCACCAAAACTTATCCCGCATCCAATCAGGGCCTATGGTCATGCCCAAAGGAGGTTGCTACACTAGTTGCCTCCTCCAACTCTTTTTTTTTATCAAAAAAAAAAAAAAAAAAAGTCTCTCTTTCTTTATCTTCTCTCTTTTTATATAATCACTGTTCTCTCTACACAATTTTTTTATTTAAAAAAAATGAGAAACGTCTATATATTTGAAACCTCTTTCCTCATTTTTTTGAAATGTTAATTTCATCAACAAAAGTTACAAAAGTACTATTACCATTCAAACTTCGAGCAGTTTTTATCTCTCTCTAATTTCTGCAATGATTATCAACACAGGTAATAAATGCATTATACATTGGTGCACTTTGGTGTGTTTCCCCAAATATCGTCTTTCCAATCTTCAAACCTCCAAAATGAAAAACATAAGTGAAAGGGTGATTTTGTAATTTATACTCCCTTTTTTTTCAAAAAATTGTACTTTTTTTAGGGATCCTTTCTTCTTTTTGTCACGTCCATTCTTCAAAATTATTTGAAAAATAAAATTCTCCAAAAGGGAGGATGAGTCCTTCCAAAAAGTTTAATTTTTTGAGCAAAAGATGACATAAATTATAAAATCTACCATTGATATGCCACTTCTGTTCTACACTGTGAAAGAAAAAGCATGGGTTGGAGAACTTACCCATTAATTTGGAGAACTCATTGAATGGAGTGAAGGAAAAAAACTAAATTGAGCACATAACATGGCTTATGAAATATAAATGATCGGTATGATTAAAAAATAAGGTGCAAGACAAATTAATGTGTCATTTTTTGGTAGACCAAATTAATATATCATGTTGTTGTAGTTATCAATGTCTAAACTTGATTTTAGATTCAATTATGTATTGATCATATAAAAGTCTCTCTATAAATCTTGCAGTGCATTAACTCACTATAGGAATCACACGCCCGTACAAAGTGCGTACAAAGAAAAAAAACATGGGTGCCTTTGGACGTGTAAAATTTGTAACAAAAAGGAACGATTTTGTTGAAAAAAAATTTGAAAATGACTGTTTTTAGATAATTATATAATGGGTCTCCAGTTAAGCAGTTGATCATTTTGTTCGAACGGCTATGATGAACCTTAATAGTACATCTTCCCTATGAGAGGTATATTCCCATAGCTGTAGCCAGTGTAGCGCAACACATACTGATACAAAGGTTCTCCGAGCATACAGAGATGCTAAAATTAATTTGATGCAAAGAAATTGGTAAAATTATAAAATGAAATATTTTATTTTTTGCATGAACATTACCAGGTTTTTCCGTATGATATGCTTAAAAAAAGGAACAGAAAGAGTAGATTGTAATGCTTCCACAGTTCCTCTTAAGCAAATATAGGCTCCACTCCACTTGTTTTGTGTTTAATCAGGTAAATTAACTCGTAGCTAAAATGTTCATTAGCCAAAATAAAATCAGCAGATATTTTAGTAAACGTCTAAAAATTGTATTAATACATTATTTTTATTTTTTTTAATCGGCAACAAGAATTTATTAGAACTTGACAAAGGATACATCGAGAAAGGAAACCACAGTCAAGCACACGTGCAAGGAGGGATTGGATATCGAAAATTTCGGATTTAGATTGGGATGACTGATATCGAATTTGTCGAATTCGAATTCGGATTGAAGCTATCCGGCTTCGGATCGGATTCGAACCATGTCGGATTCGAATCGAATCTAGTTCATTTCTTCTTTTTTTTCGAGAAATAAAAATTTGAACCATTTCTCAAACACGGTCTATTAGACGATATCTACGTTCAAGTTTCCATATACTCTTAACGCTACCAACACGTAATAGAACTTTAGTTTCGGTCCTGACGTAGGTTCGATAGAATCTCCTACAAATAATGGGATAGTTACTTTAATAATTCAATTAAAGTTGATTCGGTCCTTTGGTGTCTGTTACTTTAATAATGGTGTCCTGCAGATAATGATGTCATTACTTTCATAATTCAATTAAAATAGGAGATGCTCTAATATACTTTTCTAAAAATGCAAAATAAATAACTAAATAAATAAAACACAAAAAAAATAGGTCAGTGCCCTCACTAGTCTCCAAGTGGCTCTGCCATTGAGTAAGTGGACTCCACAAAAATTTATAGTATAAAATGGTGTTGAAACATGCTCCAAAACCACTAAATAATTACTCTGGTATATAGAAAACAGCTGTAACACAACAGCTTGGGAAGTTGATTTTCCTTTTTCCTTTTCCCTTTTTTTCTTGATCCTTTTCCTTTTTCCCTTTTTTCTTGATCCTTTTCATTTTTCCTTTTTATCCTGTCGCTTGACTCACATAGAAAAGTGAAGATGAATTGACCACTACCAACAATTACTATTTCCCTAAGTTTTTTTTTTAAAAGGAGTATCCTATTAATTTCCTAGAGGTTGCTCACAAAAGAATGAACCATATTTAAGTTGAGTCATTGGATCAATTTTTGTCAAAATATGATGTAATTTTTAATAGAGAGAGAGTTTTTTTTTCCTTCTATGGATTGCTAAACCCTAGCCATGTGAAACCTCAATGGATTCATAGTATTTACTTTATCTATTTGGACTTATTTTTCAAAAAGTATATACAAAAAAAAAAAACCTTTTCAGGATTAAGAAGTTAAAACAATCAATAGGAATCTTGTATTAAAAATAAGTCCAAATAGATAAAGTAAATACTATGAATCCATTGATGTTTCACATGGCTAGGGTTTAGCAATCCATAGAAAAAAAAAAAAAAACTCTCTCTCTAGTAAAAATTACATCATATTTTGACAAAAATTGATCCAATGTGAACATATTTTGACAAAAAAAGCGATTGTGTTACTTTAGTTCCTTGATTATAATCTTTCGCCCCAATTTGTTCGTCAAATTTGGAAAGAATTTGTGGTGTGGAATGGTGTTGGAGTATCAAGTAGCGGTGTTCCAAAACAATAAGTAATTACTCTCGCAGATTTTCCAAAACAATATGTAATTACTCTCGTAGGTGAATAACAGCGGTAATACAACCACTAGGGAAGTTGATTTTCCTTTTTCCTTTTCTCTTTTTCTTTTTTCCTTTTTATCCCGTCGGTTGTCTCACACAGCTAGGGAAATAAAGAACTGACATAAATTATTGACCACTGCCAACACTTATTTCCCTACAGGCTTTTTATTTTATCCTTTTAATAGGGTTTGCCCATGTCTGAAGACACGATGCAATAAGTTTGAGAGATCTGCTGGAGATGCTCTAATGAAACTTCTAATATATTTTTTTCCAAATGAAAAAAAAAAAAGAAGAAGTAAAACACAAAAATCCCGCCCCCACTCCTCTCCAAGTCGCTCTACCATTGCTTTCTTTTATATACTTTTAAAATGTAGGATTGGAGAAGCTGTAATTTGATGAGACTTTTGGATTTTTTAATGAAAGATCATTATTGTTTTCTTTTTTGTACAAGTGGACTGCAGGTTGATGGTTAGTGCACCAAAAACAAAGAAACAAAAACAAAATGGACAAGATAAGGACGGAGTTAATTTACCCGCCCTCACTCGTCTCCAAGTGGCTCCACCATTGCTTTCTTTTATATACTTTTAAAAAGTAGGATTGGAGAAGCTGTAATTTGATAAGACTTCTGGATTTTTTAATGAAGGATCATTATTGTTTTCTTTTTTGTACAAGTGGACTGTAGGTTGATGGTTAGTGCACCAAAAACAAAGAACAAAAACAAAATGGACAAGATAAAGATGGAGTTAATTTACCCGCCCTCACTTGTCTCCAAGTGGCTCCACCATTGCTTTCTTTTATATACTTTTAAAAAATAGGATTGTAGAAGCTGTAATTTGATGAGACTTTTGGATTTTTTAATGAAGGATCATTATTGTTTGCTTTTTTGTACAAGTGGATTGCAGGTTGATGGTTAGTGCACCAAAAACAAAGAAACAAAAACAAAATGGACAAGATAAGGACGGAGTTAATTTACCCGCCCTCACTCGTCTCCAAGTGGCTCCACCATTGCTTTCTTTTATATACTTTTAAAAAGTAGGATTGGAGAAGCTGTAATTTGATAAGACTTCTGGATTTTTTAATGAAGGATCATTATTGTTTTCTTTTTTGTACAAGTGGACTGTAGGTTGATGGTTAGTGCACCAAAAACAAAGAACAAAAACAAAATGGACAAGATAAAGATGGAGTTAATTTACCCGCCCTCACTTGTCTCCAAGTGGCTCCACCATTGCTTTCTTTTATATACTTTTAAAAAGTAGGATTGTAGAAGCTGTAATTTGATGAGACTTTTGGATTTTTTAATGAAAGATCATTATTGTTTTCTTTTTTGTACAAGTGGACTGCAGGTTGATGGTTAGTGCACCAAAAACAAAGAAACAAAAACAAAATGGACAAGATAAGGACGGAGTTAATTTACCCGCCCTCACTCGTCTCCAAGTGGCTCCACCATTGCTTTCTTTTATATACTTTTAAAAAGTAGGATTGGAGAAGCTGTAATTTGATAAGACTTCTGGATTTTTTAATGAAGGATCATTATTGTTTTCTTTTTTGTACAAGTGGACTGTAGGTTGATGGTTAGTGCACCAAAAACAAAGAACAAAAACAAAATGGACAAGATAAAGATGGAGTTAATTTACCCGCCCTCACTTGTCTCCAAGTGGCTCCACCATTGCTTTCTTTTATATACTTTTAAAAAGTAGGATTGTAGAAGCTGTAATTTGATGAGACTTTTGGATTTTTTAATGAAAGATCATTATTGTTTTCTTTTTTGTACAAGTGGACTGCAGGTTGATGGTTAGCGCACCAAAAACAAAGAAACAAAAACAAAATGGACAAGATAAGGATGGAGTTAATTTACCCACCCTCACTCGTCCCCAACTGGCTCCACCATTGCCTTTTTTATATACTTTTAAAAAGTAGGATTGCAAAAGATGTAATTTGATGAGACTTCTGGTTTTTTTTTTAATGAAGGATCATTATTGTTTTCCTTTTTGTACAAGTGGACTGCATGTGATAGTTAGTGCACCAAAAACAAAGAAACAAAAACAAAATGGACAAGATAAGGATGGAGTTAATTTACTAATAGCAAGTTGTGTACTTAAGATGAGCCATCTCAATTAACACAGCCAAGACTAGACGAGTAACTTTGTAAAGAGCAACATGCCTGTCCAATAATATTTGACTGGAGCTAATTTAAACTAATAATCTTTGGCAGAATATTTGCAACTCATTCGGTTGGAACTTGTGGCTCATATGGAGAGGTACCAAGGAGTTCTTATGAAAGGTTAGATGCCCGAGCGGAACGGAGCCGAGCGAAGCGGAGTGGAGCGAGTACGGATTAATTAGGGTTGGAATAGAGTAGGGCTATATATACTCTCTATTATAAAAACCCTGGCCGATTTTGATCATAATAAACAGATTCGCTCTCGCTCCTGTAGAGGTAGCCGGTTTTGGGGAACCACGTAAATCTCTGTGTTCGATTCTTTACTGTTTTCGTATTCATTATTGTGTGCGTGTGGTGATTATTCTAACACATTCTTGGGGTTCTCTTGGTGTGTCTTTTTCCGTGCCAAGAGCTGCGGTTCGGAATTGCTGATGGTGTCTTTCAAGCATAGGAAGGGCACAAACTTGAACTGGTTGTTTGTCTCCTTAGTTCTGAGTGCACGTATATCCATCTTAGTAATATATTTTATAAATAGTACGATACAGTCCGACAAAATTAGGCCCACAATCTTGGATTTCCTCAAAAAAATGAGAATAATTCCGATTTGGTGAAGTGTTTTGCCCGGTGTTTTTTTTTTTTCTCTTTTTTTTTATGCGAAGAATTTGGATTGGGAGCTGCAGATGTTACGAGACAGAGTGATCAAGGAGTCCAGAACTACAGCCGGACATGTGGCGCCTGAAGAGGGATGAACCAACGGATATGTGAGAAATTGCATTCAGTTTAAATTTTTGCATCATGAGTAATTGTGATCGAAGTTAGTTTGAAAATTTGTATTTATATTCCTTTGCTTTGGAGATGGGGTGAGGAAGGGAAGAAAGAGGAATCACCATTCGGTCATGTGATGTGCACATGTACCTATTTTCCATTTAAAAGATGAACGGGACGGGAGCTAATAGAGGGTTTATAGTGAAATGTAATCTTGAATCGAAGGTTAGAATGGTCTAAATCAAAACAAAAAGGACTAAAGTGTACTTTAGACAAAGCCGAAGGAATATAAGAGAAATTACCCAAATAATAGATAAATTAAAGCTGTCAATCTTTCAGCACGCCAAAGCTGAAAAATCTTTCAAAGCTCAACTTGCAAAGTTATAGGCTCACCTATTTGGTGTGGCCAAAAAAAATAAAGTTGGCTTTGTAATTTTCGTGGAGAGAGAGAGAGAGAGAGAGAGAGAGAGAAGAAATTTCCTCCCTGATTCCATTTCTTACACACAATTCTACTTTCATTCTACAACACCACTGATCTTCCACACGTTAACACAATGTATGCATGACCATACTTGTCTAGGCAATTCTTCTACAGCTGCACACACTTACACAAACACAATAATGTAATTTTGTTTATCTACTTAAAAAGTACTCCTATATTTATATGAAACTCGTAACTCTAAGCCTCACCTGATAATCAGGTCCGTTTAATTTCTAATTCTCAGGGTTTTAACTTCTCTTGTCAAAAGTATTCAACTAAAATTCTAAACTAAATCTTGAACAGAAATAAATATGATTAAACAATAACACTAGTCTTAATAGAGATTCGATTGGAACAATTAGCCTTTGACGTTCCTCTATTAAGACAGGATATAGACAGTGGCGGGTAGAGTGAGAGACAAATGGGGTCAATTGATTACCCCACTGGCTTCTAAATTTCACTATGGATAGGTATAGTTTCCACCAAGTTTTTACTTATTTGACTCTACTTTAAACTTCCTCACTTGCCCCAGCCCACTTAAAAGGTTTTAAACTTATAAAAATAAGGGAGCAAAATAGAAACTCCCCAGTTTTTCTTCCACAAAATCTACAAAGGTCAAAAGAGTTTCCTACGTATTCTTCTCTCTGCCCAAAAATCTCGATGGCACACCAGAGGGTAAGATCTCTCTCTACCTCGGCACAAAATATGAGTCCAGTCTATTCAGAGCTTATGAAATTTCGCTTTGTCTTTTTCTTGATTTTGGAAACCCCAAGTAATCTTGGCGAAATCTAAGCTGTAGGTATGTTAATTTTTTCCCAATTGTTGTTCTAGACTTCTAGTCATGTGATACCTTCTGACCGTTTTATCAATTTTCAACGTTGATAGTTTTATGTTATTGCTGATTGTTTTGAAAAGTATTGCTAAACGCATATTGTTTTGAAAGTATGTGAATATGTGATTAAATTGGTGGTTTGTATTACTCAATTTAGTGCTTTTGGAAAGTATGTCAAAATGGGACGGAGCGTGTAAGTTGGAGAAATGCTCAATATCGAATGTGTGATTAATGGATGCATGATAGTTTGGTTGTGTACACATAGAAAAATATTTTTTGTAGCATTACAAATGAGACTCTCATGCATCGTTTTCGAAGTATAAAAAGTCATTGAGGTCAATTGTAAATCGAAGCTACCCTTAGTTATTAGTAATACATATATTCCTACTTTTTGATATTAATCTAATTATTTCTTTCTAGTAAATTGGAAAAAAAAAGAGTAGGATACTATATCGTAAGAAGTAAGGGAAATCGAAAAAACCCACATCTAGCGGGATTACCTCTGTTTTTAGTGAAATGAATCCTTTTGTTTTAGTGTATCAAATCTGATCTTCTTTACAGTTTTTTTTCCCCCTGTATTGCCTTCATTGTTTTTAAGATTTGATTCTTTCCCTTGGTGGTGTTTTGCGTTTTTTTATGCAGACCACGAGACGGTCCGACAAATTAGGCCCACAATCTTGGATTTCCTCAAAAAATGAGAAAATTTCCGATTTGACAAAAAGTGTTTCGCCGGCATTTTTTTTTGGTGAGTGAGTGAGAGTGCGAAGAATTTAGTATGATCCCTAGATCCATTCAGGATCACATCCCGCCTATTTTCAAATCTCTAATTACTTATTGTCAAGCAATGCGCTTATAACACTTCGAACATGTTGCAACGTTTGGCAACTGCTCATCTTACTTTGCCGAAACTCGTTATCATGCTTCCTTCTTTCCCTCCATGTCGCGTAGCCTGATCTCAACATTTGTACGCAAAATACTACACTCCTTGAGGTTTAAACTTCTTCAACTGGGTTCGCCAAGAAGCATTGCAGATCATTGTCCAATCCTCCCACCCGTATTTAGCTCTTGCCCTTTTGTCTAATTTCCGCAACGTAGCATGTTGATCATGTTCTTTGACCATGAGATGTTTTGTTACCAGGGTTTTTTTTTTAACAAAAGTGTTATTTTGGGTACCAAATGATTGAAGAATAACATATGTAGTTCCGATTCCAGGGTCAAGCCAAATTTAGTTAGTATTTTTAATTGGCGAGCCTCTATGGCTCAGTTGGTAATTTGATGAATCTTCAAAATTCATATGTAAATTTAGAAATTTCGGCTCCGCCGTAAGAAGAGTACAATTTAACTAGTTTAGCACCCACCTCCTTACCGGTCATATTAATTCCAATCCTTTTATAAAATAAAAACAAAAAACAAAAAATTCAATGCACCCAATTGAGTCGGTTACCTACGTATTTGATTCATCAGTTCACCTATAAATATGTTCAAATTAAAATCAAGTCATCTGTCATTCTTATTTTGAGATATTTAGTTTTGATGTAAACATTCGGGATTCACAAAATTTGTGACTCTGTCCATATGAATATGAATGGGTTGACTTCCAATCTGAGTTTGACTCGGAATCAAAAAAAAAAAATTTCTTTTGCAGTCGGTCGATAAAATTGATTACTCATCTTGTCAAGGGAAACATCAAACAGAGCTTCACTTTAGTTCAATTTGGATTTTGAGATATATTTTTGGATTTTAATTCCACTTGAACATGGGGCAAACTTTAGGGCATAGGCGCATAAGCCGTTAATTTCCCATATAACTTTCAAAAGAATTTCATTTTGTGTGTCAATGGGAGCAGAACACTTTCATCTTAATGATGTTTTCCGTAGCATTCACATTCGGAGGAACAATTTTTTTTTTTTTTATCGACAACAAAATTTTATTAAAGAAACTCGACTAAAGTTACATTGAGGAGGAAAGCAAGGTCCAACCCAAAGTTGGAACACCCAAAAGACAAAGCCCAAACACCCATGAGCCTAAAGTGCCCGGCCGGATAAAACAATGAAAGTACAACCAAAGGCCTACAAAGCCGAAACAATAGTATTAGTTGTAATATGAAGTTTTTAAAATCTAACAATGGGCCTTGGATTTCAAGTCACTGGAATCAGTTTTATTTTAGCAAAAAATCTTAAAATAGTGCGCTCTCCGCATATTGCAAAATCTGGACTGACGATTTATGTATCGTTAGGCTTTGTGCAGTAATTTTTTTACTAGTGTGCATTTAGGCCTAATAAAGTCAAGAAATTAGACAAACGTAGACTTGTTTTGGAATTTTCATAAACTGCTAGAACTTAGGAGAGCATAAAAAAGGGTACAGTTTGCTGATTAAAAAAAAAATGTGGAGCATTTGTCGCTGATTTTAAGCCATTTCGTGGCTATTTTTGAAGCACGTTAGCGGCTTAATTTTCTAGACCACTTCTTAATTTTTAAGACCACAAGGGGTGTCGTTGTGAAAGTCGCTATGACAATTTTTGAGGCCGAAAAGAGCGTCATTAGAAAGACCACCGCTAGAGGCTTTTTGAGGCTACAAGGGCCGTGATTGTAAAGGTATTAGTCTATTAGACAATCATAAGTGAATTTCCTCTGTTTATTTTTCTCCTCCAAAAGTTTGTCCTCGATTTTTAATCTCCTCCCGTTTCCTCATAACAAGTCATGTATATAGAGGACTCGTAAAAAAAGGAAACAATAATGATCCTTTATTAAAAAAAAAATAATGATCCTTCATTAAAAAAAAAAGCCGTTACTCCTCAAGTCGAGAATTCTAGTCAAATTAAAGCTTCTCCAATCCTACTTTTTAATTATAAGTGTAAAAAGAAAGCTCCAACCCGTTACTCCATCCTTATTCTTTGTTTTGCGGCTTCTGCCTATACGCATTCATCTCTTTAATATTCACTCCTACTCTCTATTATTACCATCCATCCATCAGTCCATGCATGAACACTGAGTTTGTGCTTGGTAAGGTCTAATGAAGTTATCTGGACACTCCATATATACCATTTTTGTCTAACCTCTCGTAAATATAAGCTGTGAAGTTGGACTAAGGCAAAACATAAACCACACCCTATAAAAAAACCCATTAGAATTGAATAAATTGAGTTAGGATAGTCATTTGGCTAATGAGTTGGAGATGTTCGTGGAATGTCATGATCATTACCTAGACAAACCCACTGCCTAAAATTAAAAAAAAAATGCGAAAGTGTACTAAAAAGTGTACTGAAATGTGTGAAAAAACTCTAAAACAAGATCAGATTCAATTCCCTAAAAAACAGAGGTAATCCCGCTTAGATGTCAGATTTTTCGGTTTCCCTTACTTCTTACGATCGATATAGTATCCTATGTCATTTGTCTATACTTCTATTGATTTTTTCGGTCAATTAATTGTGTTTTTTTGTCTATACTTCTTACATATAGTCTCGTCATTCGTTATTATTTTTCGGTCAATTAATTGTGTTTTGTCCATTTTGTTTTTGTTTCTTTGTTTTTGGTACACTAACCATCAACCTGCAGTCCACTTGTAAAAAAAGGAAACAATAATGATCCTTTATTAAAAAAAAAATAATGATCCTTCATTAAAAAAAAAAGCCGTTACTCCTCAAGTCGAGAATTCTAGTCAAATTAAAGCTTCTCCAATCCTACTTTTTAATTATAAGTGTAAAAAGAAAGCTCCAACCCGTTACTCCATCCTTATTCTTTGTTTTGCGGCTTCTGCCTATACGCATTCATCTCTTTAATATTCACTCCTACTCTCTATTATTACCATCCATCCATCAGTCCATGCATGAACACTGAGTTTGTGCTTGGTAAGGTCTAATGAAGTTATCTGGACACTCCATATATACCATTTTTGTCTAACCTCTCGTAAATATAAGCTGTGAAGTTGGAATAAGGCAAAATATTAACTAAACCCTATAAAAATCCCATTAGAATGAATATATAAATTGGGTTAGGATAGTCATTTGGCTAATGAGTTGGAGATGTTCGTGGAATGTCATGATCATTACCTAGACAAACCCACTGCCTAAAATTAAAGGAAAATGCGCGTCAACTTGTGTCCAATAAGCACACGTTAAGGTTCAAAATGTGTATTGAAATTTGTGAAAAGTGTACAGAAATATATGTGAAAGTGTACTAAAAAGTGTAAAATGTGTATTGGAGCATGTGTTTTTTTTTTTTTGTTTTTTTTGTATTTATTGTGTGTACATTAGACGCACATTAGCAATTAAATGCTAAACTGATATTTCTATATCCTCTCTTAATAGATGAGCGTCAAAGGCTAATTGTTCTATCAAAACATGGTCCGATCGAATTTCCATTAAGACTAGTGTTATTTAATAGAATTAATTTGTGACCGTTCAAAATTGAGTTTAGAATTTTAGACCAAGAACTGAATGCTTGGATCAATAAATCGTATGGAATTTAGTGGGTACTTTTGACGAAAGAAGTTGAGTTCCATACAAAGTAGGTGATATTTACTTGCATTTAATTAGGTGAATGAAATTGCATTGTGTTTGTGTAAGTGTGTGCGGCTGTAAGAAGAATTGCATAGGTAAAAGTATGGGTCGTGCATACACATTGTGTAAATGAGTGGAAGATCTATGTTGTTGCAGAGACGGAAACATCAAACATGAAGGAAAATTATGAGCCAGCTTTATTTTTTTCAGCCATACCAAACAGGGGAGCCCACAACTTTGAAAGATTTTTCAGCTTTGGCATGTTAGTTGATTGACAGCTTCGAAAGTTCAGCCCATCCACAAAGGAAAATGTCTTCTCTCTCTCTCTCTCTCAAGAGTGTTATTGGGAAGCCATAACAGGACCACCCCTCTCTAAAATGAAGAGTGGAAGTGACACATTGAGGGAAAATTTTGTAATTTATGTCCTCTTTTCCTTAAAGAGTTGTACTGTTTGGAGGGACCCATCCACCTTTTTGTCACATCCACTCCCCAAATTAATTTTCGGCTCTCTAATTTTATTGAGCCGAAAATTAATTTGGTGAGTGGATGTGACAAAAAGGTGGATGGGTCCCTCCAAACAGTACAACTTTTTGAGAAAAAGAGGGCATAAATTACAAAATCTCCCCTTAATATGTCACTTCCACTCTTCATTTTAAAGAAAAGAGCATGTGTTGGAGTTAAGGGAGTATAAAATAGTCAGGGGGATTAAAGAAGGGTGGACCCACAGTTAAGAAAGAAGGATTAAATAGTTCATGGTTTGGCTGAAGGATTAGAAAAGGGGGATAAGGAGGGTGGATGATGTAAAATCATGTCAAAAGACTTTTTTACCCTTGGTAATGCATATATTATATTATGTATTTATATAATTATATGAATACCAAAGTTAATTGATTTTATACTATTCAATATTTAATTTATAATACTTAATTGTAATATTTTTATTTAATTTTTTTATTTGTACGTTTATTTATTTTATATACTATTCAACAAGCCAACATTGTAAAATTCTAAAGTATAAATTTTTTTTAATTTTTTTTATTGAATTAAAGATCTCTATTAATAGTTTAATTTGGTGCAAACCAAAATAAAAAATTATGCCCGGAAGTACTTTCACTTTGTTCACTTCACATTTCTAAAAAAATTTCCAAAAAGATTCTTTCCCCATCTCTCATTTCTCTAATCATTAATCACATTTCTCTCTGCTCATATCCCTCTCCCCAATCATTATTCTTATTTCCCTCTCTATCTCTGTCCAATTATTACACATCTTTCTAATTATTACTTTTTCCTAAAATCTATCCAAACACTATCTCAAAAATATTTCTCAAAATATTCTTCTCAAAACTCTCAACCAAACAAAACATTTATTTTTTAATCCAAAGAAAATTGCATAGGGGTAGGGAAGTAAATTGGGGAGCTAATCTCCCCTGACTAAACATAAGCACCCCCCTCCCCTACTTATATTTAGTCATGGAGAAGGTTGACTAATTAGCCGACGGGCTAATTAGTCGGGGGTGAAAAATTGCTCCCAAACAAGGAATATGGAGGGGAAGAGGGATAAGGAGAAGGAGGATGATTTAGTCATGGGTGAAAACCCTCATCCAAACAAGCCCTATATGTATGTGTGTATGGGTGAGAGGCAGAGAGAGTAGTGTGAGAGTTGAGACAGAGTTAAGCCTCATCATTTAGCCCGTTGGCCCGCGGCCCACCCGAAGCCCGCAAGGCCGGCCAAGCTTTACTCAAGCTTGAGCCCGCCAAATGGGCGGGCTAGCCAGCCCAATTTTTCCTTGGGCCGGGCTTGAGCCTAAGAATTTTAGCTACAATCCGCCGGCCCGAGATATTAGCCCACCCGTATCCCGGTACACTTTTAATGCATTATTGCACGTTTAATGTACAGAAGATATAATATATAATGTACCAAAAAAATTATAATACACATAGTTGGACAAATGTGTGCAATTATGTATATTTCTCGGAGTAAAGTTCTAATATGAAACTAAACATATGCATTGAAATTTTACATCATATGGTAGGCTAGAAAAGGTTCAGCTGTAATTAAAAAAAAATTACTCCCAAAGGTTCAGCTGTAACAAAAATAAAAAATAAAAAACGAATTCCCCCGGCCCCCCCCCCCCCCCCCCCCCCAAAAAAAAAAAAAAAAAAAAAAAAAATAGCGCAGCCTCGCCTGCCCGCCGGCCGGCTAGACTAGGATAAGCCGTGGCCGTGGCCTGGGCCTGGGCTTCAACTTTTGAGAGATAGCCGGGCCTGCCTAGCCCGCTAAAAAGAAAAAGCCCGCTTAGCCCGACCCGCGGGCGGGCTTGGGCTGAAAGTTCTCGGGTTGGGCCGGCTCGGTTAGACAAAGCAGAGGCCTCATCCTCTGGGAGGGAGTCGAAGTGAGTCGGTGCTCCGGTGAGGGAGAGAAATACACGGTGAGGTTGAGTGGTTGTTACTCCCATGTAATATGTTGTATTTTCTCCCAAACAGTGAAATACTCCTCTCCTCCCGTGGACGTACCCGATTTTGGGGAACCACGTAAATTTCTTGTGTTTGTGTGTGATTGGTGTGTGTGTGGGCAAACCTGTGGCGGCTAGGCACAACAATTGGTATCAAAGCTCTGGGGAGTGAAAATGGTTGCACTGTTGGATTTTGCCCGGAAATGAAGTTGGCCGGATCCAACTTTTGATCACACCAATGCAAAGCTCTCGTCGATAGGAGTTCAACGGCGCGGACGATGCGGAAAACGGACCACCGAAGTGCATACACTGGCTGCCGGAGCGGAGCAGAGTGCACTGCAAATTTTGTCCTCTGTTCGTGATGCTTCTAGATTGTGGCAGAAGTGGGTGAGGAAGAAGAAAGGTAGGGGTGAACCAGTGTGGCAGGCACCTGTGAGCCGTGGTACAATCGGGTCAAATCGGACTTAGTGGGACATGATGGACTCGGTGAACTCAGTATGATCGTTGACTGGTCAAAGGTCAACTATTGACTTTGACCACAGGGTGGTAATTGCAGTTTACCCCTGGAGTTTTTGTTCTATGCAATTTAGTCCCTGACGTTTTAGGAAATTGCAGTTCAGCCCCTGGATAAGTTTTGGACCATTCCGGATTCAATGGCAGACTCGGATTTGGCGAATTCGAGTCGGATTTTGTGGTCCTAGACACATCCGGAGAGATCAAGGAAGGATCGAACGCGCTCAAGGTCGATTTGATGGGATGTGGTTGAGTCGGAGGCAAATGTTTGTGATTCGATGGAGGTCAAGTGTTGCGGGGGAGAACGGGAAGGGACAAATGGGGTCATAGTGGAGAGCACACACAGAGGAAAAATGAAAAAATAGTGTTCTGTAGGGTTGTTCGGTGTTACAGCGGAAAGACGGACACAAAGAAGGATTGGACAGGTTGGAGATGATCAACGGTGATCGGAGGCAGTCTGGTTCAATCGAAAGACCTATCATCGGGAGTTACAGCAGTGATTCGGGCTGCAAGGAGATGATGACGGGCCACAATACTGGCTTGTGGAGAGTGCAGTGACAGATAGAGCTAATGTCAGGCACAATCAAGAAGTATGGGTGTTTTGTGACGGTGAACAGGAGAAGCAACAGTTGTGGAGACACACTGGAGAAAGGCACGAGAGTACGAGGAGTCGCGACCTGAGACATACAGGTGTGCCAGGTACCGAATCAGATAGTGTGTCATATTTCTGTGCAGATGGTGCAACTGATTATTGTGGGGATGTTCACGTGAAGCTCCAGACAGAAGAATAGAGATGGTGTCGAGACGATGCATCGCAGGGTTCTCTTCCTTTTATGGATTTGTGGCGGGTTACCTCTCCGGATAAGAGTACTCGGGATGGAGGAGAGATGGAGCCACAAAAAGTGTCCTGGTGATTTGGCACGGGCGTCCCAAGATTGGCGAATGCGGATTATTGCATCCAGGGGTGTGATGCAGGCGCTTAGGCACGGAGGAGCGCGGGTATAAATGGACTCTGTTGCGGGCACTCCAGTTAGGGGGAGTGCAGGCACTCTGGTTAGGGGGTGTAGGATTATGATCAACCGCGGAAGATCTGGCTTGCAAGGATACATTCATTCGAGTGAGTACCTGGTTGAGGTGCGGTGTAGATCGTCTGGGAATGACACAGGTGCTTGTCAGAGCAGTAGGTCAAGTTGAGCAATGGAGATCTAGCAGGATTGGATGATGTCCCGGATTCACGAGCTATGTATCTAGGTTTGGGGTACGGAGAAGCTCTGTGGGGGATGCAGGCGTCAACAAAGATTGGAGTCAGACTTTTCTCGGGTGGTGTGTGAGACCATCTAGTGGAATGGAGCCTTTGGTGTGAGCAGAGGGTGTTGAAGTGTTTTTTCTGGAACGCAGGAAGGCATGCTAGAGTGGCGGATAGCGGCTGGATGATGATGCGGGTTCGACAATTTCCCCACATGTGAAAAGGGGGTGATTGCTGGGTTTTCGGTTCTCCCATGTGAGGTGGGGAGACAAAAGGAAAAGTGTTAAAGTTATGTCTCCCATGTGTCTTGGGTAAAGAGAAAGGGGAGATGCTTTTGGCAGGCGCGGGAGACAGAATTATGGGCAACCCCGCCCATTTGTTGACCGGCCCTCTCCCACCGTGTATATGTATGTGTGTATGGGTGAGAGGCAGAGAGAGTAGAGTGAGAGTTGAGACAGAGCATAGGGCTCCTCCACCGGGAGGGAGTCGGAGTGAGCCGGTGCTCCGGTGAGGGAGAGAAATACATGGTGAGGTTGAGTGATTGTTACTCTCATGTAATATGTTGTATTTTCTCCCAAACAGTGAAATACTCCTCTCCTCCCGTGGATGTACCCGATTTTGGGGAACCACGTAAATTCCTTGTGTTTGTTTGTGATTGGTGTGAGTGGGCAAACCTGTGGCGACTGGGCACAACATTCAATTCTTGCTAATTTAATTGGTTTGTAATAATCTGTGGCAGAATAGTCGCAACTCATTCCTGGGGATTTTCTTGGTGTATTTTTTTCGGTGCCAAGAGCTGTGGTAGCTGCAGATGTTACAAGACAGAGTGATCAAGAAGTCCAGAAATTAGAATGGTCGCCCGAGCTGATAGAAACTCGCAGGGTCAAATTTTTCGCATCATGAGTGGTTGTAGTAATTGTGATCGAAGTAAATCTGTATTAACTGTTCAAATTTTTCGCGTTTGAATAAATCTGTATTTATATTCCTTTGCTTTGGAGATGAGGAAGGGAAGAAAGAGGAATGATGATTTGGTCATGTGATGTCCACCTGTACCTATTTTCCGTTCAAAAAATAAACGGGAGCTAGCAGAGGGTTCATGGTGAAATGTAATCCTGAATCGAAGGTTAGGATTGTCTAAACTAAAACAAAAAGGACTAAAGTGCACTTCTAGGAAAAGTCGAAGGAATATAACAGAAATTACCCAAACAATTAGTAAGAGGCTTACTAATTGTAAATTTCAAATACCATTTCAAGACTCAAGAGTATACCATCCAATTTTGAAGATCGAAAATCGCGTCCACAAAATGATTTTTTTTTTTTGAACTGATCCACAAAATGAATTAACGTACAATTTGTGGCTCTTACCCTTCCCTGATCCACCTCTTCTTCAACTGTTGCAATTGCTCATAGGCATCAGGTTGAACGGTGAAGGACTTGCTTCGTTTCAAATTAAACTCATGTAGCCTCTTACACTTCCAAAGGCAACAACACATTTTGTAATATATGTAGAGACATATCACAGAAGGGATAACCAAACAAAAAATATTTGATTCAACAGAAAGTACCAAATCAATCAGGAAATAAAAAGGCAAAAAAAAAAGGGGGGGATAATTTTAATTTCAGATCTTAACAAATCAGGCGGAAACCATCTGTCTCAAATGTATGATTCTGGGTATAATTTTAGGCCGTTGAGTTTATATATGGAACTCAAAAATTAAGCTCCCTTATTATACAAATAATCAAATTTTCAATACAATACAAAGCCACATGTGAGTGTTAACCTTTTACAATGATTTTTAGGTTGAACATGGCGTGGTAGACATCTCCCTTTTCCACAAGGTCATTGCTCTAACAATATCTCCACTTTTGGTGTCTGTGTCTCCTTGGATTTGAAGAAGATGTACACACTTAAATGGCTCCCCCTTAAAACATGCTTCAATAGCATCTTCTTGAGGTTCACAAAGGGATTGAACTATATCAGAAGTTCGACACTCTCTCTTATATTCTAGTACCATGCTTGAAATTTGGTGGTCCATAATTTCTTGTGGGATAGGCTGTATAATGTAAGAACATATTTAGTTGCAATTAGGACATTACAAACTTGGAATAAAAAAAAAAAATTATGTAAAATGGACGCTCGAGATGACAATGGGAAACATAGAATACATTTAGGGTTCCATGAATGATACTTTCGACATATTATCAATCAATAATTTTTTTTGAAATTTTTTTTATTAATGTTTGAAAACACAATAAAAAGATTAAAGGGATCCAAAGAGCTAGGCATATCACAACAGAGCGGGAGAAAACCAAAAGGCAGAACTTACACTTCGGCGATCATATGCTGCTAGGACCCAAGGTTGGCAAGAGGCCAAGTGGCCAACAGAAAAACACCCCTGAAAACACATCCTAAAAGAAACAGAACCCAACACCTCAACAACAAAAGGCAAAAACCTCCCTACTGCCCCTCCTCCAACATGGCTCTATAGCACGTTTCATCATTTTTCTCCATTTCGGCGATCTTGCTAATAACTTCCCCCTCATCACCATCATAGCTGACTTCCAACGACTTCTCGAAATCCCATTGAGCTATAGCCTTATTTCGAAGCCCTTCTTCCTCCTCATAATTGAGCCCCACGGATAAGTTTTCCTCCCACACCTTCTGGGCTTTGTTGAGCAGGATACGATTTCTATTGTTGACTCCTTCGGACAAGATGGAGAGAAAGACCGCAGCTGCAGCTAGTCTAAAGACTGCTCCTTTAGGCTTTTGTATCTTGGAACCCTTCTAAAAATAATCTTATTGAAATTTCCCCAACTTTCGTCCATTATGCACAAATAAGTTTTACCTACAAAATCCTCCAATCCCCCCATCGTAATTTCCTACAATTTTGAATTATTTATTTCCCACAAAATAACCACGCCTCACTTCTTTAATGACACTACCTGATTATCGCCAAAAAAAGGTAAAAATCATGTCATATATTTATATAAGCAGAGCCAGCATAAACCGACAAACATTCGGGGTGAGCAAGCAAATACTCTTGGTCCACTTTGAACCATCAAAGATGCAATTTTTTTGGGATGAAAGAACACTCGGTTTTTTTTTGCCTCCTTTAGTAGCTCTAGGAGGGGAGTAGGCATAGACCTGACATTTGGCATCATTTTTACGAAGTAGTTGCCCTCATAAACCCATACCCAAAGGACAGAACACCGAGTTTCAACCAGTGAATCAGCAATGGCCTGTTATGCAGTTTGTTTAGGATAATACTCCCTCCGTCCCAGCATGCTGCTTTATTTATTTCGCCTAAAAAGCACACATATATATCTACCGGCTCACATACTAGCGTCGGACAAGTGTTTTAGACACACTTCGAACACAAGCCAAACTTGCTCATACATCTGTTTCATTTCTACTATACCTTTCTTAGTCGGATTCGCTGGGAGTACGCCGAGACACCTTAGGAGATCATAATGCAATTTCATAAAAGTATGTCATTGTTGCCACAGACGCTTAGCTCTTGACACGTTACTATCATTCACTAATCTTTCAATTCCTATTTTGATAGATAAAATACCTGTGTTTTCTACGAGTATATCCTATGTAACTTGCTTCATGTAAAAAACCATAAAAAGTGCACCTATAATCACCATATTTATTCTCATGCAGTGTTCTAAAAGTCGCTAGTCGCTCCCAGGTCGGATGGCTGCCGACTAGCGACTAGGGGACTAGTCAGGGACTAGTCGGCTAGATTTTTTTTTTTTTTAAAATATATATTCTCCTTCATCCTTCATAAGTTTTGAGTAAGTAGAATAACATAAGTAGCAAATCATCAAACATTGTTGTTTATGCACATAAGGGTCAGTCATTGGAGGACCAACTTTTGCTAAAATAACGTAAACAGGGGAGTAGAACATATAAGTGCCATTCTCAAGTAGGACCACAATTTTGTTCATTTCCCCCCCTTTTTTTACGCATTATAACCTTATCTACTCAAATACATGAGGGTAGTCTCAAATGTTCTTGAAAAATAGGAAGTTCTACCAGCTTCTTCCATTATGCTTTCTAGTTGGAATGGCTAGGGGAATTGGTTCCGTGAAGTATGCAATATCTTTTAAAATTGGTGGAACAAAACTTTACCGTCCATATCAAATTACGTGACCAACATTCATGACATGAAAGCACTTTCAAGTTTCAACCCTTTGCCATCTGAGTCATCTTTTTGGCAGGTTACAATACTCGGTAGTTTACAAGAATAAATTAATTATTTGTCTACTACCATTTTATCAAGTTAGTAAATTAAAGGACTTCAACATAAAGTCAAACTAAGGAGTATGTCACCAATTAGGTATTCTCGGATACCATGTAGAAACTTTATATCCAACCCAAAAGCTAAAGCTATTAGTTGGAGAGATCCCGACAACCTCTCAAATGGGGCCGCGTTTGAGGATGTCACGTGTAGCTTTGTTGCGGTCATCATCGTGCAGCCTTTCTATGGGTTTGTCGGTTTGTAAATTTTTACAATGTGGGATGGAATGGCCTACACTCTGTTGCCATTATGAAAATTGAATCTTAATCACCATTGTGCATTGTGATTGGAAGGGAAGAGAGTGAGAGAGAGGGGCGCGATGGGAAAATCTTATTTCTATAATCTTGGTTAACACACTAAGAGAGCAGAATTACATTCTACATCAGAGGTATTCCTTCACCGACTATGATCTCTTAACCACAGCTAAAAACTTACTAACTATAGTTACAACACAACTAAGTATCTAACTAATGTACTGGTCTAAACAAATACCAACAACAACAACAATAACATAACCCATTTAGTCCCCAATAATTGGGGGTATGGGCGGGGGAAGGATAGGAGACAGACCTAACCTTTGGCAATAAATGCACAAAGTGGCTGCTCCCAGAATACCACTGAAACAGATGGATTGGAGACAGACCTAACCTTTGGCAATAAATGCACAAAGTGGCTGCTCACAGAATACCACTGAAACAGTGATCCCCCTATACCGTCGCATTTGCTGCGGAATCATGCCCTCAAATCAAAGCCAAACGGCATCAGAGAGGGCAGACCCAAGAATCATTTTGATTTATGTGCACATTACCATGCTTCTTTCATTCAGCATCCAGAGCATTGGCGTTGCACTATGTCTAAACAAATACCAAAGAATACTAAAAGCACGAATGATTCTTTATTTTAGAGATCAACTCCTCCATTTAGAGATCTTCTATCTAGTTTGATTCAATATTTTATGATCTATCCTCAAGTCCTCTCATTTCAATATTTTATCGACGCAACAACGCATGTAGTGCAAATTTCACCATGAGACATGAATTGCTTCCACAGTCAGATCAGAAAGATGCACGTCCAACTAAATAGTCATAAATAGTTCATTGATTTAGCATTCATCTATGCACCCATATTTTATCACTATCTTGACTACTCAACTGTCAAAGTGTAACACAACTGTTAAAACTCGAAAACTTTGACCTTCTTTGGCATAGCTAGTTTCTAACTTTTAAGTTTTAGGTATGAATTCCAGTTCTTGTGAGATGCGTGCGATCCACATTTTTTAGTTTAGTATAAGTAATATCGAACTTTGGCTCCTAAAGTTGCAAGAAATAGATCCAAAAGAGGAAGGACCAAACCAAGTGACAGAAGCTGTATACAGCAGCGAAGGCAGAGGGTGGCCGTGGCCCGCTTAACTTTTGAGCAATTATTTGGACCACCCCCAATAACCATAGAAAACTTCACAAATCTATATAGAAGGACCCCTAATTTTTGGAAATTCTTGTTACCTTCCCTCTATTTCATGGATATTTCTCCAAAAGCATGCACTGGCAACCCTTCTTCTGATACTAAACATAACTTCAATTAGAGCTATTCAGTAATTCCATTTAAAGGTAAATAGAAAAGTACCAATTTTTAGAATCTAAGTTCATTTTTTCTTAGCTGCAATTAATTCCACACCACCAAGTACGGCTCCTAGCAGGTTTCGTCCCCTCCAAGCATCTAGAAAATCATGATCACGATGGTTTGCCCTCCACACTTTGCTAAAGCATTACATAAGAATCTAAATGCTAGTGTATAAATGAAGAAAACCATACAGCCACTGGCTAGAGACGATTCAATTCATGTAAAAACACTTACCTCTTTGACCAGAGTGGGGCACATTGGGTAGGCCATGAACTTGCAATCTAGTTATAATCACATCCAATGGACACACAATAGTGGCAGCTGTAGCACCTGCGTGGGGCATAAATCCCGTAAAATAACCAAGCGAAGTGATACAATAAACCACAGAATGCTTAACAATCAAGAACATTCCAATGTAGGAGTAACAAGCATATTAACTAGTGCTGCACCCGTTTGATGCACGGGATGACAAATATTCACCTGTGAGACTTTTTTGGTTAAGTAATCAATTAAAATGTGAGTAAATTGAACTTGACTCCCAAACAAAAAAAAAAAAGAAACGAAGTCAACCGAATTAACCTTTCCCCCTACACCCAACTATTACATCTTGCAGAGAGAGATAAAGCGGTGATATTTGCCGATTATGTTTTATAAAAATTTCCTTCATTTAGCCCATTTTCCCATACGAAGCAAGATAACAGAATCATAGTAGATGGAGAAAACGTGAAATATACAAATCAATTTCTATCTCCAACTATGAAATCGTTTTTGGCTCCGAATACGAAGTAAATCTAATTTCCCGAGCACAAAAGTAAACATAGTAAATCACCAAAAGCGTTAATATTGAGGAGAACTGAGGGGTTTATGGTAAAAAGAGCAAACCTGCAGCGGCACCGGCGCCGCCGTCACATCTGATTTTCTTGACGCGACGGCCGTTGGACGAAGGCGCATCGCAGTCAGTCATCACTCTGTTTGGTTGAGCGTTTTGAGAAGAGTATTTTGAGATATTATTTGGATGGGTTTTTGGAAAAAGTAATAATTAGAGAGATGTGTAATAATTGGAGAGATAGAGAGAGAAATGAGAATTAATGATTGAAGAAAAGAATATGAGTAGATAGAGAAATGTGATTAATGATTGGAGAGATGAGAGATGAAGAAAGAATCTTTTTGAATTTTTTTTTAGAAATGTGAAGTGAAGACGGCTCCAAGAATTTGGAACCGATTGAGTATTTGAGAACTGAAAGGAGATTCGCATGGCAGATAAATATATATAGGTATACCAGTAGTCTAAGTATGCAGAGAGAAATGAATACATAAACCCTCTTCCTGCTACATTAGTCGACGCAGTCTAGAGAGAGAGAGGGGCGTGGTCTTGGGGTGAAGGCTGGGCGTGAGTGAGGGTTTTGGGAAAGAGGAAAGAGAGAAGAACAGACTGGTAAATGAAGGGCTTGTTTGGAACATGAGGAAAATGGGGGAAAGGAAAGGAAAATAAGAATTTTTCTTACCTGGCTGTTTGGTTCCTGGTTTAAGGAGAGAAGGGAAAACAAGCAGGGGAAAACGTCTAGAAAATGGGAAGAAAAGAAGAGGAAAACAAGCGCCAAAATTTTGAAGTCAAACTCTCCAGTCCCACCTTAATCAGAAAACTCCTGCCTCTCATCTCCATAAGGTGCTCTCTCTGTGTGTGTGTGTGTGTGTGTGTGTGTGTGTGTGTGTGTGGGTGGGTGAGTGGGTGGGTTTGTGTGCATCATTTTGTACTCAATTGCTCTCAGCACTTTTTTGCCCACCAGGTGTTTGTGTTAATGTCGTAACCAAATCCTGGATGTTTATACTTCAGAAATTTAGTGTTTGAACTGCATAGTCTACTGAGTTTTCTCTCTCTATTTTCCTCTGCATTTTCAGCAGGGTAGTGGTTTGCTTATGGTCCATTTTGTTTGCTTGTAGACATGGGGTTTAGTTTGAATAGGACTTCGCTAAATTAGTAAGTTTGTTCACTTACTAAACCTGATTGCTACTGCTATCATGGTGTTCCAATTGTGCATTTTCCTCCCATTTTCTTTCTAAAACCAAACAAGAGTAAACATTTTTCTCTCTATTTTCCTCTCATTTTCTTTCTAGAACCAAACAAGAGAAAAACACCAATTTTCTCTCTAGTTTCTCTCTTAAACATTTTCTCTTCTTTTCTTTTCCCTTCCACATGTTCCAAACAAACCCGAAACGTGTTGGATGGAATGCTTTGTTGAATTTCCTGTCCAAAAAATAAAAAAATTGCGTTGTTGAGAAATGAAGCTACAAAACTAACCCACCCATAATAATAATGATAATTTTGGATAAAAAAGTGACTTAAGTAAAAGTCACTAAAAACGGAAATAATCGTATAGACTATTTTCGTTATTAAAATTAGAGGTAATTAAATAATTATCCTTTTTTTTTTAGCACCTTATAAGTTTCATCCTTGTTATTTAGAACGGTTATATTTTCATCCTGTTCACTTGTAAAATACCTTTTCTACCCTTATTTAGTAATACATAAATAAATTTTTCCCTTATTTTGTGAGATGTAGTTGCCTAATTGGCTGGGATTTAGTTTTCCTAAATTTATGGATAACCGATAATTAAGGACTTTTTGAACCGATAATTAATGATTTTTTGGTATGATGGAGGATACGCATAACAACATGAGTGATTCTATTTCCTAAATTAGTGGCAACCGATAATTAAGTATCTTTTAAAATGGTGGGGGAATTCGAAACATGAATATGAATTATGATGAATATGGGGAGTCAAGATCATGGTAAATGTTGTGCACTATCAGATTCTGGTAAAAAAAAAAAATACTTGTCCTATGATCATGGTTAATTAGTTTGGTAAGAACCAAAGTACAAGTTACTAGTCCTATGATCATGGTTAATTAGTTTGGTAAGAACCAAAGTACAAGTTACTACGAGCGATGAAACCACGGTAAAAGAAATCATGAAATCATTATAAATATCTTTTCAATATTCACTACCCTTAAACATACCCACTAGAAATCATGGTAAATACAGCCAAAGAACATTAACATTAACCCACAACATGAATTTACGCAATGAATTCTTCAAATCCAACCACTTACACCATGAATTTACCCAATGAATTCTTCAAATCTTAGCACATTTACCATATTTCAATCCCTTTCTTCTTCTTTTTTTTAAAAAAAAAAGTATAAATAAGTATAAGTTCGAACCAAATTCAAGTCATTTGTAGTTCTTATTTTGAGATATTTAGTTTTGGTGTGAAGATTTGGGGTTCACAAAATTTGTGACTGTGCTATTATGAATTGGTTGACTACGTATCGGGTTTGACTCGGTATCAAGTTAGCATAGTTCAATATTGATTTTGAGATAGCGAGAACATTCTTTACACCGGCGGTGTAAACCAAAGTTTTCTCCAAATGTATTACATTGCGCCATGTGTCCAAACAGTGGTCCCAAAAGATAGAACATGGACACATGACGCAATGCAATCGATTTGGAGAAAACTTTAGTTTACACCACTGGTGTAAAGAATGTTTTTCCTTTGAGATATGTTTCTGGATTTTAATCCCACTTGAACAAGGGGCAAACTTCAGGGCATAGGCGCATAAGCCGTTAATTTCCCATATAACTTTCAAAGAATTTCACTTTTTTGTGTCAATAGGAGCAGAAAACTTTCATTTTAAAGATGCTTTCCGTATCAAAATACCATATTCACACTCGTAAAACCATATATTACTCCATGGCAAAGATAATGGGGTACCATACTCGTACTTTTATTTTGGTGTACCCAAAAAAAAAAGGAACAATAGATCATTATTTATTTATTTTTTACCGGCAACTATAAATCATTAGTTGTAATATGAAGTTTTTAAAATGTAGCAATGGGCCATGGATTTCAAGTCACTGAAATCATTTTTTTATTTGAGCCAAAAATCTTAAAATAGTGATCTCCAGTCTCCACAGATTGCAAAATCAGGACTGACAATTTATGTATTTTTAGGCTTTGTGCATTAATTTTTTTACTAGTGTACATTAAGAAATTCAACAAAACCCTTTAAAGGAACTAATAATGCCAAAACGCATTTTGTTTATGCCAAAACTCTTTCATTACACGACTTAATTGCCCTCCACTACACCAATTGCTTTACAAGAATGCCTCTTGAAATCGTATAGGATATTTTGTCATTCATTTTAAAAGTGGGGGGCCTCTACTACACCACTTGCTTTACAAGAATTCCCCCTGAAATCGTATAGGATATTTTATCATTCATTTTAAAAGTGGGGGCAATTAAGTCATGCTATGAAAGAGTTTTGGCATGAACAAAATGGGTTTTGGCAGGAACAAAAATGGTTTTGGCATTATCAGCACCCCTTAAACAACCGTAGATTGGTTTTGGAATTTTCATTAATCAAATTGCTTGAGCTTAATGGGATCCTTAAGATATCAACGTTGAGGGGCATAAAAATGGGTACAGCTTGCTGATAAAAAAAAAGAATGTGAAGAGCACAAAACATTGTGCTTTCTTTTTGGCGGCCCGTAACTAGAAAATGGAAGACCCGGAACTCGGGGATCATTTGCTGGATTGTACGTAAGAGCTTTTGTCGCTGATTTTAAAGCCATTTCGTGGCTATTTTTGAAGCACGTTAGCGGCTTGATTTTCTAGACCACTTTTTAATTTTTGAGACCATAAGGAGTATCGTTATAAAAGTCGCTATGGCAATTTTGGAGGCCAAATAGAGCGTCATTAAAAAGACTGCCGCTGGAGGCAATTTTTGAGGCTACAAGGGCCGTGATTGTAAAGGCATTAGACAATCATAGGTGAATTTCCT
Organism: Vaccinium darrowii; assembly: GCA_020921065.1. Taxonomy (NCBI): domain Eukaryota; kingdom Viridiplantae; phylum Streptophyta; class Magnoliopsida; order Ericales; family Ericaceae; genus Vaccinium; species Vaccinium darrowii. The sequence continues at coordinate 42,381,540 of CM037152.1, read as the reverse complement.
CTATTTATTTTTCTCCTCCAAAAGTTTGTCTCGATTTTTAATCTCCTCCCTTTTCCTCCTAACAAGTCATGTATATAGAAGACTCTCAGTAATCAACTTCCACAAACGTCTTGAAAGCATCAAAGCAATACTAAGTGTGATCAGTGTGGCTTATTTTTATCGCCTTACCATTTTTTTCAAGTTTTTTTTCAGTTTAAAAAATATTTTCGTCAAGACAAATCAAAGTAAAATAAAACTTGAGTAGGAACTAACAAGAGTTCAAATAACAACAATAATAATAATAAGACTTTAATAAAATAACCAGTAGCTCTGGAAAAATGGCTGGTTGTAACCTGTCGCCATCCTTGTGCCACTCTAAGGATCAAATTTTGACCTTTCGAAACGAGGCTGAAATTGTAATCTGATTGCATCGTTGTCCCACTCTAATGCATCCCACCAAATTTGGCTGCCCTCAATTTTCTCCAAATTAGGAGCACCATTAGTGTCGAATGGGAGTTTTTTCAGCTTCGGACATCTCAATATAAACACCTCCTTCAGTGATTGCCAACACATGGGAACACCTTCGAAAAAACTGTCAAATTCGGGTAAGTTACGGAGCCGCAATGTTCTCAATTTGGGTAGAGGCTCATAGTCGAGCTTCTGATCATCTGGAATCATCCCCTTGAGTCCCTGACAGCTGCGGACGTACAATGCTTCCAAGTTGGATAGTTGTTGAACCATGAATCCACTTGAGAAGAGCTGCTCAATTGATGGACAACCACTTAAAGTTAATGATTTTAGATTGGTAAAGGTGTTTGCATTTGGTGGCGGTGGTAGTAATGGTCCCTCCCCCATCTCCAAACAAAGAATAGTCTTCAATTTGGACAGCTTGCGCAGATATAAATGTTCTAAATTTGGAAAAGCACCCATTTCTAGCCCATTTATGTCGACAATTTTTTCAAGCTCATCACATACTCGAATGATGCACCATTTTAGCTCACATATGTTGCGCACGCCCACTTCTGAAAAAGTGCTAAGTTTTCCATGACCAATTAATTCGAAGAATTCTGATTGAATGAGTACATTCTCTATGGCTGGGGGAAGGCTGCTACCCCTTTCTTCTTCTTCTTCTTCTTCTCCTCCTCCATAACATAGACACCTATTAATACCGCTTTCCACGTAATGATGGTCCACATTTATATGGAAGTGAAACTTTGTCAATCTTCTCTGTTTCCATGATATGCTATTTTCTAGGAAGTGTTGCAGATTACCTACTGTCCCGAAGTCGAATTCAAGGCAAGAAAGTGAACTCAAGTTGCTCAATTCTTTCGCAACAATCTCTCGACTTTCACCACTCAACTGAGTTCTTAAAAGTTTAAATACTTCCATCTGAGACAACTTGCATATCGCTCCAGCAGGGAGAGCTTCCAAAGAGTCGCAATCGGAAAGGACCAGTTCTCGAAGACTGTCCAATTTAGATATGGAAGTTGGCAAAGATTTGATACGAGTAAATGACAGACCCAAAACTCGGAGGTCAGGCATGTTGCTAAAGAAAGTTTCTGGAATCACCTTTAAATTAAAATTTCTTTGAAGCAACAATGTCAGGAGCTTGGGGCAGTCCGGCGATTCAGGTAAATTGCGCAAGTCATTTTTCATAAATGATATTCTTGTTGCCTTTTTCCATTCCACCGCATCTAGAATCCTCTCTGAAGAGGTTCCAGCTCTCACCAGTTGTTGGGGTTCTTCACCTTTTGGGGAAGTCATTGCCAATACCAAGTCTCGAACAACATCGTGCATCTTCACAAAGTAATCATCATGTCCTTTTTCCAACAAAGACGCATCTATAAGAGCTTGCAATATTGCATCTCCCTGATCAAATGCCTCCGCAAAAGTAAGTTCTCGAGAAAGAATCCCCTCTGCTCTTAAATATTGTATCAATTCAGCCTTGTCAATCTCAGAGTCTTCTGGATACAATCCACAAAACAAAAGACATTGCTCTTTTTCTGTATTGTTTAATTGATCGTAGCTCACCTTTAGTACTTTGAACACGTTTTCATTCATCTCTTCAATGAAAGACGTCGCAGGTGACCTTAATTCCCTTAAGAAATTCCTCCAAACGTTCACATTTTCCTCCTTCCGTAACACGCCACTTACGACCTTCAACGCCAGTGGCAAGCCATCGCACTCTTTGACAATTTTCTCAGCGAGCGGTTTGATGTCAGGAAGCTTCACGACATCTTCCACATTTGAGTAAAACATCTCCCGAGCTTCCTCTTCTTGCAAAACCTTCACCTTCACTTCAATATCGGTTCCCATCTTACGACAAACTTCCAACTTTCTAGTTGTTAAAACAACTTTGCGACCACTGTCCTGAGTAGGATTTGGAAACCCTACAGAAACTAAATCCACCATCTCCCAAACATCATCTAAAAGTAACAGGTACTTCTTGCCGTGAAGTCTCTGATGCAATTTCCTTGCTACTCTGTCATCAGACTCATCCTTATTTATTTCTACCGATAAACGCTGCCCAACTTCTTCTTGTACCATTCTAATGCTTTGAGATTTCGAGACAGTCACCCATATCACAAAATCAAATATTTCTGTGATTTCTGGTTTGTTATTCAAGAGTTTCAAAACTGTTGTCTTCCCCACCCCGCCCATTCCCCAAATACCAATCTTTGGGGTGTTCTCGTCTCGAATTTTTTCAAGTACCATGTCAAGCGTAAGATATGCAGATTCTGACAATTTTGAAGCGTGGTCTGGCTGCATCTCAACTGTAGCTGGTGGTGCATCAACGAGAAACCCGCTTTCAAACTTGGACTTGCCTTCGAGTTCTTTAATGTCATCAATCATATTTGCCACTCGCTTGCCAAGCTCTATACGAGCAAAAATGTCAAGACATAGTCCCCCAACACATTTCTTCTCAACATTGAACTCTGGCTTTATGGTCTCAACCTTTTTCAACATCTCGTCCACCTTTTTTATCCAACCATCACATTCTTTAGTCGGAATTTTCTGCGGATTAGATTGTTCAGCCTGGGCAAGAATATCCTCTCTTTTCAAACCCAAGTCATGTGCTTTCTCACATAGCACTTCCCAATTCTTAGACAATTTTCTGCCATAATTGACGCGTCTGGCAATAGGAGCCCATAAACACCTCCCAATCTCACAGATAGGTTGGGCGATGGCTCCAGCAACTGTAAAATGCAAGCAATAAGATGATTAACAAAGATATGAAGTTTGAATAAGGTTGCTAGGTTTTTAAGGACGAGCAATTTACTGCAACTAGCAAAGTTAGTTTGTTTAATTTCCTTTGTCGCTGTCTTTTTTCTCACCAAAAATTTTAACACATGTATAACAGACAAGATGCAAATGCGAGAGAAAAGGGTTGGTGAGGAACCAACAAAAGGCAGAAACACCAGAAACAAAACAAGGCCTACGACAAATAAAAACTTATTTGAAAAAGAGCAGAAAAACCCAACCACAATAGAAGAAGACCCATCAAACCAAATTTAGCTTGTTTTCTTAGTGAACAAAACCAAATGATTTGTTACCAAACAACCCCTTACAGAAATGCTGTTAGACCCTCTCCTGCCTTTGACTTAAAAGTTGCCTCATTTGAGTAAAATTCTGTACTTGGAATGAAGCATTCAAAGCAAAAAAAAAAAAAAAAATCTGACTACAATTAATATTGGAGAGAAACTATATTTGATAGCACACCGGTAAGTTTTTACACAACGTATAGCACCGAAATTTTAGTAGGAAAATAAACTACTACCTTCTTTTGGTACAAGTAGAGTAAACTCACTTTTACATAGGTTTGGGTCAACAGGTGGAATAATGTTTTAAGTAACTTTTTGCAAGGAGTGGAGATGCCCTTAAGATACAAAAGTACTAAAAAATGGGTCCCTTAATTTGGATGCATATCAAACTTTGCTCCCCAGAGTTTTTGAAGAATCGTTTCACTAGTTTCTATCTACCCTTACTAGGGAATGTCGTGACTCATGAGAACATGTTATATATTTTTGGAGTGTATGTGCCTTCTTTTTTTTGCTAGGCTGTATGTGCCTTCTTTAATGGGCAAGACTTTTGACCCTAGGATTAGAACGAACTAACTAATGATAAAATTTGCTTGGTCCAATCTCCCATTACCTAAGTGCAAAAATATAAATTCAAAATGCAGAGAGAGAATGAATGCAAATAGAAAACATAAAATTACCTTCAGCCATGGAGATAATTGGAAAATTATCAAGACACTGAGAAAGAATCAGCTATTTGCTTCCAATACTCAGTAGTTCACTTTGAGAAGCAAAATGTTGCATTGCAGGGAGAACCTTGACCTGCATATGCAGTTCAGTTGGGATGAGAATATAATTATAAAGAATCATGATCGTCGTATAGTATATAACAAAACTTGCTACCATATTGGCATAGTAAGCTAAAATATTTCGTCCTAACTAATCTTACAGGAAACGATTAGATATGAATTAAAAAATAGGTTAAATTCCTAAAAGACCCCCTCATCTTTTCCCTTTTTCCTAAAACACCCCCTAACCTTTAAAAACGTCCATACACACCCCCTCATCTTTCACCGTTTCCCATCTTCACCCCTTCTGTTAAAGTTCCGTTAACGGAGTAAGGGAAATGACTATTTCACCCTCGTTTAAACAACAACTTATAGAAAGAAAAAAAAAACCCCTTCTCATTCTCTCGCAACTCTCACCGCACTTCTCCTCAGAATTTTCTGCAGTTAAAAAAAAAAAAAACCCAAATCGAGTATGACTCTGTTGAACCCAAATCAAGCCCTATACGAAACAAATCAATTGTGGCTATATAGTTCTCAAATTAAATTGCATGCACCCAACAGAACTCTATTGACCACCGACCTCTGTTCCAAAACAAATTCTTATTTGAGCACTTTAAAAAAAAAAAATCATATCTGGTCAGACATTTCTCGTGGGAATCCGATCGTTACTCTTTGGGTTGAAGCAGAAAAAATATCAAAGGAGTATACCGAATTAGATTTTCTTCTTGCAAACTCAAATCTAGTTGAGCATCAGCACCTATCGTCCATCGCCGGAGACTCGCCGGACATCTTCTACCTTTACCCACGCCAAGATCAAAAACAAGAAAAGAAGATCCAGATTTGCCCAAAACGCCTCTCCTGTCGACCATTGCCGGATGTCCATGACTCGCGTCGGACGGCACAACTCGTCGCCGATCACACCACCAGTCGCTAGACGGGGCAGCAGCGACTTGGGGCCAGTCGGCTGGGGTTCGATTTGCCTCACTTGTTTGCAGTTTCAACTTTCAACTGATTTTTTCCTCTGGAAAGATCCTTGCTTGAATCGGCAATGGAGAGATTGCTTGTTTCTAAAAGCATAAATTTTGCAAATCATGCAATTCGTTGATTCCAGTGCTTCCATGGAATATAAAGACTCTTGATTTTATGAATTACATGAGTTATAATATCTGGGTTTGTCCTTGCATTTTTTTTTTGGCTATTTGTCCCATTGGAATAGAAATTAAACAGGGCAGAGAGAGAGATTACAACAGAGGGGCAAGATACTGTCGTACGGGTGTTTGCCAGCCATGGCTGCCACCGGAATGGGAGGAAAAGCAGGGGTGTTTTGTGAGGGAGAGAGAATACGTGGGAGGAGAGAGAGGGTGCACGTGAGAAATGAGTCTTTTTTAAAGTCTCAATCTCAACCCTTGGTTTCAAGGGCTAAGATAGAGTATCAAAAAGAGTGTGCAAAATATGTGTCCACGGATCTGTCCCCTATATATATATATATATTTTTTTTGCTCCACAATATTTTGGAGTGAATGAAGAATGGATGAGAGAGAGAGAGAGAAAGAGAGGTGGGAGAGGTGTCACAGGGAAGAGAAGGGAGAGAGAAGAGGTTGTTTTTTAACTCAAAAAAATTTTACAAGGGTAAATTTGTCATTTTTTTACTTTGGTTAACGGAGTAAGGGGTTTTTTGCATTTCGCATAGATGAGGGAGTCTGTCTGGACGTTTTTAAAGGTTAGGGGGTGTTTAAGGAAAAATGGAAAAGATGAGGGAGTGTTTTAGGAATTTAACCTTTTTGCATTTCTCATAGATGAGGGGGTCTGTCTGGACGTTTTTATAGGTTATGGGGTGTTTACGGAAAAATGAAAAAGATGAGGGGGTGTTTCAGGAATTTAACCTTTTTTTTTTTTTTGGTACACAATTTGGATATTATAATCAAGAGACAACTTAGCAAGCCATTTCCATATGTAGACAAACTGGAGAACTTTTCAGATCTGTTCCATGTTTCTAAAAAAATCTAGGAAGGAAAAAGAGAGAATTTAGAAGAATGGATATGAAATTTCTCACCGGAATTCGAGCTACTTTTCACCGGAAGTTGAGCTTTCACTAGCTACTACGGGAGACATAAAGAGCTACAGATGTGCAATTCCTCCAGAATTCGCCCGATGGAGAGAGAGAGAGAGAGGGAGAGATCTGTGTTTGTTTTTCTATAGTATCACAAACAATTCCACTTTGACCTAATTATTGAAATGCCTATAGAAAACAAAAATTTGGAGTGTTTCAGAAATTGACTTATTAGCAATATGTTACTGGAGCTGGTTTATTAATTGAAATTGAATTGATGTATTGTGAAATAGTTACATGTCTTATGAAACGCAATAAATTAGCTTTGAGCTAAAATCTACTCCTTCCATTTCAAAATAAGTGTCTCATACAGTCATACCATCTCTCTTACCATTTTTCAAATAAAAAAATTAAGTACTTCCATGTATCGTGTTTTGAATTTTTTACACCTAATTAAAGTACTTAATGAGTACTTTAATTCAGTGTGAAAAAGTTTGAAAAGCAATACATGTAAGTACTTAATTTTCTGATTTAAAAAATGAAACGGCTTTTCGTAGTGAACACTTATTTTGAAACGAAGAGATTTTTTTGTGAAACAACTCCTAAATGTGAAAATAAAACAAGTAATCCAATAGCTATGGTGATGTCGAGATGACCTAATGGTTGTGATTATGTGGGACTAATCAGATGTTGCGATCTTGTTTCGTTGGACGATATTCAGGTTCAAGACCTCAAAGGTCTCTTATTGGTATACGCACACATAGTTAGAACGAAGCAATGCTCCTTGAAGAGATGACGGGATATCACCGGGGATTATTTTGCACCACTCCTTTGGTAGAGGAGTGCAAATTTGTTCACCCTCCCTAAAAGAGGGTGAACATTATCCTCTCCTCTATTGGTCCAAATTGATTGTGGGGCTCACTATTAACACACCCCTACCAACCATGGTTACGGACACCCAACTCTCTCTCTCTCTCTCTCTCTCTCACACACACACAGATTGGAGACAATCAAACCCAAATTCATTCTAAAATTCTCTCTCTCTCTCTCAGATTGGAGACTCACCCAAATTCATTCTAAAATTCTCTCTTTCCTCAATATGTAATCGAATGAAACCCTGCCGGTAAAAAAAAAATTGGAATGAAACTCAAATTCAAGATCTGCTATCTCTTTTTTATTTCATTTTCGGGTAAATTTTAGAGTTTTATCAGTTTTGTTTTGGGAAAATTTGACCGTGTTTCTACAATTTGGGTTTGCAAAGAGTGCTAGTATTATTCTTTCCCCTCTACATGACTACATGTTCTCTTGTTTACTCGGCTGTTTTTTTTTTTTTTTTTAAATGGGGATTTTTTTTAAAAAAAAGAAAAGAAAAAGGGGACATGCATACTCTTTGAGATCTGTTAATAGTTAGGTGGGTTTGCATTTTCACAAAATTCCATTAATTCTTCTCCGGCCGTGTTTCTTGAATTTGGGTTTCACTGAATTCGATATTGAGGGGTGAGAGAATTTTTGTATGAATTTGGGTTTGATTCATCTCCAATCTATGAATTTCCATGGAAGAGAAAGAGATGAGAGAGAGAAACAGTGAGTGACTGAGTATAACCATCCGGTTCCCCCCAAAAAAAAAGACTGAGTGTAACCATGGTTAGTAGGGGTGTGTAAACAGTGAGCCCCACAATCATTTGGACCAATAGGAGAGAGGGTAATGTTCACCCTCTTTTAAAGAAGGTGAACAAATTTACACTCTTTGTAGAGCCCCAGTGGATCCCTCACATATTGGTGATGGCTCGTACACGCAGATAACGTCAAAAGAGTTGCTTTCTCAACCAAATGGGAGGGTGCGCATCTATTTCACATGCTTCTCCACATAAGAAAAAAATTCCTTGCAGCGGTCTGTTTCAATAACTAATTTTTTTAAAAAAACTACTAATTTTTTTCCAAAAATCAAGATAGGTGATCCTCTCACAATATGTCACATAAAAAAGTGCGAACACAAAAATCAAGACAGTTTTAAAATAAAACTCCCTTAGTGGATCGGGGCCTCAGTTTATTTTTAAGCCAGTTTATTTTGAATTTTAAAATAAGTCAATCTCTCGCAATACTTCAAGCAAAAAAGCCAATAAATCAAAAAAAAAATTAAAAAAATGCTAAAGGTTGTAAAATTCGTTGACATCCCCATAATTTTAGTAGAAAAATGAACTACCTTCATTTGGTAGAAGTAGAGTAAACTCACATCATTTGGTCAACAGGTGGAATAATGTTTTCAATGACTTTTTCCTCAAACTTTAGATTTGAGTCAAGATTTTCGCGAGTAGAGATGCCATTTTTGGAAGATTTAAGATACAAAAGTAATAACTCCCTTGATTTGGATGTATTTTTGTGGTGTATGTAGTACTATGTATACCTTCTTTATGGGCAAGACTTTTGACCCTAGGATTAGAACGAACTACCTAAGTGCAAAATGATAAATTCAAAATGCAAAGAGAGAATACGTGAACGTAAATAGAAAACATAAAATTACCTTCAGCCACGGAGATAATTGGAAAATTATGAAGACACTGAGAAAGAATCAGCTATTTGCTTCCAATACTCAGAGTAGTTCACTTTGAGAAGCAGAAGTGTTGAATTGCAGGGAGAACCTTGACCTGTATATGCAGAGTGTTGGGATCTGAGGAGATACTCTTACAATTTGGATAGTATAATCAAGAGAGAGACTACTTAGCAAGCCATTTCCATATGTAGACAAACTGGAGAACTTTTCAGATCTGTTCCAAGTTTCTAAAAAATTCTAGGAAGGAAAAAGAGAGAATTTAGGAGCATGGATTTGCAGTTTCTCACCAGAATTCGAGCTACTTTTCGCCGGAAGTTGGGTTCTCACTGGCTACTATAAGAGCTACAGATGTGCAATTCCTCCAGAATTCACCGGAAAGAGAGAGAGATGACAGAGAGAGAGAGAGAGTGAGTGAGTGAGTTTGTTTTTCTAAGTATCACAGACAATAATACTACTCCAACTTTGATCCAATTATTGAAATGCCGGAAAACGCTACAATACACACTCCTTATTTGAGTGTGTATGATCCACATCCCTATAAAAGTTACGATTTTGTTTAATAAAAGTTACGAGACACGCCAAAACGTTACGAACATAGAAAATGTTACGAATTATGTTGCTGAAAAGTTACGAAAAACTAAAAAATGTTACGATTGCCAATGAGGTGACCCAATCTGGATCATACAATAGGTGTATATGGTACACACCTTTAATGTGTGTGTATTGTAGCCATTTCTTGAAATGCCTATTGAAAACAAAAACTTCCGGGTGTTCACAAATTGACTTAGTACTAACAATAGTGTACTCGTTTTATTGAGTGAAGTTGAATTGAAGTGTTGTAAAAAAGAGTGATATATCTCGCAAAGCGCAATAAATTAGTTTTGGAGTTTAGATCAATTTTGTGGAACTCCTTAATCTCAAAATAAAACGAGAAACCCAATAGCTATGGTGATGACGAGATGTTCTAATGGTTGTGATTGTGTGGGAGTACTCAGAGGTTGCGATCTAGTGAGAATGGTTGGGAAGGGCTACTTCAATGGAGGGGAAATTGGACTTAGTCGGACAGTATTCATGTTCAAGTCCTTGTAGTCTCCTGTTAGACTATCCACAAATAATGAGACTTTTAACTTCAGTCCTAGCATAAATTCAATATGGTCCTCTACAAATAATGGTGAAATTAACGAGACAAAGTTCCGCGACAGAGATTACGAGATACTATATTTGCACTTCTATTTTTTAAATTAAAAACCAAAAAGGCTCAAAAAGACTGTCCCGCCCCTGCCCCAAGATGAAACCGGAGAGTATTTGCCCTTAAAAGTTTAGCCCAAACAGTAAGATGACAACTTTTCATATTGGTGCGTACTCCATAGTGCATCATTTTTCTGAAGGGACGTTACTTTAATAATTCATCCTCTGTCTAGGCTCAATAATGCAGAACCAAACCACATGGTAGGGACAGGAGGGTACACATCTTTTTCACATGCTTCTCCACATAAGAAAAAATCTTCTTGTACTGCTCCTGTGCTTCACCATACCTTAGCTCTTTTTTCTTCTTTTATTCCCAAGTTAGTTAATGCAATAACGCCTGTAGTGTAATTTTGTGTATTCATCAAATCTCATCACCATAATATGAATCTTTCAGCTTATATAGTTCACTCAACAGATCACATTAGCCAAATTTAGTACCCATTGGAGCTGATGACCTCTCCGGCATCGGCTCTCCATATTAATGAAGAGAGAGAGGGAGAGAGAAGCAGATTGGTGGACGGACTGAGGGTGAGTTTCCCGCTTTTAGTTGAAAATGCTAAAACTCCTTAAAGTGCTAAAATTCTTAAAAGTAATTGAAGTATTTTGGGATAATGACTCGTCTCGAAATTCATGTTTAAGAGTTTTAGAGAATGAGAAATCTTGATCTTTCAAATCTTGTTTAAGAGTTGAAATCTGTGGTCCTTGTGGGCTCCCCTGTTTGGTGTGGGGCCAAAAAAATAAAGCTGGTTCATAAATTTCGTTCATGCGATCTCTTACACACAACTCCATTTTCATTCTACAACGACATGGATCTTTCATGCGTTTACATGATGTATGCGTGACCATACTTGTCTATGTAATTCTTCTGCAGCCACACAAACACAATAATGTAATTTTGTTTATCTACTTAAAAAGTAATATAGATATCACCTAGTACTTTCTGTGAAACTCATTCCAAGCCTCACCTCGTCGATCAAGTCCGTTTAATTTGTAAAGCTTAGGTTAATTCCATTTAATTCCGTACTATTTATTGAAATCTTGATCTAAAATCCTAAACTAAATTTTGAAACTCATAAGAGCAATTTTATAGCGCAGATATGACATTCTCCCCTCCCCACTTCATGTCCCCTTTCTCCCTCTTCCCTGCCCCACCCTCTTCCATTTCCTTTTTCCCATTTTCTTCGGAAAATTACCATCAGTGGTGCCTACCATGGTCAATTATCCTGAATAATTATGTTTGCTTCTTATTATATTTCCTCCGTCTCATTAACTTTTCAAAATTACACTTACTAAATGACAACTCAAAAAGGAATACTATACTATTATTTGGGAACGGAGTGAATATATAATCTTTTCACAAACAGGGGTACGAGACATTGCACAAAACACACGGGCATAACACTAGTTTACAAAAAGATAAACAAATAAACACAATAAATGACTTGTTGGTAATTGTCTGGGTCCTCTGGATGTCGCAGTGGGTATCAGCAACATAGCTGCTAGGTTGCTCGATCAAATTAATTTTCCTTTTGATTTTTGTTCTTTGCTGCGCCAGTAGGGAAGCAACATTGTATTTTCTTTACTTAAAGCCTAATGATTCCTTCGTGTCTTTTTAGTTTTTTTTTTTTTTCCCTTTCATAATCTCACTTTTCGGGGAAAAAAAATGACCAGGGAAAAGAAAATTCTTTTGTTCATACGTCCACAATCAAACTCGCTTCAAAAAATCATCCGTGCAGTAGAGAAACATCTTGAAATTCGGATTGCACAATTAATCCAAGGGAATCCCATATCTACGTCTAATATTGAATATTCCTCGGATGTAAGGTCCCAGAAAAACAACAAATAGAGTAATAAATATGATATTGTTGATCTCATCAGTATTATTAGAATAGAATATTACATATCCTACGGGATTATCTATCTTCTATCCGATCCCTTCAAATAAGGCATTAACTGTAAAATCTCATTCTTTTTTTTCCTCGGATGGTGAAAAACGCACGAGGAGACAACAAGCATGTGGCAACCCTCTCTTAGCGAGACAAAAGGAGCCTTACTAATTGGTAAACCTCCTCACATAGACATGGCTTCCCAATAACACTCTTGAGAGAGAGAGAGAGAGAAGACATTTTCCTTTGTGGATGGGCTGAACTTTCGAAGCTGTCAATCAACTAACATGCCAAAGCTGAAAAGTCTTTCAAAGTTGTGGACTCCCCTGTTTGCATATGGCTGAAAAAAATAAAGCTGGCTCATAATTTTCCTTCATGTTTGATGTTTCAATCTCTACAACAACATGGATCTTCCACATTACACAACGTGTATGCACGACCCATACTTTTACCTATGCAATTCTTCTTACAGCCGCACACACTTGCACAAACACAATGCAATTTCATTCACCTACTTAAAATGCAAGTAAATATCACCTACTTTCTATGGAACTCATACCAAGCCTCATTTCGACAATCAAGTCTGTCTAATTTGTAGGGCTTAGGGCTTAACTTCTTTTGTCAAAAGTACTTAACTAAATTCCATACGATTTATTGATCCAAGCATTCAGTTCTTGGTCTAAAATTCTAAATTCAATTTTGAACGGTCACAAATTAATTCAATTAAATAACACTAGTCTTAATGGAGATTCGATCGGAACATGTTTTGATAGAACAATAAGCCTTTGACGCTCATCTATTAAGAGAGGATATAGAAATATCAGTTTAGCATTTAATTGCCAATGTGCGTCTAATGTACACTTTTTAGTACACTTTTTCAACCTTAACATTTTTCACACATATATACCTATATATTTTTCACACATTTCAGTACAGTTTTTAGTACACTTTCGCATTTTTTTTTTTAATTTTAGGCAGTGGGTTTGTCTAGGTAATGATCATGACATTCCACGAACATCTCCAACTCATTAGCCAAATGACTATCCTAACTCAATTTATTCAATTCTAATGGGTTTTTTTATAGGGTGTGGTTTATGTTTTGCCTTAGTCCAACTTCACAGCTTATATTTACGAGAGGTTAGACAAAAATGGTATATATGGAGTGTCCAGATAACTTCATTAGACCTTACCAAGCACAAACTCAGTGTTCATGCATGGACTGATGGATGGATGGTAATAATAGAGAGTAGGAGTGAATATTAAAGAGATGAATGCGTATAGGCAGAAGCCGCAAAACAAAGAATAAGGATGGAGTAACGGGTTGGAGCTTTCTTTTTACACTTATAATTAAAAAGTAGGATTGGAGAAGCTTTAATTTGACTAGAATTCTCGACTTGAGGAGTAACGGCTTTTTTTTTTAATGAAGGATCATTATTTTTTTTTTAATAAAGGATCATTATTGTTTCCTTTTTTTACAAGTGGACTGCAGGTTGATGGTTAGTGTACCAAAAACAAAGAAACAAAAACAAAATGGACAAAACACAATTAATTGACCGAAAAATAATAACGAATGACGAGACTATATGTAAGAAGTATAGACAAAAAAACACAATTAATTGACCGAAAAAATCAATAGAAGTATAGACAAATGACATAGGATACTATATCGATCGTAAGAAGTAAGGGAAACCGAAAAATCTGACATCTAAGCGGGATTACCTCTGTTTTTTAGGGAATTGAATCTGATCTTGTTTTAGAGTTTTTTCACACATTTCAGTACAGTTTTTAGTACACTTTCGCATTTTTTTTTTAATTTTAGGCAGTGGGTTTGTCTAGGTAATGATCATGACATTCCACGAACATCTCCAACTCATTAGCCAAATGACTATCCTAACTCAATTTATTCAATTCTAATGGGTTTTTTTATAGGGTGTGGTTTATGTTTTGCCTTAGTCCAACTTCACAGCTTATATTTACGAGAGGTTAGACAAAAATGGTATATATGGAGTGTCCAGATAACTTCATTAGACCTTACCAAGCACAAACTCAGTGTTCATGCATGGACTGATGGATGGATGGTAATAATAGAGAGTAGGAGTGAATATTAAAGAGATGAATGCGTATAGGCAGAAGCCGCAAAACAAAGAATAAGGATGGAGTAATGGGTTGGAGCTTTCTTTTTACACTTATAATTAAAAAGTAGGATTGGAGAAGCTTTAATTTGACTAGAATTCTCGACTTGAGGAGTAACGGCTTTTTTTTTTAATGAAGGATCATTATTTTTTTTTTAATAAAGGATCATTATTGTTTCCTTTTTTTACAAGTGGACTGCAGGTTGATGGTTAGTGTACCAAAAACAAAGAAACAAAAACAAAATGGACAAAACACAATTAATTGACCCAAAAATAATAACGAATGACGAGACTATATGTAAGAAGTATAGACAAAAAAACACAACTAACTGGCCGAAAAAATCAATAGAAGTATAGACAAATGACATAGGATACTATATCGATCGTAAGAAGTAAGGGAAACCGAAAAATCTGACATCTAAGCGGGATTACCTCTGTTTTTTAGGGAATTGAATCTGATCTTGTTTTAGAGTTTTTTTTTTTTCCGTTTTATTTTCTCTTCTTCTTTGATCATGTCTTCAATGTTGGGTTTTCGGTTCTCCCATGTGAGGTGGGAAGACAAAAGGAAAAGTGTTAAAGTTTTGTCTGCTATGTGTCTTGGGTAAAAAGAAAGGGAAGATGCTCTTGGCAGGTGTGGGAGACAGAATTATGGGCAGCCCCACCCATTTGTTGACCGGCCCTCTCCCACCGTGTATATGTATGTGTGTATGGGTGAGAGTTGAGACAGATTTTTCCATGGGCCGGGCTTGTGCCTAAGAATTTTAGCTACAACCCGTCCGCCCGATAGTCTAGCCCGTCAGCCCGAGATATTAGCCCGCCCGTAGCCTGGTAGACTTTTAATGCATTATTGCAAGTTTAATGTACATAAGATATAATTATGTATATATCTCGGAGTAAAGTTCTAATATGAAACTAAACATATGCATTGAAATTTTACAGCATATTGTAGGCTAGAAAAGGTTCAGCTGTAATAAAAAAAAATTGCTTCAAAAGGTTCAGCTGTAACAAAAATAAAAAATAAAAAAACGCATTTCCAGCCCGCTCGACTAGGATGAGCCCGCGGGCTGGGCCTGGGCTTCAACTTTTGAGAGATAGCCCGGCCTACCCGGCCCGCTAAAAAGAAAAAGCCCGCTTAGCTAGGCATGCTGGCGGGCTTGGGCTGAAAGTTCGCTGGCTGGGCCGGCCCGATTAGACAAAGCAGAGGGCTCCTCCTCCGGGAGGGAGTCGAAATGAGTTGGTGCTTCGGTGAGGGAGAGAAATACACGGTGAGGTTGAGTGGTTGTTACTCCCATGTAATATGTTGTATTTTCTCCCAAACAGTGAAATACTCCTCTCCTCCCGTGGACGTACCCAATTTTGGGAAACCACGTAAATTTCTTGTGTTTGTGTGTGATTGGTGTGTGTGTGGGCAAACCTGTGGCGGCTGGGCACAACAATTGGTATCAGAGCTCCGAGGAGCGAAAATGGGTGCACTGCCGGATTTTGCCCGGAAATGAAGTTGGTTGGATTCAACTTTTGATCACACCAATGCAAAGCTCTCGTCGATAGGAGTTCAACGGCGCGAACGATGCGGAAAACAGACCACCGAAGTGCATACACTAGCTGTCGGAGCGGAGTGCACTGTAAATTTTTTCCTCTGTTCGTGATGCTTCTGGATTGTGGTAGAAGTGGGTGAGGAAGAAGAAGGTAGGGGTGATCCAGTGTGGCAGGCACCTGTGAGCCGTGGTACAACCGGGGGTCAAATCAGACTCGGTGGGATATGATGGACTCGATCCGAACAGATGGATCGACTCGGCACAGCGACTCAGTGAACTTAGTATGACTGTTGACTGGTCAAAGGTCAACTATTGACTTTGACCAGAGAGTGGTATTTGCAGTTTACCCCCTGGAGTTTTTGTTCTATGCAATTTAGTCTCTAACATTTCAGGAAATTGCAGTTCAGCCCCTGGACAAGTTTTGGACCATTCTGGATTCAATGGCGGACTCGGATTTGGCAAATTCGAGTCGGATTTTGCGGTCCTAGACACATTTGGAGAGATCAAGGAAGGATCGAACACGGTCAAGGTCGATTAGATGGGATATGGTTGAGTCGAAGGCAAATGTTTGTGATTCGATGGAGGTCAAGTGTCACGCCCCAAACCGGTAGGTCAATGGCACCGTCCCTAGAATGTGACGTGGCAGCACGCAAAAGCTCACAAAATAACCCAACCAATAATTAGGACGGAAACCAACCCAAAAACACTCTTATTAAACCTATACAATAAAACACACATTTGGTTACAAGCGTCTCAAAAATTAGAGCTTTACACCCAAAGCCACAACCCACATCATATGTACAATATGGTACAAAACCCCTCTCACAAGCGTTCACTATATTACAATGAGCTCTGCTCATAAAAGACGCCAAAAGACACACCACGACAGCAGCTGTACAGTGGACCACCTCTAAACTCGAACACCTGAAAGAGTATCGCATTGAATGCGTGAGCTAACCACATGCTCAGTGAGTACAACTGAATTATATAAATAAGAACAACTAAAACAAATATGGATCAAGTGTAAATCAAACAACTCTTTCAGTAAAGTATTTTCCACAAAAACAACCAAGGTGTCCATCAACTCATCCCATATAGCCAAGGGTCGTTTACCTCTGACCAAAGTTATCACGGTACCGTTACCCTGAGGATCAGCACATATAAGTACATTGGCGAAACCAGGGGCCATTTAATATAATTCCCAATGGTAGGGACACTCCTACATTAGCCCAGGAGCGGGGCAAACACTCCTACATTGGCCCAGGAGCGGAGCCTACACTCCTACATTAGCCCAGGAGCGGGGCCAGCAAGGCTATCATAGCATGAATATCAAAACGCATTTCATAAAATATTCTCGATCCATATTATCACCAACCAATCAAACCACAGTTTATCAAAAGAGATCACTTTTAATTATAAAAGCAGAACACTTTAGTTCCAATCCATATAAATCATCTGTACTCACCTTAAGAAACAACCGGATTAACCGGGACCTCAACCTAACTCCTAGATGGAGCGGATGAACTGGGCGTAGACCTCTCTGGACCTTGCACGAATCACAGGGCGATGTAAATGATCAACTGAAATATATACGCCGTCACTTTGAATGCATGAAAAATGCAATTATGACTATCATGCGTTCATAACTGACCCTAATCAACCACCGAAATGAACCCATGACATAATCTAATGCATCTTCAATTTTAATGTCTAATCAGAATATACCCATTTAAGCTACTGCATACAATTTTTCAGTGAGCTAAGTACCAAGAATTTAAACTCTAAATGAAGAATTCAGCAACTATCAATAAGGAATTAACCAAGGACTATCTGATTCCCGGCAATTATAGAACTGTTTCGGCACATATATCAAATAAATAAAACATAAACTGTTTACTCACCAACTTATTGTAGTCTTGATTAACCTTTATGAAGAACTAAGAAAATCTTGCAAACTTGATCGCCACTATGCAAAAAGAAACGAACTGATGGAGTTTTTTTTTTTTTCTTTTTCTAAAAGGATGAAGATAGCTAGTCGACATATGGAGATAAACTTGAGAAAATTAAGCACCTTGATGTCTCACCATGGCAACTCCACGTGAGGTGCCTGTTTAGGCAAAAATGAGTTTGAAATGGTTTTTTTTTTTTTTCCTTCTACACCCTCTCCACCGCCTGACTCATAAGGCTACCAAACAAAAGTATGTTTTGTGCATAACAAATAAGTTTTGTGCATGTCTATCAGTACACTTTCCAAAAATTAATAAATAGAACACAAATTAGAAGATTCCATTTTATACTTGAATCATGCAAAGTTTTTTTTTTTTTAAATGCAAACATGAGATACAAAATGTCATGTCATGTGCGATGCACGTGCAAATTAAGATCGGGGTCTTACATCAAGTGTTGCGGGGGAGAACGGGAAGGGACAAATGGGGTCATAGTGGACAGCACACACAGAGGAAAGATGAAAAAATGGTGTTCCATAGGGTTGTTCGGTGTTACAGCAGAAAGACGGACACAAAGAAGGATTGGACAAATCGGAGATGATCAAGAGTGATCGGAGGCAGTCTGGTTCAATCGAAAGACCTATCATCGGGAGTTACAATAGTGATTCGGGCTACATGGAGATGATGACGGGCCACAATATTGGCTTGTGGAGAGTGCAGTGACAGATGGAGCTAATGTCAGGCACGATCAAGAAGTATGGGTGTTTTGTGACAATGAACAGGAGAAGTAACAATTGCGGAGACACACTGGAGAAAGGCACGGGAGTACGAGGAGTCGCGACCTGAGACATACAGGTATGCTAGGCACCGAATCGGATAGTGTGTGATATTTTTGTGCAGATGGTGCAACTGATTGTTGCGGGGATGTTCACGGGAAGTTCCAGACAGAAGAATAGAGATGGTGTCGAGACGATGCATCGATGGGTTCTCTTCCTTCTATGGATTTGTGGCGGATTACCTCTCCGGATAAGAGTACTCGGGATGGAGGAGAGATGGAGCCACGGAAAGTGTCCTGGTGATTGGGCATGGGCGTCCCAGGATTGGCGGACGTGGATTATTGCATCCAGGGGTGTGATGCAGGCGCTTAGGCACGGAAGAGCGCGAGTATAAATGGACTCTGTTGCGGGCACTTCGCTTAGGGGGTGCGGGCACTCTGGTTAGGGGGTGCAGGATTATAATCAACTGCGGAAGATCTGGCTTGCAGGAATACATTCATTCGAGTGAGTACCTGGTTGAGGTGCGGTGTAGCTCATCTGGGAATGACACAGGTGCTTGTCAGAGCGGTAGGTCAGGTTGAGCTACGGAGATCTAGCAAGATGGGATGATGTCCCGGATTCACGAGCTATGTATCCAGGTTTGGGGTACGGAGAAGCTCTGCGGGGGATGTAGGCGTCAACAAAGATAGGAGTCAGACTCTTCTCGGGTGGTGTGTGAGACCATCTGGTGGAATGGAGCCTCTGGTGTGAGCAGAGGGTGCTGAGGTGCTTTTTCTAGAACGCAGGAAGGCATGCTAGAGTGGCGGATCTCGACTGGATAATGATGCGGGTTCGACAATTTCCCCACATGTGAGAAGGGGGTGATTGTTGGGTTTTCGGTTCTCCCATGTGAGGTGGGGAGACAAAAGAAAAAGTGTTTAAGTTTTGTCTCCCATGTGTCTTGGTTAAAGAGAAAGGGGAGATGCTCTTGGCAGCCGTGGGAGACAGAGTTATGGGTAGCCCCACCCATTTGTTGACCGGCCCTCTCCCACCGTGTATATGTATGTGTGTATGGGTGAGAGGTAGAGAGAGTAGAGTGAGAGTTAAGACAGAGCAGAGGGCTCCTCCTCCGAGAGGGAGTCGGAGTGAGCCGGTGCTCCAGTGAGGGAGAGAAATACACGGTGAGGTTGAGTGGTTGTTACTCTCATGTACCTATGGACGTACTCGATTTTGGGGAACCATGTAAATTCCTTGTGTTTGTGTGTGATTGGTGTGTGTGTGTGTAGGCAAACCTGTGGCGGCTGGGCACAACATTCAATTCTTGCTAATTTAATTGGCTTGTAATAACCTGTGGCAGAATAGTCGCAACTCATTCCTGGGGGTTTTCTTGGTGTATTTTTTCCGGTGCTAAGAGCTGCGGTAGCTGCAGATGTTACGAGACAAAGTGATCAAGAAGTCCAGAAATCAGAATGGTCGCCTGAGATGACAGAAACTTGCGTTCAGGGTCAGATTTTTTGCATCATGAGTGGTTGTAGTAATTGTGATCGAAGTAAATCTGCATTAACTGTTCAAATTTTTCGTGTTTGAATAAATCTATATTTATATTCCTTTGCTTTGGAGATGGGGTGAGGAAGGGAAGAAAGAGGAATGACCATTTGGTCATGTGATGTCCACCTGTAGCTATTTTCCGTTCAAAAATAAATGGGAGCTAGCAGAGGGTTTGTGGTGAAATGTAATCCTGAATCGAAGGTTAGGATTGTCTAAACTAAAACAAAAAGGACTAAAGTACACTTCTAGGAAAAGTCGAAGGAATATAACAGAAATTACCCAAACAATTAGTAAGAGGCTTACTAATTGTAAATTTCAAATACCATTTCAAGACTCAAGAGTATACCGTCCAATTTTGAAGATCGAAAATCACGTCCACAAAATGATTTTTTTTTTAACTAATTCACAAAATGAATTGACATACAATTTGTGGCTCTTACCCTTCCCTGATCCACCTCTTCTTCAACTATTGCAATTGCTCGTAGGCATCAGGTTGAACAGTGAAGGACTTGCTTCGTTTCAAATTAAACTCATGTAGCCTCTTACACTTCCAAAGGCAACAACACATTTTGTAATCTATATAGAGACATATCACAGAAGGGATAACCAAACAAAAAATATTTGATTCAACAGAAAGTACCAAATCAATCAGGAAATAAAAAGACAAATCAGACGGAAACCATCTGTCTCAAATGTATGATTCTGGGTATAATTTTAGGTCGTTGAGTTTATATATGGAACTCAAAAATTAAGCTCCCTTATTATATAGATAATCAAATTTTCAATACAATACAAAGCCACATGTGAGTGTTAACCTTTTACAATGATTTTTAGGTTGAACATGGCGTGGTAGACATCTTCCTTTCCCACAAGGTCCTTGCTCTAACAATATCTCTACTTTCGGTGTCTGTCTCTCCTTGGATTTGAAGAAGATGTACACACTTAAATGGCTCCCCCTTAGAACATGCTACAATTGCATCTTCTTGAGGTTCACAAAGGGATTGAACTATATCAGAAGTTCGACACTCTCTCTTATATTCTAGGACCATGCTTGAAATTTGGTGATCCTTCATAACTTCTTGTGGGATAGGCTGCATAAATTAAGAACATATTTAGCTGCAATTAGGACATTACAAACTTGGAATAAAAAAGAAGACGTGTAAAATCGACGCTCGAGATGATAATGGTAAACATAGAATACCACACACATATGTGTTTTGCCTACAAAATCCTCCAAACCCCCAATCGTAATTTCCTACAATTTTGAATTATTTATTTCTCACAAAATACCCATGTCTCACTTCTTTAAACCACCTCCCATAATCTCCCCCGCTTTATTCTTTTTCTTCCATGCAAACCTCCCATACCCTCCCCCACTTTCTTCTTATATATCATCCCACGTAATCTGTAATCGCTCTTGCCTTTGCCCACATTCTTCTTCTTTCATGTAATCTCTCTCTCTCTCTCTCTCTCTCTCTCTCTCTCATCAGAATTACGGTGAACTGGCATTGAATGGCTTTTCTTCCACCGCACTTACCAGTTGTTAGTTAGAGATCAATTCTGTATTTTTTTTTTTTTAATAAAATGAGTTTGAGGAAAATCTTCAATTGTATTATACTCCGAATAAATTTCTGTTGAAAGTCATTTTGACTACATTTCAATAAATTTCGGGGATGAAGGTTGCATTAAAGATAAAGATATCTGGGGAAACCGCTTCGCTTTGTTCAGAAGCAGGGAGAGATCTTTCAAATTTCAAACGAGGTTATTGGGGATTCCACTGCTTATCCTGAGGTTTACAAAATGGTTCAGTTCCTATTAGTATCCATGAGACAATAGGGGTGGACCATGAGTCATTGTTGAGGACTGCGAGAACTCTGGGTTGGGTAAGGGGAACTATCGAAAATTTTGGTTCACCAGGTCCAGAAGCTCGAAGCATCATTGAAAGTCCGGCAGTCGATTGCACTTCAGATCGGCCAGGATAATAGCCAAACATTCTACTTTTTTATCCTGAGCTTCTTGATTCCAAGAGTTTGGAATTCTTGTAGCGTCTAGATCGAATAGCTAATGCGCTTACCACATTCTTTAGGACTGGTTTTTGTTTAGTATGTCAACAGAAAAAGCCTCCCGATACCTAAACTGCTGAGACGATTACAAGGGTACCAGTACCAGAATGAAGCAGAAGTTGTGTATTAAGCAAGCACGCCAGCAGCCTTCTGCCCAGATTAGGTTTATATTCTATGCTTACAATGCCAAGCCTGCTAGTACATCTGTGAATTTACTAGAAGCTAGTTCCTCTCCATCAACAAACGGGTCGTCAACTAGGCCTCCAATCTAAGTGTACGGTGTCGCCGATCTTTCTTCCACGAAATGCTACGTCTGTCTTGCTTTTAGTTCTCATACGGAAGCTACCTATGCCGTATCCTACCTTCTTTAGTTACTGCTTCTAGATTGTAGTTGGTAAACACCTAGCTTTCCTTAACAGTAGGACTTGATCCCGCCGATGTGTACTTGCCCATGAGCGCTGACTAAACAAAAGGCTTAGATCCAGCTTCTAGAATACCCGAAGTCAGCTCTTCCTATTCCGACTCTTCGTCCTTCTCTGGTTTAGTAGTCGACGTCTTCTGTTTGATAGAAGTATACTTTCCTTTGAATAAATGATGGGCAACACAAGCAAAAGCAATCGAAAGCGCATAAATGATGGCACGATCCTATGTGAAGCTGATTGTCCGTCCAACCATTTCAAATTAAAACTTCCTGAATTGAGAAAGGAACAGAACTTGGGGCGACCTATCACTCATAAAAAACTGGTTCTATGGCCGATAGACGTAACTGATCTGGGAGTGCTGAAGAACGAAAAGGAAGACAGACGGAGATTCGGAAGTAGTGAATGCCTCTTTCTCTCCAAGCCTAATCTTTCTTAAAAAAAAATAATAGGAACCTTCGATCAAGCCAAAGAAAGATAAAATTATTCAAACATACTATTAAAAAAGGGGTTTGCTTTTGTTGTATGTTTCCGTTTTCTTTCTTACTTAACTCCACTTTTTTGGTTGATCATGTAAGATTACTTTCCATTCCAGTTCCCCCCAAAAAAACTACTCAATTCAAATTCCATATATACAAGCATCCAAGAAAGGTATGCTTTTCTCGCCTATATCAATGTTTACTCTATTCAATTTATCTATTGTTTTTTTTATGTCTAGGCCCCTGAAAAAAAAAAAAAAAAAAGCCTCAGGTAATGCTGCTTCAACTCTCATCTACTGTACAAGTTCATGTGCTTTCCGATGAATAAATGTTTTCACATGTTATATATGTGTGCAGTGTCTTCAATTTGTGTGCAGTCCCATATAACATTGGTAATGCCATACTTAATTATGCATGGCTAATTCATCACGTAGAATTTTTATCCAATTAGTGTTGTTTAATTTTAGAATGTATAATTGTATCGACGTATTGGTGTTTTCGGAGTACGTTTGTAAGACATTAGGGACACTTCCCTTATTTCGAGTTTAGTCCAATTTCCAATACAAATTACCTGGTTATTCAATTTAGTTAAATCATTTGTGGTTCTGCATCTTTATATCTTTCATTGCGAACTATCACAGTGGTTAGATGCTGAGCTTGGTTCATATGTAAAAGACCTTGATTGCCATGACTTAGTTCATCTGTAAAAGACCTTCATTTGCTACATTAGCCTTATCTTTCTTCAACAAATTCAGCAGATCTTTCCCCCATTCTGCTACTGGGAGTCTGTTGTTTTGGTTTGTTTGATAGGGATAAAAGTGTTGGGAAATTAGTGCAGAAATTTTAAATTTCTGTTTGATTATGGCTTTTTTGTGAGGTGTGTCATGAATTACATAAAGCTCTTTTAATAATGGAAATAGAATTTGTAACCTCTAGTAATTTAGGATTTGATTGCTATGGAATACATCTTGCTTTTTTTGTTTCAAACTTTCAATGTTGTTGATGATTATTTGCTTTTCTGTTGTTCCAACAATGTAGTCATGTTACATTGTGACAGCATGTCGTTCTTTGTCTCTTTTTGATATTGTGAACTAACCTTTACTATTTTTTGTTCATGTTTCCTCGCTGGATTACATGGAACATTTTTTCTTCACATTTTTAGTTGAAAAATAAAAATCAAGTTTAGGATTTGTAGCCGTTTGACACTCTCTACCTGTGTGCTAACTTTTCACCCATTTTGTGCTCATACCTTGCTGACGACACTCAAAACATAATTGAATACAAAATGTAACCTTACCTTTAGGCATAAGCTTGCGGTAGAAATCAATATTTTCCATGGCATGTATAGAAAAATACTACATTCGATATTTTTACCTTGAGGATCCATTTGATGTAGTGAACGTTGCTTACGTGGTAGTTCACATCCAAGTCACTCCACATGGGCTGCAAACAAAATTTCTCACATTTCAATTTTCCCAACAATATGGTCATCTATCTGAAAATTATGCTAGTGAGATTTATTTACCTTCATGTTATACGATGCATATTTTGCTTTGTCATTCAGCTTTTCAATTTTTCCACAAGTATCTTCTTTGAGTGCTTGCTTTTCAATCAGAAATGGAGAAATCTCAGCCCTCACCTCGTCCGGAATCTTGGAAACTTGCTTGGTTTTCGTGTCAATCAGTACCCGAGTGCTGTTTCAGATGCAAACCTTTAATATGCTTTGGATCGAGTAGTAACACACACAATTTTGAGAGAAAATTTCAATCGAACTGAATAGACAAATGTATTTACAAACAACTCTCTGCATAGCGCACTACATGGACTGCACTACAGCACCCCTGTTTTGCTCTGAAACAGACGCGTGTAAAATTGCATAACATTATTATGGTGCATACTAAGTGAGTGAGTCCAATAAAAATTTTCATCTAATTAGACAAATAGTGGAAGGCTTCACCGTCCTGTGATTCAACATTTTTTCTTTACTTCTTTATTTTTCGAATTTTTTTAGAAAATCATTCACATTCTGTGTTTGTTTCAAAGTAAAACCTTTCGCCTTGGAAAATAACTTTTATGTACAATGATTTTGTCAAAAAAAGAAGTTTTTGTTTTTGTTCTTCGGTGTTTGGTTGATAAGTTAAAATAAATTTTCACTGAACATTAAATTTGTCGAGGAGACTAAACCAAATTTGTAAAAGAAGTTACATTCCAGGAGAGATCACATCGTAAAATGACTTACAGAGGATTTCTTGGTAAGTCATTTTCCTCCCATTGATAGAAAATATTTTAAGTGCAAAATGTTTTTCGTATCTTATATACAACAAAACACCGAAAAGCAAGTAAAATATTTTAGGGCCAATTAGCCAAAAATCCAAAACATTTGACATTTTTTAAGGGAAAGACAAGGAACTTTTGCAATCGAACATAAAAACAAACAATATTTGACATTTTTTAAAGGAAGGACAAGGAACTTTTGCAATCAATCATAAAGACAAAAAAAAAATTAGTGAACTGTTACTAATTTTTAAAAATTCTAAATTCTAACATAAAATTAAAAAAAAACTCCACCCCCCATCCGGCCGACCACCACCGCACCTTTGGCGACCACTTTCGGCGACCAAAAAAATAAGTGAGATGTCACTAATTGAAAAAAAATTAAATTTCGAACATAAAATTAAAAAAAAAAATCATCACTCCACACCCGGCCGACAACCACCCCACCTCTGGCCCCTTTTGGTGACCAAAAAAATTAGTGAGATGTTACTAATTTTTAAAAATTCTTATTTCAAACATAAAATTCAAAAAAATCTCCACCCCACCTTCGGCCAACCATCACCCAACCTTTGGCCGATCACTTCCGGCGACAAAAAAAAATTAGTGAGATGTCACTAATTTTTAAAAATTCTTATTTCGAACATAAAATTCAAAAAAATCACCACCACACCTCCGGCCGACCACCACCCCACCTCTGGCTGACCACTTCCGGCGATCAAAAAAACTAGTGAAATGTTACTAATTTTTAAAAACTTAAATTTCATAAATAAAATTCAAAAAAATCATCACTACAACTCTGGCCGACCACCACCCCATCTAGGGTCGACCACTTTCGGCGACCAAAAAATTAGTGAAATGTTACTAATTTTTAAAAATTTGAATTTCGAACATAAAATTAAAAAAAAAATCACCTCCCCACCTAGCATTTCCAGTACACCATCGGAAAAAAAAAACTAGTGAATCCTCATAAAATGATTTTAAGATGATCTAATGGTTCAGATTAACCGTATAGGACGCGCTGACACCCGTCGGTACACCATCGGTGCACTCCAGAGGTTCCTCTTGCATTTCCGGTTCTTATGTTGGTTGTGGTCTAGACTAGGGGTGTACAAGAAAACCGAAAAAACCGTGAAACCGAACCGACTAGACCAAACCGGCCTATTTGGATTGGTTCTATGGTTAAATGGATTGGTTCTGGTTCTAAAAAAATGAGAACCAAATATTTTGGTTTGGTCCCTGGTTTCATAATTAGGAACCGTGGTTTGAACCGAACCGGTCCATATATATAAGTAAAATATAATATAATATATACACTCATATATACCTACACACTTGATAATTTTGCTAGCTTTAAGTTTTAGCATCGCATCTGTCATTTATATCAATAATGATATACGAGAGTACTCTAATAGTTGTTTTAGTTATTGTTGGAGTTCTTAATTTATTTGTGGGTTGGTTTAGTGGTAGTAGTTTTACGAAGAAATTACAATAATTTGGTCGACTTTTTTTTGGGCAATTTTTGAATGCTAACATGGTTTAGAACCGAAAACCGAACCACACCGGACCGGTCTAATGGTTTGGTGTGGTTTGGTTCTATAAATGTAACGGTCTGGTTATGATTCTCAATTTTTTGGAACTGTTAGCTATGGTTCGGTTCCCGGATTTCTATAAAACCGGTCCAAACCGGACCATGTACACCCCTAGTCTAGACATAACCTTTTGGAACAAGTGCATTCTTGTAATTTTAAAAAATTGGGATGGCAGAATAAGTTCCGCCTTTTATGATTTTTACATCTCTTTGAATTCTTATTCTGAACGAAAGTAGGTTCAACTTCTCTTTTGTTTATTGGGCAAATTGATTTGAGAAGGTTTCTAGGTAATGGGAACAAAGACCTAATGAAAAAGGGAAGCGGCCCAAGCAATCGAGAATTGGCCTTCCATATCAAATGTTTTGGGTGCATGTCTTGCCCACAAATTTCAAAAGCTCCGTGTCCTTTTTTTTTTGGATAAATAGCTCCGTGTCCTTTTGTCAAAAAGGAAAAAAAATACTGTAGTTTTGCCTAATTTTTCCAATATTTTATAAGAAAACATTTTACGCCCAAACAAACAAAGCCTCAATTGTGGTTCTTTTGTCGGGATGAAAATGATGAGTCTTTACTAGATATTTGTACGTATGCTAAATTTAATAACCTAGATATTTTTCATTTTGGTTTGATCTATTCCTATCAAGTTGCATCCTATTAAATCTGTGGTAACATGGATCTATTTGGTGGATATTATCCTTATAATATAGTATA
Source organism: Vaccinium darrowii (assembly GCA_020921065.1). Taxonomy (NCBI): domain Eukaryota; kingdom Viridiplantae; phylum Streptophyta; class Magnoliopsida; order Ericales; family Ericaceae; genus Vaccinium; species Vaccinium darrowii. The sequence continues at coordinate 42,354,072 of CM037152.1, read as the reverse complement.
TATGAATAGTTATTACAAGTACTACTCATTTTGATTGCTCACCAATGATGGGTTGGTTCGCTGATAGAAACTTAGACTTTGTAAAACAAAGCCCAGGTCCAGGTCCCCAATAAACGCTCATCTGGGGCCAAACATAGTCCTACTGTCACCTATACGTGGTCGGACTTTAGCTTTTGTTTTTGTTTATTTGAACAACAAAGAAGGTAATATTTCACTAGTAATAACAAAATATTAAAGGAGATAATAGATGAAGCAACCTAAGGAAAACACGAACAGTAGTTGGTAAGCTACCAAACTACTGACGAAATTCCACAATAAAATCCCCCATTAACCAGCCACTACACCCCTAATATGAATTCTTCATGACATAGATATAGTAGGGTCTCTTACATATAATGAGGTGGCCAGTTTGACGGGCTAATATTTCCTGAATGACATTGCGGGGTGCCCTATCTACACTTCCATTTTAGGAACCAAAACATTTACTTCCGGGTGCCCGCTACGAACTCCCGTGTATTGCACGGGTTGCTAGTTTAGTTTTGAACAACATACTAAAAACTAAACTAGTTTCTCTCTGATATTGTTGATTTAATCGAAACTGTTATGGCAGCGTAGATAAAAGGGAAATGCAACATCACGCAGTTAGTTCAGCTTGCTTTTTGGTTAAGAAAGAAAAGTCTGAAGGCAAAGAGGGGCCGGGCGAAGAGGTACCTGGTTGCGGTGGCAAGAACGACGCCTGAAGCATGGCTTCGGATAACCCAGTCTCGTCGGATTTTAATTCTTCCTATGGCTGCAATCCATGTCTCGATTTCTACTATCTCGCCCCTGGTAGAACCATATATCCATCTGAATTAGGATTTCTGCTATATTCTACTTGAATGAAGGTTGCAAAAATGAGATATGTACCGTACTTTGTTTTTTTTTTTTTTTTTGCCATTTCATAAGTGATAACTTAATAGCTATACCTCTTATTAAATATCAAACTTATTGCACACAATAGAATAAAAACATTGATGATACAAAATTCAACGTTTTAAATTATAGAACAACCTTCATAGGAAAACATTTTTTTAATCAGCAAGACGAAATTCTAAATCTTTGGTAATCAAAGTACAAAGAATAAAGGACGCAAAGGCACGACTTGCATCCTTTATAGTACGAGTTGGAACTTGTGGCTCATATGGAGAGGTACCAATAAGTTCTAACGAAGGTCAGATGCCGAGCGGAGTGAAGTAAAGCTCGACATCTGGCCCATCGCGGATTTAACTGTTGTGGCTAGGCCGCAAAGCCCATCACGGAATAATTAGGGTTGTAATAGAGTAGGGCTTATAAATACTCTCTATTGTAAAAATTCTGGCCGACTATTATCATAATATCAGACTCGCTCGCTCCCATAGAGATACTTGGTTTTGGGGAACCACGTAAATTTTGTTGTCGATTTCTTTACTGTTCTTATTCCATTATGGTGTATGTGATTGATTTGCGCTAACATACGAATATACTAAAAATTAATTTCACAACATACTAAGAGGTGACAAATGGGTGGAGTGGGTTGGGTTGGGTTGGGTTGGGCTTGGCCGGGTTGATATGAGTTGAATATTGTCAGGTTGAATATGGGCCAATAGTATGTAGGTTAAATAAGGGTTAACTCAAACCCGACCGGATCCAACCCAACCCGTTTCTTTCTTTCTTTCTTTTTTTCCCTTGTGCCCTATTTCTTAGGCACAGTGGAGCACCCAGAATTGGACCAACAAGATGCTTGAATCCCTAACTGCTTAGCGGGTTTTCTTTCCCTCTTCTTCAATTTCCAAATTAAAATTCCTCGCACAAAATTAGAATTACAGCTGGATACTAACCGGATCTCGTACTGTGAACCGAATAGGCAGTGAATTATGTGCATCAAACGTTATATTACAGTCGAGCAATGCATAATCACATTTTTAGTGGGCGTTGGAGAATAATCGTAAGGAAATTTAAGAAACATATTAGAACTAGACTGTCTAGACAAACAGGAAATGAGAGTGAGGGAGTTATCAGTTATCATATGGGGTAATAATTTCTCTGTCGAATTCATTCAACAGAAACAATACTAGAGATGAATTGAAAGCGACGTTGATTAGAAAGAGATAAACTGGATAGTTTGGCATATCTTACCTTGGGTTTGCTCCGGGCGATGGAAACCGGCGCTTAGGGAGTGTGCGTGAGAGAGAGAATTTGAAGTAATGCGCAATTGGTGGGCTAGTTTGGGTGGATTAATGGGTTGGGTTTAAATTTGTCACCAAAAACTAGTACATAATGTGTAATTTAGGCTGTCACCCTAGAGCTAATGTTCAAAATGACCAAAATGCCCTTACATCGTGCAATGATACTCTAATAAACCCTCACACATTGAATGCCCACCCGGCCTTTTAATCTTTATATCCCAAAACGAATAAAAACACACATACATAGTATCATTGGTTTTGATGGTTACGCCTTTCATGTGTTGTCATTTTTTAAGACAACTCAAATTTCCAACACAACTCAGATACTTGAGGGCCCGTTTGGATGGTGTATTAGTTTTCGATGGATTAAATAGTAAGGGAGAATAAAATAGTCGGAGGAATTAAATAAAAAGGATGGACCCACATTAATGTGACAGTTAAGAAGGAGAAATTAAAAAATGTAATGCATATATTAGATTATGCATTTAGATAATTATATAAATACTAAGATTAATTAATTTGATATACTTTTCAATAATTGTTAATTTTTCATGCTTAACAAAAATTAAGCTGCAATATACATACATTCATACATACAGGTTCCGGTTCTTATCCGGACTTTTGATTTCCGGACTTTTGATCCAAAAAAATTTTTGACGATCCGATCCGTCCAATGTGTTCAGAAGGTGTTTTCAAGGGTCCTTGCGGAAAATCTTCAAAAAAAAAAACACCGGAAAGGGCTTGATCCAAGCAGTTTTCGCAAAAATATATAAATACAGTTTTTGCGAAAACTGCTTGGATCAAGCCCTTCCCGGTATTTTTTTTTAAGATTTTCCGTGTGGACCCTTGAAAACACCTTCTGAACACATTGGACGGATCGGATTTTCCTAAAAAAAATTTGCAACTCAAAAAAAACCATTTTTTTCTTATTTCCGGGAGGTGTGGATGTGAACATTTCCGCATACATACATATATATATATATATATATATATATATATATATATATATATATATATATATATATATATATATATATATATATATATAGTAATTATAATTCTTTTTAATAATTGTAACAATTCTTTTTAATAATTTTGGATACAAAAAAAGATATAATGTTTTTTTTTTTGAAAAAAAAAAGAGAAAAATATCTCTTCCAACTTTTACCATTACCAACCACCGCCCACATTGGATAAAGAACACAAGAGCATTAAAAAGTTTCATTTACACTAACACCAAACCACAATCTCTCTCTCTCTCTCTCTCTCTCTCTCTCTCTCTCTCTCTCTCTCTCTCTCTCTCTCTCTCCTTTGCACCGCACAAAACCACCGCCGATCTCCTCTCTCTCTTGCAAACAACGATGATCTGATGACGACGATGGCCACGATGATGATGGTCGGACCATATACACTACGTGGCAAATATGTATTTTATTTTTCCTAATCTTTTGTATTTTGTTAGTAATTTTTGGACATTTTAGATTGTACTTCTTGATATTGGGTTTGAGTTCAAGATTTGATTTTTTCATTAAGACATTAATTTCTTTTTTTTTATGGTTACCTGATTGTAAACTCATTTGTGAGACAAATTTGGTGAGAAGTCAATTGGAAGAGAAGGATCTCGGCTGGGGTGGGGTGGGGGTAGAGAAGTAAAAATGCTAGGACCATCCACCCTGACTAAATATAAGCACCCCCATCCCCTGCTTTTAGTTAGCCCGGCTTCCCCCCGATTATTTAGCTGGCGACTATTTAGTCCGACTATGTTTTTTGTTCCCAAACCATGGGCTAAACATCACATCATCTCCTTATCCCCCTGATGGCTTCATCCCTCTCCCTAAAGCTGCATTCAAACGAGCCCTAAAGGTGTAGAAGACTGTAGGTGTACTGTTGTGTGTGGCTTCAATTTAATGAAGAGGCTCATTGGGCCAACTGGGCCCTTAAGTTGCTCTCTCTATATATCTTTGTTTTAACAGTCTAGGGTTTAAATGTTAGACATAGCATACACAAAAAGTTGAGAGTTGTTTTGTGAGAGAGACTGAGAGATTCAGAGAGAGGAGATTGGAGATTGTAATTCTTATTGATTATAGTGAATTGATTCGTCTCTTCCCCCTGTGGATTAGCTACACAGCTTGTGTAGTGAACCACATAAATCTCTTGTGATCTTGTGTGCTTGGCTTGATTGTTCTTCGTGTGTTCTTCATCTTTATTGTTCACGTTCAAGCTTAGATTGATTGTGGTTGCTACAAAAGTTGTGTATTCCGCAATATCGCACAACATGTATATATTTAAACATCCGTCCTTTAAATATCTGTCATTTTCTTTTCCCCAATGTACATTTACTTTACCCATCATGAGTCCACTTCCAATTTTCAAACACCCATCTCTCTCTCTCTCTCTCTCTCCAATGAAAGACACCCACTGTGACACAAGTACACAGCCCTAACCCTATGGAGCAAACACAGTTGATGCCTCTCGCCGACCACCACCGGAACAACTGTGTGTCTCCATCGCACAACAAACTCGCTATTACAGCTATGGTCATTCATCAATGGCTACAATTTGTGTCTTTGTCATTTTCAACGCCTTTCCCTTCTTCCTAGCGCATACAAATCCCAGTCACGGAACCTTTTTTTTTTTTTTTTTTGGGGGGGGGGGGGGGGGGGGGGGGGGGGCTTAAACCACAAAACCCGATTGAAACCCGAACAAATTGATTTGTTTGGTTCCTTACCAACTCGATGACATCGGTTCAAGTGACCAGTAGATGGCAAATCCGACCCGTGCACACCCCTAGAAATATATAAAATGACCAAACTACCTCTATCTGGAATGACTGAATACCCTTTGAATTCCGATGACCGAAACTGCTATTTCCATAGTAAGTGAGTTTCCGAATGGATTTTATCTAGATTTTATCAAGATTTGATAAAATCAAGCCTTGATTTTATCCATTCGGAAACTGAGTTGATAAAATCTTAGATTTTTGCATTCAAAAATCTAAGATTTTATCAACTCAGTTTCCGAATAGATAAAATCAAGGCTTGATTTTATCAGATTTTGATAAAATCCATTCGGAAACTCACCCTAATACTAACAAAAATAACCTCTTTACCGGAACCAACAGAGCATGTGACAGTTTTTTGTTAGTATTATGTAAATAGTCTATGGACACTAAAGAAGTTACAAACAAATATATTAAATGGGCATGTGACGGTTTTTTATTTTATAGGCCTACCCATGTGTTTCAATATGCATTTGAACGTGTTGTTGCCATGCGTACCAGGGACGGAGCCAAAAATTTCACTATGCAGGAATGAATTTTTGTTCTAATATACTTTGCAGGTGCAAGCCTATATAATTTATAGAAAAAATTTTTATTTTTCTACATAATACTAGAGATTTTTATTTTTCTTGCGAGGGCGACAGCCTCTACTGGCTCCATCCCTGATGCGTATATTTCATGTACTAGTTTGTAAACAATTTAGTGTCTATAGCATTACTCAAAAAAAAATTAATCATTTCACCTAAAGTTTCGAAATTAATAATCCACGAAAACTTAATGCAAAATAAATAAATATAATTTTTTTAATAAAGATAAAACGAATAAACCAAAAAACTGGTTTACTGTTTTTTGTCAAAGCAAGCCTTAAATTGCTGATAAAGTTTCTTAGCTTAAATTATGGTGAACTACTTTACCAAGCGGGATAATGATGAACTTCAACTTGCATTCTTGAGACAACCCACATCTGATTGTGTCTTCGCATCCCACGGGTACAGAATCCACCATCGACGAGTCCTGAGAAGAAGATATGGCATATTGCTGCATTCTGCATTTAATATTCAACAATGCTTTTAGTGTATGCATGGTGCCAAAGGCAGCGGCAGAAGAAAAAGTGCCCTAGCGGTCGGAGCCAAAATTTAGGTTAGAGCACTTCTAACAGTCCGATTGAAACGGTGAGACTTTGGTTAGAGCACTTCTAACCATCCGATTGAGTTGAAATTTTGTGGGCCCCTCAGAAAAATGTTTTAAGAACAATGAACGGTTCAAATCACTCGTGTGGGACCCAAAAGTGGGTCCCCGAACACCATCGGTACAATTTCTGGACCTCTCCCTCTGTACCCATATGTTTACCGCAAAAGTTCATACCATTTCATTCAAAATCATTTTGAACGAAATGGGTGAGTTTTGGATCAACAACTTAAGCACGTCGGATCGAAGTGATTTCTCACGTGGCCCCAACCAATCTGTGCACAATTTGTACCCCAAGGGTATGTACCCTTAGGTTTATCGTAAATTTAGGATCCACGGGTGTTATCCACCTCTCGGCAATCGGATCGTGTTTTAGACGGTCTAAATGCGTTTTACAATTTTAATTTAATTTCGATTTATTTTTTATCAATAAAAAATTAAAACACATCTGAGCCGTCCAAAACACGATTAGACAGTCGAGGGACGTGCAACAAGGTGGACAGCAACCCCCCTCATAAATCTAATTGTATCCCCTTGTAAATATTCCCTTTGTAAATATATTCAAAATTGTCTCTCTCTCTCTGGGAAAGGATTTAAGTGTGTATCATATGCACCCCTATAAAAATTATGAATTAATTAATAAAAGTTACAAGACGCGCCAAAATGTTATAAATACTAAAAAATATTACAAATCATATTACTGAAAAGTTACAAAACAATAATAAAAAAAAAATGTTATGATTGCCTATGAGGTGACACAATGTGAACCGTACAATAGATGCATGTGGTACGCATCATTAATAGGTGTATTGTAGCCATTTCCACCAAGTTTAGGCCATCTCTAGTGCACTACCTAAAAAATGCTCTCTAAAGTTTACACCTAAGTACATGTGGGACCCTATTTTGTTTGCTAAGAACTTAGTTAGCTAGCTAAAAAGAAATTTACTTTAATGAGGCTCCCTAAAAATGCTCCCTAAAGTGTATGTGGGACCCATTTAAGTGGCCTCTATAACCAAAAAAATAATGGCAGATTTGATGTTATAAATGCCACCAACTTTCTCTCTTTCTCTCTCCTTAAGTCCCTCCCCAAATTTAGGTAGTCACTTAGGGCACTTTAGGTAGTGAGAGGTTCTACCTAGGATTTTAGGGAGCCAACTTTTGTGCACTAGAGACCATTTTTTGAGGTTTTTCATAGCTAACTAGTTAGGGCACTTTAGGTAGTGATTTTAGGTAATGCACTAGAGATGCCCTTAACAATTATATACATTAAAAACTTCTTATCGTGTGTTCACCGGCCTTTAATATACTTCCGCCATCTATGATTTTCATGATCTCTTCATTAGGGATGGGCATGGGAACGGATCGGGGCCGGAGAGTAATATCTCCACCTCCAATCCCCAAACCCCTCTCCATATCCATCCCCTACCGGATCCCCAACGGGGCTTTATTTTCATCATCCGTCCCACTCTAAATAGAGAACGGGGATCCCCACAGGGATTCGGGGATCCAATCATTTAAAAAAAAAAAAAAAAGATTACTACAAATCTAGAATCTCAGATACAAATTAAATGCTAAAATCAAGCTACAAGTAGAGGTGTTGGATGGACCGGGCAGGCACGGGCACGGTATCCATGTGTAAGCGTAAGTGTTTGTCAGCTTCAATTCAAGTTGTATCAAGTATCAACTAGATTTCGAATTTGAAAACTAAAGGAACCACAAGCAAGATAGCATATTATGATATCCATCAGTCGTAGAAAAAATTAAGTGGATCGCATATCGGTAGGCATTTAATCGGATGAAAAGTATCATTAAAAAAACAAAAATTGGGTCCTGATCGACAAGCTTTCTAAACTCGATCGAGAAGAAAGTTTACACAATTGATTTCATCAATAGGAACAACAAAATCAATGGCTCGATTGGAAAAATATTGTTTTTATTTTGCACTTTTTTGTGTTTATTTTAAGGAATGCATATGATTGATAGTTGAGTAGATGTCAACCTAGTTGGGATGTATTCAAATCATAGTCATTTCTTATTTAATCACATTTATTGTATTACAAAGTTCAATTGTAATAAAATGTTTGGAGAAAATTTAGTGTGACCCCATGTGTTTGGAGAAAATTTAGTGGGACCCAAAAGTTTCATAACTCATGAATAGACCCCTATATTCGGGGACGGGGCGGAGTGGGGCGGGGATGGATCGGGAACGGATTCGGAGCGGATTCGGGGCAGAGACATGCCTATCTCCACCCCCTACCCGATCTCCAAACATTTTTAAAAAAAATCCCCATATCCTATTCAATCTCCAAGCAGATCTCCATATTGCCGATCCGTTCGGATCGGGAGATTGGATCAGATTCGAACGGGTCGGAGGAAATGACCAACCCTACTCTTCATGGCTCTTGAGTAATAAGTTTGGCTCGTTTGTTTCAAAAATTTGTTCGTGGAGTGCATACTAATTTGCTCAAAAGTTGGTTTCTCTAAATTACTTATGTATTAACAATTTTTCCTTAGTACCTAGAGTTATGCTCGTTCGATGCACGAGACAACAAAGAAAAAAATTTCCCTTAAATTTTATATAATTGATGTTTTTTTCCTTCTCCGTGCATCGAAACAATGCTTACATACTCTATTAAAATGTAATTATGCATCCCATACCTCTGAACCTCCAATCGCAATTTCTAGAATATTGCTTTTCTAAAATCTTTTAGATTATGAGAGATGGGGAGGGGTAGGGCAGCAAACGAGCTGAGCCAGAATAACCTACTTAACGGGCCTCACCTATAAAATGAGCCGAACTTTTGCGAGCTAAGCTCGGCTCATTTAGTAAACGAGCCCAAAAGTACTCAAGCTTGATCCGAGCTGCGAGCTGCTCAACTCGGCTCATTTGCAGCCCCAGGGAGGGGGGAGAATAATGCGGCGAAGTGGGGAGGGGAGGAATTACGGTGGATCTAGAGGTAGAGTTGTTTTTTTTTTTAGTCTCTATTGTTTGCACAATATTTGTAAGAAAATATCAAAATACATAAACAGATAAACTACGTGCTTTTTCCAAGATGTTTTAATCTTTAAGTAGGATGTTAATTTGTGACTATAATTATCTAAGATTCTAAATTAGCATTGTTTCCGTTCATTCATGGAAAAGTGAAACTGAAGGGAAAAAAAAATAAATTCGACCAATGCAATCATTTTTTTTAGTACAGGATTAGGATTTGACCTGAAGAAGATTGAAGAGGGTCTGAATCGTGGCATTTTTGTCCGGACCCATTTCGAAAGCTCGAATTGCGACAATTTGCTTGTATCCACCTTCTTCAGTGATCACCCCGTGCATGTGCTCATCATAGTTCTGCGGCTTTGTTAGCATTGTTGCAGGGTTTTTCTCAGTCAGATAAGCTCTGGTACAAGTACTAACCCCACCCTTTTTGTGGCTGAGTAGTGCTTCATGGATCTTAGATTTGGAAAAACTAGGATTTCCATTTACTTTGATGTTGCTAAACTTTGCCTTCTTCGGGCAATAATCTGCAATGTGAAAGCATGGTAATAGGGAGGGGAGAGAGGTCATCATTTTAACCATAAACCTTGTTTTTTTTTTCCTCTCTTAGTCTTTTCTGTTTCGGAAAGAAGGAAGTTGTGAAGATGTACTCACCTAGTTGTTTATGGATGTTTTATACATGGGGATTGAAGGGATGTTTCAACTAAGAGGAGGAAATTTGTCGCTTATTAGTTGGGAAGCCGTGCTGTAGCGAGCAAAAAAGGCTGCACAGTGCAGCCCCTCAAAACAACGTTATTTTGGCAAGGGGCTGCGTGGTTCTGTGAGGTCTACTTTAGGGGTGCACAAGGTCTGGATTGGACCAGTTCTTTAGAAATCTGACCCGTTTCAAGAAAATTAAGAACCAAAACTTAACCAATACACAAATAGAATCTATCCAGATCCAAACAGCAAGACCAGACTGGTTTTGGTTCGGTTCCGGTTCTACAGATTAGTATTGGAGCACTTTTTCACAACACCTAAAAAAATAAAAACTTATCGTAATCGGACATCAATAATTATCCAAACACTAAAAATGTGAACTGTTTCGATACCTATCAATGTCTGATCAATATATGAGTAATTTGTTTAGTGAATACTCTTCTCAATTAGCCCTATGATACTGACAGTTCAGATTTAGGGTTTAACGAGTGCACAATCGTATAACTTTTCTTTAAATTTATTTTGGATTATAGCATTCTGAATAAAAAATTAAACAAATTAGATCAACTACTTACAATGGGCTTGATTCGAATAACTATTTTAAAATTAATAAACAGTTCGGATTGTATGTGTGGAAACCCGAACTGAACCCATAGGACCAAGTGTAACAAAGTCCCCTTACTTGCCTCGGAAACAACACGGTGAAGCCTTTTCGGGGCTCCAGGCTCCCGATTTCTAGTTAGGAAGTTGTCAAATGAGAAACTTTCTCATGCAACAGGTATAGGAGCCCAGGTGGTAGGCCTATCAATGAACCGGATTGGATTCGAATCTGATATGTAAAGACCCAGAATTTCGCGTAAATAGTCTTGAATTTTAATTGGGAACATTAAGGAATTGCATTTGATGTTTATAGGTGGGTTCAACGTGAGAGAGTAACTTGTTTTAGGCCAAGTTGTAACACATTGGTTTATGAGGGATGTGCGATGTAAATGGTCACTATAAACGGAGAGAGAGAGAGAGAGAGAGAGAGAGAGAGAGAATTAGATTTTTTGTCTCCCATGGTGGCCGGTTCCCTCTCCCTCTCCCGCTCTTGATTTTCTTCACCCACCCCAAATCACTCACATTCACGCAAACCCCACATCAACCCAACATAAATCTACTATCCCCTCACCTTTTTGGAGCTCGGGGTTGTTGGGTTTTGTCTCCTATGTGAGGAGATGTATGCGTAGTGGGGGATTACTCCCTCGGGCCTTCCCATGTTCCCACCACACCGGATAACTACCGGTATATATATATATTGTGTGGAGTGGTGTAGGTGTAGTGTGTGTAGTGTGTGTGTGTGTGTGTGTGTGTGCATTGTGAGAGATAGAAAGGGAGAGAGCAGGAGGGTGCTTCCTCCTTCGAGGGGGAGCCGTGCTCCGAATACTCTGTCGGAGCACGGTGGTGAGCAGAGGGGTGAGGCTGAGCGCACGGGATGCCGGTTTGTCATTACACCTGATGACATCATCAAAACTAAACTAAACTATCTAACCAAACACAACCACTGTCACTATGGTTGCACGAAAAATTCAAATTTTATGTTAAAAAAGTTTTTGGTGTTTAATATATTGGATATTGGTCTCATTTTAAAGGTATTTTAATATCTTTTTATTGGTACCACTTTTATAAAAATTTGGTCAAGAGTTTAAAAGATAAACATATTTTAGCTAAAAATGAATAGTACAAAACTCATTTGAAGGATGTTTTTCATTTTTGAAGTGTTTCTTCATATATGAAGAATCAAAATTGATTTTGATTCTTCAAAATAAAGGAGACAAATGAAACTTGGTTAGAGCTTTTCCATTCTTCAAAATGAAAAAAATGAAAGTATGGTTGGATACGCCGTAATAAAGTGAAAGTCATAAACGCGCGTGGAGCTCACTAATGTCAGCCTTGTGACTGACTATAGATTTTGTGCTTTTTTTTATTTCTTTTTTTTAGCAAAATCTAGAGAACATCAGAACACCCGGCAGGGTATTGAATGGTGTATCACACGCAGGGTGCTTTTAGCATTTCTGACAACTCCAACAGGTAACCTGCTATATGATGACCAAAATTGATGATATGTGCCCGAAAGGATTTGCAGGGAACCGCGGGAAGGCCCTATGGGGCTTAGTACGTGTCTCAAACGATTGATTCGAGCTGCAAAAAAAAAAAATTAAAATCACATTTTGAGTGGTTCTACGAGAAATCAGCTTCATCCGATATGTGTAGATACTTGATTCAAATTTTCATTTTTCCTTTTACATCTAAGCCATTAAAAAATAGAAGTTTGGATAGAGTATCTACACATATTGGATGGAGCTGTTCTTTCACAGATCTACTCAAAATATGGTTTTAAAATATTTGAGCGGCTTGGATTAGGTGTTTGGGATCTGTACTAGGCTCCGCAGGCCTTCCCTATGTGGTTCCCGAAAAATTCTTCCCTGCATCTATCTACCTACCTACGTACCTACCTATACTCTATAGTAATGTAGTTTGCCTACAAAGGCTTCCAAAACCCCAATCCTAATTTTTTAGATTTTTGAATTTTTTAAATTTAGAAAAATGAGAGAAAAGTGGAAGGTAGGAGAGGGCCGGTTTTGTGTGTATGTGTGATTGTGTGTGTGTGTGTGTGTGTGTGTGAGAGAGTCAGAGAGTTCTGAGAGAGATTCTTTGGCAAGGGGGGAGTGAGTTGAAAATACGTGTGAAAAGAACAAGAAAACCAAAAATTTCTAATAACTGTCTATATTAAACATCCATTGAGGGTACAGAAGCAATCATGCATTTCTTATTTTTTGTACTTTTATTTTTTTTCATTCAAACTTTTGTTTGAAAAACAAATTAGGGATCGACAATATGTAAAAGTCATGGGCCGGTGTTTTTCGTTGATGAAATCTTTTTTTTTTTTTTTAACTTTTAATTATTATTGACATTGTGTCTGTTCAATGTACGGAGATGGAAAAAATACCAATGTAGATTGTTTTGTCGAGTGTGTCGAACGGGCTCAACTGGCTATTCCACTAACAAAAAACAGTTTTTTGGGAAAACTAATACAGGTTATTCTCTCATAATACATCACATAAAAACACTCCCAAATATAGCATTACAACAATTATTCTAAAAACATCCATACCGAAACACTCATAATATAGCATTACACATGTGATATCTACCCTCAACTTTAACAATTATTTTCTCTTCTTCCTTTCCCTTCACCAGTACTGTTTTACTTCACCCATTTCCATTACTTCAAAGTTCAGGCGGGTACTTATCCCCACACACTTTAGGTCCTGTTGTTACCAATTTTTTCGGTTTTTTTTTTTTTACAAAAAATTCTCAAAAGTCTCTCCTTATATAAAGTACAAAACTCACGGTAAGAGAAATAGTCTTATTTTTATCTACAAAATTTAGGAGAAACGCACTTGACTATAAAGAATTGATTATTAAGATTTAGTATTTTTTTTCTCCCTCCGTTCCATTTTAATAGTTCCCTAAGAAAAGACGTGTAATTTTTGAATAAAAAATAAAATACTTTTGGAATATTGCCACGTGGTGGCGAACACCCTTGTCCATCAATCTCCTACAGTATATTTTTGGGATCTGGGGTTGCTGTTGTGCAGCCCCTATAGCAGCGTTCTGTGCACCTATGGCGCGGCCGCGCCGGAATTTTTTCGATGATCGGAAACGTTCACCACGTAGATCTCGTCGAGTACTACAAGTGTACCAAAATCAACTCGATCGGATATCGTTAAGTGTCTCATCGGAAAACAAATACCTTGAAAAAAATGGAACACAAATGAACACAAACACTGGAACAAAACCACTGAACCTATGTTTTTTCAAGTTATTTGTGCTCCGATGAGACACTTAACCATATCCAATCGAGTTGATTTTTGGTATACTTGTAGTACTTGACGAGCTCTACGCGGTGAACGTTTCCGATCGTCGAAAAATTTTCGGTGCGGCCGCGCCATGGGGTGCACAACACACTAATGTGCAGGGGTTGCACAGTAACAACCCCAGATCCCAAAAATATATTGTAGGAGTTTGATGGATAAGGGTGTTCGCCACCACGGGGCAATAGGGTACTGAAAATGCAAGATCTTGAAAATTTGAATCACTCACTTACGAAGATCCAAGTGAGTTGATTTTTTTCCAAGATTATTCGAGAAAATATTTTAAAAATTATTAAACGGTTCGAATTATTTATGCAAGACCCAGAAGTGAGTCTGGAATGCCAATTGGAAATTTCTCTACCCTTTTCTCCGGTGGTTCATTTCACTTGTAGTAATAAGCTCTGTGAAAAAATAAATTCATACAGGAAAGATAGGCTAAAATCGTCCTTCTACGAGTAAAGGACAATATCTGACCATTTAGGAGGAGCATCAAATGTAGAGCAGTGCTGCTACCCAAAAATGAGCCCCACATGTGATTTATACATTTCTGTACCCGTTGCTCCAGTGGGTCCTTTCACTTGTAATAGGTAGGGTTGGTCATTTCCTTCGACCCATTCGAATCTGATCCGATCCTCGATCCGAACGGATCAGCAATATGGAGATTTGTTTGAAGATTGGATAGGATATAGAGATTTTTTTGGAAAATGTATGTGGATCGGGTAAGAGGTACAGGCATGTCCCCACCCCGAATCCGCTCCAAATCCGTTCCCCGATCCATCCCCGCCCCACTCCCGATCCGCCCCATCCCCGAATATAGGGATCTATTCATTAGTTATAAAACTTTTGGGTCCCACTAAATTTTCTCTAGACACATGGGCTCACACTAAATTTTCTCCAAACATTTTATTATAATTGAACTATGTAATACAATAAATGTGATTAAATAAGAAATGCATCACTACAATTTGAATACATCCCAACTAGTTTGACATCTACTCAACTATCAATTATATGCATTCCTTAAAATAAACACAAAAAAATGCAAAATAAAAACAATACTTTTCCAATTGAGCCGTTGATTTTGTTGTTCCTATTGATGAAATCAACTTTCTTGTCGATTGGGACCCAATTTGGACTTTTTTAATGATACCTTTCATCCGATTAAATGCCTACTGATATGCAATCCACTTAATTTTTTCTACGACTGATAGATACCATAATATGTTATCTTGCTTGTGGTTCCTTTAGTTTTCAAATAAGAAATCTATTTGATACTTGATACAACTTGAATTGAAGATGACAAACATTTACGCTTACACATGGATACCGTGCCGCATCATGCCAACGTTAAGCGTACCGTGGCCGTGCCGGCCCAGCCCGTTTGACACCTCTACTTGTAACTTGATTTTAGCATTTAATTTGTAACTGAGATTCTAGATTTTTAGTAATCTTTTTTTTTTGTAAAAAAATAATTGGATCTCCTAATCCTCGTGGGATCCCCGTTCCCCATTTGAAGTGGGGATGGAAGATGAAAATAAAGCCCCGTTGGGAATCGGGTAGGGATGGATATGGAGAAGGAGTTTGGGGATTGGGGGTGGAGATATACTCTTTGGTCTCGATCAGTCCCCATGCCCATCTCTAATACTCTCTCCGTCAGGATTTGTTTGTCCACAAACATACTTTTTCAAGTCCCCAAATGTTTGTCCATTTTTAAAAGTTAAAGGATAAAGTATGAAAATTTTACTTTTTTGCCCCTTTTCTAAAACTTAAAATAACAACTCACAAACTATTTTTTTTAAAATAACAACTCACAAACTATTTTTTTAAAATAATGTGTATACATTTTTGAATTTTTTGGTACCGTATTAAAGTTCTCAATGAGATCTATCAAACATGATCCATATTGATTAAAAAAAATATTTGTAACTACATTATTTTTGAGTTTGAAAATTGCACGTAATTTCATATTCAAATTAGAATGAAGGGAGTATTAAATAGAGGGATTGAAAATAAAATAGGAAATACTTGGATTATTGGCCAATAATCCAAGTATTTCGGCTTTATTCAAAAAAATTTGAATTTTAACAATAATTTTATACTCGTTAGATTCGTCTCGCCGAGAGGAATCCAGAAACCACAAAATCTTGACGCGGAACTAACAAATGCAAAAAAAAATTGAATAAAGACGAAACAAAAAAACCAAAAAACCATAATCCACTTTTTAGCCAAAGCAAAAAAAGTTGAAATCCCAAAACGAACCAACAAATTCGGACGGAGGGAGTAATAGGGTTTTTTTTTTTTTTTTTTTTTTGACAAGGAGTAATAGGGTTTGAGAAAGTAAATTCATAAAGGAAAGGGTAAATTTCACTAACCTCCCTTGAGGTTTCTGACAAAAACAAGAACCTCTCTTGAGGTTTTTGAAATGCCACTGCCCTCCCTTGCTTTATCTGACAATGTCAATATTCCCCCAATTCGGTATGTAACCTCTAACGACGCTAACTTGTCTATTGTAATGACCAAAAGCCCCTTGTGCTTCGTATGACTTACTCTCTCTCTCTCTCTCTCTTCCTTGTCACCATTTCCATTCGCCACCACCTCTCAATATGAAACATTATCCCTCCAGAATCCAATCTCTCACAACCAGTTGCTAATCGTGCCCTAAACCCACCTAACCCCCACGAGCCACTATCAACGATGACATCTTCCATTGTTCATAAACCCATTTTTTTAATCACAGTCCATAGTCCGCACAAGCTTGGGAGGGGGTTTCGTTTTTAATGGGATTTTTTTTCCAATGGAGAAGGCAATCACTGAGATGGGTTTCACGTGCACCTACAAAGTAAAAGCATGTTGTCAGTAACAGAGCCCCCGCCTTTGCCTCAGTTGCCGGCGGCCTTGGCAAGGGATTTTGGTTCCTTTTTTTATGGGTGTGGAAAATTGGTTCAATTGGGCGATTTTAGTTACTTATACATGCAAAACAATTGAGAAATGATTTCGTTGTCACTTCATTTTGAGCAATTTGGTCGATGATACATGTTAAGCCACAAAACCTTGCTTTCTGTTTGTTGGATTATCAATTTTTGGTGGTCCAATGGGAAAACGAAATTGGGCAGTTTTGTATCTTTAGTTGAAGAACACATCTATAGCCCCAATTTTGGGCAACAATGGTTGAAATTTGATTTTACATTACTACTTCAGGGAAACTTAGCTTTTAATTTAGGTAGTGTGCATAAAATGAGAGATCTTGATCTATATCTCTGTGTATATTTCCTTATAGAAATAGTAATAGGAAAAAGCTGTGAATCAGATGCCATGGAGGGGGAGAGAGGAAGGGATGACGATAGGGAAGACATAGGGGTAATTTTGACATTTTAGCGTGCAAGATTTCTGAAATGGCTGGGTTCTATTAAGTTTTTAACAAAAAGAAGACAGAAGGGGGAATTTTGACGTTGTCAAATAAAGCAAGGGAGGGCAGTGGCATTTCAGAAACCTCAGGGGAGGTTCTTGTTTTTGTCAGAAACCTCCGGGGAGGTCAGTGAAATTTACCCTAAAGGAAAGAGAGGGTAAAATCCTCCTGCAACGAGTAAAGGACAAAATCTGACCATTTCGGAGGTGCATCAAATGTATAGCAGCGCTGGTACGTACCGGAAGAAATAAATCCAGAAACAACCCATCATCCCGAATCCCACTTCATGCATTAATGGGTCCCACCTTTTCTTGCTCTTTTGTTTTGGTTTGGTTTGGTTTGGTTTGGTTTGGGGTATAACGAGTAGAGTTAATTAAATAATCATCCATTTTTTGGACACTGCGTACGTTTTCATCCTACCCACTTTTGGGGTTATGTTTCCATCCTCTTCCTATTTGATTTGCCATTATTACCCTTATTATGTCATACAAATCCACATATAATCGGTTCCTAATTTTTTGGGAGTGTATAATGGGACTACCTAAAAATAGGGATTATTTGAAATTGGGAGGGATTCAAAATGAGTTAAGATCATTTTATTCCCTTATATAACCGAATTGATGATTTCCGAAATTGAAGGAGTTTTGAAACAACAAGATGATTCTAGAACGAATTCCCACATACAACCAATGTGTGTTATCCCGAAAATTAAGGTGTTTTTGAAATAGGCTAAGGCCTTGTTCGGATGCCTTCTCAACCATTTTCAAGAAATGTTTTGTGGGCCCCAAACCAAAAGTACGATGCCCAATTGTTGAAAGTTCAAATGGTCAGTTTTATGTCCTTAAATGGGGGACCCACTAGGAGGAAATGAGCTGGCGTTGAAAGTTTAGAGAGGAATTGTCAGTTTTATGTCCTTAACTAGGGGACCCACTAGGAGGAAATGAGCTGGCATTGAAAGTTTAGAGAGGCATTAGATTAAAGGGGCCCACTAGAGGGGACTACACGTACAAAGCTGTACTCGGAAACCAAAACAAGCTGATGATAATTGGTTTGGGGCCCACAAAACATTTCTTGAACATGGTTGAAAAGGCATCCGAACAAGGCCTAATTATCCTCCCGTGGACCATTTGGCCCATACCCAGATCACCAAATCTAGAACAAGCTAATACAGATGGAAGTGTAAACTTTGACATATGGGTTTCATTAATTATAAACCATTAAGTGCAATGGCTTCTCCAAATAAAGCCATCCCACACGCAGCACTTGATGAGTACATGGGAGGATAATTAAACGTACCATTGCAATTGGTAAGTTCTCTTTCTCTCTCTCTCTCTCTCTCTCTCTCCAAATCTAAAATTAAGTGAGTTAGTGACCCACTGATCTCTCCCTTGGCATCTAACAACTAATCGCAATTGGCTCTCGTTGATCAGAGCTCTAATCCGATCATGCTTTATGCTCGTTTCATTTTTCGGAGAAAAAATGGTGAAGGATCTGTTGGAGGTTGGGTTGATGTGGCATTTTTTTCATTTTTGCCATCACTTCTTTGTTCGTGGGCAGTTAAATTTTGACAAGTTCATTATATTTTTAGCATGATTTTACCATATTTTAAGATGATTTTTCAACAAGTTCATGATGTTTAAAATTTACCATGAGTTTCTTGTATATGTTGCCGAAATTTATCATAATTCATGTATTATATTTTTTACCATATGTTTTGCATGATTTACCATGTTTCTTGTATTTATTGTAAAAATTTATCATAATTTCTGCGTTATATTTTTCCCATGTTTTTAGCAAGGTAAAAATTATTATGCACCATGTTTCTTTTATTTTTTGTCGAAATTTATCATAATTTTTGTACTATATTTTTATCATGTTTTTAGCATGATTTTTCGACATGTTCACAATGTTTGTCGAAATGTTCAGTGTACGAAAGTTACATCTTTACCATGTTTCTTGTATTTGTTGTCAAAATTTATCATAATTTATTTATAATAATTTTGCCAATCTTTTAACATGATTTTTGACAAGTTCTTGTGTTTGTTGCTGGTTTGATTGGTTTGCTATTAATTTATCCTACTTGTGATAAGTTTATCGTATTTATGCTCTATGATATTTTTATCTTAAATTTTGTTTTAAGATTTTAGAGGGGAGAGAAAATAGGAGAGAGAGATTTGAGAGATAAGAGAGAGGGAGATTGAGATAAATTAGAGAAGATTAGGAGAGAGAAAAGGGTAGTATGGGGTTTATTTGAATTTCAGGATGAAAATATAATTTCCAAAAGTAACCGGGATGAAAACATAAGTTATAGTCGGTTGGAGGACCAATCCTTATCTGGGGCACCAAAATTTTCACTAAATTTAACTTCAAAAACACCTTTTATAAATTAGCAAGTTACTTTATCAAAAACTCACAAAATCAGACTCTCTATTTTAACTTTACTATATTAAACTATTCCCCTCAAATCTATAATAAAAAAAAAAAAATTCTCCCTCTGCCATTAACATTTCGGTACAAAAAAGTGGAGTAGTGGCCCATGTGTCATCACCCCCACCCACACCTTCAGCCATTACCCCCACCCACCTCTTCTCCCTCCACACACGTGTCCCCCCTTCCCCTTTCCCTGACGCAGCAATCAACCAAAAATAATTTTAAAAACTAATTGGTGCGTGAACAGTACCGCACCAAATTTGGTGCGGTACTGTAGCAAAAATGATTTGAGGAGTGAGAATAGAGAGGCTGATATTGGGTGCTTTTGAGGGTTTGGCTCTCTATTTTAACTCAAAAGTTAAAATAGGGGGGGCAAATAAGGATGCCCTAAGGGAGTGTTCCATTAACCCAATTTTTTTTTCGTAAAACTGGTTTTCTACCGTTTTTTATGTGATGTGTTGTGAGAGAATGAACTGTCTCAATGTTTGAAAAATAGTTTTTTTGTTACTAGATCACCCCCTAATTCTTGCTGTGACTGCGGGCATTTTGAAACCAAAGAAAAATTTCCCCACTCTCTCTCTAATCCATATCTAAGTTATCCAACGACCATGGTCACTTTTCCATCTTCTCCTTCAAAAATCACAGCCGGCACGTCATATTTGATTAGAGAATGAAGACCCTCTAACAAAATCACAGCCGGCACGTCGTATTTTTCTTCCGTTTTCTGATATAAAAAATAAAAAATTCCTTCCGTTGGGCTAAACGCAAACTCTACTTCAACAAAATCAAACCATTTAAAACCAAATTTTTTACTTTTTTTTACTAAATTCCTAAATTTGGATTTTTTAAATCTTTTTTGAAATTGAGAGAGAGAGTGTTTTATTTGGGTGAGTGGGGAAGTGGGTTGGGAGTATGTGATAAAACCAAAAATCTCCCTCGTTGCCATTTGAAACATTAAAAGCAGTAGGTGGAAACAAATTCAAAGGCTGTGTTTGGTTAGATAGTTTAGTTTAGTTTTTATGATGTCAGCAGGTGTAATGAGTGGAGAGAGATAGAGAGAGAAATGAGGGAAATGATGATGTCATCAAAACTAAAACTAAACAGGGAAACGAACAAGGCCAAAGTGAGTTTGTTTTAGGTTTCCAGACAGGTTTTCTCAATTATTAATAAATTATTATTATTATGATTTCTCTCCCTATCTCTCTCCAAAAACTAACCCAAAAACCAAACCAAACAAGTGTATTTCCTACACATCCATACTCCCGGTTTCCCAAGCCCCAGCTGTAATTTCACGTTCTGCATTTATATTCTTCCCCATTGATGTTTCCATAATCTATCTTCATGGTTACAATTTATGACCTACTACAATTTTTTGAATACCAAGTTTGTTGGTTAGTAGAAATTGTCAACAGAATTTTTACTACTCCTATATATCAAGTTCGTGGAGCACATAGGATCAATTGCTCAAAGTTTGGTTTTTCGTTTCCAAACTACCTAAGCATTTACTTCTTCTCTTTTTACTAGTGTTGTGTCTACTGTCTAGACGATGAACATAGGAATTAGGAAAGACCAATGTGAAACCTTTATTTCTTTTTTCCCTATTGTACAGTGCATTGAATGGAAACAAAGCTAGTACATAATACTCATACAGATATGTTTGTGCCTCCCAATGGACCCAATCCTCCAACCCCAATCCTAATTTACTAGATTATTTATTTATCTATTAACCGTGCTTAAGAGCAAGTGCAGCAGCATGTGTCTATGCCCTTTTTCGCTATTTTTACCGAAGAAAAGGGAAAGTTCCAGCTGCATCAGGTTGTCTACTTGCTTGTGTAGAGTACCTCTATGAACAGTTCTAGTCTTCTTTTACCTTAGCATTGTTGTGCAGCTATCCCTTTATTTATTGCTTTAAATTGCTCCACTTCCTCTCTCTCTCTCTCTCTCTCTCTCTCTCTCTCTCTCCCCTATAGTCTTTTGCCAGCTCACCTACTCTCTCTCTCTCTCTCCCTATTAATAATATTTTAATTGAAAAAAAGGTAAAATAGATATGCTGTTGGAGTATTGATAGAGACGTGAATAGGTAAAATGAAAATTCTACACTGTTCACAAGCAAATTTAGACAAGTGCTGCTGCACTTGCTCTAACAAGCCAAGTCACGGGTGCAAACAAGCAAGTAAATTATTAAAGGCGCTTTGAGCATCGCTAGGGGTGCAAATAAGCTGAGCTAAGCTTTCTAGGGTTTGAGCTCAGCTCTTAAGTAAACGAGCGGAAAAATCAAGCTCGAGCTCGGCTCTGTCATAATTGAGTCGAGCCCATAACAAGCCAAGTCAAGGTAATTTACTTAACAAGCCTCCTTAACTGAGCCAAGCTTTTGCGAGCCGAGCTGAGTTTTAGAGAGCTCGTTAACTTAACGAACTCAAAAATTGAGCTCAACCTCGGCTTGATTACTTATCGAGCCGAGCCACGAGTTGCTCGCAAGCAGCACGGTTCGATAAGTCACACATCTATGTACTGGTGCCCACATCAAATCATGTGGAATCCACACAAGTGACAAGTGTTTGGTGCAAAGCCCATCTGCCCATGTGGAGCAATGCTCCACAAGCATGGAATAATCACTTCACTTAGAGTGTGAGAGAGTTGTTATTTATTTTTATTTTCCCATCTATTACTTGTACAATAACTAACAAGTGTTGTAAAGAAAAATTAAAATGAAACTCCATGGTTTTTCAAATTGTTTCTATCCTAAAATAGATTATAATTCGTGACTATATTATCTAAATTAGCGTTGTGCCCATTCAATACACAAAATATTAGAACAAAAAAATCAATGCAAACTTTTTTCTTTTCCTGTTATCCCATGCATGCATGAAACAGACACAATAGTAGTTGAACCAGCATAAACATGGGTGTGTTATTAATTAATTACTTGCTTAGTTCGGTTTAGAATTGTGTAGTAAATAATAAATGAAGAGATGAAATTACTATTGAAGCTAATTGTTGGAGATATGCCTTGAATTCAAGACGTTCGAAGAAAAGTGCAAAATTTGGTGCAAAAAACTATTTGCTGGACCTCTGGTTCGGACCAAGGGAAGTCTGGTCCAGACTAACGGGTCTGAGATGTTTTGGGAAGTTGCTGTCTCTCTGGTCCGGACTAGCGAATCTCTGTCGTCTGGACCACCGATGCGCAATTTTGTGCGGCTGCAAGTTTTAAAGAGGGTTTTGAACTAAATTTTTGTACTTTCTTATAAATAAAGGCCTTGGGGGCTATAAGGGTTTGAACTTCTTGAGTGAATCCCTTTGAGGGAGCTCCCATGGGGTTCCCTGTAGTGTGTCAGGGTTTCTTTGCTTGTTCCATTCGTTTAATCTTGAGTTGGGATTTGAGATATCTAGGGTTTATGTTTGTCTCTTTTGTGTGTGTCAGACGTTTAATGCTCTGTAGGTCGCGCCTCAGAGATTTGTCCCTAGATATTGTGTGGATGCTTCAAGTGAGAGTTACAGGTATGACCGGCTCTGTATATTTTTTCCCGTTTTTGGTGAATCCTCTTGCTCTTTCCCCGTGGGCGTACCTCTAGAGCTCCGTGCTTGGGGGGAACCACGTAAATCCTTGTCTCTTGTTTTGTTGTTGGTTTTGATATATTCTCTACTTTGGGTTTTGGCACAACACTAATTGTCACGGGGAAAATGAACTACAAAAGTCAGAATATGAATGTGTGACAACCCATTTTGAAAATTACTAGTGAGTTGGCCAGCGGGCAAGGCCTGCGGCTGTAGTAATTGGCTAAATGCTTAAAGTTTTTTATAATCAAAATATAAGCATCCATGTTATTCAAAATTCAATTTGCAAACGCATTGCACAAGAACAAAATGAGTAATTCTAGCACTAGTTTCACGGGACGCCAAATTCAGAGAAGCAAAAAGAAAAATAGATGCAACAGAGCAAAAGTCAATAGTGTGACCAAAGCAAAAAGATTTATCCTTAGATAAAAGTGTTGAAACAAGAGCCAAAGTGATTTTAAAATTTCAATGGAAATATCTTACTTGGAGTCATGTGTGGACGGTCGACCTCCCACGCCGGTTTGGTTGATGATTGATTTGAAAATAGAGTCGCCACCCGGGTTTTTATTTTGGAAAATGGTTTGAACCCGAGAAACCAGTTTTGAAAATGATTTAGAAAATGATTTGGAAAACAATTTGAAAACCTGAGATTCGTTTTGGATTCGGGAGCCAGGTTACGAACGGGGAAGGGTTTTAATGCACCCCGCTCGCCCGATTAAAAATCGGTCTTTACTAAACATTTGTGGGATTTCTAGAAAATATTTTAATGCCGAACTTTAATCAAATAAACAGTTTATCAAACAAAGCAAATGATAATAATGAAAATAAGCAACATGCAAATCAAATAATCTAGATAACACACCAAGGGTTCAAACTGTTTTGTAAAAGAAAGGCTTTAAAATTTTCAGATTTTATAAAAGTGTGCCGTGCGGCACACTAGGTGTACCGTGCGGTACAGGAAGTGTGCCGTGCGGCACTGTTCATCATTCCAACGGTCGAATTTTTAAAAGAGTGCCGTGCAGCACTCCAAGTGTCCCGTGCGGTACAGGAGGAGTGCCGTGCGGCACTGTTTCCTTCACAAACAGTTCAAACTTTGGTTTTTCAACATGATTGAATAGAAGATGCATACAGGGCATGAAACATGGTTAAAAATGGACTACTTTGAAGAAGAAAACAGTGTGTTCAAACATAGAATGTTCCTCCTCATTGAATCGCTCCGTACGAGGCGATGTTTTCACCGTACGGCACAACCGGGAGGTGTAAAATCAAACTGATTTTGATGTAACATGAGCATACCAAGCATGGAGATGATATTGGAGATCATTCCATACTTGGTATCCCTCCCCTCAAGGTACCAAAGCTAAGAAGTTTGGCGAAACGGGATCGTACCTCGGTTTGCAACTCTCGGATTTAAAATTCTTTTGAAACCTTCTGAACTTGATTTAGACTTCCTTTGACTTCTAACTCCTCCTTGGTGCAGCAACAAGGGTGATGGTTTGGTAACAGGAAGTGAATTTGGTGAATTGGGCTCACGGGTTGAAACTGAAAAACAGGGGATTGGGTTTTTCGGGTTTTGTGGATTGAGTTTAGAACATGACTGTGGGTTTAGGATTGTTTTCTGGAAATGGAGAAGGGTAGTAGGAGTGGATGAGTTATGAAATGGTAGAAATTTGCAGAGGTTGAGGAGAGGATTTTTCAGGGATTTTTGGGATGGGTTTTTCTTTTATTTTTCTCATGTCCTTCAACTCCAATCTGATCAGCATATATATAGAGGAGGATTTAAGCTTGGCCATCAAGTTTACTTGGTGTGCACCCCAAATTGGTAGGCTACACGAAATCATGATGAAGGGTGAGAGCAGAGGTCAACAATTTGAGCTGCTGGGGACTCTGCAAAAGCTGTGTGACAAGTGACAATGCCGTATGGCACACGAACTGTGCCGTGCAGCACACTGGTTGTGCCGTGCGGCATACTTGACCGCCAAAATTCAAAAAGTTGTTGTACGTGACTGGGGGTGTGCCGTGCGTGAGAGATGAGTACCGTGCGGTACTATTGACTGAGTTGACTTGGAGAATTTCAATCCGAGAGTTCTTCCGGGCATTTCCTTTCATCATCGGGGATAAAAATGTACACAAACGTCTCATTTTGGGGTGTCTACATCATGCTCACCTTAGTAATGAGAACACCATTCTTGTCTTTGATCCATACATGTCCTCCTTGAAGTTGATTTCATAACCCTTCAATTAAATTTGTCCAACACTCAACAGATTGTGCTTGAGGCCTGGAACATAAAGAACATCAAAAATTCACTTTACCCTTTTCTTTGCGTGAACAAGGATAACACCACTACCCTTTACGGAGACCCTCTTATCATCACCATTCACCAGTTCTGACTTCACTTTGAGTAGATTGATCTAGCTCCACAAATGTCTTTTATTTCCAGTCATATGATTACTACATCCACGTCAACATACCATTTTTGCCAAACTGAACATCCGTTTCACCATATGTGAGAAATAAAGAATCGGCTTCGGCTCCTTTGTTTTGATCGGCTCCTTTGTTTTGATCTTTCTCATGCATAAAACTTGAAATGTTCTTCTCTTCATCCGCAATTCTTTTCTTACAATATCTCTTGATATGCCCAAATTTTTCACAGTAATGGCATTGAATATTTTTCAAAGAAAACCATCCTTTCCCTCTTCCTCTATTTGAAGAAGACAAGTGACTTGAATTTTTCTTGTTGTCTTACACCGTGACCTCTTCCTCCATTGTATGACCCACTTTCATCTTTTTGACTATGACTGATTCCTTCATTGTTCCTTCCTCTTCCACGAGAAGAGCCTCGTTCTTTACCACTTCCGAAGCCTCCCCATAGAGAAACTTGTGTTTGGAAAGCCTGCTCAAGAGGAAAAGAATTATATTGTTTTATCCGAAGTTCATGAGACTGTAGTGATCCCATTAAACTCTCCACAGACAAAGTAAACACGTCTTTTGACTCTTCAATTGCAGCGACAATTACTTCAAATTTGCGGGTTAAGCTATGTAGTATCTTCTCAACTACCCTTTGATCCTCAATCTTTTCACCATTCAATCTCAATTGGTTGACAACAAAAATTACCCGATTAAAATAATCTTGAATGCTTTCAGAATCCTTCATCTTTAGTGAATTGAACTCAAACCTCAAGGATTGAAGTCTCACCATCTTCACTTTGTCATCACCTTTGTATGAAATGAAGAGTATATCCCATGCTTTCTTAGAGGTTTTTGCTACTGTAATCCACTGGAAAACAGTTTCAGTCACTGATTGATAAATCATAAGTAAAGCCCTTCTATCCTCCTTGTGATTTTCACTCAGCTTGGTTGTTGAGCTGCAATAAGAGTTACTCCTTCAGCTGGTTCTTCATACTCGGTCTCCACAATATCCCATAACTCTTGAGTACCAAGTAAGACCTTCATTTGAATGCTCCAATAGTTGTAATTGTTCCAATCCAAGCGAGGAAATTGGGGCAATTGAGACATCACAATATTGTTGTTAGCATCCATGATTCTTTTCAACAAAGGCTCTGATACCACTTTGTTGGATCAAAGAAACGATCAAGAGAAATTGTGCTCCTGAAACGAAGATACTCTTATAAATAACTGAAATGTTGTGTATCTAGACAAGTATACAAAACTAGACAATAAATAGGTTCATGAACAAACAACTCTTACACTCCATAGATGAATATCTTTATATATATATATATGAATGACTCTTGAGTTATATTCATGTATCACTACACACACATGAACCATGTGTAAAAATCCTTCATATGTCAATTAGCCATGCAAATATGTTGTATAGCTTAAGATTCCAACAGCTCGTATGTTGTTTTTGTAGTGGCCCGTTCTTGTGCAACTCATAAGAGGCTTGAATGTAATTCTCTCACCATTTGGTCAAAAAATGAGGGATCTTTTCAAAGCATGGCTTTTTGACCTCGGAATGAGAAGAGTCGTTTATTGAATAGTGGTCTTCAACATTTTTTTTTTTTATTAATAGCGGGAAAAAGGAGAAGACTTAAAAAATAATACTTCATTACTTTACTTTTTTCAATTTTGTAGAACACACAAATATAAAAAGAAATTCATCCAGTAGGAGACTGACAGCGGCTTTGAGAGGGCAGCTCGAGCTTGAGCAAGAGAAAAACACTTCAAAACTAATAGATTCAGAGTTTTGATTGTTATGTCTCTTGGGAAAGGTTACAACACACACCATTTATTTGGGTGTGTACGATATGCACCCATATAAAAGTTATGAATCGATTATCTTTTATTAATAAAAGTTACGAATTTTTTGTACAAAAGTTATGAAACGCACCAAACGTCATGAATCATGAAAAATTTTACGTATCATATTGCTAAAAAATTACAAAACACTAAAAAACCCGGTAAACCCCTTAATTTGCACTCTACGCCTGCTAAACCCTGTAGGACTCCTACTCAAATCAAAGTCCCACCCAAGGCATTGCCGAAGGTCCTAAAAAACTGGCCCAAATCAGAGTCCTCTGCTAGTTTTAAGTGAAAGGTCCAAACAAGAGAATCCAACAGTGGCTAAGGTCCAAAAATGACCCCAAGGATCGTCTTGGCTTTTAATCTATGGGCTTTTAATCGTCTTGGGTTTTAATCCTGGGCTATTGATTTATGAAGCTGCGTCTGTTGGGCGTCGGTGGTGCCGTGGTGGTTGGGATTTTTTTTTGGATCACTTTAAAATGACTTGTGAATGACATTGTGGTAGTCCATTGTGTATGTATCATTTTTGAAATTTAAAAGCTTTTACGGGATAGATTTTTTTTTTTGCAACTTGGTCAACAGTGATACAAAATATGTATATGCATATAGGCACATACCACCGCTTGATAATGCACTCAATAACAAGGTATGCATTATTAAAATAATTACTTTCAAATAGAGTACTTCTGATTACTGAAATTGCGCTCAATAAAATTAGAAAAGCCTATAGAAGAGTTATTTTTAGTTTCCTCCGCATATATCCAACTGCCCATCAATAAGAGAATTCATTGGACTGGAGTTTCCAAGCTCCGCTTCAGCACCTTGCTTTTATTAAGGGGGTGTTTGGAAAACCTCATTTTTCAGCTTTTCATTTTTAAGTTTTTGGCTTTTCAACTTTTTGGATTATGGTTAGAATGTATTTTGAATTTGGTAAGAGTGTTTGGTAGAAATGTGCAGAATGTATTTTGCGACATGATCGGCGGACACCATTTCAACCACTTGGCAAACTGCAAATGGATGTTGGTCAGATTCAAAGGAACCAGAGAAATCATTCCTTAGCGCCAGAGCAGCCGATTTCATGCGCAGCCCCATTAGCTTGTCGAGTAAGAGCATCCTCATCAGGCTCAACAAAAATTGGGTCAAATTTAACCTCAAAAACACCTTTTATAAATTAACAAGTCACTTTTTAAAAAACTCACAAAATTAGACTCTCTATTCAGAAAGTCAGGAGAGAGAATTGCTTTAACCCTTAAACAGTGCCTCAAAGGATTTACCGAGTTACTGTAGCAAAGTTATAACTTTTGCAGGTTTACAAAAAATTTGTTGAGTCTGATTTTGGGGTTTTTTTTCTCCCTTTCACTCAACAACTTAGTCATCAGGGGGATTTGCCTCCCCTGATGAGGATGATCTTTCAGAGTGTTGGAACTTATGGCTCATATGGTGTGTATGAGAGGCACTGGAAAGTTTCCGGGATCGATAAAGCAAGCTGGGAGGCATGTTGGAGGAGACGGTATCGATACAGGAGTTTCACTGTATCGATACCGGGGCAACAAGGAGCGAACAGAATATATGGGTATCGATACAGGGTTTTCCCTGTATCGATACCGGGTGGCTTAAATCGTCTATGAACGGTGTTATAAGGGTATTATAGGTATTCAGGCTATAAGTTTGAGTTAGGGTTGGAATAGGAGTAGCAGCCACATATAAATACTCTCTATTGTAAAACCCTAGGTAACTGGTTGATCAATAAACGACTATTCTGTGTGCTCCCGTGGACGTACCCGGTTTTGGGAAACCACGTATATCTCTGTGTCAATTCTTTTACTGTTTAATACTCATATATCGTGTGCGTGTGTGATTCGATCCTAACAAAGTGGTATCAGAGCTCGGGTCTGATTGAACACGCGAAGAACGATGGCTTCGAGTTCGTCTGTTACAAAGCTTGATGTGATGAAGTTTGACGGGATTGGGAATTTCGGACTATGGCAACAGAGGGTAAAAGATCTGTTGGTGCAGCAGGGATTGGTGAAGGCATTGAAGAAGAAACCAGAGGCCATGTCGAATGACGACTGGGAAGAACTCCAGATGAAGGCGGTGAGTACGATTCGTCTGTGTCTTGCAGACGATGTTATGTATCACGTGATTGGTGATGAATCGCCGGCTGGGGTTTGGACGAAACGGGAGAGCAGGTATATGTCAAAGTCATTGACGAATAAACTGTTTTTGAAGCAGAAACTGTTTGGGTTAAAGATGATCGAGGGTTCCGACCTTATTCAACATATTAATACGTTCAATCAGATTATTAGCGATCTGCTAAGGATTGAAGTGAAGTTCGACGAGGAAGACCAGGCGCTGATGTTGTTATGTTCTTTACCGGGTTCTATGGAGACTCTCGTTACAACCCTACTCTGGGGGAAAGAAACCCTAGAATTGGAGGAAGTCACGGCAGCCCTGCTTGCGTACAATCAACGCAGGCAACAGACCGAGGGTATTTCGGGTGAAGGGCTGGTGGCAAAAGGGAGAGAGGAACGTAGCAGAAAATCGGAAAGGGGAAGAACAGGAGCGCGTGGGAAGTCTAAGTCAAGGGGCAGGACTCCTGAGCCAAAGGAGTTAAAGTGTTACAAGTGTCACGAAACAGGACACTTCAAGAAAGACTGTCCATACAGGAAGAAGAATGGGGGAAAGGGAACCTGGAAGGAAGCTGGACCATCGAAATCTGCGAACGTTGTGGAAGAGTCATCGGATGATTGTGATGGTGATATGTTGTCGGTGTCAACGAATGCAGAGCACGGGGCAGACTCATGGATTCTGGATTCAGCATGTTCTTTTCACATGTCGCCTAACAGGGAGTGGTTCGATACATACAGGTCAGTGAATTGTGGTACTGTTCTAATGGGTAATGATGCAACATGTAATGTTATTGGAATAGGCACAATGAAAATTAGGATGTCTGATGGTGTTGTGAGAACCCTTGGTGATGTTAGGCATGTTCCAGGCTTAAGAAAGAATTTGATTTCGTTGGGAACCTTAGACTCTAATGGCTATGAGTATAAAGCAAGTGGTGGAGTCATGAGGGTAACGAAGGGTGCTCTGGTTATTATGAAAGCTTCTAAGGTTGGTGGGAATATCTATCGTTTGATAGGGAGTACAGTTGTAGGGGGAGCTGCTGCCACTACAGCTGAGGATACTGATGATACCTTGTTGTGGCATATGTGGTTGGGGCATATGGGGGAACGTGGGATGCTAGAATTACATAAAAGGAAGCTGTTGAAAGGGGTGAAGTCGTGCAAACTTGATTTCTGCAAGTTCTGTGTTCTGGGAAAACAGTGTAAAGTGCAATTTAGACAAGCAGTGAATAAAACTAAGGGAATACTTGACTACGTGCATTCGGATGTTTGGGGGCCAGTGAGGGTAGCTTCGAGAGCGGGATCTCTATATTTCGTGACCTTTATCGATGATTTTTCGAGAAAAGTTTGGGTGTACTTCATGCGGCACAAGTCTGAGGTTTTTGACAAATTCAGAGTGTGGAAAGCTGAAGTGGAAAATCAAACAGGGAGACGAATTAAATGCCTCAGAACAGACAATGGGAAAGAGTACAGGTATGGGCCTTTTCTGAAGTTTTGTGAGAAGCATGGGATTCAGAGGCACTGGACTGTTAGGAAGACACCACAGCAGAATGGGGTGGCAGAGAGAATGACCAGAACTATAGCAGAGAGGGCACGGTGTATCAGGTTGAATGCAGGGCTTCCAAGAAATTTCTGGGCAGACGTAGTGAGTATGGCAGTTTTTATTATAAACAGGTCGCCGAGTACTGCTCTGGGTAGTAAGGTAGCACAGGAGGTGTGGACAGAGAAAGAGGTAGATTACTCAAGTATGAAGATCTTTGGGTGTCCAGCCTATGTTCATGTTCCAAGTGATGAGAGGTCCAAGCTTGATGCAAAGTC
The DNA here is from genome assembly GCA_020921065.1 of Vaccinium darrowii. Taxonomy (NCBI): domain Eukaryota; kingdom Viridiplantae; phylum Streptophyta; class Magnoliopsida; order Ericales; family Ericaceae; genus Vaccinium; species Vaccinium darrowii. Next base: position 42,322,694 of record CM037152.1, on the reverse strand, counting down.
CAAACAGTGCATCTTTCTTGGGTATGAGAAAGGTGTGAAGGGGTACAAGCTGTGGGATCCGGAATCAAAGAAGGTGGTGATCAGTAGAGATGTGGTATTTGATGAAGCTTCTATGGTCAAAGCACATCAGGGGGTTCAGAAAATCGAGGCTGGAGAGGCCACCAGCAAACAGCAGCAGGATGTACAGATTGAGCTGGAAAGTTGTGACACTGGCAATCCACCGCCAGTGGGACAGGTTGAGCAGCAACAGCAACAACAGCAGGAAAGCATAGCCACAGGGAGACCCAAATGCACTATCAAACCACCGGAGAGGTATGGGTTTGAGGATATGGTTTCATATGCACTGTCAACCACTAGTGGGGATCCGTCTACTTTTCAGGATGCTATCACTAGTCTTGAAAGGGACAGATGGATGGAAGCCATGGTGGAGGAGATGGAATCATTGAAAAAGAATAAGACTTGGGAGTTGATAGAATTGCCTGAGGAAAAGAAGACAGTGGGTTGCAAATGGGTATACAGGAAGAAAGAGGCTGTGTCAGAAAAGGAAAGGGAGAGGTTCAAGGCTCGATTAGTTGCAATGGGGTACTCACAGAGGAAGGGGATTGATTATGATGAGGTATTTTCTCCAGTGGTGAGGCATACTTCAATCAGGATTATCTTGGCATTGGTGGCTAGCTATGATCTAGAGTTAGAACAGCTGGATGTGAAAACAGCTTTTCTCCATGGTGATTTGGAGGAAGTTATATTCATGGAGCAGCCTGAGGGATTCAAGCAGCCAGAGACTGAGCACCTAGTCTGCAGGTTGAAGAAGTCGCTATATGGGCTGAAGCAGTCTCCGAGACAATGGTATAAGAGGTTTGATTCGTTCATGATCCGGATTGGGTTCACACGCTGTGAGTATGATTGTTGTGTTTATGTTAAGAGTCTTGATGATGGTTCCTATATTTTTCTGTTACTTTATGTGGATGATATGCTTATTGCTGCGAGAAGTATGGTTGAAGTCAATAGGTTGAAGACCTTATTGGGAAAGGAGTTTGACATGAAGGATTTGGGTGCTGCTAGGAAAATACTTGGGATGGAGATTCGCAGGGATAGGTCAGCTGGTAAGCTGTGGTTGTCCCAGAAGGATTACATGGGAAAAGTGTTGGAGAGGTTTAGTATGGCTAATGCTAAACAGGTCAGCACTCCATTGGCGAGTCATTTCAGGTTGTCTACAGCACAATGTCCGGAATCAGCTGAAGAGATTCAGGATATGTCAAACGTGCCTTATGCGAGTGCAGTTGGTTGCTTGATGTATGCGATGGTATGTACAAGACCCGATTTGGCACATGCAGTCAGCACAGTGAGCAAGTACATGGCAAATCCAGGCAGAGAGCACTGGAAAGCGGTCAAATGGATATTCAGATACTTGAGAGGTACTGCGGACCATGGGATTATGTTTGCTAGGCAACGGGATCAGATTTCAGTTGTGGGGTATGTAGATGCGGATTATGCTGGAGGATTGGATGACAGGAGGTCTACGACAGGGTATGTGTTTACTTTGGCGGGTGGACCAATTTGTTGGAGATCCATGGTACAACCTCTAGTGGCTCTATCTACTACTGAATCTGAGTACATGGCAGTGACTGAGGCTGGGAAAGAAGCGTTGTGGTTAAAGGGTTTTGTGAGAGAGTTGGGCATAGATCAAGGTGGAGTGCAGCTGTATTGTGATAGTCAGAGTGCCATTTACTTGGCTAAGCATCAAGTGTATCATGCACGGACCAAGCATATTGACGTGAGATTTCACAAGGTGAGAGAGTTAATCGCTATGGGTGATGTGGTGTTGGAAAAGGTGCACACTTCTGAGAATGCAGCTGACATGTTGACAAAGGCTGTGACCGCGGACAAGTTCAAGCATTGCTTGGACTTGGTTAATGTCTCCAGATGCTAGAAAGGAGGCGTCCTCCTAAAACTTATTGGATCGGTGTGGTTATCTTCTGAATGGGCGAGAATATTCGCCAAGGTGGAGATTGTTGGAACTTATGGCTCATATGGTGTGTATGAGAGGCACTGGAAAGTTCCCGGGATCGATAAAGCAAGCTGGGAGGCATGTTGGAGGAGACGGTATCGATACAGGAGTTTCACTGTATCGATACCGGGGCAACAAGGAGCGAACAGAATATATGGGTATCGATACAGGGTTTTCCCTGTATCGATACCGGGTGGCTTAAATCGTCTATGAACGGTGTTATAAGGGTATTATAGGTATTCAGGCTATAAGTTTGAGTTAGGGTTGGAATAGGAGTAGCAGCCACATATAAATACTCTCTATTGTAAAACCCTAGGTAACTGGTTGATCAATAAACGACTATTCTGTGTGCTCCCGTGGACGTACCCGGTTTTGGGGAACCACGTATATCTCTGTGTCAATTCTTTTACTGTTTAATACTCGTATATCGTGTGCGTGTGTGATTCGATCCTAACACAGAGGCAACAAAACACTTACGATGGGTAATTAATGAGAATGTCTTTGATGTCCTGTAAATAAGTCATGGTGTACTTTGTTTCCTCTATGCTTGCTTTGAGTTATTTTTTGCCAAACCAATTAGGTGGCAAAAGTAGGTTTCTCTCTTCAATTTTATGGTCGTGCCGTCTTCTTGTTTTTGTATTTTTGGTTCTTTGAAAGTAATTTTGTCTTTTATATAGAACGTTTGCCATGGCCCATGGTTGTAAAGAAGCGAGTACTGGATTCAAGTTTCACTTTGCTTAATCTAATTGAACAAGATCAACGCGCAAACTATTACGCCCCTATGTTTTGTATGAATAATAGGATCTATTGTATGAGCCTATACAACCAATGTATTAACAATTTAGGGCCGTGAAAAAAAATAAAGAAAAAATTTGTTGAGTGGTCTTGAGACACATCCACGTGGTACATTCATTTACTTTATGCTAGAAGGGTTGGGCTTGATTTTGTGCCCCTTTTTGGGTAGACCAAATTAAGACATCTAGCCAGAACATTCTACATTGCACAATTCAAATGAAGCAATCACGTTTTTAAATTGATATTGCCAATTATGCTTCTATAAGTTGCAAACAATTATAGACATCATTATTTCTTCTTCATGAAACTGTAAACCATTTTTAGCCAAGTGGGAATCTGCAAAACTTATCTAAGGGCACGAATCAAATTTTTTTTACCAAATGACCAAAAGTAGCATAAGAATAGTTACTTATTCTTAGTAGAACATAAATAACTTTAAATTAAAAGATATCATAATTTAAGCAGCTATAATACAGCTATTGTAAAATTATATCAAGAACGACTACAATAATTAAATAAAATATACTCCTTACTTTTCAGCTTATAGGTAGTTTTATAATAACACGAATAGGGCGATTTTGAGACCAAAATTCCATGAAGCTGTAATAATTTTATAAAAAATACTATAATACAGGTATTATAAAATTATGTCAAGAACGACTACAATAATTAAATAAAATATACTCCTTACTTTAGAGTAGTTTATAGGTAGTTTTATAATAACACGAACAGGGCGATTTTGATACCAAAATTTCATGAAGTTGTAATAATTTTACAAAAAATACACCACTGACATGTAATTGCTCAGTCTCTTCCACTTAAACGTAACCACCCCATAGGAGTTTTTTCCCAACAATAACGATATATAGACAACAAAAAGTCTTCAACACACTTATTCGCCAATAATCCAAGTATTTTGGCTTTATTCAAAAAATTTGAGTTTTGACCATAATTTTATACTTGTTAGATTCGTCTCGCCGAGAGGAATTCAAAAACCACAAAATCTTGACGCGAAACTAACAAATGCAAAAAAAATTTGAATAAAAACGAAACGAAAAAACCAAAAAACCAAAAACCACTTTTTGGCCAAACCAAGCCTTAGGAGGTGCTCTAGTAAGGTAGTGTAGATTGTTGTAGATCTGCAAAACTTATCTAAGGGCACGAATCAAAAAACAAAAAGACTGGAATATCTGGGATAACGAAGAGTCGAGAATGCTACACACACGCAACAAGATCAAAAGAAAAGACTGGAATGTTTGGGATAACGAAGAAAATGCTACACACACGCAACAAGAATGTCCAACAAAGTGGACGACAGCCCAAAATGGGTGGGTGGGTGGGTGGGGGGTTTTGTTTGTGGGGGTGGGTGGGTTAGAGAGAGAGAGAGAGCTCTCAGCCGGCCACCGACTCCCCCACCTCAGGATTCGAAATCGTCTATCTCAACCACCACTACGACACTACTACGAAGGTCTATCTCTCTCCCTCTCCCTCTCCCTCTCCCTCTCCTTGTTTCAATTTGAGAAACCCAAGCTCAGTTGAAAACCCCAATTGCATACAGTGTACTTTATTGTGGCACTGGATTTTTATTCAACTTGTTTGTGTTTTGATTTCAATTGTTGGGCTTATTCGTGTTATATCTTATTCTGTGTTTTGACTCGGTTTTGTGTGTTTCTTTGGTTAGTTGCTCTGTCTCTCCCCCCATTTTGGTGTATTTTGGCGGGGAGTATTGTTTCATACATCTTAAGTTTTTACTTGCATGAATGATATCAATTACTACAAGATTTTGTTGATGGGTGAATTATGAAGTTTTGATTGAAGAGTTTTTGCTCTTACTCAACCCACCCTTTTTGAATCTT